>CM057140.1:10918150-11518150 GCA_029964075.1 Patiria pectinifera | reverse complement strand
AAATAAATACCACTGATTTCAAGTATTATTTCTTTCACTGACTTTCGTGCTCGATGGACAACTGTTTTCGAAGCGAAGTTTATTTTAATCGTACACTCTTGAAGGCTTAACCATTTACAACGTATTTCGATCGGAACCCGAACTTTCGGTTCTCATATTTTACCTTTCAGAGAAATAAATAACACTGATTTCAAGTATTATTTCTTTCACTGACTTTAGTGCTCGATGGACAACTGTTTTCGAAGCGAAGTTTATTTTAATCGTACACACTCGCAGGTTTAAAGATTTACAACGTAATTTGATCGAAACCCGAACTTTCGGTTCTCATATTTAACCTTTCAGAGAAATAAATACCACTGATTTCAAGTATTATTTCTTTCACTGACTCTCGTGCTCGATGGACAACTGTTTTCGAAACGAAGTTTATTTTAATCGTACACTCTCGTAGGCTTAACCATTTACAACGCTATTCAACTGAAACCCGAACTTACGGTTCTCATATTTTACCTTTCAGAGAAATAAATAACACTGATTTCAAGTATTATTTCTTTCACTGACTCTCGTCCTTGATGGTACAACTGTTTTCGAAACGAAGTTTATTTTAATCGGACTCTCTCGTAGGCTGCACAAATTACAACGTTATTCGTTCGGAACACGAATTTTCGGTTCTCATATTTTACCTTTCAGAGAAATAAATAACATTGATCTCAAGTATTATTTCTTTCACTGACTCTCGTGCTCGATGGGCAACTGTTTTCGAAGCGAAGTTTATTTTAATCGTACACTCTCGTAGGCTTCACAATTTACAACGTTATTCGTTCGGACCCGAATTTTCGGTTCTCATATTTTACCTTTCAGAGAAATAAATAACACTGATTTCAAGTATTATTTCTTTCACTGACTTTCGTGATCGATTGACAACTGTTTTCGAAGCGAAGTTTATTTTAATCGTACACTCTCGAAGGCTTAACCATTTACAACGTAATTCGATCGAAACCCGAACTTTCGGTTTTCATATTTTACCTTTCAGAGAAATAAATAACACTGATTTCAAGTATTATTTCTTTCACTGACTCTCGTGCTCGATGGACAACTGTTTTCAAAGCGCAGTTTATTTTAATCGGACTCTCTCGTAGGCTTAACCGTTTACAACGTTATTCGATCGGAACCCGAACTTTCGGTTCTCATATTTTACCTTTCAGAGAAATAAATAACACTGATTTCAAGTATTATTTCTTTCACTGACTCTCGTGCTCGATGGACAACTGTTTTCGAAGCGAAGTTTATTTTAATCGGACTCTCTCGAAGGCTAAACCATTTACAACGTAATTCGATCGGAACCCGAACTTTCGGTTCTCATATTTCTCCTTTCTCTATTTACCTTTCAGAGAAATAAATAACACTGATTTCAAGTATTATTTCTTTCACTGACTTTCGTGCTCGATGGTACAACTGTTTTCGAAACGAAGTTTATTTTAATCGTACTCTCTCGTAGGCTTAACCGTTTACAACGTAATTCGATCGAAACCCGAACTTTCGGTTCTAATATTTTACCTTTCAGAGAAATAAATAACACTGATTTCAAGTATTATTTCTTTCACTGACTCTCGTGCTCGATGGACAACTGTTTTCGAAGCGAAGTTTATTTTAATCGTACTCTCTCGTAGGCTTAACCATTTACAACGTAATTCGATCGGAACCCGAACTTTCGGTTCTCAAATTTTACCTTTCAGAGAAATAAATAACACTGATTTCAAGTATTATTTCTTTCACTGACTCTCGTGCTCGATGGACAACTGTTTTCGAAGCGAAGTTTATTTTAATCGTACTCTCTCGTAGGCTTAACCATTTACAACGTATTTCGATCGAAACCCGAACTTTCGGTTCTAATATTTTACCTTTCAGAGAAATAAATAACACTGATTTCAAGTATTATTTCTTTCACGGACACTCGTGCCCGATGGTACAACTGTTTTCAAAACGAGGTTTATTTTAATCGTTCTCTCTCGAAGGCTAAACCATTTGAAACGTAATTCGATTGTAGCCCGAACAATCGGTTCTCAAATTGTAACCTTTCTCCTTTCTCTATTTACCTTTCAGAGAAATAAATAACACTGATTTCAAGTATTATTTCTTTCACTGACTTTCGTGCTCGATGGACAACTGTTTTCGAAGCGAAGTTTATTTTAATCGTACTCGCGTAGGCTCCACAATGTACAACGTTATTCGTTCGGAACCCGAATTTTCGGTTCTAATATTTTACCTTTCAGAGAAATAATTAACACTGATTTCAAGCATTATTTTTCACTGACTCTCGTGCTCGATGGACAACTGTTTTCGAAGCGAAGTTTATTTTAATCGTACTCTCTCGTAGGCTTAACCATTTACAACGTATTTCGATCGAAACCCGAACTTTCGGTTCTAATATTTTACCTTTCAGAGAAATAAATAACATTGATTTCAAGTATTATTTCTTTCACTGACTCTCGTCCTCGATGGGCAACTGTTTTCGAAGCGAAGGCTATTTTAATCGTACTCTCTGGTAGGCTTAACCGTTTACAACGTAATTCGATCGAAACCCGAACTTTCGGTTCTAATATTTTACCTTTCAGAGAAATAAATAACACTGATTTCAAGTATTATTTCTTTCACCGACTCTCGTGTTCGATGGACAACTGTTTTCCAAGCGAAGTTTATTTTAATCGGACTCTCTCGTAGGCTTTACAATTGACAACGTAATTCGCTCGGAACCCGAATTTTCGGTTCTCATATTTTACCTTTCAGAGAAATAAATAACACTGATTTCAAGTATTATTTCTTTCACTGACTCTCGTGCTCGACGGACAACTGTTTTCGAAACGAAGTTTATTCTAATCGTACTCTCTCGTAGGCTTAACCATTTACAACGTAATTCGATCGGAACCCGAACGTTCGGTTCTCAAATTTTACCTTTCAGAGAAATAAATAACACTGATTTCAAGTATTATTTCTTTCACTGACTCTCGTGCTCGATGGACAACTGTTTTCGAAGCGAAGTTTATTTTAATCGGACTCTCTCGTAGGCTTCACAATTTACAACGTTATTCGTTCGGAACCCGAATTTTCGGTTCTCATATTTTACCTTTCAGAGAAATAAATAACACTGATTTCAAATATTATTTCTTTCACTGACTTTCGTGCTCGATGGACAACTGTTTTCGAAGCGAAGTTTATTTTAATCGTACTCTCTCGTAGGCTTAACCATTTACAACGTAATTCGATCGGAACCCGAACTTTCGGTTCTCATATTTTACCTTTCAGAGAAATAAATAACACTGATTTCAAGTATTATTTCTTTCACTGACTTTCGTGCTCGATGGACAACTGCTTTCGAAGCGAAGTTTATTTTAATCGTACACTCTCGTAGGCTTTACAATTGACAACGTAATTCGCTCGGAACCCGAACTTTCGGTTTTCATATTTTACCTTTCAGAGAAATAAATAACACTGATTTCAAGTATTATTTCTTTCACTGACTTTCGTGCTCGATGGACAACTGTTTTCGAAGCGAAGTTTATTTTAATCGTACACTCTCGAAGGCTTAACCATTTACAACGTAATTCGATCGGAACCCGAACTTTCGGTTCTCATATTTTACCTTTCAGAGAAATAAATAACACTGATTTCAAGTATTATTTCTTTCACTGACTCTCGTGCTCGATGGACAACTGTTTTCGAAGCGAAGTTTATTTTAATCGGACTCTCTCGTAGGCTTCACAATTTACAACGTTATTCGTTCGGAACCCGAATTTTCGGTTCTCATATTTTACCTTTCAGAGAAATAAATAACACTGATTTCAAATATTATTTCTTTCACTGACTTTCGTGCTCGATGGACAACTGCTTTCGAAGCGAAGTTTATTTTAATCGTACACTCTCGTAGGCTTTACAATTGACAACGTAATTCGCTCGGAACCCGAACTTTCGGCTCTAATATTTTACCTTTCAGAGAAATAAATAACACTGATTTCAAGTATTATTTCTTTCACTGACTTTCGTGCTCGATGGGCAACTGTTTTTGAAGCGAAGTTTATTTTAATCGTACACTATCGTAGGCCTAACCATTTACAACGTGATTCGATCGGAACCTGAACGTTCGGTTCTCATATTTTACCTTTCAGAGAAATAAATAACACTGACTTCAAGTATTATTTCTTTCACTGACTTTCGTGCTCGATGGACAACTGTTTTCGAAGCGAAGTTTATTTAAATCGTACAATCTGGAAGGCTTAAAGATTTACAACGTAAATCGATCGAAACCCAAACTTTCGGTTCTAATATTTTACCTTTCAGAGAAATAAATAACACTGATTTCAAGTATTATTTCTTTCACTGACTCTCGTGCTCGATGGAAAACTGTTTTCGAAGCGAAGTTTATTTTAATCGTACACTCTGGAAGGCTTAAAGATTTACAACGTATTTCGAACGGAACCCGAACGTTCGGTTCTCATATTTTACCTTTCAGAGAAATAAATAACACTGATTTCGAGTATTATTTCTTTCACTGACTTTCGTGCTCGATGGGCAACTGTTTTTGAAGCGAAGTTTATTTTAATCGTACACTCTCGTAGGATTAACCATTTACAACGTAATTCGATCGGAACCCGAACGTTCGGTTCTCATATTTTACCTTTCAGAGAAATAAATAACACTGACTTCAAGTATTATTTCTTTCACTGACTTTCGTGCTCGATGGACAACTGTTTTCGAAGCGAAGTTTATTTTAATCGTACACTCTGGAAGGCTTAAAGATTTACAACGTAAATCAATCGAAACCCAAACTTTCGGTTCTAATATTTTACCTTTCAGAGAAATAAATAACACTGATTTCAAGTATTATTTCTTTCACTGACTGTCGTGCTCGATGGAAAACTGTTTTCGAAGCGAAGTTTATTTTAATCGTACTCTCTCGTAGGCTTAACGATTTACAACGTAATTCGATCGAAACCCGAACGTTCGGTTCTCATATTTTACCTTTCAGAGAAATACATAACACTGATTTCAAGTATTATTTCTTTCACTGACTCTCGTTCTGGATGGTACAACTGTTTTCGAAACGAAGTTTATTTTAATCGGACTCTCTCGAAGGCTTTACAATTTACAACGTAATTCGATCGGAACCCGAATTTTCGGTTCTCATATTTTACCTTTCAGAGAAATAAATAACACCGATTTCAAGTATTATTTCTTTCACCAACTCTCGTGCTCGATGGACAACTGTTTTCGAAGCGAATATTATTTTAATCGTACACTCTGGAAGGCTTAAAGATTTACAACATAAATCGATCGAAACCCAAACTTTCGGTTCTAATATTTTACCTTTCAGAGAAATAAATAACACTGATTTCAAGTATTATTTCTTTCACTGACTCTCGTGCTCGATGGAAAACTGTTTTTGAAGCGAAGTTTATTTTAATCGTACACTCTGGAAGGCTTAAAGATTTACAACGTATTTCGATCGAAACCCGAACTTTTGGTTCTCATATTTTACCTCTCAGAGAAATAAATAACACTGATTTCAAGTATTATTTCTTTCACTGACTCTCGTGCTCGATGGGCAACTGTTTTTGAAGCGAAGTTTATTTTAATTGTACACTCTCGTAGGCTTAACCATTTACAACGTAATTCGATCGGAACCCGAACGTTCGGTTCTTATATTTTACCTTTCAGAGAAATAAATGACACTGACTTCAAGTATTATTTCTTTCACTGACTTTCGTGCTCGATGGACAACTGTTTTCGAAGCGAATTTTATTTTAATCGTACACTCTGGAAGGCTTAAAGATTTACAACGTAAATCGATCGAAACCCAAACTTTCGGTTTAATATTTTACCTTTCAGAGAAATAAATAACACTGATTTCAAGTATTATTTCTTTCACTGACTTTCGTGCTCGATGGACAACTGTTTTCGAAGCGAAGTTTATTTTAATCGTACTCTCTCGTAGGCTTAACCATTTACAACGTAATTCGATCGAAACCCGAACGTTCGGTTCTCATATTTTTCCTTTCAGAGAAATAAATAACACTGATTTCAAGTATTATTTCTTTCACTGACTCTCGTTCTGGATGGTACAACTGTTTTCGAAACAAAGTTTATTTTAATCGTACTCTCTCGTAGGCTGAACCATTTACAACGTATTTCGATCGGAACCCGAACTTTCGGTTCTCATATTTTACCTTTCAGAGAAATAAATAACACTGATTTCAGGTATTATTTCTTTCACTGACTGTCGGGCTCGATGGACAACTGTTTTCGAAGCGAAGTTTATTATCATCGTACACTCTCGAAGGCTTAAAGATTTACAACGTATTTCGATCGAAACCCGAACTTTCGGTTCTCATATTTTACCTTTCAGAGAAATAAATAACACTGATTTCAAGTATTATTTCTTTCACTGACTCTCGTGTTCGATGGACAACTGTTTTCGAAACGAAATTTATTTTAATCGTACTCTCTCGTAGGCTTAACCATTTACAACGTATTTCGATCGGAACCCGAACGTTCGGTTCTCATATTTTACCTTTCAGAGAAATAAATAACACTGATTTCCAGTATTATTTCTTTCACTAACTTTCGTGCTCGATGGACAACTGTTTTCGAAGCGAATTTTATTTTAATCGTACTCTCTCGTAGGCTTTACAATTTACAACGTATTTCGATCGGAACCCGAACTTTCGGTTCTAATATTTTACCTTTCAGAGAAATAAATAACACTGATTTCAAGTATTATTTCTATCACTGACTCTCGTGCTCGATGGAAAACTGTTTTCGAAGCGAATTTATTTTAATCGTACTCTCTCGTAGGCTGAACCATTTACAACGTATTTCGATCGAAACCCGAACTTTCGGTTCTCATATTTTTCCTTTCAGAGAAATAAATAACACTGATTTCAAGTATTATTTCTTTCACTGACTCTCGTTCTGGATGGTACAACTGTTTTCGAAACAAAGTTTATTTTAATCGTACTCTCTCGTAGGCTGAACCATTTACAACGTATTTCGATCGGAACCCGAACTTTCGGTTCTCATATTTTACCTTTCAGAGAAATAAATAACACTGATTTCAGGTATTATTTCTTTCACTGACTGTCGGGCTCGATGGACAACTGTTTTCGAAGCGAAGTTTATTATCATCGTACACTCTCGAAGGCTTAAAGATTTACAACGTATTTCGATCGAAACCCGAACTTTCGGTTCTCATATTTTACCTTTCAGAGAAATAAATAACACTGATTTCAAGTATTATTTCTTTCACTGACTTTCGTGCTCGATGGGCAAGTGTTTTTGAAGCGAAGTTTATTTTAATCGTACACTCTCGTAGGATTAACCATTTACAACGTAATACGATCGGAACCCGAACTTTTGGTTCTCATATTTTACCTTTCAGAGAAATAAATATCACTGACTTCAAGTATTATTTCTTTCACTGACTTTCGTGCTCGATGGACAACTGTTTTCGAAGCGAGTTTTATTTTAATCGTACACTCTGGAAGGCTTAAAGATTTACAACGTAATTCGATCGGAACCCGAACTTTCGGTTCTAATATTTTACCTTTCAGAGAAATAAATAACACTGATTTCAAGTATTATTTCTTTCACTGACTCTCGTGTTCGATGGACAACTGTTTTCGAAACGAAATTTATTTTAATCGTACTCTCTCGTAGGCTTAACCATTTACAACGTATTTCGATCGGAACCCGAACGTTCGGTTCTCATATTTTACCTTTCAGAGAAATAAATAACACTGATTTCCAGTATTATTTCTTTCACTAACTTTCGTGCTCGATGGACAACTGTTTTCGAAGCGAATTTTATTTTAATCGTACTCTCTCGTAGGCTTTACAATTTACAACGTATTTCGATCGGAACCCGAACTTTCGGTTCTAATATTTTACCTTTCAGAGAAATAAATAACACTGATTTCAAGTATTATTTCTATCACTGACTCTCGTGCTCGATGGACAACTGTTTTCGAAGCGAATTTATTTTAATCGTACTCTCTCGTAGGCTGAACCATTTACAACGTATTTCGATCGAAACCCGAACTTTCGGTTCTCATATTTTACCTTTCAGAGAAATAAATAACACTGATTTCAAGTATTATTTCTTTCACTGACTTTCGTGCTCGATGGACAACTGTTTTCGAAGCGAAGTTTATTTTAATCGTACACTCTCGAAGGCCTAAAGATTTACAACGTAATTTGATCGAAACCCGAACTTTCGGTTCTCATATTTTACCTTTCAGAGAAATAAATAACACTGATTTCAAGTATTATTTCTTTCACTGACTCTCGTGCTCGATGGACAACTGCTTTCGAAACGAAGTTTATTTTAATCGTACTCTCGTAGGCTTAACCATTTACAACGTAATTCGATCGGAACCCGAACGTTCGGTTCTCATATTTTACCTTTCAGAGCAATAAATTACACTGATTTCAAGTATTATTTCTTTCACTGACTCTCTTGACCGACGGTACAACTGTTTTCGAAGCGAAGTTTATTTTTATCGTACTCTTTCGTAGGCTTTAACCATTTAAAACGTAATTCGATCGAAACCCAAAATATTCGGTTCTCATATTTTACCTTTCAGAGAAATAAATAACACTGATTTCAAGTATTATTTCTTTCACTGACTCTCTTGACCGACGGTACAACAGTTTTCGAAGCGAAGTTTATTTTAATTGTACTCTCTCGTAGGCTTAACCATTTACAACGTAATTTGATCGGAACCCGAACTTTCGATCCACATATTTTACCTTTCAGAGAAATAAATAACACTGATTTCAAGTATTATGTTTTTCACTGACTCTCGTGCTCGATGGACAACTGTTTTCGAAGCGAAGTTTATTTTAATCGTACACTCGAGGGCTTAACCATTTACAACGTAATTCGATCGAAACCCGAACTTTCGGTTCTCATATTTTACCTTTCAGAGAACTAAATAACACTGATTTCAAGTATTATTTCTTTCACTGACTCTCGTGCTCGATGGGCAACTGTTTTTGAAGCGAGGTTTATTTTAATCATTCTCTCTCGTAGGCTAAACCATTTGAAAGGTAATTCGATTGTAGCCCGAACAATCGGTTCTCAAATTTTGAACTTTCGCCTTTCTCTATTTACCTTTCAGAGAAATAAATAACACTGATTTCAAGTATTATTTCTTTCACTGACTCTCGTCCTGGATGGTACAACTGTTTTCGAAACGAAGTTTATTTTAATCGTACTCGCGTAGGCTCCACAATGTACAACTTTATTCGTTCGGAACCCGAATTTTCGGTTCTCCTATTTTACCTTTCAGAGAAATAAATAACACTGATTTCAAGTATTATTTCTTTCACTGACTCTCGTGTTCGATGGACAACTGTTTTCGAAACGAATTTTTTTTAATCGTACTCTCATTCGTAGGCTTAACCATTTACAACGTATTTCGATCGGAACCCGAACGTTCGGTTCTCATATTTTACCTTTCAGAGAAATAAATAACACTGATTTCCAGTATTATTTCTTTCACTAACTTTCGTGCTCGATGGACAACTGTTTTCGAAGCGAATTTTATTTTAATCGTACTCTCTCGTAGGCTTTACAATTTACAACGTATTTCGATCGGAACCCGAACTTTCGGTTCTAATATTTTACCTTTCAGAGAAATAAATAACACTGATTTCAAGTATTATTTCTATCACTGACTCTCGTGCTCGATGGACAACTGTTTTCGAAGCGAATTTATTTTAATCGTACTCTCTCGTAGGCTGAACCATTTACAACGTATTTCGATCGAAACCCGAACTTTCGGTTCTCATATTTTACCTTTCAGAGAAATAAATAACACTGATTTCAAGTATTATTTCTTTCACTGACTTTCGTGCTCGATGGACAACTGTTTTCGAAGCGAAGTTTATTTTAATCGTACACTCTCGAAGGCCTAAAGATTTACAACGTAATTTGATCGAAACCCGAACTTTCGGTTCTCATATTTTACCTTTCAGAGAAATAAATAACACTGATTTCAAGTATTATTTCTTTCACTGACTCTCGTGCTCGATGGACAACTGCTTTCGAAACGAAGTTTATTTTAATCGTACTCTCTCGTAGGCTTAACCATTTACAACGTAATTCGATCGGAACCCGAACGTTCGGTTCTCATATTTTACCTTTCAGAGCAATAAATTACACTGATTTCAAGTATTATTTCTTTCACTGACTCTCTTGACCGACGGTACAACTGTTTTCGAAGCGAAGTTTATTTTTATCGTACTCTTTCGTAGGCTTTAACCATTTAAAACGTAATTCGATCGAAACCCAAAATATTCGGTTCTCATATTTTACCTTTCAGAGAAATAAATAACACTGATTTCAAGTATTATTTCTTTCACTGACTCTCTTGACCGACGGTACAACAGTTTTCGAAGCGAAGTTTATTTTAATTGTACTCTCTCGTAGGCTTAACCATTTACAACGTAATTTGATCGGAACCCGAACTTTCGATCCACATATTTTACCTTTCAGAGAAATAAATAACACTGATTTCAAGTATTATGTTTTTCACTGACTCTCGTGCTCGATGGACAACTGTTTTCGAAGCGAAGTTTATTTTAATCGTACACTCTCGAGGGCTTAACCATTTACAACGTAATTCGATCGAAACCCGAACTTTCGGTTCTCATATTTTACCTTTCAGAGAACTAAATAACACTGATTTCAAGTATTATTTCTTTCACTGACTCTCGTGCTCGATGGGCAACTGTTTTTGAAGCGAGGTTTATTTTAATCATTCTCTCTCGTAGGCTAAACCATTTGAAAGGTAATTCGATTGTAGCCCGAACAATCGGTTCTCAAATTTTGAACTTTCGCCTTTCTCTATTTACCTTTCAGAGAAATAAATAACACTGATTTCAAGTATTATTTCTTTCACTGACTCTCGTCCTGGATGGTACAACTGTTTTCGAAACGAAGTTTATTTTAATCGTACTCTCGCGTAGGCTCCACAATGTACAACGTTATTCGTTCGGAACCCGAATTTTCGGTTCTCCTATTTTACCTTTCAGAGAAATAAATAACACTGATTTCAAGTATTATTTCTTTCACTGACTCTCGTGTTCGATGGACAACTGTTTTCGAAACGAAATTTATTTTAATCGTACTCTCTCGTAGGCTTAACCATTTACAACGTATTTCGATCGGAACCCGAACGTTCGGTTCTCATATTTTACCTTTCAGAGAAATAAATAACACTGATTTCCAGTATTATTTCTTTCACTAACTTTCGTGCTCGATGGACAACTGTTTTCGAAGCGAATTTTATTTTAATCGTACTCTCTCGTAGGCTTTACAATTTACAACGTATTTCGATCGGAACCCGAACTTTCGGTTCTAATATTTTACCTTTCAGAGAAATAAATAACACTGATTTCAAGTATTATTTCTATCACTGACTCTCGTGCTCGATGGACAACTGTTTTCGAAGCGAATTTATTTTAATCGTACTCTCTCGTAGGCTGAACCATTTACAACGTATTTCGATCGAAACCCGAACTTTCGGTTCTCATATTTTACCTTTCAGAGAAATAAATAACACTGATTTCAAGTATTATTTCTTTCACTGACTTTCGTGCTCGATGGACAACTGTTTTCGAAGCGAAGTTTATTTTAATCGTACACTCTCGAAGGCCTAAAGATTTACAACGTAATTTGATCGAAACCCGAACTTTCGGTTCTCATATTTTACCTTTCAGAGAAATAAATAACACTGATTTCAAGTATTATTTCTTTCACTGACTCTCGTGCTCGATGGACAACTGCTTTCGAAACGAAGTTTATTTTAATCGTACTCTCTCGTAGGCTTAACCATTTACAACGTAATTCGATCGGAACCCGAACGTTCGGTTCTCATATTTTACCTTTCAGAGCAATAAATTACACTGATTTCAAGTATTATTTCTTTCACTGACTCTCTTGACCGACGGTACAACTGTTTTCGAAGCGAAGTTTATTTTTATCGTACTCTTTCGTAGGCTTTAACCATTTAAAACGTAATTCGATCGAAACCCAAAATATTCGGTTCTCATATTTTACCTTTCAGAGAAATAAATAACACTGATTTCAAGTATTATTTCTTTCACTGACTCTCTTGACCGACGGTACAACAGTTTTCGAAGCGAAGTTTATTTTAATTGTACTCTCTCGTAGGCTTAACCATTTACAACGTAATTTGATCGGAACCCGAACTTTCGATCCACATATTTTACCTTTCAGAGAAATAAATAACACTGATTTCAAGTATTATGTTTTTCACTGACTCTCGTGCTCGATGGACAACTGTTTTCGAAGCGAAGTTTATTTTAATCGTACACTCTCGAGGGCTTAACCATTTACAACGTAATTCGATCGAAACCCGAACTTTCGGTTCTCATATTTTACCTTTCAGAGAACTAAATAACACTGATTTCAAGTATTATTTCTTTCACTGACTCTCGTGCTCGATGGGCAACTGTTTTTGAAGCGAGGTTTATTTTAATCATTCTCTCTCGTAGGCTAAACCATTTGAAAGGTAATTCGATTGTAGCCCGAACAATCGGTTCTCAAATTTTGAACTTTCGCCTTTCTCTATTTACCTTTCAGAGAAATAAATAACACTGATTTCAAGTATTATTTCTTTCACTGACTCTCGTCCTGGATGGTACAACTGTTTTCGAAACGAAGTTTATTTTAATCGTACTCTCGCGTAGGCTCCACAATGTACAACGTTATTCGTTCGGAACCCGAATTTTCGGTTCTCCTATTTTACCTTTCAGAGAAATAAATAACACTGATTTCAAGCATTATTTTTTTCACTGACTTTCGTGCTCGATGGACAAGTGTTTTCGAAGCGAAGTTTATTTTAATCGTAAACTCTCTAAGGCTTAACCATTTACAACGTAATTCGATCGAAACCCAAACTTTCGGTTCTCATATTTTACCTTTCAGAGAAATAAATAACACTGATCTCAAGTATTATTTCTTTCACTGACTTTCGTGCTCGATGGGCAACTGTTTTCGAAGCGAAGTTTATTTTAATCGTACACTCTCGTAGGCTTAACCGTTTACAACGTAATTCGATCAAAACCCGAACTTTCGGTTATAAAATTTTACCTTTCAGAGAAATAAATAACACTGATTTCAAGTATTATTTTTTTTTCACTGACTCTCGTCCTGGATGGTACAACTGTTTTCGAAACGAAGTTTATTTTAATCGGACTCTCTCGTAGGCTTTACAATTTACAACGTAATTCGATCGAAACCCGAATTTTCGGTTCTCATATTTTAACTTTCAGAGAAATAAATAACACTGATTTCAAGTATTATTTCTTTCACTGACTCTCGTGCTCGATGGGCAACTGTTTTTGAAGCGAGGTTTATTTTAATCGTTCTCTCTCGTAGGCTAAACCATTTGAAAGGTAATTCGATTGTAGCCCGAACAATCGGTTCTCAAATTTTGACCTTTCGCCTTTCTCTATTTACCTTTCAGAGAAATAAATAACACTGATTTCAAGTATTATTTCTTTCACTGACTCTCGTCCCGGATGGTACAACTGTTTTCGAAACGAAGTTTATTTTAATCGTACTCTCGCGTAGGCTTCACAATTTACAACGTTATTCGTTCGGAACCCGAATTTTTGGTTCTCATATTTTACCTTTCAGAGAAATAAATAACACTGATTTCAAGTATTATTTTTTTTCACTGACTTTCGTGCTCGATGGACAACTGTTTTCGAAGCGAAGTTTATTTTAATCGTACTCTCTCGTAGGCTTAACCATTTACAACGTAATTTGATCGGAACCCGAACTTTCGATCCACATATTTTACCTTTCAGAGAAATAAATAACACTGATTTCAAGTATTATGTTTTTCACTGACTCTCGTGCTCGATGGACAACTGTTTTCGAAGCGAAGTTTATTTTAATCGTACACTCTCGAGGGCTTAACCATTTACAACGTAATTCGATCGAAACCCGAACTTTCAGTTCTCATATTTTACCTTTCAGAGAAATAAATAACACTGATTTCAAGTATTATTTTTTTTCACTGACTTTCGTGCTCGATGGACAACTGTTTTCGAAGCGAAGTTTATTTTAATCGTACACTCTCGAAGGCTTAACCATTTACAACGTAATTCGATCGAAACCCGAACTTTCGGTTCTCATATTTTACCTTTCAGAGAAATAAATAACACTGATCTCAAGTATTATTTCTTTCACTGACTCTCGTGCTCGATGGGCAACTGTTTTCGAAGCGAAGTTTATTTTAATCGTACACTCTCGTAGGCTTCACAATTTACAACGTTATTCGTTCGGAACCCGAATTTTCGGTTCTCATATTTTACCTTTCAGAGAAATAAATAACACTGATTTCCAGTATTATTTCTTTCACCGACTTTCGTGCTCGATGGACAACTGTTTTCGAAGCGAAGTTTATTTTAATCGTACACTCTCGAAGGCCTCAAAATTTACAACGTAATTCGATCGAAACCCGAACTTTCGGTTCTAATATTTTACCTTTCAGAGAAATAAATAACACTGATTTCAAGTATTATTTCTTTCACTGACTTTCGTGCTCGATGGGCAACTGTTTTTGAAGCGAAGTTTATTTTAATCGTACACTATCGTAGGCCTAACCATTTACAACGTGATTCGATCGGAACCTGAACGTTCGGTTCTCATATTTTACCTTTCAGAGAAATAAATAACACTGACTTCAAGTATTATTTCTTTCACTGACTTTCGTGCTCGATGGACAACTGTTTTCGAAGCGAAGTTTATTTAAATCGTACAATCTGGAAGGCTTAAAGATTTACAACGTAAATCGATCGAAACCCAAACTTTCGGTTCTAATATTTTACCTTTCAGAGAAATAAATAACACTGATTTCAAGTATTATTTCTTTCACTGACTCTCGTGCTCGATGGAAAACTGTTTTCGAAGCGAAGTTTATTTTAATCGTACACTCTGGAAGGCTTAAAGATTTACAACGTATTTCGAACGGAACCCGAACGTTCGGTTCTCATATTTTACCTTTCAGAGAAATAAATAACACTGATTTCGAGTATTATTTCTTTCACTGACTTTCGTGCTCGATGGGCAACTGTTTTTGAAGCGAAGTTTATTTTAATCGTACACTCTCGTAGGATTAACCATTTACAACGTAATTCGATCGGAACCCGAACGTTCGGTTCTCATATTTTACCTTTCAGAGAAATAAATAACACTGACTTCAAGTATTATTTCTTTCACTGACTTTCGTGCTCGATGGACAACTGTTTTCGACGCGAAGTTTATTTTAATCGTACACTCTGAAGGCTTAAAGATTTACAACGTAAATCAATCGAAACCCAAACTTTCGGTTCTAATATTTTACCTTTCAGAGAAATAAATAACACTGATTTCAAGTATTATTTCTTTCACTGACTGTCGTGCTCGATGGGCAACTGTTTTCGAAGCGAAGTTTATTTTAATCGTACTCTCTCGTAGGCTTAACCATTTACAATGTATTTCGATCGAAACCCGAACGTTCGGTTTTCATATTTAACCTTTCAGTGAAATAAATAACACTGATTTCAAGTATTATTTCTTTCACTGACTTTCGTGCTCGATGGTACAACTGTTTTCGAAACGAAGTTTATTTTAATCGTACTCTCTCGTAGGCTTTACAATTGACAACGTAATTCGCTCGGAACCCGAATTTTCGGTTCTCATATTTTACCTTTCAGAGAAATAAATAACACTGATTTCAAGTATTATTTCTTTCACTGACTCTCGTGCTCGATGGACAACTGTTTTCGAAGCGAAGTTTATTTTAATCGTACACTCTCGTAGGCTTAACCATTTACAACGTAATTCGATCGAAACCCGAACTTTCGGTTTTCATATTTTACCTTTCAGAGAAATAAATAACACTGATTTCAAGTATTATTTCTTTCACTGACTCTCGTGCTCGATGGACAACTGTTTTCGAAGCGAAGTTTATTTTAATCGTACTCTCTCGTAGGCTTAACCGTTTACAACGTAATTCGATCGGAACCCGAACGTTCGGTTCTCAAATTTTACCTTCCAGAGAAATAAATAACACTGATTTCAAGTATTATTTCTTTCACCGACTCTCGTGCTCGATGGACAACTGTTTTTGAAGCGAAGTTTATTTTAATCGTACTCTCTCGTAGGCTTTACAATTGACAACGTAATTCGCTCGGAACCCGAACTTTCGGCTCTAATATTTTACCTTTCAGAGAAATAAATAACACTGATTTCAAGTATTATTTCTTTCACTGACTCTCGTGCTCGATGGACAACTGTTTTCGAAGCGAAGTTTATTTTAATCGTACTCTCTCGTAGGCTTAACCATTTACAACGTAATTTGATCGGAACCCGAATTTTCGGTTCTCATATTTTAACTTTCAGAGAAATAAATAACACTGATTTCAAGTATTATTTCTTTCACTGACTCTCGTCCTGGATGGTACAACTGTTTTCGAAACGAAGTTTATTTTAATCGTACTCTCGCGTAGGCTTCACAATTTACAACGTATTTCGATCGGAACCCGAACTTTCGGTTCTCATATTTTACCTTTCAGAGAAATAAATAACACTGATTTCAGGTATTATTTCTTTCACTGACTGTCGGGCTCGATGGACAACTGTTTTCGAAGCGAAGTTTATTATCATCGTACACTCTCGAAGGCTTAAAGATTTACAACGTAATTCGATCGGAACCCGAACTTTCGGTTCTCATATTTTACCTTTCAGAGAAATAAATAACACTGATTTCAAATATTATTTCTTTCACTGACTTTCGTGCTCGATGGACAACTGTTTTCGAAGCGAAGTTTATTTTAATCGTACACTCTCGAAGGCTTAACCATTTACAACGTAATTCGATCGGAACCCGAACTTTCGGTTCTCATATTTTACCTTTCAGAGAAATAAATAACACTGATTTCAAGTATTATTTCTTTCACTGACTTTCGTGCTCGATGGACAACTGCTTTCGAAGCGAAGTTTATTTTAATCGTACACTCTCGTAGGCTTTACAATTGACAACGTAATTCGCTCGGAACCCGAACTTTCGGTTTTCATATTTTACCTTTCAGAGAAATAAATAACACTGATTTCAAGTATTATTTCTTTCACTGACTTTCGTGCTCGATGGTACAACTGTTTTCGAAACGAAGTTTATTCTAATCGTACTCTCTCGTAGGCTTAACCATTTACAACGTAATTCGATCGGAACCCGAACGTTCGGTTCTCAAATTTTACCTTTCAGAGAAATAAATAACACTGATTTCAAGTATTATTTCTTTCACTGACTCTCGTGCTCGATGGACAACTGTTTTCGAAGCGAAGTTTATTTTAATCGTACTCTCTCGTAGGCTTAACCATTTACAACGTATTTCGATCGAAACCCGAACTTTCGGTTCTAATATTTTGGCTTTCAGAGAAATAATTAACACTGATTTCAAGTATTATTTCTTTCACTTACTCTCGTGCTCGATGGGCAACTGTTTTCGAAGCGAAGTTTATTTTAATCGTACTCTCTCGTAGGCTTAACCATTTACAATGTATTTCGATCGAAACCCGAACGTTCGGTTTTCATATTTAACCTTTCAGTGAAATAAATAACACTGATTTCAAGTATTATTTCTTTCACTGACTCTCGTGCTCGATGGACAACTGTTTTCGAAACGAATTTTTTTTAATCGTACACTCTCGAAGGCCTAAAGATTTACAACGTAATTTGATCGAAACCCGAACTTTCGGTTCTCAAATTTTACCTTTCAGAGAAATAAATAACACTGATTTCAAGTATTATTTCTTTCACTGACTCTCGTGCTAGATGGGCAACTGTTTTCGAAGCGAAGTTTATTTTAATCGTACTCTCTCGTAGGCTTAACCGTTTACAACGTAATTCGATCGGAACCCGAACGTTCGGTTCTCATATTTTACCTTTCAGAGCAATAAATTACACTGATTTCAAGTATTATTTCTTTCACTGACTCTCTTGACCGACGGTACAACTGTTTTCGAAGCGAAGTTTATTTTTATCGTACTCTTTCGTAGGCTTTAACCATTTAAAACGTAATTCGATCGAAACCCAAAATATTCGGTTCTCATATTTTACCTTTCAGAGAAATAAATAACACTGATTTCAAGTATTATTTCTTTCACTGACTCTCTTGACCGACGGTACAACAGTTTTCGAAGCGAAGTTTATTTTAATTGTACTCTCTCGTAGGCTTAACCATTTACAACGTATTTCGATCGGAACCCGAACGTTCGGTTCTCATATTTTACCTTTCAGAGAAATAAATAACACTGATTTCCAGTATTATTTCTTTCACTAACTTTCGTGCTCGATGGACAACTGTTTTCGAAGCGAATTTTATTTTAATCGTACTCTCTCGTAGGCTTTACAATTTACAACGTATTTCGATCGGAACCCGAACTTTCGGTTCTAATATTTTACCTTTCAGAGAAATAAATAACACTGATTTCAAGTATTATTTCTATCACTGACTCTCGTGCTCGATGGACAACTGTTTTCGAAGCGAATTTATTTTAATCGTACTCTCTCGTAGGCTGAACCATTTACAACGTATTTCGATCGAAACCCGAACTTTCGGTTCTCATATTTTACCTTTCAGAGAAATAAATAACACTGATTTCAAGTATTATTTCTTTCACTGACTTTCGTGCTCGATGGACAACTGTTTTCGAAGCGAAGTTTATTTTAATCGTACACTCTCGAAGGCCTAAAGATTTACAACGTAATTTGATCGAAACCCGAACTTTCGGTTCTCATATTTTACCTTTCAGAGAAATAAATAACACTGATTTCAAGTATTATTTCTTTCACTGACTCTCGTGCTCGATGGACAACTGCTTTCGAAACGAAGTTTATTTTAATCGTACTCTCTCGTAGGCTTAACCATTTACAACGTAATTCGATCGGAACCCGAACGTTCGGTTCTCATATTTTACCTTTCAGAGCAATAAATTACACTGATTTCAAGTATTATTTCTTTCACTGACTCTCTTGACCGACGGTACAACTGTTTTCGAAGCGAAGTTTATTTTTATCGTACTCTTTCGTAGGCTTTAACCATTTAAAACGTAATTCGATCGAAACCCAAAATATTCGGTTCTCATATTTTACCTTTCAGAGAAATAAATAACACTGATTTCAAGTATTATTTCTTTCACTGACTCTCTTGACCGACGGTACAACAGTTTTCGAAGCGAAGTTTATTTTAATCGTACTCTCTCGTAGGCTTTAATCATTTAAAACGTAATTCGATCGAAACCCGAACTTTCGGTTCTCATATTTTACCTTTCAGAGAAATAAATAACACTGATTTCAAGTATTATTTCTTTCCCTGACCCTCGCAGTCGCTGGTACAACTGTTTTCGAAACGAAGTTTATTTTAATCGTATACTCGCTCGTTTGCCTAGCCTTTTATGAAATTCGATTGAAACCCAAACTTTCTTTTTCTCTAATTTACCCTTCAGAGGAATAAATAACACCGATTTCAATTTTTTTTTCACGAACACTCGTAAACTTGCTCATACAAACTTTGACTAGCTTTGATTAGGCTAGTAAGCATTAAGCTGCTGTTAACCATTTCAGAGAGAAAAAAAGAAAGTGACTCATTAAGTTACACAATATCTAAAACATTATTGAAACATGGTTATAGGCTTAAAGTTAACCCTATCTCTTTTTTTTTACATAAAATTGATAATTACACACTTTCATTTTATTATAAACTAATACATCAATCACTTGTTTGAACTGCTTGAGTATTCATCAATTGTTTTTCTCGCAGATGTACTTTCAATCTCCTTGAAGAATAAACTTTTCCTTGCACGTTCAAAATTCCATCAACGAATTGGTTGGAAGATGATATCTCACAAACGACAGTTAATTATAAATTGATACATTAAATAAATCCCGGTTCGTTTTGTCGATTGTTTAGCAGATGTAGTCGTCAAATTGTTTTCCTCGTAGAATCTGTTCGAGTAACTTCCTACAACTTTTGTAATTTCATAAATTCCATCAAGGAATTGGCCGATAGAACATCGCACAAAGAACAGTTGATTATACAATTATAAATTGGTTGTCGATCTTTGGGCTGCATGATGATTCTGCAGTTTGGTTTTCATTGATATAGTCTTAAAGTTCAGAATTCCATCAATTGGTCGGCATATGATATAACTTATACAATTATAAATTCGTCTTGCCGATTTTTGGGCTGCTATTTAGTCGTCAACGTGTTTTCCTCGTAATTTGTTCAATTGCATAACTTCCATCAAGAAATTGGCCAGTAGAACACAGTCGATTATACAATAATAAATTGGTAGATTGGTTTTAATTATGTAACCTCCTTGAAGATTTTTCCTCGTAGCTCCAAAATTCCATCAAGGAATTGGCGGCAGGTGATCTCACAAACGACAGTAGATTATTATTTATACAATTATAAATTCGTCGATCTTTAAACTACATGTAGATTCGTCAACTTTTAATTTGTTTTCTCGTAGTTTCAATAACGTAACCTCCTTGAAGATTTTTCCTTGCAGGTTCAAAATTCCATTAAGCAATTGGCTGCAGATGATCTCACAAATGACAGTTGATTATAATTTATACAATTATAAATTCATCTTGCCAAGTTTTGGGCTGCTATTTAGTTGTCAACGTGTTTTCCTCGTATAATCTGTTTGGTTGCGTAAATTCCATCAAGGAATTGGTCGGTAGAAACATAACTCAAACACAATCAATTATACAATCATAAATTGGTTTTGTCGATCTTTTAACTGCATGTATTCATCACTTCGCTTTCTCGTAGAATGAGTTCAATCATATGACATCCTTGGAGAATTTTTCCTTGCAGCTTCAAAATTCCATCAAGGAATTGGCGGCATGGGATTTCACAAACGATAGTCAAATATAATTATACAGTTATAAAGCCGTTTTGTCGATCATGGGGCTGATTTTTAGTCGTCAATATGTTTCCTCTATACAATTCTATAAGTAACTCTTAATTTGGTCCCGAACTTTCGGTTCTCGTATTTTACCCTTAAAAAGTAACACTGATTTCAAGATTTCATTATTTATTTCACTTACACGCGTACTCGCTTGTCAGCTTTCGAAACGAAGTTTACTCGACTCGTACTCGCTCGTAGGCCTAACGTTTTATAACCAAATTCAATTGACACCCGAACTCTCGTTTCTCATATTTGACCCTTCAGAGAAATAAATAACACTGATTTCAAATATTATTTCTTTCACTGACTCTCGTTCTCGCTGTTTTCGAAACGAAGTTTATTTGACTCGTATACTCGCTCGTAGGCCTATCCTTTCATAACGAGACACCCACTCGTTTGTCCTAGTCGTTGTTTACAAAACACCGTTTACAATTATTTCTCTCATTACAGCCCGTAATCGCTCGCAAAAATGGTCATAACGGATTCCGATTGAGTCTCGAAAAGAAGATTAGTTATATATTTTTTCGTATTTACCATAATGTTACCAGCTCGTACCGGTATATATTTTGTATTAACTACTCCTATCCGCCCGCAACGTCTCAAACAGAAGCTCGAAACACCCGCGTTTTCTTTAATCGTCAATTTTACACGCACCCACTCGATAACATTAAACAAATAAACCACACCTTATATAACACAAAATGTGAATAAACAGAATCTAAAGCAAAAGTACTTTTCTTGGGGGGGGGTGGCATAACTGAAGCATTCATTTGGGAGGAAAGTGGTTCATTGTCACACGATATTTAAAATGAGCATGGTTATAGGCTGCGTTAACTCCATCGTTTCTTTTTAAATACAACTGATAATTACAGATTTTCCTTTGATTATAAACTTAACTTATACAATAATAACTTGTTTTAACTTCTTGTCGTATTCGTCAATTTGTTTTTTTCCCTCACAGAAGAAGTTTCAACCTCCTTGAAGATTAACTTGCAGGTTCAAAATTCCATCAAGGAATTGGTCGGAAGATGATCTCACAAACGACAGTTAATTATAAATGTATACAATAATAAATTCGTTTTGTTGATTGTTTAGCAGATTTGAAGTCGTCATTGTGTTTTCCTCGTAGAATTTGTTCTCTTCGAGTAACTTCCGTTATTTCATAAATTCCATCAAGGAATTTGCCGGTAGAACATCGCACAAAGAACAGTTGATTATACAATTATAAATTGGTTTTGACTATCTTCATGGGCCTCATGTAGGCTATTCGGCAGTTTGGTTTTCATTAAGATCACCTCAATGTTTTTCCTTGCAGGTTCAAAATTCCATCAAGGAATTGTTAGGCAGATGATATAAATTTATACAATAATAAATTCGATTTGTTGATTGTTTAGCAGATATAGTCGTCAATGTGTTTTCCTCGTAGAATTTGTTCTCCTTGAGTAACTTCCGTAATTCCATAAAATTCCATCAAGGAATTAGCCGATAGAACCCAGTCGATTATGCAATTAAAAATTGGTAGATTGCTTTTAATTAAATGGAACCTCCTTGAAGATTTTTCCTCGTAGCTCCAAAATTCCATCAAGGAATTGGCGGCTGGTGATCTCACAAACGACAGTCAAATATAAAATTATACAGTTATAAATTCCTTTTGCCTATCGTTGAGCTGATCTTTAGTCGTCAATATGTAAGTTTCTCTTACAATTTCTAGTACTCTTTCCTGGCCAATTGCATAAATTCCATCAAGGAATTGGCCGGTAGAACATCGCACAAAAACGGTCGATTATACAATTATAAATTGTTGCATGCATTCCATCAAGGAATTGGCAGGTGTAGACCACTGCCTTTTTGTTAGCTGATGTTAAACTGATATCAAAGCTGTTGACTATCCTTCTGTTTGTATTCCTCGTAGAATTGGTTTCTGTTTAAGTAACATGCTTATGATTATAATTATTCCTCGCAGATGCAAAATTCCATCAAGGAATTGGCTGGAAGATCTCTCTCATGACGGTCAAATTATACAATCATAAATTTGTTGTACTATTTTGTAGTCGTCAACCCGTTTTCCTCGTAGAATTAGTTTAACTTCGGGTAGCTTCCCAGAAACTATTGCATAAATTCCATCAAGGAATTGGCCGGTAGAAAATCGTACATAAGACAACAATTATACAATTATAAATTAATGTCGAGTTCATCTTGCTATATAGCCGTATATTAATGATTTTTTCTCGTAGTATTAGTTTTCCTTAAAAACAAGAAGAATTTTCTTATTGCATATGTAAAATTCCATCAAGGAATTGGCTAGCAGAACATCGTTCAAAGTAGTCAAAAATATAATCATACAAGTGAGGGCGGTATTCCAATGGATCGTGTTTCCCCTTTTAACAAAATGCCTTATTTGTCTTTTCCCAAGAGCTTCTTTTGACCACTACTTTCACATGTATTTAATTTTCATCAGGTCACTATTTATCAGTTACATTTTAGTCGGTGAGATTTACTCATAATGGGATTTAATGGGATTTAATGGGATTTTGCTGAACATGCTCTGCCATCAAGGCACTGTTCTATAATGGTCCTACTGCCTTTCACAGTGTGCCAGACACTGTTCAGTAATTCTCATCAGGTCACTATTTATCAGTAACATTTTAGTCGGTGAGATTTGTTCATAATGGGATTTAATGGGATTTTGCTAAACATGCTCTGCCATCAAGGCATCGTGCTATAATGGTCCTACTGCCTTTCACAGTGTGCCAGACACTGTTCAGTAATTCTCATCAGGTCACTATTTATCAGTTATTATATATAGTCGTTGAGATTTGTTCATAATGGATTTAATGGGATTTTGCTGAACATGCTCTGCCATCAAGGCATCGTGCTATATTGTCCTACTGCCTTTCACAGTGTGCCAGACACTGCTCAGTAATTCTCATCAGGTCGCTATTTATCAGTTACATTTTAGTCGGTGAGATTTATTCATAATGGGATTTAATGGGATTTTGCTGAACATGCTCTGCCATCAAGGCATTGTTCTATAATGGTCCTACTGCCTTTCACAGTGTGCCAGACACTGTTCAGTAATTTTCATCAGGTCACTATTAGTTACATTTTAGTCGGTGAAATTTATTCATAATGGGATTTAATGGGGTTTTGCTGAACATGCTCTGCCATCAAGGCATCGTGCTATAATGGTCCTACTGCCTTTCACAGTGTGCCAGACACTGTTCAGTACTTTCACTTTTCACATAACCTAAGTTTATGTGACATGAAGATTTGCTATCATGTCCACATTAAATGTCCCTTAGCTTCTACTTCAGAAAGTTTGTTTACGCGTTGCTAATATTATTGAAATGATCGTTGTCTCAACAACGATCACACTTTTTTACCCCTCCCATCCCCTCTCCTCCATGCCCTCTCCTCCTTCCCCACATCTCTCCCCCCCCTTGACCTTTCCTTTGACTTTTCCCTTGAATTTTCCTTGGATTTTGCCCTTGGATTTTTTCCTTTAGTAATGTCCTACAAATGTGTCCTTGAACTTTTTCCCTTGGATTTAATTTTTCCTGGAATTTCGACCTGGCTCTGCCTCTGTTGTTAGGAGGGTTATTTTGTTAAAGTTGCAGGAAGGGGTATTATTAGAGCAACATGCAGTTAGGGTTATTGTTAGTGTGGAAAAAGTTAGAGGAAGAGCCCTTGGATTTATCCTTAAATATTGCCTATGCATTTTCCCTTAGATTTTGTCCCTTGGATTTCGCCTTGGATTTCGTCCTTGGATTTCGTCCTTGGATTTCGTCCTTGGATTTTGTCCTTGGATTTTTCCCTTCGATTTTGTCCTTGGATTTTGTCCTTGAATTTTTCCCTTCGATTTTGTCCTTGGATTTTGTCCTTGGATTTTTCCCTTCGATTTTGTCCTTGGATTTTGTCCTTGGATTTTGTCCTTGGATATTGTCCTTGGATATTGTCCTTGGATTTTGTCCTTGGATTTTGTCCTTGGATTTTGTCCTTCAATTTTTTCCTTCAATTTTTTCCTTCGGGCTTATCATTTATTTAAATTTTTCTTAGGCCATTAGGTTGATGTAACCTAATAACCAACCAATTCTCCTGCAATGCCTATGGTTGCCTTAAAACGCTGCTGAATGTGTGTGTCAACATTAGCTGCATCTCTCTGTGACCCGTGTACCTATAGCCTAAACTATTTTTGGTCATAAAAATCACTTATTTCCACGGGATTTCTTAAGCATTATACAAAATAACTCCATGAACTTTAATTTAAAAATGGATTTATCTGTACTTGAAAGTGGGTAAATTAATATTGACAAAGCATGAAGCATTTTCTCTCTACTATTTAAGTAGGATTCTTTTGTCATGAGGTTGTAGTAAATAATTCTTTCCTTCTTCAGGGAGGGGCCCCTGCATTGAAAGTACTCGAGATTTGAGAGTCTGAACCGTGAAGTAACCTCTGTGACAATGTGCCATACTGTCACAGACTTTCATCTACATTAAAAAATGTTGAACTTTTTTCTCTTGACAATGTTTTGGTAATCATTATTACTACTGAGTGAAGTCACCACAATGCACAAGTCATTGTATGCACCTCATATTAATAAATTTCATAAAAAAATTATAAGTAACAGTCTCGCGACTTTTTTTTTTATTATTTAGTAGTAACGTGCAAGTTCATTTTCTCTGACTTGATTTGAAATAATAAATTATTATTTGTGAAAGCAGTGGTTCAAAGTTTATTTTCATTCGCAATTTTCCAAGTTTGACAGCCAAAAAAATTCTCATTCCATTGGAATACTCCCCTAAATATTTTACGATTCAAAATCTAATCATTGGAATGGAATTTCAAAAATCTAAAAATTATTTCCTATATCTTACACAAAGTGAACTGTGAAGATGATTTCACATCATAAAAGTAAGATTATTATAAGCAGTTCTTTATTTGAAATTATAAATGAAGGAGCTTTTTATCTGTTCATATGAAATAAAAGGTGACTGTCCGCGAACCCAACTTCAAAGAATGCCTAGGCTATATAGACTTAGCGGTTCTGAAAAGGCCTTTGTGTTCGGCCCAGATTAAAAAGTTGTTGATCCAGACGATGCACCTGGTCGCATGCCTATGCAAATTAGATTGAAGTTTCTACCCAATGGGGTTAACGCAGCCTATGATAACCACGCCCACTGACTACATCGCACGTGCCTATTGACTTCGCGTTTCACGCACGGAGATGCAAATATGTCTGGGGGTTTGATACAAAAGGCGACTTGACAATACCAAAAATTTGGAATATATCCAGAGATGCTAATTAGGATTAGGCAAAGTATCAAATTCAATAGGGGTCGCTGTCTCAAGTGAAATTCAAGACATGTTGATGTATAAGTGCAGACAAGTTTTAAAATGGCAGATTTTGTACCCGAGTAACAGAGGAATTTAAAATTATTTTAAACACAGAATATTAGCGGAATTTCTGGTCTGCATCGACAGGAATTTCAGTGTAATCTAAGCACACACATTCTAAGAAAGAACTAAGTTTAAAGTTTGCTTAGCCTAAACAATTTGTCCTTTGAATTAAAAGAAAAACGCCTAGCAATATATTTGATACAGTTTCACTCACCCCAGCTCCAGTACTTGAGTTTACAGACTTACCGATGCCGACTTTTTCTGTATAAATCCATCAGAGACGTTTAAATCGGAGCGTCCAATATTGAAAATGGAGTTCTCAGCAGTTCACAGTAAATATCCAGGACAGTATTGTTCAGTTCAACGTGAAATGAGCCATATAATTCAGTAGTCCTTCTTGGCTACTTTCATATTTAATCTCGAGTATGCTGAGAGAAGCGTTAGCATATGTTCGGAGTGACATGATCATAACAAAATGATGTTTTGGTTGAGTCCAGTTCCACAAGAAATGCGACACAAGAGTTCAGTAGGCCTACTTCCCCTTTCTCCCGTTATTCCTTGGGAGTTGCTGGAATATAGTCCTCAAAAATGAGTGGCAAAGAGAGTTCCCAAAAGTCCACCGAAAATGTTCAATTTTAAGCATAAAAATTTGTTCAGGTCGAGTTCAGTTCAACATGAAATGAGCCAGAAAGTTCACATTACTATAAAGCATACTTGATAATAATTAAGTCAGTCCATATTCAGCTCTGGCTCAGGCATGTTCACAAACCAGTGTTGCGTAGTAGTGACACTTGAAAAATCTTCGGATTTGGCGACATGCATGCCGAGGATATCGTGCACGCGTGGTCTCGGAGACGGAGTGCGAGGCTCTGCGAACACGGTGCCGACAAAACCGCCGCGGGCCCGGTCCGCCTTCCCCAAACTCCGCAGGGCCGGCGTGGTGAATCCGCAAGAAGAGACGGGTAGGGTCATCAGTGTGCATATGGAATTTTTGAGAAAAGACGGAAGCAAATTCCGAGTCAATCCAGTTAATTCCAAAGGTGTCGAGGCTGGCGAATTGAAACTTCACAGGAGTGTTCGCTGAATGAAAATGCCGTAGGTCTCCTCGTGGTGATTTTCCACTGCGGACTGACATTCAGGTAAAACGGCGGGTTGATTTTTTTTTGTTTCATACACATGCACACCACGGTGCGTTCGTCCATGGTCGATGACGTAACCGTATTACTCCGCATGCAACATTTTTACGATTATTCGTTTAAACCTCTTCGATTTTAAGAAACAATAATTTGGTTATTTACGTGGTAACATGCTAAAAAAAATGAATATATCGCTAGTTTTCTGAATGCCTATTGCTCTTTTTAATTTTTTTTTTTATTGGTAGCAGGGTACTACTTTAGCATTATTTCAATACGCACGAGGGAACGTCATCACTTATTCATGATGGCAACTCCTGATTGGTCAAAAGTGTGGGAGGTTACCGCGGCTTGTCAATCTGACCAACTTCATTGGATTTAAACAATGACTCATTTACATATCGATGGTAGCAGACGAAAATCAAGTGTCACTCACAGGTTGTGGCGGGAGGAGAAACTTGACGTCTCCAAACAGGTTCGAACCGGTACCATAGACTTGACCATCAGTCGCGAATTTATCTCAAAACCGTCACTGGATGCATGCATGGGATTTTTTTTGGGCTTGGGCATTTACCGCGATGTGGATCGCTATACGGGGAGGGGGGGGGGGGGCTGGAGAGACTAGGGAAGGTAATATAGGGAGTGTTATATTACAAACTCACAGGCAAAGAAAGCAACATCAATGGTGAAGCTATAAAAGAGCAGGGGTGCAGTAATAAAACCTGCATACATCCCGGTTTTTCTTTGACGGAGTTTTAGGTGATGACAGTTCATTTCGTGGTCACCAGTCGAACCAGGATAAGAAAAAGAGGGATTTAAACACCCAAAAAATGATTATTTACTTTCCACACTCCAATTTGGAGGGTTTATTTAACTGAGGAAAAAACATGCCTCACTTTATTCAAACCTCCATTACTTAGTCTTCCTAAATCCTATGAGAAGAGACTCTAAGACTTGTTTTGCTCCCCGCCACCCCCCAAAAATATATTTCTGCGTCCAAAAGTAGTCATCACTATCATTATTTTACTCAAGCAAAGACAGAAGAGGGCGCTGTTCACCAATCCTTTACAAACTTTCATTGATTTCCTACTCGCATTCCGGGCCGACTTTCATGTCATCCTTTGTACATGAGATACCACGCGCCTCGTGGAAGTTAAATTCTTTACTATAACATAATCAATGAATTCAGTGGAATGCGGTCCGCGTCCGGCCGGTGATGTTTTGGTTTCTCACGATCAAAAGAGGTCCTCTCGTCACGCTGATCTTGTGGAAGTAATCGAATTTTTCTACCTTGAACATTGAGATTGCAAGCGATCGGCAAGGTAAGAAGACACTTGCTTATTATTCTACCTGCAAAAATAAAGCTATATCCCCACTGCACTGTCTTCGATCATGGAGAAAATTCTCCCGTCTGGCATGATCTAGCTAGCCAGAGCCTATTGCCGAATTGCACACACAATGTGATTTGTATGATTCTGGCTTTTGTAGTGTTTGCGTGTTGGTCTCGTCATCATGATGATAATGCCCGTGTAAATATCTCTAATCATTATGGAGCAATAAGGATGACACAATCTAGAGATTAGCTTCTTGTTCAGGAAATATAATTCTATCTGAATGAACAAATTAAGTTGACACTAATGACCGGTAACTCATGGGGAAAAACATTTGATTAATAAAAAATTATAAAAGTGTGTGTGGGGGACATGGGGGAGGGATGGTAAATTATTGTGCACTTTTTTTTCATAATTCCCACATTCTACTTCCAATGACTTTATTTTAATAGTACCACCGAAATATTACCCATGTACACTTGACCATGTCAGTTTATAGATCATCTTTTAATAATAGGCCCTTAGCCTATATTCTGTTTGTTTTTTGGATTAATTATAAAAGTGGGGACTGGGGGGGTGGTAAATTATTTTGCACTTTTTTCCTATAGGCCTTTTTCCCACATTCTACTTCCAATGACTTGATTTCAATAATACCACCGAAATATGTTCAATGTTCACTTAGACCATGTCAGTTTATATGATCATCTTTTTCATATGTTCATCATGTTTACTAGATAAGGCTTTAAAATGTTTCATTTTAGGGCCTATATGGAAACCCCCTTTGCATTTATCTGTGCCAATTTCTTGTCACCATCCTGGTGTAGTGGTAATATTTTCTTCCTGGATTTACAACATTGTCTTCCTAGTTGATAACGTAGCAGTGATCATGACATCGTAAACAGGGAAATACATAGTCCGAGTATAAACTTGGACCCGACTTATCGCCATTTTAACATTCAGACATGGTCTGGCGATAGTATCGCCGAATGTTAAAAGTTATGCAGTAGGCCAAGTTGCTACTTATCAATTCAATTACATGCCAATAACTGAAATTGAGATATGGGTAAGATAAACTGCACTGTTATCTGTGCAAATAGTTTATTATTTCATGCTTCCTTGTTGGGTATGGTAACTTTAGTTGACTTCAAACTTTGAAGTCAACTAAAGTTACCATACCCGGTACATGTATACATGCACCTTTTTCGCACAGTGCTTTAAATGTTTTTGTATTTTTGAAGTTAGAATTTCATTTGCTATGTGTCATCCTCTCGTTTCAATTTCATTCACAGCATTATTTATTCTTTGTTTGTTCTTTGCCTTTTGATAAATTATAAAATGTCAAAGACACATTACGGCTGGAATGCACCCAATTGGCACACAAAACACATTTTAAACAAAATGATATTAAATGTAACTTTAGAGCATTTAAAAATAGAATATAAATGTCCACACAACCGTCCTTTAAAAACTGGGCTTTTTAATTATGAAAAAAAAAATTGATAACGAAGTTCAGGGGGTCACAATTTTGTCCCTGAAAATCAAGCTGATGATGCTAGTTGTGAATCCAGCCACACAAGGGTTTGCCTTCAGCGAACATGTTAGAAACAACTTTTGTGTATTGCTGCTGTATGTGTATTATAAACAAATTGAATTAGACATGACTTTAGATGCAAATTTGTACCGTATGCCACAAAATGTCTGTCGCCGGCGCAAGATGTAAACAACCGTTTTTTTTGTTTACTTAAAATAGTATGTGTTAACAATCCAAAACATGTTATTTATGGGGATTTCCTGTCATAATGCCTTTAACACAATGTTGTATAATGTAGTATTGTGCACGTCAAATGCATTTTTTTTCCCTTCATCATTCATAAACGTTTTGGATATTTCATATATATATGCCCATTCCACGGCTCACCCAGAAAGAGACCAGGAAAGCAGAAATTGAGAACGCATGTATACATGTGTGTTACAGTTCTATGGTTTTTTTTCTCAATGATCTGACCACATCTGATCATTGATTTTGTGTATTGACACACTTTGTTTGCTACAGTCTTCCAAGGCCGTGTATGTATACATGTGTACTACTCTGTATGCCTACATGACCCTGGGAAATGCCACATTGTTTACAACAATGAGCATTGATCCTTCAGCTGTTCAGGAACATCCAAGGGCAAGGACATGTTTCAATACTAACTAACCCTGAAATAAAGCCTTTTCACACTAGTCTCTCAGCCCCGGTTGAACTCAATTCTGGTCAAAACCCAGTGCCGCCACGGGTTGAGTTTTTGATTTTTCACTGACCCCACATCGTTTCACACTTGTTTCGTTCGTGCAAGCTGAGCTTATTTCGCTCAGTTGCTACTGTTTTGAACCCTGGGGAGAGTTACTTTCAACCCGGGTTGAAAATCTCAACCCTGGTCTGGAGGGGTTGAGTTTAACCCGGGGCAAAATCAATCTCAGGGTTGATAGCTTGACGCAGGGTTGGTGCAGGGTGGAACATTTGAAAAGTACAGTCCGTATAAAATTATCAATGTTTGTCTATTTCTATTATTTTTTTCCAAATGTTGTTGTCCGATCCACTCACTCCAATTTTCGATTTAAAAAAAAAAAACTGTTATTCAATACAACCCTTTTTTTATAAGTGAGAATTTTCTCTTATTTCTTTTACCCACCCACTCATATCAAAAGGAAAAAAAAACATTCGAAATTTAAAAATATTGACAATTTTGAATGATCAAATTTTTGAAAAATGGAGACGTGTTCTGTTGCTTAATTATGGCTACTCTCAGGTAGAGTGCAGTAAAGGGGTTAGGGTGATTCACTGTAAAAGAAATGGCTTAAAATTGGAACCCAAACAAACTAATTTTCTTTTCTGTTTTTAGGATGTTCATTATAAGATAAATTTGTCAATGTAATTTTGATTTCAGCTTTTGGTGTGCAGTACTATAAAACCTGTGAAAGCAAATGAGTGTACACGTGTGAATAAAGTGCTCACGGTATTCATTTCCCAAAGTTCTGTATAAACCCATGCCTGCTGGGCACTCCCCGAGTTCTTTTATGCCAAGCACATAACTTTCATTCAGTGCCATTATTGTCAACTTGACCCAGGAAGGTCAGCGGTAGGCTACACATGCACATTACTGCAGAATGCTAGGAATGAAATTTCAAGGTTAAGCCCAGCACTACAGCACAGAGTGCATGTACATGTACATGTAGTAGAAATTGAGCTGCACATTGATCTGATACACATGTATGTTGAATATCGTTTTCTCTTACACATGTGCGTTCAGGAGCATGTACACTGTACATGTAGTTTGCCTAGCATGAAGGATGGATTTGATCCAAATGAAAACAAGCATATTTAAAGTACCAATTTGAGGAACTTAAAATTAAAAATGAGTTCCATTGTACAGTGCATTGTACATGTATGTATAGTAGGAATTTGATTCTATGAAATGCAAATTTTACATACATGTTTGCACATTTATATGATGTTTCTATGTCCCAAGTTTAGTCAAATTAGCTGACAAATATTACCTACATTTGTACATTTATGCAGGATGTGGATACTGGGAATGATTGTTTTCGCATAATTTGCCACACCAATTCATTAAACCATATAAAAATGAGGGATTTGATCATTATCAGGCCTTTGCCATTTAGATCCTTACAACATGTACAAGTGCATTTATCATAAAGCCCTTTTCAGGTTTTATCTTAAACATAGTGTGACGTGGTCCTCGAGCCTTTTTATGATACACAGTCAACCATAAAGGTTTTAACAACTCCTAACCTTTTCAACCCAGTATATCTGCAGGCTCTGCATTAAATCATATCTGCGTTACCCCGCCACCAATCTGCCACCAGTCTGCCCTGCAAGCTACTACTAGTTTGGCGTAGCTAGTCTCCAACTCCAGCCGCACCCACATAGTCCCGGCGACATGCCTGCCGCCCAGAAGTTCGTCTCCAGCGAGGGCATGAGTGGGGTGCTCAACCTGCGCCGCTCCGGCAAGGGGGGCCGCAAGGGGGAAGGCAAGTGGAAGAAGAAGTTTGCCGTGCTGAAACAGGACACGATGCACCTGTATGAGGGGCATGTAAGTGGTGAAGAGGGTGTATTTATTTATTTTAGTTTTTTTGGGGGGGGGGGCTAACTGAAGCTACGAGTACGAGTACTTGTACCTCCGAGTATGAGAACAGGTCTCCAAGTACAAGTACTTATACTTCCGAGTACGAGTACGAGTACTGTACCGGTACTTCCGAGTACGAGTACGGTACTTCCGAGTACGAGTACAAGTACTTGTATTCCGAATACGGCCATATGGCAAATGGTTCATGGTGCGTAATTGGCCCAGGCCCAGTCAGATCGATGTACTAACCCAATCTCAGCTAGCTGTTAAATGTGTTTGTCTGGACGTGCACAGAGGAAAATCAGGAAACTTTGATTTCTCCACAAGCCAATCAACCATTTCAAACTGAAAGTATCGATAAAATAAGGCCATGGTGTATAAAGTCAAGCTATACCATTTCCCCCCGCGTACTGCTATTCGAGTACGAGTACTTTGCTGCCCGAGTACGAGTACCATAATTTCGAGTACAAGTACTTTGACATTCGAGTACGAGTAAAAGTACTCCAAAAAAAGTAACGAGTACCGAATACGAGTACTACAACACTGGGCAGGGCCGTTGATATTATTTTCAAAAGGAGAGCATATATCCCCCCTTTTCCCCCATAGTTCCCCCTTTCCCCTTACACCATATTGTATTTGACTATATACATAATTGCCATTTTTATTTGCTCATCCATAACAAACCAATGACTATAAATTGATAGCCTATGAAGAATTTTGAATTGCAGCCAGCGCTTTGTGAAGCTGTACATTTTTACTAGGGTCATGCAGGTCGCTGTGTTTGCTCATCGGCTATAAATAGGAAAGAATGTAAACAGTTGGGACAAGCTGGGGAGTCAAGGAGCAGTTGTGGGCATCCCATCTTCAGTTCCCAAACAGCTGTCAAGATAATTTTTAATCAGTCCTTGGGGGTTTGTCAGTAGCTACCGGTACCTACAACTGTTTCATGCGCTACTATGTCATAAACCCAGATGAATTGGACATGTATAAAAACTATACACGTATGAACATATACGTACATGTATTAGCATGGAGAAAGGATATCAGTCATTGAAACACAAATTTCTGATTGAAAAAAAAAAACTTAAAATGTATCAAACATGGGGATGGGGATGAAGTGGAATCTCCATGCATGGGGCTTTTTTATCAGTGTACAACTCTGTTTTCCCTTTCTCATCACACCCACACTATATTACCATAATTTTTATGAGTCATGAAGTTGACCTCTGAAGTATTGCCAATTTCTTGGCCCACGTACTAACTAAGCTGTCACAGTAGCTGTGCCCTAAAAGACATCTTGAACAAAACCTTTTATTTATTCGGCTTCCCGTTTTGCTTGCCCTTAATTTTGTTTTAATAAACTTATGTGAAGGTGAAAATGACTTCCAAAGTTGTGCACAAGGTCTTAAAGTCCATCACAAATACTCATTATAGGTTAATTCTTGAAATGTCTGTTGAAATTCACAGTCATAAATTCAAAAGATGACGATGCAAAACTGCAAACATTTTGAAGCGAAAAAAATATGTTGAAGGCTTTTTGAAAGAAGCTAGAGGTCGTCATATTCAATTCAATCCAACAAAAATAAGTTGAACAATGAGGATCAGACCCTGGATTTTTAGTTCATAATCGAATGGGCCAGACTTGTGCAGTAAACTCCAGGGCCAAACTCCGAGGCTGAACGGTTGAACTGTCACTTTGTCAGTGAAAACATCAAAGGACTCCAACCTCCATAGGTGTACATTATGTGCTTGTGCTTTTTCAACTTTTACAGCTTTTAAACATCATGTATGTAGACATATGCAGATACTATAGACAGTGAATTAATTTTAAAATGCACGTTCTTCAGCTGACATACTAAGTAGCTAATTCCCATGTGTTGCAACATGAACCTTGGATATCGATTCCTCCACTTTTGACTTTGGAATTTCAGCCAAAAGAAGTATGCATAGAAATATTTCCTGGCCACAAAATATGTTGAGACGAAAAACTTTTAACTTGTTCTGTTGCTGATCGACATGGAAGACCAACATTTTCATGAGCACAATCTTGACAGACAAGTGAGATACATGCGAGATTACACTCCAATGGTTCCAAACATGACTGATGATTCCACCTTAGCAAAAGAGAATGGAGATTTATCATGTCTGGAGGCATGGACATCATTGAAATACCAAGGGAATTGAGATTCCAGAATGATAAATGGACAGCGCATCTCTTGTGTAGGGTAGACTTGACCTAGTCCGTGGCTGATTGCTTGCCTCATGGGAATTAAAATGTACATACATACATAAATGTACAAACGTGTTCAACGTACTTGTACATTTGTATAGCTACATATTTTTTTTTTTACGCAGTCTTTTTACTCTTTGCGTGGAATGAAATGGGAATAAATGTGAGGTTTATTTCTAATCCTAACCATACACCGGCTCCCTTTTGTACATGAAGCTCCATGGAGTTTTTGTTGACATCTTACCGGGCGCGTTAAACTTATTTATTGCAATTACATACTTGGTTCACTGTGTAAATGTGGAGTTAATTTAGCAGCGAGGATACAATTAATGAGCTACAGATCTGTGTACATGATTGAATTTACTGAGATAGGAAATAGTTACCACATTTTTGATGGGAAGGGTGGAAAGTAACCAACATGCTTGTGTGCATGTTCACGTAGTTATGTTCTAGGGCTTTCCCGAATATACCAGATTTTTGAATATTCTATCATCAACTGAATATTCGACTAGTTTTTGCCGGTTTGAATAGGCCTACTTGAAAAGAAAACAAAGTGCACGTGCAAACTCAACTGCGTTGTCATTTTAATCGTAAAGGAGCGTTCTTTTTGTCAGATGCCACTTTTTTGTCGACTGTAATTTTGTTGTCGACACCTATTGACATGTATTGGTCCCATTCTTTTAACTGGGTAAAGTCCCTGGACAGTTGTACAGTACTTACTACAAAACATTCCACTATAGAGGCCCATAATATCCATCGTCGCATGCAAATTCTAACCGGCGCGCTTTGGATGCAACTTTTGACCAGTGAGGAAGGCAGCTGCAGCTGGTGTGCGTAAAACTTGATCGGCGAGTTTTGAACATTCGGTCAAGTGCAGTTTCAAATAATTGAATACTAAATTATTCGAAAATTGACAGCCCTATTATGTTGATTATAGTTATATAGGCTCTATGTAATCAGGCATTTGCACTGTATGTCATGAGATTGCTAGAGTGTGTAAAAGCATGTGACAAACAATTTACTGCACATCTATGATGGAGACAGGTATTTTTTTCTCCACAATGATAGCACGTACAGCAGTGGCAAAAACCCAAGGCCATTAATTTCCACCAAATACCCTATTCAGACTCTGCCAAAGTCTAGTCGAGCAAAGATATGAAAAGGACCTCAATGCATGTCACCAATATTACACATTGTACTCAATTCAAAAACCCGCATTGCACCAAAATCTACAACTGTAGGCCTACTGCATGGAGGAACTCTAGTACATGTACTTGTACATGTAGTATCAGAGGCGCCACTGAAATACCCTTTCAGCTTTTCACTGTTTGGAATTTTTTATGACTATATGCTTGAGCTGTGGTTGACATTTCAATTGTAACTCGACTCCTCGTTTTGCATTTAAAACTTCACATAAAACCATAAATCATTTACATTCATGTATACATGTATGAACATGATTTTGCGTGTACAAAATTGAAGCATAATTGAGCTCTGCATATGATATGACTAACCCTCCATTTGTATCAATCAGTCACTGGCAGACAGTCAAAAATCCAATCCTGTTCCCCTGCCATGCCTTTTACACAGGCTTGTCACCAGCAGTCAGATCATATTTCTTGTAGGCACTGTGACAGTCAAATTCCATCAATGGACAAAAGCAGGTGACTGGTGGGCACAGCTGGCTTAAATCAATCTCCTACTGTCAAAGCATAGTTAGTCGGGTTTCATAACAATCACAACCAGTCAATCCTGCTTTATGAAGGCAGGGAGCACTCAACTGTCATAAAAACAGTCACTTGATTTATTTTGACTGCAGTGCTGGCCTGGAATAGCCAGCCAGAGAGGAAGGGCTAAACTTTTTTTTTTTACAAATTTTCCTATTTTGATCTAGGATGAAAATGGAAGAGGAGAAGACGAGAGTTACACAATCTACCTTAGCAAGTACAAAGAGTGCACCCACATAGTGGACAAGAAGGGTCGCAAGAAGACTGGCTTCACCCTCACACCAACTGACCCTACTTATGAACAGGTGAAGAACAATCTAAACACATAATCAATACATACAAGCAGGTGTACAGAGGGCGCAAATTTTTCCAATCATGAAAAAAATTAGAACAAATAGAAGTCAACTTAAAGGTAGGGTAGATCATTTGCCATTTGTGCATTTTTTGGTTTCAAGCAACAAAAGTGCTCAAAATTCTAAAGACGGGTGCTCAACAACTAACCTGATGAAGTTTTAGCTCTGTGAATGCTGTATATTCTGAGACAAACAATATTCTAGGATCTGGGTTGTTTAAAAGTTGCCGAGTCGTGTTTTGAATTGTGCTCGAAATCAGCATCTGGGACACGTTCTCATTCAGCCGATTGCAGCTATGCAACGTCACGTACTGAAGTGACAAATAATTGTATCCTGCACGTCTGGATGTTGTGTTAACGCTTGTGCGCACCAATTCATTGATTCCCTGAATTACAAACCAACTACTAACGAAAATTTCCAAAAATGCGGCACTTGACACATCTTTGGAAATGACCTTCTTTAATTGTTTTCTTCAAAACGACAGCATGCCAGAAAGAAGAATTTCACAGGGAGTTTTAATAGTGTCATTTCTATCTTTACCAGTTCGCGCTGGATGACGTGTATACACATAAAGGTTTTGCGGTATTCGGAACGGATGACGGATAAACACGCAGGGAGTGAGGCCGGAAATATCTGTCAGTGACTCCCTCACAGCGAGCAAAGCCAGAAATATGATGAGTGTGCTGCCAAAAACGATGGCTTCAACCTGCCTGGCTTGAGGTTGAGTGAAAAATGATCCCGCGTCTCATTCCGCTCTTTTCAAAAATAATCCTGGCGCGAACTGGTTAAACCACGTCAGTAATTTCATCATTTACTTTTTGGAGAGATATGCAAATAATCTACTCTACCTTTAATGATAAATTATTTGTGTTGCATCATCTCAGCACTTCTTACTTTGTTGCCTGCTCTGTTTTAGTGGATGCTGGCATGTGAAGACACCAACCAACAGGAGAGGTGGATCAGTCAACTCAACAGTGCAATCTCTGGCAATCTCATCACTATCAACTTCAATGTGAGTGTAGATCCACAAAGGACAACTTGATCAAGTAGCACATGAACACAGTATCCACACTATCAACCAATTGCAACACCTGTATGTAGTAATTGATCTGTCATTTGTGATCTCTTGTGTGAACTATCAACCGAAAACCGACTTTGGGTCTGTTCGGGTCGGTTTGTCCATCATTTGTAGTCGGGTCGGGTCGGTTTCGGTTTTTCGTTTGCAATTTTGGGGTCGGGTCACGTCCGTAAAGCCGTTATGGAAAAACCCAAAATAAACCCCCAAAACCCTGCAAAAGTTCGGAAAATCACACGCGTATGATGCATTATTGATTGCGGAGACACTGTGCGCGGTATGACCAAAATGGTTTGCGGTCTATCATGCACGGTCTATAACGTGTAGGCCCACCAGTAGGTCACGTTGTGAGTGCCATACGGTATATGATTCAGTTATTGAGAGACGATGATTTCCATGTGACGCGGGTAAGTTCAGGCACAAAAAGCAGACACAGTTGCCCAAGCCAGATATTCAGGGTTTTTTTCGGGTCGGTTTTCCTTGAATTTTTGTCGGGTCGGGTCGGTTTTAGGGAGTTCAGATCAGTTTCAGTTCGGATTCGATGTATATCTATAATGTTTCGGGTTGGTTTGGCCTGGTCAACTTGACCGGATGCACAGCACTGCTGTATGTTTGATAGCCACCTGATGAGGCGATTTGTGCAGTACCAGACAAGACGAGGCAAGACAAGACAAGACAAGTCTGCAAGTCTGAATTCTGGCAGAACCATTCAGTAAGAGCAGGCTGCAAAACCAAACGTTGTGTTAATTTTTTTTCCTGTGTGGCAGTTGGATGATCTGAAGGTTCAGACCCCAGCCCTGCAGCATCTCAGTAAGACGAGACCCAAGAACAAGGGTCGCCGAGCTCCCAGCAAACGACCCAGAACCGTAAGTGTCTTGTGGAATCTGCCGATTCCATTGAATAAATTTATGCACTGTCTACAGTAAATAAGTATGGGCATGTTTTGGCTTTTCCCCTGCAATTTTTATTAGTTGAAAATACGCCGTTCTGAAGTTGTACTTACACGTACATGTACCTTGTACTCAGTGATATCAATTATAAATGAGGAAATTCCAAAGTAGAAAATATCCTCTTCAACTTATATTTGGAAACACATTTTCATTACACATGCTTCCTCATATACCGATACACAAATATTGTCATAAGATATAACGGAGGGATTTAAAGATTTTATTGTCTGTTTTTTGTTATCAAGGTTACTATATGGAGCATTGCATTTAAGGGACATTACGGCCTGAAAATTGTATGTTTTGGATTTTTTTACTTATCCTATTTCAAAGGTCTGGTTGAAAGGAAACCAACCTAATGTCTTACCGTTCCGGAGAAAAGATGAAAAAAACCTGGTTGTTTATGTCGGACGCGGCAGACATTTTGTGGCATACGCATTTCCAGCCGTGTCCATTCAGTGTACGGTACACATTTGGTGTGTGTCACATAACACCCACAGCACCAATACACAATTGTTGTTTCTCGCACGTCTGCAGAGAATGCGATGCACTGGTGCAACATGTTCGGCACGATTCACGACTAGCACCCAACAGCTTTATTTTTGAGAGTCAAAATTTTGACCCCCGAAATTCTTTCTCGCAAGAATAGCACAAAAATGCCCAGTTTTTAAAGGATGGTTGTGTGGACGTTTATACCCTACTTCTAAATGCTCTTTCCAGTTAACGTCATTTCGTTTAAAAAGCGTTTAGCAACCCAATTGGGCACATTCCAGGATATAATGTCCCTTTCACCCTCCTATGAAAACATGCATTCTGAGCCATGCTATGCCTTGGGTCAATATTGGTCAATTAGACCCCCATTGGTTTGTTAACAGTATGCCAGGGGAAGTGGAAGGAAATTTTGACCGTTTGTGAAATCTTAAATAGCAAGAACAAATCAAGAACCCCATGGTATTCAATACAGTCACATAATTACGCTCGAGCTACAATTTTTTAATGATAGCACATAATTACGCAATTCCCACAGAATTAACAAAGGTTTAACCCTCCAGCTTTTTTCCCCTTTATTCCCATCTCTCCTATAATATCGCTTACCGTAGGCTATGTCGGAAGGTAATGGTGACATTTATCCAGTGGATGATATGGAGGTAAAATATGATATTGAAACAGGATGTATTTATTTTCGTTTATTCATGCTTCTCCTTTTGTTTCACCTGCAGTAGCTATAATTATATCATGTTCCTTCTTCAAATTTCTGTTTCTGTTGATTGACACATACGTAACATGGCGAAGGGGTCAGTCATGTTAGCAGTGTTTCCCAGATGGATTGTAAATACATGTTCTCTGTTCTGTATATAGATCTACTTACTGGGGCAGATAGGGGAAATATTTGGGGGAATTGTTCCTTTGATGATACAAACATGGTATTTGGCACACAGTCAAAGTATGTCTTTAGAAAGATATTTGGCTACAGGGCCATCGCAGATTTGTCCTCTGAAAAAAATATAGGTAGAATAACAAGCAATTTTCTAAATTTTCAAATGGCTGCCATTGCTTGTTATTCTACCTATATTTTTTTCAAAGGAGAAATCTGCGATGGTCCATTTAGCCAAATACCTTTCTCATGACATACTCTCACTGTGTGCCAAACGCCATGCTCGTATCATCAAAGGCACAATCCCATCACCTATCTGCCGTACTAACTTGCAGAAACCATGAAGCACTTTTTGTTTTCAGATAATTTGTGCATGTACTGTTTGCAGTCAAAACACTTTCCATCCATTGTTTGACTGATGAAAATGGAAGTGAAGTTAAATTTTTGAAATGCAAACAAATCGTCTTTGGTTCCACATACGCCAGTTGCATGTATGGCCAGTATGTTTATTCAAAACCCTTTTTTTTTTGAGAATTTAATTAATGACCGACCTATGTACATGTTCATGTATATATCACATTTATAACCATTGAGTAAACACTGCTATCATGTACAACATGTCTCAAAAAATGTAGCAGTCAAACAACTTCTTTTTTTCTGAGCCGGAAACGGAATCAGTTTTCATGTACATGTATTTTTGGTTTGCTTTAATTCTTCAGAACGCTGTAAAGCCCTTTCCTTGTGGGAAGAAAGTCCAGTATGACATGTTGTTTTATTGACGTTGGAATTGATTGCTTTTATGTGTGTGAGGTCTAGACATTTCAAGCAGTGTTAAGCAGTTCGCGCCGGAAATATTTTGACAAGAACAGAATGAGGCGCGGGATTACTTTTCACTCGACCTCAAGCCAGGCGGGTTGAAGCCATCACCCTCGGGCAGCACACTCATATTTCCAGCCACGCTCGCTGCGAGCGGGTCGCTGACAGATATTTCTGGCTTCTCTCACTGCGTGTTTATCCGTCATCTGTTCCAAAAACCTCCCAACCTTTGGGTGTATACACGTCATCTGGCGGGAACTGGTTAACACGACACAGATTATTGTTTCGAATTTGACGAGCCTCAAACGAGATTGCCTGTATTAAGAATTTATCTGCCGTTCGGAAGAACAAAAAATTCCTATCAAGATCTAACCCATAAACCAACTTGGGAATAACATGCTAAATGAATAATTGGAGCAATAACATGCTAAATGAATAATTGGAGCAAAAAAAAAAACCCAGGTCAACAACATGGTTTTTATTGAAATTTGAAAGAAAAAAAATTAAAAGTGATTGCAATTTGCAACATCAATTCAAGAACACTAAGAGTGTTTGAATATAGCATTAGTTAAGGCCAAAAAAAAAAAGTCTCCGGTTTCTGGTATGGAGCTTGCCCAAAAAGTGGTGCGGCGACGCGGCTTTTTTTTTTTTTAACCTGATTTTTTTGCTTCAAATGTCGGCTGATGACTGCAAATGGTGCCCAACTAAACTTAGTGCAAATATATGGGAGTCCAGAGAGGCCACATAAAGCTTATTCTCGACCATAACCCAATCTAAAAACACGTTAAAATTGTGCAGCAGCAGGATTCCAGTCAAACCAGTGAGTTTGGCGGTCTTGAGACATCATCTTTCATTGAAAAAAAACATTTTTCATTTTGCCGACGCGCATGGCTATGGCGACGCGCGCGCATACCAGAAACAGGAGACTTCTTTTTTTTTGGCCTAATGTGGAATAAATTCGAGGAATTACATGTACTTGTACTTTGTACCCTGATGTCGACCTTTTGTTGCTCCAAGAGCCACTTTCAGTTTCAACACATCCAGGGTATTGAAAATCCTGTCATGTCTTTGAACAGGAATTTTCCTTGCTGTTAATATTATTTGTCCTTCTTTTTGCTTTCGCCGGGCTACACGTACATGTATAGTTTATTTGCTCTTTGCGCTACCGCCGAGCTTATATCTCTGCTGCAGCAGATGGATAAAGCAAATATATTCTTTGTGAATATCAAGCTATTCATATACATGTATATGCATTCATTTCTTTCCTCAAAGTTACTTCTCTCTACAGTTTTCTCTCTTTTTTTTCTAACAATAATTGTTTTCACACAATACTCAAACTTCACCTCAAACTTCACCTCTTGTGCTAGGGTCAGCCCATTGTAATTTTTTTCCCAACCCTTGTCACCCACTGTTACATTTCAACCTGAAATACGCTGACAAACTAGTGTAGACACTGCTTCTACATTCATACCCGCTGACAGTCTGGATAAGATCATGGTTAATATTCTAAACTTCGATGGAAAGGGGCAAAAAATGAGCATCGATGTCAAAAAAGCATCTTTAAAACATGATGTTTTGGAACAGGTTGTTAACCCTAACTCCCTGCATTTTTTCTAGGATGTAACCTCAATCCTGCGAAATCCTCCAACTGCCCTCATGCTGCCTTCATGCAAAACTTGCCTACAGCCTCCTTCCTCCAAACTCATCCGTTCTTGAATGTGGTCCTTGGAGGGGTGACCACTGCCTCGATCCTGTAAAAATCCTTCAGCATTCACTGTCAATATGTTGAGGCTGAGGCAGTGACACCCTGGAGCAGTGTGGAGGATTTCAAGTATAATAGGCCTAAATGTATGCACAGCCGAGCATAAATAACACAAGTTCCGGTCCAAAACCTTGACACAGTGCATCCTCCAAAATCACCCACACATTGTTGCCATATAGCCTCAATCCTGCAAAATCCTCCATTTTACAAAGAGGTGTGAACATGATTCAAGCATGACGTGAAGTGATAAAATTTTAATGCCAAGATGCCGTCCCATTTTAGCCTTGACAAACTCTGACAATCCTTTCCATCGCCATGGTTTAGTATTGCTTTCGGTATCTGCTTTATTTTTGTTTTTCATCACCATGTGCCAGATGTATCTTTTGGTGAAGGTTAACCCTCATCTTTGGCAGTTCTTTTAAACTTAATCAAAGTCGATATTGGAACTCGGTTGTTGGCCATATATAGATTTAGCATTTTATTGTTATTTTTATTTATTTTTGCCTTTTCCAGCGTGACCTAACAACCGTTGACTCAGGCAATCCTGCCAAGAAACCCCGCTCCAATTTGACCACCACCAACACCTCGCCAGTGAGATCGCCTGACGAGTCCAAAGCCAGTGCAGCCAAGGCCTTCTTCCGTGGCATTGGCATCAAGGTCACCTCTGCCCTGACCCGCCAGAAGTCCCAGGGAGCCAAGACGCCTCAGTCCCCTGAACCGGAGGGAGCCCATGCCATGGAGGTCTCGCCAGAGGATAGAATGTCTCTGAGCGCTCTGATGCGTACCTTGCAACGAATCGAGGATACGTCGGGGACCATTGTCAACAAGGCGGCAGCCTTGCGGGTCCTGTTCCAAGGAGCGGCTGCAGAATCAGCAAGTCTTGGCCGCCCTGCCTTGGAAGTCGAGAGAGGTCTACAAGGTGTCACGGAAACTCTGGAGCATCTCAACCTTGCTGAGGAGCTACAGAATAAGATCAAGGATGATGAGGCCAGAGAGAGGTTGGCGAAAGAGGAAGTGGCAAAGAAGAAACGGGAGGAGGAAGAAGAGGAGAGGAAAAAGAGGGAGGCTGAGGAAGCCGAGCAGAGAAGGCGAGAAGAAGAAGAGCAAGAGCTCCGTGACGAGGAGGACAGGAAGAGGGAAGAAGAACGACTGAGGCAAGAGGCAGAGGAAAAGAAGGCTAAAGAGGAGGCGCTAAGACTCGCAGAAGAAGCTGGAGAAGAGGAGGAGAGGATGTGGCAATCGGGAGACGAGGAGAGGGCAGAGCTAGAAGACAAAAAGGAGGAAGCAGCGACAGATGAACCCACACAAGAAGCACCAGAGGGCAACGAGGATGAAACTCAAGATGATGGTAAAGCTGCCACAGATACTACTACCAAGGAAAACCTGGATCGGGATTCAAAGGAAGTTGAAGAGGATCAACATCAAAATCCTGCAGTCGAAAATGAAGACAGCAGAGCAGATGAAGGAGAAACTCAAATGGACACTTCAACAGATGATAAGACGGAGGAGGCAGCGGAAGAAACAGTAAAAAGCAGTGCAGACAAACAAGATGAAACTGCTGAGGATGAGGTGATAGTAGTGGATGGGCATCTGTAATGACAGAAAATGCTACATATGAGGGAATTTATAAATTTTGATCATGCACGTGGCAAATGAAAACAAACTCAAAGTTTAGAATGTCAAGCTCGTTTGAAATAATCGAGAGAAATTGGTGTCGCAAAACTCTCTCCAAACAATTGTACATATTATTTCATTTTTATGCAAAGGGTTGATGGGGGTTATGTGGTCATCATCTGTACTCTAATTTATGCGCATGTATTTTAGTGATTAAGGATATTGCATAAACAGATCAATGTGCCAAATTGTGGTAAAAGCTACAAAGTTTGTCAATTAAGCAAAGCCTTAACTGGTCATCCGTGTGACAGAAAAATGTAAAATGAACTATTTCTCAAAAGTTCAACAAAAATGCATATTGTATACATGTATGCATAAGTAACTCAGAATATTTAGAATAAGGTCTGTTCACGGAAACAGTTCCTATTTCAGCCTAATTTCAGTCTAATTGATATGCTAATTTGAAATATTTTTACCATTTGGTTGTTACTATTGTAATACTAGTGTAGTTGAATTTATCGCCAATATTAAAGTAGTGTACTTGAATATATCATTGTAAAAGCAATATGCACATGTACATGTACTTAAATCGTGATTGTCCAATTTGTTTTTTTACTGTACTTTTCATGTGAACGATTGTGAAGAAAGAAGTAAATGAGTGGAAGACATAACATTTTTCTTCTTTTTTTTTAGAAATGATAAACATGTATTTCATCCATTGGTTTTCCAATATTGACCGTGTACAAATGTACGAGCACTCAGTATTTCTCTGTTCGTAAAAGCTTTTCAAATTGTAGGTTTTCAAACAACACAAAGGCCTTCCAAACTTAGCCATGAACTTTCCCTTTTTATTTTTGTATTATTTTATACCAGAAATTTGTACATTTATACACCATTTTGTTGTATGTTATACAGAACATGTCCAACAGTAGTTTCTATTCATGTTAATTCATATTTTCACGTGATGCTGACGTTTGTTGTACCACACTTGGATTTGTACCATGGACCATTTCATGGATACCGGAATCTTTGTGGTCATGGTAATCTCGGGTAGGTCTGTTCCAAATATACCCAATTGTCAGATGCCACTTTTTTTGTCCAAGGTTTACTTTTTTGTCAACAGGATTCATTGTTCCCGTCCTTTTCCTCCAGCTGTCTCGGCTACCATGCAGGTCCGACGCCTCTGCAGATGTGAGATCAGTGTCCCTCATAAGCTGGTCCGAAAGGTCAGACTTATGAGGCTCGGACTTATGAGGCATAAAATTTATTTATTCCGCCTCAGTAGGTGGGCAGCAACGCTCAGGGTGGCGGACGCCTCATAAGTCCGACAACAGAAAAACGAGGCGTTTAATTTGTCGGACTTATGAGGCGTCGGAGCTATGAGGCGTCGGAGCCATGAGGCGTCGGACTTATGAGGCGTCGGACCTATGAGACGTCGGACCTATGAGGCGTCGGACTTATGGGCCTTAATTTGGTTAGGGGATGCGATTTTGTCAGACTTATGAGGCATCGGACCTATGAGGCGGCGGACTTATGAGCAGACCCCATTTTAGCATGCCCTTGACATATGTAAAGTACCAACTGCCCAATTTTTGTCTACAGCATGCAGCCCATAATATCGATCGCTGCATGCCAATTTTAACCGACGTGCGACTTTTGACCGGCATGGTACGTAGTTGCAGCTAGGGCTCATAAAACTTGATCGGAGAGCTTTGAATATTCAGTCAAATGCAGTTTTGAATAATCAAATAATAAATTCTTCAAAAACAGACAGCCCTAATCTGGGGGGAGGGGGAGGGGCATTACGTAAGAAACGCGTCCCATCATGCCATTGTATCCTGAGCATGATGGTACAAAATATTTACTGCAACGCCTCTAGCAATTAACATGTGATCACAAAGATGGCGATATCCGTGGAATGGTCTATGGCTTATTCTTTTGGGGGAAAGTGTGCACAGACCTACGGTACAGAACAGCGACCTCATGTGGTGGAATTCGGCCATTTCCACGACTGCTGCATCACACACATTAACATTAGCAACTCTTTTTAGTGTAGGGTACATTGTACTTGTAGTCAGGGAGGTTAATTTGAAATAATAGAAAATAGTCCTGAATTGTCTGTTGTGATTGAAATATTTATGATGCCTGTGTGTAGACAACTTGCAATAAACTTTTTTTCAAATGCCACTGTATATTTTAGGGGGAAAAAAAGGCTGCTACTTAAAACAACTCCCTGATTTTGTACACAAGAGTTTAATAATAAAAGTAAAATAAAATTTAATCTTTATTTCCGGCTGATTTGTGTGTTTTTTTTTCATAACATGCATTTTCATTTTCCATTAATTAATCAATTTTTAAAAAACACGTACACCATATCTGCTATACTATAGTGCAGTCAGTCTTGCACAAAGACTTTCATGGACATAATGTTTACAGCTATAGTCCATCATTTGCAGCCATCCGAAAAGTAACGAGTAATTATTGTTGAAAAACAAACTTGGTTGAAAGATAGTAAGGGAACTAAACTCCCTGTGAAATTATTCCTTCTGGGAAGCTGTCATTTTGAAGTAATCAACGAAAGAAGGCATTTCCAATGGTGATTCTTAAGAAGCACCGTAGGAAAATTTAAATTAGTCGTTCGTTTTGTTATTCAGCGCAGCGCGCACAAGTATTGGAACGACGCACACGCGCGTGCGGTTGTTAAAATTCGTCGGATCAGTGCGCTACGTCGCGTATAGCTGCAATTCAAAACATGATTCAGTAACTTTTGATTTGAAATTGAGATCTTAGAATGCTGTTTTTCTCGGAATGTACAGTTGAAGCTTAGCTGAAACTTCATCAGGTTAGTTGTTCAGTATCCTTCATTAGATTTTGAACCCTTTTGTTGCTTCAAACGAACAAAATTCACAAATTACCAATGATGGACTATAGCTTTTAAGATATTTTGAATACAATACAAAATATGAACTCACTCAATACCCCCAATCCAGTTTTGAGATCAACATTTTATTAGTGACTATATCCCCTCAAAATAGACGTATCCTTTACAGTGTTGTGAATGAAGTAAAGCAAACCGTAACTAGACTCAACTTGATTTGTCTTTATAGGCATTAGACCACAATCCCCACACAACATAGGTAGGTACTTGAACATTTCAATAAAGCAATCTCAAGCCAGGTGCAGATTTAATATCCGGACTGAGCAACCCATTTTTTTGTGTGCATTTCTCCATTACCAACACAATATTATAATAAATCAATGCATATGCACAACCCTGAATTCACAGCCAACTTAATAGCTACCGTTCACTAGAGGGCGCCCTTTATCAGATACCCTACGAGTGGCCATGCGAGAGAAAGAGAAAAATCTCAAAACTGCTGCATAACGCATAACATAAGTAGAAACTGGTATTACAACTTTAAAAAAAAAAAGTCGACTGAGTACGCATCGATGTCCAAAACGGAATGTGGAACATATTGTTTTGTACAGTCTACTAAAAAAATAATCAATATTTCATGATACTCTGATCAAAAAAATGATCATTACGTCTCAAATTATTTGAAGTTCCCATCAAAAGTGCAAGTAATACATATCAGTTTATGTAGTAACTATTACAGGGTAATTTCATCTTCCACTTTATTCATTAATAACAGGTGTGGTTTTTTTTTTGGCTAAGCAGTAAAATAAAAAAAAGGGAAAAACACTTTTCCAGCTACAAGTTCCCGGCTAGCCTAAGACTACCATCTACTATTTGCATATTGTTTCTTTTAAGAAATCTTAGCTACTTAACTTTGTACAATACTCTATTCATGTCTTGTTTTTTTTAAGCAGCGTGAGGCATCATCATATTGAGCCATTTTTCTTTATCAAATCTTTTTTTTCAGTACTGAGGTGGTCGACTGTACATACCGAACAGCCAAGAGGGTATATTCATATTTTTTTTAACAATTGTCAGTAAAATTTAACCTTCTTTTCAGTTGCATCAATTAACACACATTATCGAGTAAATACATATTTTTTTTTTCAGTTTTAAATCTTACATGCAAAATTAGCTGTTATTGAAACACCTGCGCCCCGATCATTTTGCAACCTATTTTATCACCCAGAAAAGACTACAAAAACAATCGAACCTATTTTTTTTGTTTACTGTGTATGCTTCACGTATCATCAGCATGGGTTACTGTGAACACACCTTTATCAGCCCTAACAACAGAATTAATGAGCGACTAATATTTTTTTTTTTCCTTGTAGTTTTGGCCCTTTTTTCTCTCTCAAAACTCTAAAATATACATATCAGCAGGAACACATCACGATCAATTCCCATTTCGACTGTTCTGCTTATCTCAAAAGCAGGACAATTTTATCCGGCAGATTTTTCAAATCTATAATCCCCAAAATTTATAGTCACCAAAACAATATTTGTTCCCAAATGAAAATATTTTCACTACAAAGTATACATAAACAATTACAAATTAACGAGTGGACATCATAAGCATTTCTCGTAAACAAGATTGTGGTATTTATACATGGTATGATCTGACTACATTTGAATTTAAATAGTTATGCTAAATGGATTCAAAGAAAATAATAATAATACCATACTTATTACCCTTCATAACTGCAGATACCTAAAAAAAAAAGGTGAGTTAGATTTTCATCGACATCCCTTTAAGAAGCCTCTATACAACAAAAACGAGAACAAAACAACCCAACTTGAAACCCACGTATTTTATGAGACTTGCATTAAACTGGCGCTTTTCCCAGCTTCCCCAGCAAAAGAATACATGCGGAGACGTGAAACCAAACCCCCCGAAAAAGGCACTTGACCTCAAGACGCATCCCTTCGCCCCAGCAAATAATGTACAGCAGTGCTACAAGACTGAAGTCAATGACGTCGAAACATTTGAAGGCCTACTGAGAATATTTGGCACGTGCAGACATCGAAACCTTGAAAATCACAGAGCTAAAGATCGTTTCTTCAAACCACACCAATAAGGAAATCAATACAAAACGTATATATTCTATAAAATGACAATTTTTTTTTAACACACTGCTAAATTAGGAAGTGAGTTTACAAAAAGTGCTGCGTGCATGCAGAGTAATGCCATGTACAGTAAATAGACGAGTGTTTTACAAAACCCAAATGTGGGTTTTAAAAAAATCACGTGGCAACTTTTCGCAAACTGTATTCTCGAGTTTTCACTACTGAATTCAAGCTACAAGATTTAGTAGCTACTTTTCTTACGCTTGAAGCATCTGTCAAAAAAATATTAAAACAGTATTCAGCTCCTAGTATTACAAAAATGCAATTATATTAACAATAAAATGGCCCTCAAACCATTCTTTGTTGTTGCTTGCATGACTAAAAAGTCTGGTGTATTTATTTTTTTGTAATAAAGCTCTTGCTTGATTTTTTTCTTTTTCTTTTAAGAAGGACACTTTGTCAGTGGCAACAATTTTTATCACTATTTTGGATATAAAACAAAATCAGAGTAGAAACCAGCATAAGGTCTGTCAATGAATACAAATCAAAATTACGAAACTCTTTGAAGGCTATCCTATTAGATTTGTAAACCGAAACAGCTTGACAAAAACTGAAGGGAAAAAAACAGAAATTCAAACAAAAAGGAGAAATAGAGGTGTTTGAAGAGACTGGCATGCAAAGACTAGTGCGCAAACTTTTGCTTCTTTTCTTTCTAGCATGAGACAGTGTACCTTGAAGTTTAGGGACGTGGGGCCTTAATCTGCTACAGAATGACAAACATTTGTGGCTGGACTATCGTGGGGTAGGCTTGCTGAGCACCGATAACATAATGACAGATATTGCAGGCTCCTTGTTATATAAAACAAAAAACAAAGACCAAATCTAAACACAAATAGGCCAAACTTTTGACTCCATGCCAAAAAATAACCCGCAACTGTTCCAACGAAAAAACGAAGGGTTGGGAGGGCACGCTGGCTGGGATGTAGTCGAGTCTGGCGAGAGTCCATCACAAGTCCTCCAGACGCAATTCAAACCACAAGCTATTCAAATGAGCTTCGACAAATGCATCCCTTTTGTTATTGTTATCCACGGTTACGTGTGTATGAACTTGTGATTTATTGGCTTTTCCGCATAGTTGCGGAACAGCCTTTGTTTTTGTTCAGATTTTTTTTCTTTCTTCTTGGGTATTCCATCCCAAATTCCATAGACTTTGTACACGTCTTTTCTGACGGCCTTTTCGGGCATTTATCTTCTTCATACACCAATCAAAGTTAGCATAGGCAAAGACCCCATAGCAAAGTCGTGTCTCGAAGAGTGATGTCATCATGACGTCATCATGGGTCATGTGACGTCATCTTAAAGGTGCATTTTTCAATGACCTATATCTACGGAACTACAAGGCCGATTGGGTTCAGACTTTGTATGTGCATTGACATTGATGTGTTATAGATGACAATCGAGATGACGTCATGATGACATCACATGATTAACTTTTTATATGGATATTTGGAATTTTGAAGATAATCGCCATATCTCATGAACGCAACATGCTAAATTCAAAATTCTTTTCATACTATTTGCGAATGGACTTGTGATGGACTCGAAATCATACATCCCTGAACACTGGGAGACTCTTGAACGCATTGCCGACACCGCCCGAGAATGAAATAAGTTGCGCGCGTGTCCTTCTCACTACATCTCGCGTGAGTGGTGATGAAATTGCCAATCTACTGTTCATGCACGGAAGTCCATAGTATAGGCACTGCTGGAAGGGGGACTTTTTTTGATATCAGGGGATAAGTCGGGTTTTTTTTATCAGCTTGTTGCACTATACAGATGGTGTAAATACATGGATCTAGCTCGTGGAAGTGCAATTGTTGTCAGCACTTTATTTTTTTTGCATACCTCTTGGAAAGAGGAGTTGTGTGACAGGCCACTTTACCATCTGTAACCTTATAAACATTCCAGGGTATTTTGGCTTAGAAACCCTGCTAAAACGCAGCAACATGCAGCGCTTGTCTAAATGACAAGCCTGCCCAATGTAGCAAGATCCATCAGGTCAAAAGACTCGAGGCCAAAATGCCTCAGAGTCCGTGGTCACTCAACGCAACAGGATACAACTGTGGCATTGTTCTTTGGGATTAGCTCTCATTGTCTCAGAAGTGGCCGTCTATGCACTGGTGTTGATAGCTGAATGCATCAAAGTCCACCAGGCTTTTTACACCTGATGCACCGTGTTGCGTCTGGCAGGGTTAGGGTTTTTAAATGACATCTGAATTGTCTGAAGACAATAAAAGTTCTGCCTCTGCAATGTCACCAATCTCTGAATTTATAGTTGGTTGGTGCAGCATTCATATTCTGGTACAAATCCAAACACGAGTAACGGATCACGACAACCATCAAATTGTAAGATGGATTCTTCATTTTCGTATACCGCCACTTGTCACAACACCGCAAGTCATTTACCTTTATGTATTAGTGCTGAACCCTTGAAACAAACAAGTGCTACCATTGCATTTATCCACAAGGTGCCTACAATATCTGAGGATTTGACGAGGTTCTTTGTTTTTGGTCTTATTTATATAATCTGTGGGGCTGGGTTAGACTGATGCGATTATTTGTTGGTTTTTTGTGTTTTTTTTACATGTTTTCAAACTCATCTATTCTCTGCTTGGTGTTGCCCAAGCGGATCTGCCTGAGGGTCTTGTACTTGTCTCTGCCGGCTTTGACGTTGGCCTGGTGCAGCTTGTCGGTGTCTGTCGTGCGCTGATCGTCTTTGGTGGCTTCAAGTTCCTTCTTGAGATCCTGGATTGGGAATCAAGAGAATCAATTCATAACTAGTTGGCAAAGTTGTAACGGAGTTTAGTATTTTATAGCAATAATGTAACACTGACTTGTTTTGAAGTTTTGTGTTCGTAGATGCTGGGAAAAACCATGAAATAAAAATGTTCTTGTAGTCTGGTTCCCTGACCCCACTTCAGAGGAAACGGAGCATTTTATAGACGTCCGGGAATTGTCAGGTCAGGGAGCCAGTCTAGCTGGCTTGTACCCATTCACAGAAGTGTAACCGATTGCAAATAAAATGTGGACTAACTAAATTTGGTAAATTGGGGGCATGCCGTATTTGAAAAAGGCAGGTTTTTTTCAACAATGGTCGGCTGACCATCGTTGGAAATTGATACAAAACGTCCACCTTTCTTGAAAATGTCAGCACACCAGGTGCCATGATTTTACAGGATGCTTTAGACTGTCATTCACTTACGGTCCAGGAAGGTATTTCATAACAATTTGGTAGTTGTTTTTTTTTATGTTTGCAGCTGTTGTATATTGCCTTCAATAGATCGAGACATGGAAAGATTTGTGTTTGACTTGATCAACTCCGTAAAAAGGTCTCAACTTCAACAACTGAGAAAGGTACTGACCAGAAGCTGCTTCTGGAGCATCTCGCTCTTCTCAGCGCTGGTGATGCGGTCCAGCTCCGACTGGTCGTTCAGCATGTTGGGATCCATCTCGATGTTGGCTTCTTCTTTGTCCTCGTCCTCGTGGGGCATGGACATCTGGGCCAGGGATTCCTGGTAGAGCTGGGCCTGCTCCTCACGGGCTAACTCTGCTTCCACAAGCTGGGACGAATGGAACAATTGAAACACGGGGGGGAAGAAAAAGAGGCATGACAATTTGCTTTTGTAACAAGAAATCCATATAAGGAGTTGTTTACGACTACTTGCAAGAGGGCCATATCATAACATAGCTAGAGGGGTGTTTCGAAAAACACGACGTAATAGTTTTGAACAACATCGTTGGAAATGTATCATTTTTAATTGTTTTGACTTATGGACCAAAAAGTTGTGATTTTTTTATCAAAAAGGTATTCATGAATGGGAATAAATATGTTCTTGGCCGATATTAAACACTTTGTTTAAGACCAGTTGGAGTCTGGATGCTGATATTGGGGCTCGGGTCATGATCAGCATCCAGACTACAACCAGTCTTAAACACAGTGTTTAAAACTGGCCAAGCACACATTTATTCCATTAATAATGCCTTGAAAGTCGGGTTTTGTGATATTAATCATGCTTTGAAAATCAAGTTTGGCAACATTAACCCGGCCATAAAATGAGGCTCTGCAAAAACCAAGCAATGAAAACAAATTTCTAAAAAATAAAAAAAAATCGAGGCAATGAAATGATGTTTTGTAACATGAACCAAGCCACAAAAATTGGGTTTCGAAAGAGGTACCCAAGTTATGACTGTAGATTTCTCACTGGGAGGTATTAAAAGTGGCCTGACATTGTTTTGCAGGAAATTTGAGGTTCAAGATAAGTACACTCACAACAAAGAAAATAAACTGGTAAAGGGTACAATTATGTTACTCTACAATTCCTCAAAAGCCTAAAACCTTGTCATTGCAGGAATTACGTCACAGTTTGCAACAAGACCCAGCCCAAGAAAATCAGGTTCCTGATCAATAATCACTGTCAAAATAACTGCACTAAATATAACCGCGTTTCTTTCCCGATTCCACAGCGGAAGGCTTTGTGGATGTGCTGAAAATGTTACTAGATTCTCCCCAAGACGCTCTTTGTTGGAGACATCGGGATAAGAAGTTTAAGGTCAAAGTATAAGAGTCCAAGACTCCATCCGAGAGTTGTAGTCCTGATAAAAAAAACTACTACAAGCTGATAGCGCAAGGCGTACACTAAGCCGGCTTCTTTCCATTACCTGCCTGGATAGTTCCTCCGCCTCTCGTTGTTTCTGTTCGCTCTCTGCCTGCAGACGCTGACGTTCCGCCTCCTGCTCGGCCAGCCACTGTTCCATCTTCTGTCGTTCCGCGGCCTCCATGTCCCGTTCTTCTTGCAGGCGTCGCATGTCTCGTTCCTCCTGCATCCGCTTCGCCTCCGACTCCTGGCGCTGGCGCTCAATCTCCACCGCCTCCAGCTCTGCCTTTTCCTTCTGGGCGGACAGCTCCTCCGCCTTGCGGTTGGCCTCATCCACGGCTGCAAATAGGAAATATCCATATCGGGATTTTCAACCCACCTCATAAAACTCAGGTTATGCAACAAGGCGGCGGCCATAAAGCCCCAAATCTGAAAATGAGGTACCGCAACTAGTTGCACTTGTAACCAGGGGGGTTAAGACGTAGGTCTCTAGGGGTGCATTCTTCCTACCTGCTTGTGCCTCCTTCTGCTGCTGCTCAAACAGCGCCACTCTCTTCAGCAGTTCTTCTTTCTCCTTCTCGGTTTGCAGCCGCCTGTCATGTTCCATCTGGAGCTGAGCCCTGAAAGTCAAAACACGTCAAAATTTTACTTTACCTAATCCTTTACTTACTTCCGGTATAGAACAATTTGAGAATACTAAACCCTCAGTTACACATTTACTGTATTTTCTTTATTAGCCCTCATTATTTTTTTTAACAGCTCTTTGACAACTACCTCTCTCTTTGCTTGGACGTTTTCTCCTCCCGTGCTTGTGCCTTCATCTGCTGGACCTCAATCGTGTCCGGTTTTCGCCTGCGCATGTACAGCTCGTGGTTGCCCATGCACAGGGCCAGGATTCTCTTGTTGATGCGTAGCCGGGCAGCGAAGAACACAAAGTCCTGATGGGGTGAGGGCAAATATCACACCAAAATATTGTATTACAGAAGGGAGATAAAACAAGCCTTATTCTGTCCATTTTGCGTAGCACCCCAAAAATAACAAAATCAACTGCTCATTTCTTAAGCTACTCGAGTTTAGAGTTCTCTCATGGATCATCAAATAAACAATTTTTAAAAATCAATAAAATTAAACAAGAGTAACATTGTAGTTTCAAGCTAGGGCTGTACACCGGGTAGCCGAGTACTCGACCGTTAATTAATGACAGGAACCGGTTCCAGATCATGGGATCGCGGGAACCTGTAACCAACTATACAAATTACTTAGTAACTTCTCAGACAAGGAAAAAAGTGAGGTTTTGAATGTCATTTGTGGGGAATTTTCAAAATGAAAACCAGTCAACTTGGGGAAAACACAACATATTTCACGTTCACGATGCTCACGAAAGTTGCAGTTGTACACCACAAAGCAATGCTCACTGTATCTTGCTGTATTGACGCACCGATGTGGTAGTATATCATGCAACCTTTATGAACAATCTGCACAGCAGCTACTTAGATGTGAATTTCAGGGTTAGGTTTCTTTAATGGTTAGGCCAAAAAAAAAAATATTCGGTCTCTGGTCAGACCAAAGTTCCGGAATTGACGCGGTCACGCGGCTTTTTGGGGTTTTTTTTTCTTTTCTTTTTTTTCTTCAAGCTTGGATTGTACAGACAAGGTGGGTACTATTTTGCTTTTTTGGTGTCCTCATGTACATTGCCTTAGCGCACGGAGCTCATATCATGCAACCTTTATGAACAATCTGCACAGCAACTATTTAGGTGTGAATGTCAGGGTTGGGTTTCTTTAACGGGTACCGTGTTTTTTTTTTTCAATCGGGTACCTGGGTTTCCGTACTACCCGTAAATGCACACCCCTATTTCAAGCCAAGTTTTCTGTTACATTCACACAAATTCTGTCCTCAGCTGTTGCCAAAAAAGAAAATTGTACTCACCGGTGCTTTCTTGTCGATGGGCTTGATGACAAACTTCTTGTCGTTGAATGAGATGTTGCGAATTTCACTCCAGGGGAAGCCAATCTTTGGAGACAGCCTACGTAAGAACAGGGAAACAACGACCAAAAAAAAAGGATAAGAAATTGGTTAAATTCTACATCTTAATGTGGTTATCTTATTATTTTCAATGTATATGCAGGTTCTGGTCCTGCTCAAAACTCCTCGATAACTCGGAAAACCTAATGTAAACAGTTTTACCACTGGTAAACTAAAGGCTAGTACCTGGACTTCCTTCAATGATTTCGCATAAAATGTGTGCAGGCTGACTCAGCAGAGACAGCCACAGGGAACCAGACTGCTCACTGTCTTAAGCCCGTACTTTCAAGACAAATTGATTTAGCAGGATAAAACTAACATTAATGGCAATCATGACCAAAAGAATGCCATTGTTGCAAAGTTACCTGCATAACCTAAGTTTTACCAAGAATGTGGGGTAACTTAACTGGCTTACTATTAACATTTAACAGGAATCATGACCAAAAGAATGCCATTGTTACAAAGTTACCTGCATAACCTAAGTTTTACCAAGAATTTCAGGTTAAACTTACTTGTCATTTGATGAGTAAACGTTAAGACCCAAGGCGTCCACACCTAGATGCAGTTTTGTGCCTTTCTTGTTCTTGATCTCAAAGTAGTTGACCCCGTACATCTCCAGATCCTGGGCGATTTTCAAGTACTCCATGATGGCATCCTCCCTGCAAAAACCGAAAGAATATCACAAACCAACGTAAGACGACGAGTGGTGGAAAATTGTTGGTTGTAATTCAACGCAGCCGATAGAAACGTTTGAAATTTGTAAATTAAAAAATCCCATGACACAAAAATAATGAAGCCAAGGCTGGAATGCATTACTTGATCATTGAGCCGTGCTCCTTGTACCAGTTGACGATTCTCTCCTCCCACTGTGACCTGTCCATCTTGTGCTGATCCATTACTCTGTTAAGGGGAAAAAAAGACATGTAAGTCAAGGTACCAGACCAATAGGCGCTATCCAGAAAAATTACAAGAAAAAGTCTGATTAATATTTGTTTTAGTGATATGTAGATGTTACTTCAATTTCCTAAAATCTTGTAGTTGTCTCCGAGAAGGACCCCACCAAAAAGTCAAAGAAGTTAGGATAAGCAAGATTAAACAAAGGAATTGGAGAATTTACAAAAAAACAATGTAAGTGCTGGGTTTGGAGTAGTCCGAGTATAAGACATTCACGTGTGCAGAGCCACACGACAAACGTCTGAGCTATCCTGGCATGCAAATTTAATGTAATGCGGGCCGGCGCGCCAGCCAATCGGAGTCAATCGTTTCGATCAGAAGTGTGGACTAAGCTGTTTATTGGTCAATTTGTGGTCAGATTCTTGAGATTAAAACGCAGTCTTGGTTCGCATAATTAATCGCCGAATCTGCTTGCATATCTTAGACCCTTGCTGTGCAAGGGGATATTCCACAGACCAAGGTTGGGGGGGGGGGTTTTCAAAGTTTGAGTATGGTGACAAGTACTACCTTGATGGAAGAATGCGGTCATTGGCAAGGAAACCAGGCTTTCTTTGTGAGGCGTCGTAAGGGCCGTATTTAGCCTGGACAGCGTAGGAAGCCAGCAGGACCGACGTCTCCGGGGGACAGTAGACGTCATCGTTCAGGATTGCATCTTTCACTTGCAAGAAGAACAATTTCTGCGGATACAGGAGATTAGATGACGACGATGATTAGAACAAGATCAGGTGCATTGGCAAATGCCGCACCTTGGACAGATCTTAGAAGATTTGGATATTTTTGGACTCTGAGCAGGAGGGTGTTCTGTGTGGTCACTGATAACTGTTTCAGGGTAAGCAGGCTTTCAAGCAGACCCAGGTGAAAAAGTAGAACAGTACGATCAAAATTTTAAAAAAACGAACAAACGAACAAACAAAAAAAGGGACAAAAGTAGGACTTTGGGGACAAAAATCAGACTTTTGCAGGCTTTCAGGAGTAGTTTTCATTGATACTCACCCATGCCAACAGCATCATAAGCCTCATTTGGCATGTTCTGTACTCATAACACTTGTGCTCCATCCTCAACTAAGCTCTTGGAAGTACAGTTACAGTACTCCTGCGCCCAAGCCCTACATTGTGTGATTTACATACGACAGTGTAACACTTTCAAGAAAAAAATATCGAATGAGATTTCATTTTTGGAGTTGTGGGACAAAACAGCAGGAAAGGTAGGAAGACTTGAAAGCCTGCAATGGGGGTTCAAAGAACGGAACATTCGGAGTTCCGCCTGTGAAGGCGTTAAACTTGTGTGCTCGCCCCAGTTGGTTTGTGGTCACTTCAGTACCTGGGTAACGTCTTGGATGAGTTCCTCTTGTACGTCCTCTGGGAAGAATTTGGCTCTGAATTGGAACTGCAGCGGCTCTTCTTTCTTGACATCTTGGTTGGATACCTGATAAATAACAAAGAATGCACGGAACAAAGAATAACTGTAAATGGACATGCCACAATTTCCAAAGAATAAAAATTATCATAATTCTCAAAACTCCTCTTTCACCTAGATCTTTTAATAATGTAAGGCTTGTGTAGTATTTGTCAGTTCAAGATTTATATACACCATTGGTTTTCATAAACAGTTGAGGATATTGAAGGTCTCAGGAAAAAACCCCAACTCCATGGGCTGCATGCGCATTCCTTTAATAACCCCTAGCCATATATACAAAATGTAGATTAACAACACTGATTAACTATTCAGAGCGTACTGCGCGTCTATTTTGAAGGCTGCACACACAATATGAGCTTGTGTAATCTCCTGCATGTCACACCATGTACATGTACAAACACTTTTTTCACGACTGCTATGGAAAGTCTGGAAGGCAAGTTTTTGCGAAAAATACCCGCATTTTGTGTTGTAAATGGGACGACAGAGGTACGCACATGATAAATTCTAGAAACGGGACGTGAAAATCTCATTACTGAAAGGATTCATTCTACAACTTAAAAAAAATTCAAAACTGAAAGCACTGCGCCGTGCGTTCAATACTTCGACTGAAGTCCTAATTTAAATTACAAAATACCAGGGGTTAATCATGTAAGGCATGGTGGGAACCAACATGGCGCAGAATGGTCGTACCCCAGGGAACGACGTTGCTCAGGAAGGTGTCTACCCAAATGCCTAGGCAGGGTTAAGCAAGCAATTTGGAAGCCTATTCTACATGTTGCATTTGAAAATGTGGCTCAGCCTGTGATGCACCAATTAGGATTTTACAAGAACTCTGCTTTCAAAGACCCATGTTCCATTAATGGACATCATCAACCGGAGTGCTTAGACTGCAATGTCAATGCTCTTTCACCAGTAAGGCTTTTAGTCACAATGAGATGTGATTCACAATCAGTACCCTTTCCAAATACACTTTTTGGGCAAGCTCCATACCACAAACCGGAGACTTTTTTTTTTTGGCCTTACCAACCGACATACATTTTGTAACTGAAAGTTTAATCATGAAAATGCCTGCACGATGCTCACTAATGCACGTTTCCACGCGATATGAGCCATAAATTTTATCAGGTGGTTCAACAGCCATCACCTCGCATTCATTTCCAATCAACCTTTATGGCTGCACAGATTGTATCTGGCTTCCCTGAGTGTTTGCTTTAGGGTTATTTAAGGGCAGTATTTTTAGCTTTGTGCTGATAACCGTGGTTGCTCACTGACAATTCAAAAAAAAAAGAAGGATGTTTCACAGTCCACATATGTGAGCTTTTCTGGAAATAAGAGACAGAACCGGGCAGCGGCCGAAATGAGGGTTTACGGTTATTGGGAAAGAGAATAAAATGCTCTTTACAATACTGTTTGTTGCACCTCAATCGGACATTCCACTAACATGTCATTGCTGTTTGAAGTTGTCAAAAATCATGAAAAATGTAAAATTTACTGAGAAAAAAGGCCTTTAAAATTTCGAGGTTTGCGTTCATGAAAATGGAAGATTCCACTCTATGTGTACTACAAATAACAAAGATTACAAATTTCAATAAATCTAAAAAATCAAAGAAACATAACCTCCATTCAGTTTTTTTTTTCGTTTTTTTTTTTTTCTTCTCCACTACGGCCTGTGCCATTTTGCCAGAACTCCTCACAAATGTGAAAGAACATTTATTTCAAAAGTCTGTAACAAATATTTTTTGAATGAAGAAAAAACTGATCAATTGTTCCCTTAATAGGATTTCAAGTATGGCATTCACTGTACATACATGCACATGTGAACATGTACATGTACAATGAAGCAACGCCTGCCTATTCGCACCCACTGTATCAGTTTATGCAGTAACGAAAGTGTATACATGTAAATTGTAATTCAGTTTTCACAATGCAATTTGTCCCGTTCCCTGCGGGGTTTACATGAATCCTGACAGAAGCCCAACGCTGGGCACAATGCGTAGTGGCACGATTTGATGTCTCCTTTCTGATCAAATGATGTGACTGCAATATTGATACACATGTACATCATCATGTACAGTATATGCTGTCAAACTTCCTGTATTAACACCCAAACTCCCTGGGGGTGTGCAAATTTATATTGAAATTGGAGGATTTGGGACTGTTAGCACTACAGATGTACATTGATGTACTGGGGCCGGCCACTGTCTGGCTGGCACAAACACGTAATGTACACGTATGTACGTACACAATGGAGTACTGAATAGGAATGTACATGTATGTTTGTATCGTCACATTGCCAATGTACGTGTGCGTATGTAAGCAATCCATTTAAATTTAACCTTTTAGTCAATACATGCACATTTCACTTTGTACCGAACAAACAAAAGTGCATTTCTATTTTTTCTTTTTACATGTTTTTTTTTCATATTTGGCTTTAACATGGCCAGTTCCTAATTTGCACAGTAAATTGAAGTGGAATGACCTCGCAAGACAGATGGAATGTCAGAATGCCTCAAAAGAATAGATTCACTCGGGTAATGCTATTAACAATGCCATTCTGTGTAATACTCGAGTGCATTGGGATTCAGATGTGGTTCTGTATAAACCCATGTGGGTGGTTTTGACTACATTTACATGGGCTGAATATTTTGTGCATGACGAGTACACTCGGCTGGGAAAAATGCCAGCAATCTCCATCCAAACATTCAGACAGAATTGTCAGTGTGTCTCTGTCAATGAGAATACTTATTTGGTAACGACTGACAAACGACAATCTGATTCAATTCAGGATGTCTTTTGGAATCTCAATCCCCTCAAGTTTTTTTTCTTCATTTTTTAAAACACCCCGCTGATTCAGACAGAGTTTAATTTAATGACAGCAAAGTGTGAAGCCTGTTCTGTTCGTTGGTATGAGAAGCCTGTTCCACAAGAATACAACAGTGAAACAAAGTCTTATTTAATAATTTGTCTAAGTTAGATGACAAACAAAAATCTAACAGAATTGACTGCTGTTAGACTTCAAGTTACTGTGAATTTACTTTTGTATCTGATAACGTGTACACGCATCAACTGTTTCCTGGTTCAATCTACCTGTACATGCTACCATATGTTTATGATAATTTGTTTTTAAATCAACCAATTTTAATTTGTTTGTGTTACTTGGATGTAGGTTGTGTCTTGGATGTAGTTTGTAGATTTTGAAGAAAAGTTCATTGCCATGTAATGGCAATGAACTTTTCTTCAAAATCTACAAACTCAATGCTTTACAACAGGGCTGAAAGGTGCACGAAATCACAATATCACGATTCCACATACGTAGTAAAGACAATCGCAGTGGAATCAAAGTGACATTTCATTAAAAATTCATGTATACATGTACGTGAGATACGGTACATGTACAATGTAGACAGCGCAGTAACGGTACATGTGTACATGTGCACTACATGTACATGTACATGTGCATGGATCTGACATGATTACAAGTCAATCAAGTGAATAATCCATGATGAAATGAAAACAGAGAGGTCACGCCGCAGTGGTTGACAACAATGGCATGCCCATATATGGTCAAAAAACAGCTATCCAATAGGAAGCCTCGTTAAAAAGTGGAGGTCAACAACTGAAGCGGCCAGCTCAATGGTGAACGAGACAATGGGGCATTTATCAACTATAAACTGTACATGTGGTGGGCATTGTGTTATGCACAGGAGTTCTGCATCGCCTAACACAGTGTGCACTGGTTTTAGTTTTATGAAAAGATACCCTAAACACTTGCAAAGTTGCATGATTACTAAAAAGGTACAAGTGGGTTAATTTACAGTGATCTTGTACGAACAAAACCTGCGCGGGTTTCGGTTGGACTGTTCAGGAAAATGCAGTTGTTCTGTTCTTAGGAAGAAGTGGTTAATTGAATTGGTTTACCGTCTATGAATTGACCTATCCTCATATGCGAGTTAGCCACGCCCCTTTAGACAACCCTATGGGAAATTTTGTACAGTAAGTTTTGTTTGTCTCAGATTTTGCACGTTCCGCGTCCATCTGTATGTCATGCAATTGGACAATATTTCAAAACTTGCGTTGATGCAATTCTACCGCGATAGGTCAATTGTGCATACGCTGGTTAAAATTAAATGATAGTGCATACACATACATGTTGTGAATAAAAAAGGGCAGATAAAAAATGTTCAGCAAATAAAACAGAGATAGATTGAAAACGAAACTTTTGCTTTCATTGTTTGTTTCATGTCCGTCGAGTTTTATTCTCCATGGGTAAGATGAACTTTCATACAGACATGTTTTGTACATGGACCTGTATGGTATTACACTATTCAATCTGCAGTACATTTTCAGGGGTACCGGTACATGTATGTTTGTGCTGTTTTGGTTTTTATGCTAACACGAATTTCCAGCTTTTTTCACATTCATGAGCAAAAGTGTGATGACATTTCAGGCAGAAACCTCAATATAACAGCTACTTCAGCACCAAAAGTTGTCAGAATTTTGGATATTTTACTGTTGCAAATTTTCTTTTCTTTGGTGATACATGTACGTTGTTGTGTCAGTACATGGCAGTAAGCCAATGAGCAAACTTTTATCACAATTCTGTTCAATGAACAAATGTTTGGGTTCACAATTTGAATACAGAAAACCCCTACACTGAACAGTGTCTTCCTGTGATGCAACAGTGCCCTCACTTGTCAGGAAAAGCACAGAAAGTTTTTAAATGTTTAAAGAAGTGCACGTTTCAATCAAATTAACCAAAACGGAATGTCTAACAGTTTTTATACATTTAAAGGATATTTGCTAAAAAAATATGCTTCAGTGTAAAATCTTGTGAACCCTTAAACCCTAACCCCCAAGGCCCTTTTTGCTAGGAACCATCCTCAATCCTCCAAAAACCTTTAAAAAAAAATTGCCCTGATATTCGAATGAAGGATGCCTAGCGTCTCAATCCTTTGTCAGACAGTCCTGCCTCTCAAAATGCAATCATCCTTAATCCTCCAAAATCCTCCTCCTCTTTAAACACTGTTCATCCTCAATCCTCCAAAATCCTCATGTGCTTTATAAATACCATTCATCCTCAATCCTCCAAAATCCTCATGTTTCTTAAACACCATTCATCCTCAATCCTCCAAAATTCTCATGTTTATCAGCTTCTTAAACACCATTCATCCTCAATCCTCCCAACTCCTCCAAAACCGCCCGGAGGATTCTGGAGGATTTTGGAGGATTGGGGTGGATTAGGGTGTGGATTTAAATTGTATTCAAACTGGTAGCACAGGATACAACAGACGATATACAGTATATAAATGTACATGTACATTGTACATGTGCAGGTATAGCATGGGTGTAGCATGATAAATCATGGACTTTGTACGGGCAAAGTCAAATCGTGTATCATGCAGTTGTAGTTGAAAAAAAAAAAATTGGAAGCTCCTAATGTGTAATCTCTATGTTAGTTTATACCAGACATACCGGTACGCACAGTACATGAATGCACTTGACTTTTAGTGGGCGGATTAAAAATACATGTATGCAACATGTACATATGGCAGCACAGGATACCCTGTGTGTGTACAATGACTGGGTGTAACACAGCAAAAAGCCTGGACTTTGCACGGGCAAAGTCCAATCATTTGTAGGTGGGAGGAAAAAAAGGAAGAGATTCTCACATGAAATTTGTTATCTGGAACCTAAACCCACGCTGAAAACCTGCTTTATTAAATGCCCACCTATTATCTGTGGACATACCATACATATGGGTGTTGTCACAAGACAGAGTCCTTCAATGCATGAATAGGGCCCCCAGGTTGACTCAACACTTGTGGTATCCCCGCATTTGTAAACGCGGCCCAAGTTTTGGGGTCACCTTTTGTTTGCCTGCAAATAGTCCGAGTTTGGCATTATAACTGTTTTAGTATTGCTTTTTTTCCTTGGGTGAGGGGGAGGATGGGCAGGTCTGTGACCGAACTGGGCCCATAATTCAGTCACAGAACTAGGAGTTCTGTGACTGAATTATTTATACCAAATGTTCCATTGGAATTTGATTTTTGGACTAAGTGAAATGTTTGTTTTCTTGAAATGTTTGTCTTGCAATGATTTAATGTTTGTCTTTTCTACCCAACACACCAATGAATGAAAATTAGGCTTAGCTTTAACGTTTTCATTATTTTTTTTATAATAATGAACATTTTTTTAAATTAATTCGACCCTCAACATATTAACATCAATGAGTAGAAATTCTTGGCTTAACTTGGTTAATATTTTTTTTTTAATTGAATGAACATGTTTTTCAATTCCAACTTTTTTTAGTAAAAAAAATGTTTGTATTTGGCTTTGGAAGGGCAAGTAAAACAAAAAAACAGTTGATCATCCCCGCCCGCATCCTTTTTTGAAGCCGCATCCTTTTTTTAATTTTTTATTTTTTTTTCTCACCTCAAAAAGCTAAGTTTTTCTTTTATTTCGCTTTAATAAAATAAATAGAACATGTTCAACATGAATATTTTTACTCTACTTACCGGTACTATTAGGATAGCTAATTAAAAGCTGGTGGTCATTTGAAACACCGTGCGGGCCATTTTAATTTAAATACTTAGCAGCCACCATCTGAAAAAAAAAAAAAAAAAAAAAAAAAAAAGCATCCTCTCCTCTTTTGGAAAAAACCTGGACGATCAACTGTTTTATTTTAATTTGGCCTAATGCTTTTGGGCTCTACCAGTCCTGCTGACCAGCAGGCCTTGACCAGTAATCAAGCCATTAACATTTTCCGTTGTGTTCATTTTACCCAACGCTTCCCTTTTTATAAAAGCTCAGGTTGTTTCTGGGATTTTTTTCAGGAATTGGCAGGAAGTGCCCAGCCACAATAATTACATTTTAAATACTTAACATAGGACTTAAATACAGGGAAGTTACTGTACAAAGAATGTGCCGGTGGTGAATTTTGGAGGATGCAGGAAGATTCTTTGCAAAGATACCAAGCTAGTTACATGTATGTTTGTAAATGTAGGTTAGGGTTGAGAAACATCGGTGGAATTGGGACACATTCCTACAATGTACGCAAGACCCTTAAATGCACGTGCGTGGCCGACTGTACGGCTTGGGTGTTACACTGATTGGCATACGGACTTTGCCCAAGACAAGACCTGGGAGTCAATATTGAACTCAAACATTATATTTGATCAAATATACCTGATAAATGACATATCAATTCACACGCAAGATTAAGTTATGCGGAGATGGGAAACTGTTGAGGTGGCTTGCGAAACAATCGTTCAAATTCCACAGGAAGTACTCATATCTTTCGCAGTGTGGCACTTTTAGGATGCCTTAAAAGGAACACACTACGTATGCAACTTAAGAACAGGAAAAAAATTCAATTTAAAGTTACATTTATAATTAACTTTCATTTCAAAGAGCCATGTTAATTAATCAGACATCACAATTGGCCAAATACTATCCGACCAAATCTCTGTTACAAGGGCTAAAATGCTTATGACATAAATCTTACTGACATTAAAACTAAACCCTTTATCAAGCTCAGGCTGACTTAACTCTTGCTCCGAACTCACCTTTTTGTTCAGTTTGAGCCATGTTGGGAGGCCTTTTGTGTCCATAAACTTGAGACCAAAGTACCAGATTTCCCGAAGACCTATTGTTTTTACGACCTGTAGTAAAGAAAGGTAGACAAAAGAGTTCATTAGGTTAATCATTATGTTTGTAAATTTCTCAGTGACATAAAGTGTGGTCAATGCATATTAAATTGTTTTAATATTGTGAATAACGTTTTGCTCCGTTTCACAGTTTTGTGTATAAAGTTGTCAGGATTCCTCCGAGTAACTCTGGGACCACTGAGTTGAATTCACTGAAAACAATAAACAGTCGTTAAGTGCCTGAAAGTGTACTCATGAAAAGCTTTTTCTGTGGATTAAATTTGAACTTCTTTGTAATTTTGTACAAAGCCTGCAACACGTTCAACTGTTTTGTGCCATTCTTTGCAGCTTTTAGAGACATTCATCTCAAAGTCAAAGCATATGACAAAGCCTTGAAATGGCCGGTGTTAATGCACTGGTTTGATGCCATTACGCATTTTAATTCTCAAAATGGCTGTTTCATCAGTAGAGCTTAGACCGGTTAATTTGCAAAAAGTTTGATAACATTCCATTCTCAACTTGTAAAGCACAAACACAAAGGGTCACGTTTGTTTTGCAGGAAAGGTGACTCTTTTTGTTTCATCACCGCTTATCAGCTCCCTATGGTGACCTTCTTGCCATGGCAACCGAGAGACAACACCAGCTGCCCATGTCAGCAGGGACCTTCCTTTCCAGGCAAAATTGTGCCCAGACCAGCTGTGTTGCCATGGCAGCAATATGAATAATGCAAGGGGATCTGTGATTCACCATAGTGAAAGACCCCCCAAACCTGCCTCAATGACTCATGTTGCAATGGTGGACTTGTGCACCAGACCCACTTTTCTTGTGTAATGCTCAACTTGCTAAAAGGCTTTTTTTGGTCCCCGCACCAGTATCAAAGCCTGACGTGACTGCTTGAAGTTGTTGCCAACAACCTAACCCTGCTCAATCCAACAGGAGCCAAATTTTCGTTGCACATTTCTGTTGGATTGAGCAGTAAACCCCAGCTAAGTAAACTGTATGACATGTACATGTACATATGTCCCAATTCACTGAAAAGCCTGTATAAAAAATAACAGTCGCAATTAAATTAAATGTGCGTAGAATTAATGAGGGTGTATCCATTGCAATCCAATTCTGACCTGGTATTAAGGTAAACCTCCTGAAGCAGGGAAAAACACACACTACAACACTTCCTGCTTTATACCAATTGTGGTTTATCAGACCAATGAGCCAATTAATCATCAGCAATTCCCTGAAAAAAAAATATCAGGATGATGAGACCTGAATCCCACCAACAGAAACTAAACAGGAAGGTTGAAAACCACAAAAACCACAACACTAGCACGTATGCATGTAGTGACCTGACACCTTTCTGCACAGAGACCATTCAAAGTTTTGGGTACTTTTTTTCCCACACATTCTTTCAAAATGTAATCCCGACCACCAAATTTGCAAAGGGCTATACCGCTACAAGATAGACCATAACTTTGCTAGTAGTACAATGTACATACCGGTACTTGTATGTGTATTTCAAAAGGGACCTGCCAAATCCAACATTACCCAATAAACTACCCATTAGGCCCCCAAAAAAGTCTCCGGTTTCTGGCATGGAGCTTGCCCAAAAAGTGGTGCGGCGACGCGGCTTTTTTTTTTTTGTACCTGATTTTTTTTGCCTCAAATGTCGGCTGATGACTGCAAATGGTGCCCGACTAAACTTAGTGCAAATAATTATATGGGAGTCCAGAGAGGCCACATAAAGCTTATTCTCAATCATAACCCCATTCCAAAAACACATTAATAGTTGTGCAGCAGCAGGATTCCAGTCAAACCAGTGAGTTTGGCGGTTTTGAGACATCATCTTTCATTGAAAAAAAAAAATTTCATTTTGCCGACGCGCATGGCTATAGCGACGCGCGCGCATACCAGAAACCGGAACTTTATTTTTTGGCCTTAACCTGTTAGTCACTGTACTGCCCCAAACCGCCCTGCCTTTGACTCCCTGAAGCGCTTGAAACCTCCCCAGCACTGAATGGTCTTATAAATTCATCAGTGAATAAACACATTGTAATACAATGAAGTAAAGGTGGTAATGGGTGAAAATGTGGAGTAAGCTTAAACCGAAGGCATCAAAAGAGCTGCAAAATGGAGAATGACGCATTTTCACTGCAGCATGAACATTTAATTAATTAATCCAATGACATCAAATAGCTGCAACATGATGGAGAATGATGTTTTATTTCACTGCAGCACTCAGACATAATCAATTAATTAAACACGAGAAGTTTGACAAGTGTGGTAAATTACTGCGTTACCGCATTTCCTTCTATTGTTAGTCAGAAAGCACAACCATAAGGACAAACAACAACTACACAAGAGTACTCGTACCTGCATAGTGTAGGTTTTTTGGTGTTATGAAAGTGACACTGTAGTGTAATGTACAAATGTACATGTACATGTACATCCGTGTAGATGTTATGTAAACAAACCTATTTTTGCAAAATATGTACATGTACACTATACATTGTGATATTCTTGGAACCTTGGGGTTGAGAATTTATAAGTGTCAGTTTAAAAATAACTTGTTTTCAGCCATACCTAAAATGCGCATACAATTTGAATTGTAAAACATCTTACTCGGCACTTGGAAGTAAAATGTGTCACTGCGCGATCGATTCCCTCTCCAGTGACATCTTAACCTAGAACTGAATTCATAACATGTGGCAAGGACACTGCAATGTCTCACACCTCCGCGCTATGCAGGAATCCAGGTGGGACAACAAAAACTTAATTACTTTCAAGCATCGAATTTTGAAAGGAGACACCAGTGGTGCTGGTAAACCTCGGCATCGAATTTCAGGACATTCATGTAGACATTAAAGGGACTCTGTTATTAAACATTCCGTTTTGATGGATTTTGGCTGATTCAGGATACTTTCTAGTAAAAAATTCCCAATTTGACAGTTTACCCATTCCTATTGGTCGAGAGCCCATCACTTAATAATGGCTGGTACCGGTATGGGCCTTCTTCAATCCTACAAAATCCTTCAAAATCTCCTGGTTGATTTTGAAGAATCCGTGAGGATTAGGATTAACCCACACAAAAGCATACACCGTAACATATACACATCTGAAACCAATATTGTTTGGTGGGGCAACAACGGAGAGGAAGTGATTGACAATCGATTGCTTTTATTTATAAAACAGGGTGGTTCGTTATACAGTACAAAGTGCAAAGTGTAATGCTGAAGGAAACATAACGGGGTGTGCCCTAGTTGCCTCTGCGGTTTCCAAACAATGACATTTTACAAGGGCATTTCCGGCAACATGAAGTGGTTCCATGTTTTCATACCCTTGGACGTTGCCTCTTGTTGATGTATCTCTGCCTTGGCTTGGCGTCTCTTACAATGTTCCCTCAGGCAATTTAATTTTCAACCCCGCCTCCCCCCACCCCCAGTCCCAGTCCGGCAGGAGATTTTGGAGGTTTTTTTTTCAGGAGTGATGAAGGTGGAGCCCAGCCAGTATACATGTACCGGTACTTCTACCCATGGGACTTGGTGTCTCTTAAAAGTTAAATGTACAATACAAGTACATTGTCTGTTCCATTCCATTCCGGTACAGAGACGGATTGTAGAAAACTCAGGAAAGTACCTTCAACCCTAACCCCCTTGAGCACTTTCACTAGAAAGTATCCTGAAACTGCCAAATCCACCTATTGTGTCATGCACCAAAATGTTGGTGTTGGTGACTGCTCAGTATGGAGGTATCCTGAATCCATTAAAATCCTGCAGTACCGCTAGGCTTACAATCCTGAATCCATCAAAATCCCCGTTTTCAATATGGAGGTATCATGAATCCACCGAAATACCCCAAAACAGGGGTATGGATTTTGACGGACTCAGGTACGTTAGGGTTAAAGCATGATTCGAGAGTGAAAGAGCCGAGGGATATTACTATGTCCTCCATAAATAGAGCTCCGAGTCTGACATCGTGATTATTTGGCCAATTGCCATGAACGATCTGAAGTCTGTCTCCTGAATCAAAGATACCTGACCTCATAACCCTTGACCTATGACCCGAGACTCCTTACAATGTGAACCCACCTGATCAAAGAGCTGTTTGCCGGTGGTGTTGGGCTGGATGGCAAACTCCAGCTCAGCATCCATCGTCGTCACCCGAACGTTGACCTGCAAGGAGAGGGAAGGGGGAAAAAAAGAAAAAAATGCTTTGTCATGACGCCTTTTTAAATTTCATATAAAACCCTCATGAGCTGTGTTTCAATTTTTGGTGGGTTTTTTTTCGGGGGGGGGGGGGAGACCATGAAAATATCAAGAAATAAAGGGCTAATTTATCAACTAGTCTACCAACTAGTGACTAGTAGCAAATTTGAAGTATTTTTTTCTCCACTGTACTGGTATGTAATGTTTGTATGTAATGTCTATTAAAAAAAATTTGAGCTGGAAAAAAAAATGCCCAGGATATCAGTGAGAACATACATGTACGTGAAGTTTCTTTGTACTAAATATTTGTACCAATGATAATTAATCCTTTCCAGGTATGTTCCAAAAAGCTTGAGAAAAATACTATTAAACCTTTTTTTTAAATAATATTTTCATAAATACAGACTTCGTAGTGCCATGGTCACTGAATGTTAACTAGTGATGGGATTTAAATCCGGATTTTTAAAAATTCAGTTTGAATTCCACTATTCGGTTCTGATGTTGGAAATCGGATATTCCAAACCAACCTTTAAAAAGTCAAGCCTTCCTTTAATTGTGACGCAAGCTACAGAAAATAACTTGAACATCCCCCAATTTGCTCTATGGTCTCTGATTGTAACTGCATTCACTTGCTAGCGGCCTTCTTGGTGTATGAATAGCCTGCCTATTTGACTTATCAGAGAGCTCCCATCACATATTTTTTTCAACATTTCAGCTCTGGAGTGTTTTTGTAAACGCCCAGTGGTCATGGAATCCTGCAAACTATACCCAGTCATTAGGAGGGCATTTCATGTGGCACCTCACTCGTCACTTTTTGTTGGCCTGACTGTGCGCTGGATAAGAACTTCTGGTGAAACCGAATAACTGTGATTCGGTTTGACAAAAATTAGGATATAACAGGATCTTAAAATCTGTAATTTCTACCACCACTAAATATTAACTTCCACATAATGCATGCAAGCAATATGTATTTCCTTGTACAGTATTTATTTTCTAATCTAACATTTGTGCCTTTGTGGCAGGTCAGGTTACTCAACACCAGACACCTGATCCAATATCAAATGGGTGTGTCGGTGAAACCAATGCAATTATGATTATATCCTTTGTTTGCTGACTATCTTAATAACATACATGTACTTGGACATGATCAAGCCCAAGCAGAAAAATAGATCCTGGCCTGCACAGTGAAGAATGCAAAACACTTCAAAAGTAGGTGATGGATTTTCAGGGGATTTATAAAACTTATTATTGCAATTAAGTCATAAAAACTTTGGCACATCAGTTTAGATGGCAAAATGACAAACAGCACAGAGCAGCCCAGAAACTATTAATAGACTCATTTCGACGCGCTTCTACATGTACATGAATGGGGAACTGCCAACATTATATATGTAGGGCTGGATAGCTCAGTTGGTAATGCACTGGAACGGCAATCCGGAGGTTGCAGGTTCAAACCCCGTTCCAGCCAACTTCTTTTATTCAACTTTTAAATTAAACTCTAACAAGATTCGGATTTTCCAAACTATTCTTAAAGATTACAACTCCATCTACATGTAACCAGTATCATTATACCATGTGGCCCACCCACCCTGAACAGGATTGATAATTTTTGTTTTGCCCTAATGAGATGCATCAAGTTAACCCCTGACCAGTTTTTTTTTAATATCCACTTTAATCTCTGGCGGGGCTGAACATTTAGCTATTTAAATACAGATCAAACCCCAGATTAATTGACAGTAGCATTCTTGCACATGTGGGTGTACTACAGGCATCATGCAAAGTTTAAACAACCCACTGCTAAGGTCGGTACACAGGTCAGAGAGCACAAATATTATGGGCGTGGACCACTCTAACAGATACCGGTACACCTACAGTACAATATGTAAGACATGAGCATACCATGCATGGTATAATTCGGTTCAGTAGGGTTCCATGCTCTATGGTACGGTATACACATGTACTGTACATGTACTGTGTACAATGTATACTATTGGAGTCAACCTTGGCCAAGTTGGCTTTGTGACTCAAACCTTGAAGAATGTACAACACGCAAGAAAAGCCTCAAGTCTAATGAAAAATATTTTCTTGATGAAGTGTCAGTTGAGACAATATATGTACGTACATTTGTATTTAACCATGATTTACATGTATACAATCATGGCAACTCGGGTTTGGAGCACAAAAAAAAATTCGTTTTTGATACATGTTTGTGATTACAAGTTCTAAACCTGGACCACAGAAAAACATCAATGTACATTGTACTATGTCTGTTGAACCAATTTTGAAAACTGTCTTCAGATTTCAATCAAATTTCATGAAAATTTAAATTCACCACCAATGTTTCGATCAGTATGATTCACACACAAAGTGGTTCGGATGCCTAACAAAACACAGAGAAGGGGGAAAAGGTACATTGTAAAACTGATTATAAAGCGACGTTCATGTTCCGATCAAATTTCATAACAATGTCAGTTTGCTTCACGTTTAATGGCAACGAATTGGGCGTCGGGTAAACACTGTTTTCCGAACCGCCTACACGGCTACAGGATTCAGGAAGTGAACATAAATGTAAACATTTTACACTGCAAAAAAAACTGCCACCCAAAACAAGTTGATTGTTTATAGTGGTGACAAAGAGCTAGAGAGCTGACAATAAATTAAACAAAGTTGGTTTCAGAATTGACAGTCAAAACATGGTTGAAACCCTAAAATATTTATTCAAAATGTACTGTTCAAGTCAAATACAACTTGCAGCATTTTGACATTTTTTCTCAACAAGGAAGAATACGCCACATTTATTCCTACTGTACGCTTCTATATTTTTCAACAGGACACTGCGATGATTCAGAAAAACCAAGCATGCGTGAAAACTTGATTGAACGTTCATAGAGCAACCAGAGTTGAATTTTTTTTGTCCATGAGTTCATGGGTAGCAAGGTTATTGTAATGCATGACCCCTATTCACCTATTCAGGAAGTTTATCTATTGGAAATCTTTTGGAATATTATTAAAGTGTATGAAAAAATTCATATTTGCTTTCTACACGTAGACAATTTTCGTATGGTACACTAATTTCCTGAATGAAGAATACATTTTTACACAAAAAAATGTAGTACCTGAACATGTACAAACACTATGTAGGATATAACTAGCAATATATATCCATGAACAGGTAACTCTACAGTACAGTGAAGTTACATGTCTTACAATGTTTTGCATTGACTTGGTATGAATGTTTTCATCTTGCCTTTTTCCAGTAGGACTACATGTATGTATTTCATTTGCTGGTACTTGGTATCCCCCTCAACTACCAACAAAAATTTAATAAAGTTTGACAAGGATAACAGAGGTCACGAGATCAGCTCAAAACGTCTGTTGTACAATGTAAAAGAAAACTAAAACAAAGACAAAGTATATGAAATGCAGGGAATGGCATTTGTGACTCAGTATAAGTTGATAAAAGCAATCAGACTAGAATGCAACTCGATCACTCTTGTCCGACTGAAATTCAAAAGAAACTATGGCAGTTATTTAACATCACTGAGTAAACTTCCTAATGATAAGGCAACCAAGTTTATATTAGGGATCTCATTCACCCCTATCCGGTGGCAGTGGCCCATTCAAACACAATCAAATGCTCCAGTGTTGTTTACAGGATCTTGGTTCCAAGGTGGAAACCCAATCTCTCATAGGACAAAATTCCAATGCCAAACAGTTCTTTCTTTTCTTAAGCATTACCCTAACCCTGCTGGATCCAACAGGATCCAACTACCGGTATATCATATACCCGATGGAGCCTGTTGGATTGAGTAGTAAACCCCTTGTGTTCCTGATGCAAAATCATGGATTCAGCAGGCAACTGAACCGCATTATAATGCCAAGTTCGACTTCGTTAGATTCAGCAGACAACAAGGCACAGTGGATCGAGCAGGAAACTCCGGTTGGACTCTGTTGGATTTACATGTACATAGTCCTGAGGAACTACTAGGGGGTCAGGGATAAGAACTTTTGGGTTGAAATCCACTCTGTCCCATTCTAGGGAAATATACAAATGTACTCAATTGCCAAATAGTTCTTTCTTTTTATAAGCATAGCTTAATTAATGTTAAGTAAATTTAGGTGAAGTCTGTGTGCCCTGGATCGTATTTGTGAGTGTCAGGGCGATTGGATGGAAACCTCCATTTTAAAGTGCATGTACTTCGATACTCCGTAGAGACTTGAGTAAGTTGTGTAGGTCAGTGCCAGAATGCTGGTAGTAAAATGTCAACTGCGTAAAGTTACAGTGGTCTAATTTGAAGAACATGTTCAGTTGCTAACAAATAGCATTACTTCTTTTAAGAAAAATGAGTCATAAGCAGACTGCAGGTGAGCGTACAGATATTTGGGTTAAGTAAACTGCCAGATGTTGCTTTCACTTCCACAATCTCCAATTTTGTTTTAAGGGAACAGAGTCACTTCAGCCAGAGTTTATTTTCTGTGTTCCTATCCCCTACCCCCAGTTATCAGTTCACGTACATGCAGGTTAGACTTCAGAATCCTACCCCCTTTTCCAAAAACATGTTTAACCCTAACCGCCCTGAATCCTCCAAAATCCTTTTTGCAAATTGGAGGAATTTGCAGGATTGAGGTTACATGGGCCGGACCTTGTGTTGTTTATGTCAGCCGTGCATAAATTTTAGTTGATTATATACTTGAAATCCTCCGCACTGCTCCAAGGGTTAATAAATTTAATCACAGATAGCATAGACCATTCAGTTCCACAACCGTTCAGCACAGCTGAACATTATTGGAAACACATATTTTTTTGCCTGACTATTTCCTCCTCTTCTGACCCCACCCCCATTTTTCGTTCTCAAAAGGTTAAATGAGTACAAAAGACTTGTTGTGCACATACTTCTTATACAAATTCTCCTGTTCAACTCGGCACCCCCCCCCCCTTTTACACATGTACAGTTGTATTTCTCCTAGGCTCAGAATTCTCACACGTTTGGACCGAGGTCAGTGATTGAAACCATCAGTCTAATTGCTTTCCTGTGACAGAACCAGACTGTGGTCTGGTGATTTTTCCCACACTACTGAAAATTACCTTCTATTTTATCAAATGCCCCATTTAAAATCCCATCCGACAAAAATCGGTTGATGGCAATGCGACCAGAGAATGTTCCTGACCTTTTTCAAATAAACATCCTTTTGAAAGTACATGTACATATCCCTTTAAATGTGCTCCTGGCCATGCAGACGTGTGTTGACAGTCATGGCGTCCCCAAATAAAGTCAGCAGCATTGTTATTTACGATACAGGCAGGAAAATGTCAAGTGCCCGCACGCACACATTCATGTTTTCCCCTGATTGACCTCATGTGACCTACTGGAGTCATGCCCCCTCCAAATGTCACTGATGGTAGCCGTGTTGACAGATGTGACTTAAGGGAATTACATGTACATGTACTGGTTACCAAGTCTGAGAAACACCAGAGAATCAAACCCATGGATATGAAAATGTACACGCAGACATGTGCTAAATGTAAATTTATACATTCCGTGGCCAGTTTCATTGAGTTACTAGGTATTCAAAATTACCAACCCAATAGACAAAAGATTTTTCATATTACTAAGTCACTGTCATAAAAGGTAAATATAAATGACTGATTTTAAAGCTTTTTACTTCCTAAACATAAATTTGCCAAACAATATCATGTGCACAACCAGCCCCATCACGAAAGGTACGCACAACTATCACTATCCGAGTTTACATCCTCGAATCTTGCTGCAACACTTAGGCCTACATTGTAGTATTATAGAAGTTCACCAAACTTAAAATCAAGAATTTTGTGATCTAAACAGTTTTGTGAACTAAAGACTTTTTGATCTCTTGCAATTTCATGCAGGCTCTCCTCATAATGAAACTTGAGCAATGACCAAGAATAAAAACTTCACTTTTTAATTTCCAGTGTGATATATTGTAGCAGCATGGCTTGATGCCAACTACATGTAGGAGTAGCCCCTATCCGGTTCGTGTGGTGTGTCCTCTCAAACAACTACATGTGGGTGTAGCATGGCACCAATGGTGGAGGAAAGTGAACTTTTGAGTGTGTTCATCATCACGGCGCCCAATCAGTGGTGCGTGCGCGTGTATGACGAAGTCACTTACGAACCGGATAGGCCTACATGCTATAATTAATTAAAACAGCTGCATAACAAACTTACATGCATGTCTCTCGATAATGTGCACTTTTCAGCAGAAAACCGAGAACCGTTTGGTGCTTCTGCCGATAAATTATAACTGCACCACTGAATGAAATTTACAGTACAGTGCACTCAAGTGGTCAGCGCAGAGCTTATCGCAGCTTTAAACTGACAACCATTCACACTGTCAAGTGCGTATAAAAATCCTGGCTCCACGATAAAATGAAGGACTGCCCTCATTTACCAGGTTAAGTCAATATTCCGATTTGTTCGTTGTTTAGTAGACAAACTTTTGTCCTGCAGATAGCTGTGCAGCACCACCCAATAATTCAACATGCATGACTCACCAAATTGAATAGCTCAAGTACCACTAATTAACTACAATGTACACTTCTGCATGTACATTCAAATTTAGTCCAACCGAAACATGTATTGACCATTTAAAATTCCATATGGCTGTACAGTTGCAGTATGTAAAAATTAAGTGAATTTGTTTCAGATATTTTAAAGATATTACAAATTGAAATGTTTGAGTAGCTCATTTCGGAATTTCTATGTACATGTACATGTACATGTACATTCTAACGTCGTTACAATTTATGTCTTTTAATTTTATAACAAAAGTAGTTTATATACATACATACGGTAGTTGTGTGTGACCCCTGTTGTTGAGCAGAATCTTAGACATTGTGTGCACGTGTCAAAATTTGTGCAGGGGACCATGGGTTTGTGTCCTTGGGCAAGGCACTTTGCCTTTATTGCATCACTCCACCCAAAAGTAAATGGGCATCAACAAGAATAAGCTGCCCATTTACTGGTCTGTCCTGAATAACGACAAGATCCCTATCATCCCTTGGACCCTCGCTGTTGATCAGGAAATGGGTGGAAAATAGGACTTAATATTTTTAGGAAACTTGTAAGAAGTTTGTAAGAAGTGTGGATCATTCAGAATGACACTGGAGCTGCTTATCAAACTGTTTAACCCTAATGGAACTCAACCCATCAAACCCCAACGGCATGTTTTGTTGGAATCTGTCAGGATGGGAACAGTACCCCTTAACTGACAGTCTTTTACATTGGGTTGGCACACCTCCAGAATCAAAGTCAGAAATAGGTATGTGCAGTTTCCCATATGGTGTTGGAATTTGCCAGCATGGGTATGGTTCCTAGTAAATCATGCTAGGGAGTCAGGTTTAAGTACTGTGTTCCATATTGGAAAACATCAATGTGAAAAGCGCGCTCCTCAAATTGCCTTAATTAATTTAAAACAAATCATCCTTTTTTGTCTGTAGTGCCAACACTGCCATGGAAAAACAAAACATAGTTTCCGGTTACAAGTACAAAAGTAGCATTGAAAGTAAAACAGCTGTTAACCTTAACAGTGACACTTACTGTTTTAGGCATCTTGACTGCTTTTGTCAGTCTCGACTGGATGAGGAATAAACACTGCCTGACACAACTTCGCAGACTATAGCTCCTTGTGCAGTAGCCCCGCTCCTCCTTTGGAAACGATCTTTATTCTTGAATCCAACTCCTGCAGATTACACACAAAAAAAGAATTTGGCCCAAGTCTACTCTACTGAATTAAATACAACTGTGACCTCCACAAGCATCCACTTGTTTCACCGCATTATTTTGTCTTGTGCAGACTTTGTCATGAATGTATCCACAATGGATATACAAATTTTGCTCCAGCCTCCATCCACTCAGATTCAAAAGCTCAGTCATGTCAGTGTACATTGCATGATCATGAAGTCTTGACCGCTGTTTGATGAGAAATCACCATGATCAAGGGAAAGAATGTTGCAAACTGACGCCACTTCCATGATTGCGTACAATTTTTACAAAGTCTTAGGAGAGTCAAAACAATTTTTCTAAGCATTTCCTAACAAAATTAAAAATGTTTCTCAGTCCCAGATTCATGTCTTATCATCATTTTTGCAATGAATAACCTTCATGGCGATGATATATGATTGAAGAAAAAAAGGTGTGAGGTTGCAACATTCCTTCCAAATCAAGTTAGGCCTAGGCCCCTACTTTAGCATTTGTCACGTTTATCATGTTTGTAAAAAAAAAAAACTGGATACAATTTTACAAAAATCATTGCCAACTCAACTTCATTTAAACATTTTAAAAACCTACCTGAAACTAGTGAAAGTAGCTTAATATTACCAAAAAGTAAAAACAAAAACGAGCATCAAATTTGTTTTTAATATGTCCACCAATTCATCAGCTTTGCTTCCACAGTTATTTCTGACTTGTCACTAAATGACCTATTTCGTCCTGCCAAAAAATGTGTCTCATGTCAAGACTTCCGGTGAAACAAAGGCAGGTGGGGGTGTCCTGAACTTTAAAAGAAAAAAGGACCAACAGGTAGGTGATGACTAATCTAATGTCTATCTATTGACACCGCGGGCGTGCATAACGAGAACGCCCATTTCAGCGGGCGACTTAGCGTGCCCAGGCAGTGTGTCATATCATTGACCACGGCCCGGTGCACATGGCAGTACGGTGATCGCCGGCGGTCGGTCATGTCCGTACAAAACACCCCACAACTCGCCACTTTCACGCGCGTTTTCGGGCACATACAAAACATGTCATCAACTCTTACGAGAATTTCTGGTAAACACACTCATGCAGACTGTAACTCCAAAATATCAGACTTATTGATCAACGAAATCGTTACTTACCGGCCACGTTTTTCTACCGCAACTCGTCAAAAACCACCGTGTCAGATTCAAAAATGGCCGTCTGCGAAGAACGGGCGTAACGGTGACGTCACCCGTCAATCAACAAGCAGCAATATCCGATACCCCCTCAATGCAATTACCCGACCCCCTCTCCGACTTAATTTGCCTGGTACCCGTCAAAATATTTTTTCCATTAAAACTGGTTCTTGGAATTAAGTTACCAGTTCATTGTCCGCGTGTTCAACGTTCGTTGTAATAAAATTGCATAATTAATTTTACCAAAGACGTTAGTTCTGTAAATAATATCATTCTTCAGTTTGAATCATTGTGCTCGAGAATAGTTTAACCATAGCTCCATGGTTTCACTGTTCTGTAAAGAATTTAATAATAAAACAAATTAGATAATGCGATATAATCCAATCGCAAGGTCTACCTCCATGATTGAACCATGGAGGAATTCCTCCATGATAGAGCGAATACGATATACACATTAGTTTGGTGCATGCACGACACGGTACCCCTGATGCTGCCAAAAAAAAACACTGCTCACATTTAAAACTTGAACACAGCGGGTTATATTTATCTTGTTCTATTTTCATTTTATTCATTTTTTTTTTTTTTTTACATTATTTACGACTTTGAACAATTAAGATGTGAAACTATCTTAAAAACACGTACTTCTTCTCTTGCGAGTCTGCACTTTTGCTAGTACCGGTAGCATAGATATATATTATTTGTATATGACCGGTAGCTTCCTTTTTTATATAAGTGAACCGCCCCCCCCCCTCCCCTTGCATATATGCAGCTGCTGTACTATAAAAAAAATACTCGGAGTTCGTCTATAAATGAGTTATAGCGCCCTCTGTTGGAATCAGCGACACAGGTATTTTCCTATTTATGCGCGGTTAGAGAAAAGAAAGAGAATCCTGTGACCAACTCTGTGATACATTTCAATATCATAACTGCTTTTTATAGATAAAAATAACAAGGCTTTAACACAGATATGAAGCTAACATACAGTTAAACACAACTCCACATTTTCCAGTATTATTTTATGCATATTACTAGGGAAATCTAAGTATACAGGAAGTGAAGACTGGCGCACGGTGTGGAGGGAAAAAAGAAAAACATTTTTTAGAGGAAATGGCACTGAAAAAAATCCTTTTGTTTTACAGATATTGTCTGCAATTTTCGACTAAATATATGCACAACATGGTTTTTAATAATACATTTCACAAAAAAGGCCAAACCTGTGAAAAACACTTGCCCGTGCATAAGTAGGATTCTAATATACACGCATCCATAATAGGCAACCGAAGTATTTAAAAGCATTGCAGAACAATGTACACTCTATTGCTAATTCTCCTTCCACACAACCAATATAAGTTTTCTCATAATACAAAAAAAAAAGAAAAAAAAATACTACAAATTCTGACAAAACTAAAAATAAGTTTACCCTTCCTTAGTGCTAAATATTCAAACAAAAAATCAGTCAATATGCACTTATGTCCAAGAAACATTAACTAAGGTCATTTTTTTTCGCAAAATATAATCAGAACTATGTTTAATCTAAGTTGCTAAAGTTACTTAATTAAAAGCTACAAATATGAAACAAAGTTTGGCAAACATTATCCTGCTTATTCCAATTACAATAATTATTAATCCCTTCAATGTTATCGTGCCGTGAAATTGGCTACACATTAATAAGAGGTCCACTACAAATTTGATGTAGATGTGTTTTGGAATGATTATTGAAGCCAATACATTTTTCATGTAATGATTGGTCTACACACATATCAATCCAGGTCATCAGCCATCTATATTACTATTTTGGTAATCCTTATCTTTAGGACACCTCTAGTTTTTACGAGTTCTGTTCAAAACTGACTTTTGCAGATGACTGTCCAGTTCCAAAGTGACTTTTGCAGGCTAAAGCAATCTTTTTTCTTTAGATAAACTCATGTTAGATATCACTTTGAAAGCACTCTCAAAGAAAATGTGACTTTCCTACCTTTTTTTGCAGTTTGCCATGTTGGTTTTTGAATCTGTTTTCTGTTTGCCATCGTCATCTTTTACCCCTTAATTTCCCTCATAAATCAACTGCCCTCTTTCCACAAAATTAAACCTGTTAGTAGTCCAAGTGTCATTACCAACTGTTTACTGAGATGTATCAAAAATACACGAATGTCACTTTAGATGTCATTTAGTCAGTTGTTTTTGTGAGTCTTTTAACCTTATATAGGAATGGGGTTCTAAAAGTATTGACTACCACTATTTTAGTGTTCAAACTCTGGTCTTGAAATAGCTACTAGACCAACAAGTTGCTCATATTAATATGAAATATGATACTGCATGTTGTCTCGATAAGATCGTAACAGTTTGATTTCAAAATATCCAGGCACCAGACTGTTCCTCATTTGCTTCGACACCCTGGGGACGAGGTTGCTACTAGACCACCAAACCAGGCCACCCAGTAATTAGACATTGTCTAGTGATTTTTAGACACTATCTAGTGATTTTTCACAATATTTAGCATTATTAACTAAGATTTCTCTTTAACTAAGTACAGGGTGTCTCAAAACAAATATGGCAGTCAATCCGTAAATATTGAAAATACTAGCACTCTCTTTGTTGCAGGAGCTAACTATAGAGTCTGAAGGTGTAGTAAATACTCTACACAATGGTCTTTATCCCATCTCATTTGGACACCCCAGTCCAGAGATACAGCTAATTAAATGAAAGGACTTGAATTCCAAGTTGGGCCACTTGGTATCTAATGAAAGGCATTCACATACCAAGAATGTGAAGAAAGTGGCCCAAACAGATTTTGACCGCCTTTAAAAGCTTTGCCATAACTTTTAAACAAAACTTGGTCCAAATCACACACAACAAAATGCTTAGGGTAAAGAAACATTCTATCAGCGCATGGTAATTATTTTTTTTTTACCAAAAAAAACATTCAGTTTCCTCAAAAAAATAATAGGAGTTGGACTGTTACATTTTTTTTTAGACACCCTGAATATTCGACTTTAACTTTTCGAAATGAATACCTTTTAAATCAAATCTGTGAATGTGTTGCATTGTTTTTCTTATTTTGTCACTTGACTTGTCAAAAAGATCTGCTGGTCTTGTGAATAGGTCTGAGTTAATAACCCTTTAGTCCTGAAGGTTTTAACCTGAAAATAAAGCCTACACTCTGCACAAATGGGACTCATGTGATGGTTACTACAAAAATAACATATCTGTAATAATTATGAAGCGCTCCTAATTACTAAGCATTAATTAAATGCAGCAAGGAGGTCCGTCAAACATCTCGAGCATCCGCTACTCCCTCTGGAACGACAACGGTCATGCCATCCATGTCTTTAGTCAGGATGACTTGACAGCCAAGTCTGGACCTGAAATGACATAAAGCATGGATTCCATACAAAAGGTCAAAAAAAGGTCAAACCTTTTTCCAACTTTAAAGGAAAATTAAACAAACTTTAAATTGAGTCAACTGACTCAAACTATGCAGAAAACAATGGAACAGGGTGGTTTTTTTTAGGGGGGGGGGTTAAAATATTTTCCAAGTGCTATGTTAGAATACTTTGCATTGTCTCTATTTTGTAAAGACACCTGGCAGAGTTGTTGTTGTGATGTCACTTTAAGCCATTTTGAAAACACCATTTAAGGAAATTCTATAACATGCTACACAGGGTTTTAATCAGTGCAGAGTGCACACAAAAGTCGGGCAAACACTAACAGGTCACACACTGAGCTTAGTATTCATTAGACTTTTCCCCAACAAACTTCTTGACACCGACGGTACATGGTTTTAATCCAATTGTTTTAATCCAGTCTTACACAGAATTTTTTTTAACTCAAACAGACCTCAACCCATCAAACCCTAACGGCATGTATTGTTGGAATCTGTCAGGATGGGTACACTACAGTACCCCTAAACTGACAGTCTTTTACATTGGATTGGCACACCTCCAGAAACAAGAAATATGTGTGTGCAGTTTCCCATATGGGTGTTGAAATTTGCCAGGATGGGTATGGTTCCTAGTAAATCACGCTAGGGAGGGAGAGTTAAATGGTTATATCTTAAGTCAGGACTCATACAGGTCTGAATCCACTCCTAAGCCATATGATTCACTTACATGTCAGTCTGCCCGAAGGCCAGATCCAGCATGTCGAGCTCCTCGTCCGACGGCTTTGGCACTTTCTGGAAGAAGTCCTCGGAGAAGATCAGATGGCACGTGGAGCAGGACAGAGTCCCTTCACAGGCACCTGTCAGGGAAGAAGACTTTTTCTTCACATTCAAACAAGTACTTAAAGGGAATATACATCATTTGCTTTTGCTGTAATTTTCAGAAATGGATGGAATTGGGGGGTTGGAAATATATTGCAAATATAGTTACACTGACTTTTTTTAGGTTATGGACTCGAAATTGCTATAAAAACCAAGAAAAACAATCAGTTTCCTGTAGTCTGGTTCCCTGACTCCACATAAGAAGAAACAGAGCAGTTTACATACATTGGGGAATTGTAAGGTCAGGGAACCAGTCTAGCTGGCTTGTACCCGTTCATAGGTGTGTAATCGATTGCCAACAAGTGCTATGGTCAATTGGGGCCAGTATTTGAAAAAAAAGCCATTTTTTCCAACGCTGGTCGGCCAACCAGCGTTGGAAATTGATACAAAAATACCACTTTTCTTGAAAATGACAGTATACCAGGTGCCATGATTTTACAGGATGCTTTACACTGTCATTCACCTACAGTCCAGCAAGGTATTTCAAAATGATTTGGTAGTTTTATTTTTTGATGTTTGCAAATGTTGTATTTTCCCTTTAACTCTGTAGACTTACATGTGCAAGAGTGATTTTCAAGGATGCACAAAATCTTGAGATCGATTGGGCGTGGAGCCCTGGACAGGTCGATAATGTTAGCCTTTAAAGTGAGTAATTTGTAACACTCACATATATTTTTTGCACTCCAAATAAACCATAAAGCACTGTAGTTAATACGCGATCAGGATGAAACTTAATAGTTGGCAGTTTATTACTGCTCAAAATATAGAAGTATTAGAAGGCCTGGTGATGGATTTGATGACTTGTGAGGAAAGAACTGCAATTGTACGCGATACCAAAGTTTCAGCTTGGAAAAAAATCTAAAACAAGACCAAACACCCCCCCCCCTCCAAAAAAATAAATAAATAACTACAATTTTTTTTTTTTAAGTCAGTCAGATTATTGTGGTCATTTATACCCAGACTGAGACCTTGAGTGTTGAACTTTACTCACTCTTTAGCCAGAAAAATTCTCCAAAACTTCCATTGGGCAAAGAAAATGTCCTCAGTATTTCACCAACAAAGTTTGAAGACTCCATTCAATTTTTAAAGGAGACTTTTCTTCAATATTTCTGCACATTGAGAGGGAAGTCAAGTGATTTCAAAATGAGGCTAAAGACTAGACTGGTACATGTCCAACCATGGTCCAACTGTTTGAAAAGACTGACCTCTTCATTCAATGTCATTAGTCTGGTGGTTGACTATGGAAAAACATGTAGAAATAGAGAGTAGTACCAGACATGCCAGATGTTTCTTTTGGCACAGTTGAATGATGCAGTACTTAAGGTTTGTTGGACTGGTTGTTTTAGGTGCCAGTCTATTTTTTTGTATCGCACGTTTTCAGTACCTTCAGTTTTGGGACTATCATACACAGTATTGAGAGTCCCAAATTTTCGGACTAGTCATTACCATATCCATCGATGTCCAGATCGTTATCAACGACAGTGTCCAGTAAATTCTCGCCGGTTTTTCCTTTGACTGTAATCTTCTCTCCATCTCTGTTTATGAAGTGGACAGTTACACTGCGGGGGGAAAACAAAGGCACTCAGTAGTTAACTTCATCTAGTTTTTGTTTTTGATGAAATTACATGTACATGTAGTTTGAAATGTTTCATCGTTTGTGGTTTTTATGAGTCAGCCATGTAATCTTAACTTAACAGTTAACTTCAACATGATTAAGCCATGTAAGTTCGACAACGTCACAAAGATAACCCAAAAAAAGGCTATGTGGTACCACATTCATGCCATTACAACTAGAACTACAAATACAAGGAAGAAACATTCACTCACAACTCTGCCTTTTTTGCAAGGTGCTGTGCACTAACTGAAATAGGTCTGAATATTGTTGTGAGATATTTCTGAGGTCCTGCGTGTATATTTCTCTCCCCCAAATTTCTCACTCGACTACAAACGGGAAAACCGGTTGACGAAGTCCTGCAACTTGTGGAGGACCATCTGTGTGCATTCAACCGTGTCGAAGACGAACTCTGCTTGATGACATGGCGTGAACACGATGACAGAACTTCAAAAGTCCTCCTACATTTTGGCAGTTGATTTGCCGATGACAGCCTGTAAAAAGCTGTCGAAACTGGTTTACACAATGCACTAAGGATGGATGAAGACATCTTTAACGAGTTGACGGCAACCGTTGGTGCTATCGAAAAGAAACAAAGTCAAAAGTGAGACAGACAGACACCTCCGACCACTCGAGACGAGTGCATACTGCATGGGTGCAAAAGTTCGTCTACCTTTCTTTGTGACCTTTGCTCGCAGCTGACCTGTATGTATACCGCCCTCATTTGTCCTCTAATGGACAGGAAATGTTTCTGACGGGCTTGTTGTCATGACACCATTATTTACAGCGCATGTCAACTCTTCTAGTATCCTTTCGCCACAGTGCACAAGAAATATAGATCCGTATGTTGAAGATTTTATCATATTTATACTTATTTTTTCAACAGTATTCCTTCTAGTTACAACCTCTTTGGTTACACAGATACCTCTTTGCCTGCTTTCGTTGTTTCATGCCCCCTAAATACTGAGATTGTGAAACAGATCACATGGCGCGGATGAATAATGAGTATTTTTGATCGCCAATAATTTCGGTGTGAAAAGTCTTCATTTACTAGATGACCGATGGCCTGGACGGACGAATGAGCAGCACGATCGAGCAACCAACATAAACACTAAACTACCAATCGTCCACTTGAAATATCTAATATTTTGCCTGATTAGTGAGCGGAAACAAATCAAGATCAAGGAAATATTTGTCATCTTATGGTCTAGCTGACAGGACACAAAAATGGCAACAGTTTTACCGCAGAAAAGTGGCACGTACACTTTCGCTAGTCAACCGCGGGCAGTGCCGCAGCGCAAGAAATACAGGGATCCATTGCAACTGCAAGATCAACCGTGAGTGAATTTATTGTTTATCAAACAATTCTTAATCTTATTGTGAAACATTTATGCTCATGTCATTCATTTTGTTTCGTAAAAGATACTGTATTTGTCCATTTTACAAGTATTAATACAACTTTTCACCATTTTTAGGGGCCAGGCCTAGCCTACCTAGGCTATCTGTGCTGATTAAACATGTTATTGTTATTGTTAAACGTAAAAAAACAGGCCTAACATTACAAACAAATTAAAAACAAGAAATTATTCTTTTAATTTTATTACGCCTTTTTGTAATTTTATATTTTATATTTTTTTAATGATCATCATGTTTAATACAAATTTGTCACATAGGCCTATCAGACGTCAAAATGACTTAGTTTTAGCAACAAAAATATTTTCATAATTCAGTATTTTTAACCATTCTTTTCCTTTCAGACCCCCTTCAGCCTATGGGAACATCATGTACGACAGGCGCATCGTGCGCGGCAACACATACGCACAACACACACTACCAGCAGTACGTATCTTGTCTTCAGTTCAGTTATTTCCCAATCATTGGATGTAGTCCTACACAGGCCAAAGCTCCCTACTAAAAAAAAAACTTGAAAAAATTCAAGTTATGTTTATTTGAGTTTGACAGCTGTCATTTTGTACGAATCTACTTAGGGAAACCAGATTATTTGTTTGTTATGTGCTTGATACCAAGTTTTGTATTTTCTTTTTTTTTCTTCCAGACAGCTCAACCCGACCCAATTGAAGTACAGAGGCAACAGGAAGTGAGGCGACGAAAGATAGCCGCCAAGCGAGCTAAGGACCAGCTGCGGCCCAGGTCACCAGACCCAGTGGAGGGACGCAAGCACATTGATGTGCAGACAGAGCTGTACCTGGAGGAGCTGAGCGACAGGGTGGAGGAGGCCGACATTGAATGTCAGACAGATGCGTTCCTGGACAGGCCCCCGACGCCGCTGTTCGTCCCGGCCAAGACCGGCATGGATGTGGCCACACAGATCTACGAGGGAGATGTAAGTGTCGAGTGCAGTGTCTTGGATTTCCAGACTGAAGTTGTTTTGTACTTCATCTTATCTTTGGTTGCCAAATAAATGTGACTGCATAGCACTGCTGTAGGCATTTCAAAGCTGCAGCAAAATGTTCAGAAACATAATTTGTGGATATCAACATATACAGCCAATTGAATGATTAACAATTTTGTTTATATTCTCAGCTGTGGGGTAGAATCTGGGGTACAAAATAGCATTTCTCTTTTAAATAGAGAGGCCTTGCTTGGGTTGTTTATCCCAGTTGGTATCTCGCTCCAGTTAGGATTATCTTTTGATCCTATGTTTAATCTAACGCTCAAGCCATTGATTAACGGAATCTCTTTTCAACCATCTTCCCATCAGCTGTTTGACTTTGACATTGAGGTCAAGCCCATCCTGGAGGTCCTGGTGGGCAAGACAGTGGAGCAGGCCCTGCTGGAGGTCATGGAGGAGGAAGAGTTGTCCAACCTCCAGGCCCAGCAGCGGGAGTTTGAGGAGCTGAGGAACGCCGAGCTGGTGGAGACCCAGCGGCTGGAGGAGCAGGAGAGACGGCACAGAGAGGAGAAGGTGAGGACTGGCTTCACAGACGTCTTTAAGACATGTAGCGAAACACAAAGGCACATTGGCTTTTCACTGGCAGGGTCCTCAAGGTTTCCTGCACCATCATCAACGTGATGATTGCAGGCAGCAATTATGCAGTGTATGTGGAGTAATTAATCTACAATCAACCTGCAATAAAGTGTGTTGGTCCAGAGTGTGACTCTACATTGGGTTCAAATTCTGGAGGGAGCATGGTGATTTTGCCCTTGGGCAAGACACTTTACTACAAATGCCTATCTCCACCCCAAGTCGGGGTACGGACCAGATTGCACTGATCTCGAGCTGCTACTCGAACTGGTCGCATGGCATGATGAATAAGGGTAATAAGTGTGAAGCCCTAAGAGACTTTCCACAAAGTACTATAGCACCACATTTTTATTAAACTATGACTACCTGTATCACCGCATTATTTCTAAATGGCAGTGATAACTTTATTATTACTTTTCAAATGATCAGGAACGGAGGATGAAGCAGCAGCGGGAAGTCCTCAAGAAGGAGAAAGAGACGACGGAGAAGATCGGCGCCCGGGCGTTCGCTCAGAGCTACCTGGCTGACCTGGTGCCGTCTGTCTTCGGCACGCTCAGCGACAACGGGTACTTCTACGACCCCGTGGAGCGGGACGTGGAGACGGGCTTCCTGCCCTGGCTGATGGAGGAGGTGGAGAAATGCATCGGCAAGTCGGTGCTGGGACGGACGATGATGGATGGTAAGTCTAGATGCTGAGTTGTTAGAAACAGACTCTAGAAAGTTTAGAAGTAAATATATAATATATGTAAATATATATGATATATGTAAATATAAGTATGAATATTTACATATTTGCCTAAAGAATCACAGTGGCTGCTGTGTCCATTTCAGTCATTAACTAAAATCACGTGCTGTAAATTTGGTGTTAACTTTCATTTCTGACAAGAATTAACGTATCGCGGTAGAATCACGTCAACGCAGCTTGTGAAATATTGTCCAATTACATGATGCACAAATGGATGCGGAACACCCAAAATCCGAGACAATCTAACGTAATGTACAAGGGGCGTGGCTCACTCGCAAACGGTGGTTGGTCAATTGTATTCAAGTTGTCACAAAGTCAATCATAAGTCAAGTGACAAGCTATTATAAATAAACTGTGATTTGACTTTTGCTCGATCTCTTATAAGGCTTAGGATATTAAGTGCCAGTGCACTTTTAAAGACGTCTTGGTTTCATTAGTAGAAAGTAGTAAAATAAATACAAGTGTTGACGGCATTTTCTATGAAGTATGGCGCTGGTTACCCATTTACACTTGTGCTACATTGTTTTTCACTGTAACTTGTCCTCAAAAAATCCGTAAGACCACACAGTGCTTGGGCAGTGTAGGATGGTACAGGGGTTAACAGGCAGGTTGGTTTGAGGCGATACAGGAACAAATGGATTTAAAATTTAATCTGTCCACTTTGGTTCTTTGCCAACAGCAATCATCCGAGACGTAGTCAAGGCCCGGGCTGCCGAGTACTTCAAGTTGGAGGAGTCGCAGCGGGACGCTGAGAGGATAGCCGCCGTTGCACAGGCCCTCCTTAACGATCAGCTCAAGGACGATGCTGCAGGCCCAACAGGCGAGGGCGCCCCAGCGGCAGAAGGCGAGGCCGAGGTAAACCTGGAAAAGCTTATGTAAAAATGGCAGAGTGAATTTGCCTCTGAGTGGTGTGGGTATAGTGTCTTGCCCAGGGACACAAGTCACATGATTTTGGTCCACTTTGAAAAGGCTGAGCCATTGCCCATACTTGCCTCCAGGACATAATGCTAAAACAGTGTTTCAGTTAAAGTCCACAAATTTTAATGATAGTTAACAAATGAGGTTGCTGTTACCATAGTATCTGAGCATCTTGCATAATTCCTTTGAAAAATTTTCTCACAGTTGCGAAGACTTGAAACCTTAGACTTGACCTGTGTTTCTCAATTTGGAAATCCGTTTTCTTTTCTTCTTTTTTGTGCTAGGTGGCCGCCCAAGATGATGCGGGTGAAGGAGAAGAGAGCCGGCCAGAGACAGCCCCTGCGGAAGGAGGGACAGGGGAGGATGACGGGGAGGAAGAAGGCGACGAATAACCAGCAACCTTCGATTCCTTAGATATCTCCTCGAAAACATTGTCATCCCCACATTCAGCATCTTTGAAAATTTGCTTAGAACCTTGATTGGTAACCAGCCGAAGCTTCGCACAGTGCCACATCGCACTTTGACTGGTTGTCAATTAAAATGTGTGCTTACCGAGTATTTTTGTGCTCAGCAGGAAGTTTCAACTTTGGTACATGGAATCTGCTCCTAAAATTCATCCGGATTTCTCTGTTAACATATACCCTGTGACACTGACTGGCTCTGTTGATGAGTTTGTGATTGATAAGATTCAACCCTTTTGAATTTTCTGCAGTGTTGATGGAAAAAAAGTAGGTTTTACAGACTGTTTTTGTGCTGTGGTCAAGGTCTCTTTCTCCTAATTAGATCTGCTGGTTGCATAGTATTTATCTTGTCTTGTTTAAAAATTCAAGGTTCATGATATGTGTTTTTTTCTAGCATGCACCTAGTGAAAATGACAAAGTTAGCCAATACTTTTCAGTCGTACCTTTGATCCAAGAGACTTTCCACAGTGCGGCCATTTTGTACCCATTTGTCACATACAGCAGTGCATGAATGTCATCTTGTGTCCCCATTTGTGGACCCTTTCATGTCACAAATGCCTTTAATGTAACTCTGTACAATGTGTCAGTTTTTTTCATGAGGATGTTTCACAGAAGAAGAAAAAGTTGGCCTTTGCACAAAACAAACAGGGTACATGTGAGTGATGCGTAACAATCACATTGTGATAATGAAACCTTTCGTTTGTTTCCATATTTTAGTTGATGTCTTGGTAGATGTACTGTTTTCTCTGTAGTACATGTCACCACGGGGAAAGCCACAGCATTTGTCCATTATCCTACATTATTGGAACAGGTCAAACCACTAGTGCATAACAGTTGTTCATTCGTAATAAGTCTGCAAAAGAATTTTTAGGTAACTTCCAAAACGCCAGTGCATCAGATCCCAAAATCTCCAAATTCTTCCGTGTACCATATTCCAGCATTCGCTTTATTCAATATTATAAAACATAGTTGTCTCTGTAAATTATTAACCATTCAAATCATTTTTCCGTCCATTTATCCACAAAAATTATCACAACCGTTTCATCTTGCAAGTGTGAAGGGGGAAAATGTCTACAGTTGATATTGTATTTGACTCGTATCAATTATCAGGCTTAATGTAAAACAATAACGTTGTTTGTACATGAAACATGTGCGTGATATTACGCACCTATCTGCCACATGGTTATTGAGCATATGGTATTCATTTTTTTCCATATTGGTATATGGTTATTCAGTAACTTCAGCTGTGATATAACAACTTGTATCTACATGATGTTCATGTGTTCATGTGTACACTGTGCACATTTGAAAAGTTGTGTGGTTTGTAAATAGTAAAGGGAAGATTGCGTACTTCCTGTGTATCTCTCAGCTTCTTCCCACATGCATACACTGTATATTATTATTTTGTTAGAATATGGTGAATATACATTTTGAATCCATGTAAAGAAATAAAAAGAAGTATTGAAGTTTCCAAAGAAACTATTCTTTTTTTGTGTGTCCACTTTGTTTTTTTTTTATTTAGTTTGATCAATCCTTTGCTGCAGATGTAGCTGTTCAAATCGATAATTCAGAACATTGTCCAATTGCGGTTTTCAACTTCGTTCTATAAGGAACGGCGCAAGATTTAACAAAGCATGCACTGTTTTCCGTTCGAACTACATGTACATGTACTGCATGGTGTCTAGTTGGATGGATTTAGTGCGGACAAGATTGATGAAAGTACACAGCGCCCTCTTGCGGCTAGACAGTTGAAACTTGAACAGAGTTCTAGGTTGCAACCAAGTAAATAAATTCCCATAGACGCCGGGGATAAATCACCAACTTAACTTCAAAATTCTTTTAAAAATACTTAGAACTCGCACAGGTGTTCAGGCTGCACAGAAGAAATGGTGATCAACGTGTCATATTAGTCATGAAAAGTAGCCATTTTGAAAAAGGACCCCTTCACAACATGGCTAAACAGCGCCGCTTTCGGACCCAATTGCATCCAAAATGCTGAGAATTGGAAGCTCCAAGTCCAGGCCAGAGGTGCAGTGCCATATGTCTTCAATCCCCCAATTCCATGGCTCTCAGAACTTTGTAATAATATAGAATAATTTGAATGTATAATAATTATTCATGAGCTTGGCGGACGGATTCTTGGCCTATTTTAACTTGTTGAACTCTCTAGAATTGTATTACCTGAACTTAAAATTGACAAGTGCACAACATCCGTAAGCTAAGACAATGTCGATATGGAGAAGAATAAGAATGGAATGAAACAGTGCAATCGGTTATTTTTATTCTCGATATGGAATGCATTTTATTCGGTGAGCCTTCTCTTTTATTAACAAATAATAATTAGAAAGAAAACAAAATCTACAATCCTTTCTCGTACATTAAATCTTCGGTGCATAAGCTTGCAGGCAGTAGCTGTGATTATACGGGACAATCAAATTAAAGTGTCAAACACAAGAGGGCGCCTAAATGTTTTAATTCACGCCATTTAAAAAACAAATCTCCCGTGATAAGTAATCATTACCCGGTACTATTAATCATACAAAAAGTAAAAGCGTTCTGCATTCTACGATTCTTTGCGCGATTGATTTTTGAAATTATAATTCATAAATTGTTCCAAAGCGTGATCACAAAAACGCTAAATCTAATTTCTCATGGCTCAGCAAGGTACATACACGTTTAATTACATGATTCTTAATTAGTATAAACCAAATAAATTATATCGGAATACTAAGTACAGATTTTATTCACACGGAAAAAATAACGTAATCCAAGTATGGATTTCGCGATTTTTAAAATAAATTACACAAATATTTTTGTTCGAATTGCTGGCGCCTTCCCGCAATTCCGGAGCCTTTTTTTTTATAAATAAAATTATTGCACATTCGAAATATTAGTCTGAAACCAATGAGATTTTCATTTTATAGGAAACCTCACATTTTGTTGTGTATTTTTGCAATCGCAGTTCTGTTTTTGCACCGCCTCTGTCAAAAATAAATGAAATTTCAAACGAAAATGTTTAGTGAATCATCTTCTTGAATGGATAAGGTTTTTAATTTGGATATACTCTTCACGAAATCTGTGCTCCAATTGCCGTCCATCGAATCTAGTATCATCCGTTCCAAGGAGCCCTCTCCTTAAAGTTTATTTGATCCGCGCGCCAGCTAATCGGAGTCGACTTTAGAAATCGTGACGTCATTTCAATCAGAAATGAGTAAGCTGTTAATTGGTCAATTGGCTGACATGTTTTTGTAATACAACATTGGTTGCAAAATACCCGATACAAGGCGCCCGGTGATTCCGGTGAATGGTCAGAATCTCGAGGTCAAGACGCTCGCATTATCATAGACCCTTGCTGTGCAATTGGTTATTCAACAGGCTGCGAATCTAGCGGGCAAATATTCAATTCCTGGAGCAAACAGTGATCCGAAGAATCTCCCTAATGGAAGACTTTTAACCACTAAAACCCCCAAAGGACTGCAATGTATTAAAGGAGAATTTGTGGCAACAGTTCGATGATTCGGCCTGAATGTGCCACCCATAGCAGGTGATTGTGTTGGATACCTTGTGCATTTGCAGAGATCCAGCAGAAACGCACCAACTGGATTTCGTCATTGATGAATTATTACTACACCGGTCCTCATCAAGACTGGTATTTGGGTACTGTTAAAGCACGGTGACCCGGCATCATAACTCTACTTGTACCAAGGTCCACAGCTGGTAGAGAATCGAGCCACAAATCTACTTGTACAGACTGGGGCGAACACACTAATTGAAGCTATTATAGTTTCAAGTTGTAATGTAAATAGCTTTACCCCAAGAAAGTGTCCAGGTTGTGGAGAATTCTACTATTTCAAAATGAACACTCGCATGATATAATGGAGTTAGGATGGTAGTTTTGAGATTAATTATGAGATGATCAACGCCATGAAACTGCGTAAAAATGAATAACACTAGAGAAAGGGACACTTTCAAAACTTTTAAAGTTTTGAAAATGATTCCTATAGGTCATACGCAATCATCCTGTTGTGTTAAAGTTGAACTGTATAGTTGTGCCATTTTGGTACTTTTTAAAAGTATTAGGTCTATTACTACTTTTTTTAAAAGTAGTAATTATAGAAGTTTTGTCACACATCGAGTTCGGCTTGCATTTCATCATCCATTTCTTCTTCGTCATCTCCATCTTCAACTCCCTCGTCGTCTTCATCATCATCATTGTCCACAACATCCGGTGAAGACACAGGATTCTCCACGCCATACTCCGGTGTCTTGTTAGCCCCCTCGATTGGTGCCTTGCTGGATGGAGGCGACGCCGTGACCAGGCCTGAGCTAGCCGCCTCCTGCTGGTCGCGCTTCTCGTGCTCGTTGGGATGCCGCGACCGAATGTGCCGGTCCAGATCCCGACGTCGTACCAGTACCTTCCCGCAGTAGTGGCACCGGTACGGAGTGTCCCCTTCCGCGTGCAGACGGATATGCTTGTTCAGGTTGCTGGGATCACCGAACGGCCGCAGGCACACCTTGCACTTCAGGGGCTTGTAGCCCGTGTGTGTCCTCAGGTGAATCTTGAGCCCGTACTTGCGCGAGTACAGCTTGCCGCAGTAGATGCACAAGTGACCCCGCTTGGCCTTGCCGTTGGGAGCCGGATGGTGATTGGCGAAGAGTTGGGGATCGTGGAAGCCAGTCACTCCCTGATTGGTCAGACTGCGTTCTAGATTTGCATATTTGTTCAAGTCCATGACGTCACCGGCGGCGGACGCGACCAGCGGGGCAGTGGGGTCTGGGTATCGCAGTAGACCGGCGGGAAAAGGAAGTTTGTAGGAGAAACAAGGGCCGCTTGGGCCGTACAGTTCACCGTTGGTGTGGACTGGCAGGACAGTTCCATAGCGGGATAGGCCCGGGTGTAGGCCCGGTTGGTTGTGGTGATGGTGGTGGTAGAACTGGTACGGGAAACCAGCGTAAGGGTCCAGCGGACGGTGCAGGGGACCAATGGCTACTGGAGTGTCGCCGTGGTGATGGTGGTGGTGTGCGGACACCGGGCATGGCTGGTAGCCGGCGGGCAAGCAGTTCCTCTCCAGTGCCTTCTGCCGCTGTTGCAGAAGCGAGTCTCCGATGGCGGAGTTGTGGTGGGCGAGTTGCGGGCTGGCCGGCCGCGGAAGACCAAACATTTTCTCCACTGTGAAGGACGGTTTGCGCTCGCCTTGTCCTATCCTGGATGCCGAGGAAGTTGACAGGGACGCAGAGGAAGAGGAGGAGGAGGTAGGAAGGAGAGACGGACCGAGGGAGTCTTTGCTGCTGCGCACCACGCGGAAGCCTTCCTTTTCTTTCCGTTGTGGCGCCGCAGCATCCGGCACTTGAAGTCTGGGATTGTGCGGCCTGAAGGCCGAACCGGCACCATCGCCGATCAGGCTCGTCGGTTGATGACTCTTGCGGCCGGCGCCGACGCTGAGGGCGCTCCGGGCCAGGCTGTAGAGATCCATCATGGCCGTCCGGTTGCTGGCCTCGGCTGGTACCCCGTGAGGGTTGAGATGATGCGTCGGGTGGTGGTGGCCGTTTGCACTGGTAACCCGCGGCGATGATGGAACCGACTCCCCGGCTCCTGAGGACGAGGAGACCGACACGATTCGGTGGAAGGCACTCCCGGCGCAGAGGGTTCGGTCCTCCTTACTGGAGCTCGACCGACACGAGGGGGCGCCGCTCTCGCTTCGCGCTGACGCTGCGGTGCACCGGAAATGAAGATGGGACTTCAGGGTGTTCGGGTATCGGTAGGTCTTCGGACACTTCGGACAACTGAAGCCGTTTTTGCCTGCACAGAAAATGAAACAAAATCAGACAAGGTCATCAGTTTGGAAATTAAAACGCCTTCGAGGTCTCAACGGAGATAGCTCTCACTTCCACCCAGAGGAAAAGGCAAACATTCTGAAAATCCTGCATTTAACAACAGAATGTGGGCATATAATTCAGAATAAACAAACAGAGTAACATATTCTGTCTCAATTTGTTTTCATTCATTAGCTCACTTTTCTATACAACTGAATATACCAATCACATGTAGTGCCTTTGTTTTTAAGTACCGCTTTGCGTAGAATGCTTCGTGTGATTAGACACTGCTTCGATTTTGGGCCAGTCACTCACTCACACAACCCTAACGAGAGTATACCCTGGGAAGAGAGAAGTTTTGGCTTGACCAAGAACAAAAACACCTGCCAGTAAGTCACAGACTAGTACAGCCTTCAGGAACCAGAACAATTTCACAAAACCAGCCCCGCAAACCGTCTATCATAGGCTATTTGCTGGAAGAGGGTACTCGGTGCACGAGGGCCCTTGCCAAAAAATAACCCGACTGGTCAGAGACATACTCGTGTCCCGCTCTCTACACCACTTGTCACCGAAACTACACCGGTCTTGACAACCCACTGGAAACTGTTGGGCCAAAATATTGACTCTGTCGACATGACACAAACCTCTTCCTTGCACCTACAAAAGAACTTATCACACAACGAAGATCCACTTCAGCTTTTTTTCTTTTTCTTTCTCTCTTTCTTAAAAATCGCCGACAAAAGTAATAATCTGATCACGTTTTTTTTTATTAAAGGATGGAGCGGATTATCCGACGCGATCATTTGTGGGTGCTATTCTGGTGCGGGCATTGTCAAGCAGTCATTCCACCCGACATAGCAAACCCCTGTCATCTTGTTGGCCCAACATTTCACCCTTAATTCCCCTTCTTTCCCGGACAAAACCCGTCTTTTCTCCCCGTCCGTGTCCCGGGGATAATGAGCGATTGCCGCCTCGAGATAAAGCCCCCATCAATGCCAGATTTAGATCCCGATACACATTGATTGTCCCCGGAGTTTTTAAGGGTTTTTGTATCAAGGGGGAGATTAGTAAACCGGTTTCACTTATACCAGCCCCAAATGACCCGATGGTCACCCCAAGGTTGTCCCTCCAACGAATTAAAGAATCCCCGCTATTAAAATGATGGATCTTGCTCATACCAGCTTACACCAGCCCGTCCAAATCGGATTAGGGCAAAAGATGACCAGCACGGCAACCCGTCAGAAAATCTCCAATTCAAAAGCTTTGACATGTTTGGAACCTATGTACCGATTTCTATAAAGACTCTAACTAGTCGGTTGTCTGCGACCCTAGGAACGAAATCTGTTGGTTTTTTTGGTCAAATGTTGGTTCCTTGGAGACAGTTTCATTGTCTGGGGCTGAAAATGGCTCCAAGTACTGATACACGGAAAGTGACAGTATTTGACGAACCGTAAAACAAATTCCAGATTTCCGAAGGCGTGAAGACTATTCATACTTTGTGTTTAAGACAAGTGTCAAGAGAAAAGTGCATCATTACACTCAGAAAGCAAAGTAACCCCCAATTGAATTCAGTCATCCTAATCCATTGCAGAAACATAAATTGGGGGGGGGGGGTGTGCGCTGTCATAATCCTGAAGCGCTTTCTGCTATGAAGATATACACGCGAAGTTGTATAATGGACATAAGGTTTAATTAAACACCTGTACAGGGTGGGTGTTTAAAAAAAAAAAATAGCAGTCAAACAAAAATCGGGTTTTTTTGTAAACTTAACAAATGCCATGAGATGATAGAGTGTTTACCCTTGACAGAATGTTTGTTCTGTGTGATTTGGACCTTTTGTTTAAAAGTTACGGCAAAGCCTGTAAAGACTGTCAAAATCTGTTTGGGACACTTTCTTCCCGTTCTTGGTTTGTGAATGCCTAACATTAGATACCAAGCGGACCAAGTGGCCCAACTTGGAGTTCAAGTCATTTCATTTAATTAGATGTAGGCCTACATTGTGTCTCTGGAATGTGGTGTCTAAATGGACAAAGACCATAGTGTAGAGTATTTACCGTGACACCTTCAGACTCTATAGTTAGGTTCTGCAAAAAAAGAGTGCTAGTATTTTGAATATTTATGGAGTGACCGCCCTCAACGTTAGATTAATTTCCGTGCAATTTAGTGCAATCCAAAATCAGACGGCAGGGGCTTACTTTATCAAGGGAGGAATTTCAGCTTTTTAACATGATGAAAATGGGAACAAATTGGTAGTATTATGGGTGATGGCGAAATCAGTGTTGGTGATGTTGGTTATGGTGGTGATGACGTCATTGGCGACGATGACGTCGACAACGACAATGACAGGCGATGACAACAATCTTTATAGTGACAGCAATGTTGGCGCTGAATAGCTTGTTATACATCGTTGTTGTTCCCTGCTCACGCAACACAGCTGCATTATAACATCGGACTAACCAACAACGGCCGTTCGCTCACTGAAGCGCCGACAAAATTCCCACTTAAATGTTAGTTGCATCAGATACCTCGAAGCTCGAGCGAAGCAAACCAACCAAACCTACTGTCTCATTCAAATGATGTCAACATTGCATTTCTGCAAGTCTCATGAAAAACTGTCGCTGGAAAATATACGTTACACGTGCATGACGAAAAGCACTACTGCATGACGAAGAAACTATTGCAATTTCGATAAGCGCACTATATTAAGCTTGATATTCCGTATGCTAGCCGATTGCTAGTTTTGGGAGGAAAAAGGTGAAGGGAGGACAGAGAAGTGGACGAGTTGAGCACTTAATGTAGAACACTCTTGCAACTGAGGTTTTCGAGATTTTGGAAGGTGTAGGTCGGGTAGATTATGCTTTAGTGGTGAAGAAGCTTTGCTGGCCAAACTTTGTCGCGCGTCTTTGTCCGCTTCACCCGTAGTAGTTTAACAGATTCTCCAACATTTGAAAGGGGAGGTTTTTTCATGTTATGGCAAACCCCATAATGATCGATTGCATGTCCCATAAACCCTTGCACCCTTGAAACGGGTTTCCACGCTCGAACGAGCCGCCAAAGCACACACTGAACGGGAACCGAGGTGTAAGAGAGGGGAGAGAACGGTGGGAAAGTAACGGGTGCTGCCTAGGCTTCTTTTTTTTCTCTTCACGGTAGATAGGGTTGGCCCGCCGTGCACGTACGACGGGGCCTGCCGTACCAACCAAACATTCTCCCCTGGTCCGCGTGGTGGCCAGGCCGGTTGCGTGACACGCTACTCGCATGGGGCCGCATTGTCTGGCCATCGATCGCGTTCGATCCACCCAACCAAGCCCGGACTCATTTCGGCTTCAACAAAAAAATTGGGGACATTCTTGAACGATTTTTGGTCTTTTCCACCACCATCTCAATCTGGGCCCCTGAAGCACTGACTTGTTTTTTGCTGGGGTTCTGTCTTTGTGTTGCACATCGATCGTAGGATAACTGAAGGATTTTGCTTTGCAGGTGAGATTCTCCCAGAAAAGTGCGGAAAGATGCCGAAGACTTTCCCATGTAACGATCGCACCTCAGTCCAAATACTATACTCCCATTCATATCCATAGCATTTGCCCAAGGGTCATAAGGATTACCGAGCACGTTAGCTTTCGGTATAAGACATGATTGCACTGACAAGAGACGGCCATGCAACACTGCAAAACACAAGATCATCCAGTTACTAATAGAAATACAGTTGTGCATTAAATTAATATTTTACATCCACGATTAAAAATACTCTGTTTCGATTCAAGATTAACTCTAAACCAAAGTAGGCTTCTGAAAAAAATGGAAAAGTTAAACGAGTAGGCCTATGTTAAGACAGCAAATAATTGCGAATAGATTCAGACGAGGATCACACGAGAGCTACTACCACGAGAAAAAAAGGCTGCCACAACGCTCAAGCCGGCCAGGATCATGCCTAGGATACGCATGATGTCCCATCAAAGGAAGTCTACATAAACACCACACGCCCGTTGCATAAAATTTGGCGGATAATTACTCTTTTCAAATGTGATTTTTAAATACGTGTACCCTGCAGGCTCGCTCATCCATTTGTAGTAAATCCACCCGAGACAAAGAACACTTTTGTGTATTTGCATACGGACAAAACCAAACTTAAACCCCGCCTGCAAGCTCGGAAGCCATTTTACATTGACCAGACATACACACGTTATCCCCCTAATTTTTCGTCGCTGCGGTGCGCATGTACTGTGCATGTGTGAGAAATTCCACAGCTGCTGCCCGATATTTTTGTGTGTTGTGAATTAAAAACATACACACACAAAAACCGTACGTGGATGTGACCGGCATACCAGCTCGCGTACAATGTGCCGGCCAGGCCGGCAGAGCGTGTACTGATATTCATATTTTGATATTAATAATGTTGTTCTGTTGTCTCAAGTTCATAACATCTGTAGTCCCTTGTATAAATGCATTGTGGATAGTCTTGTGTGGGGGTAATGTGGCATTTTTCACATGTTTTCCGACACGCTCATGCCGTAAAATCTCAACAATGTTTTCCCGCCGGTGTCACAAATCCATAACAGTTGTGCACGCAAGCCACTTATTGAGATTCACAAGAATGTTTTGGGCATAAACAAACACCGTATATAGACGTTACAAAATGAAAGACAACGCTAAATACTTGTTATGGTTTAAATTTTCCAAAAGTATCAACTGATAGAGCATCTTTACCCTAAGCCCATAGATGTGGGATGGGTATTTACCCATAATCCTTGGGTGTATTTTGGGGACTACAACCGTAGATTCGACTGGATGCTAAGGCAGTAAATGTTTAGGGTTGCGGTGTGCGGTTAAGCCCACTGTATGGCAACACACGTGTTTGTAAATCCGGTCAAATACTGTGGGTTTTTTCCTCAAAGATTGTGATTTCTGATATGTCTGTTTTTATCATCAAACTAGGCAATGCCCATCCCGATTTAAAGTGGTTAGTTTAATGGACTCCTGTGGACCCCTGTATAATGTCTACCCTAAATGTATTAAAGTTGGTATATACGCGCTTTTTCAAAATTTCGATTTTCTTTTCCGAACGAGATTGGGAATTGGTTTTAAATGACGCGCTCCAGTTCAAAAATTGCGCACACTATTCAGAACGAACGAATTAAGAGCGTCCCGCTCTTAATTCATAAGTTGAAATTAATTAATTGATTACTTGTCATGGGCCGATTTTTTTTTTTATGCGATATCTCATTGGAAAGCTCATAACTACTGTAATGCTAGAAAATTATCAGTTTAATTTGAAAATCTATTTTTCAAGGTGCCACACCCAAAAAGCACGGACACACCAACTTTAATTAACACATATCTATAGATTGGAGAATTTGAAATTTTAAGAAAGGATTTTTAAGAAAAGATCGACGAGTATTTGGCTATTGTATTACGGTGTGTTCAAGACATTTTTATGAACATTAAGTTTCTCCAGTTGCTAACTCAATTTGTAAAGAATTAAAGTACGATAAGGAAAAAGACAACATTACAGTGTTAGTACACTTGCTGTTGCTAAGATGTATGCGTTGCACAATGTCAAAAGCATCCCAATTGAGACAAGTTTATGGTCACATGACATTGCATGGTCATGATGGTCACATGACATGGCTCTTATGCGCATGCTCACTTGCGGGAACTCAAATTCATCACGGAGAAAACTCAGACCTCTTACGAATCCCGCACCACACCTGTCTCAGCCACCCTAAACTTAGTTATTCAAGACCGTTCAACTGTCCTGGCAACCTAGCTAACTTTTAGCTCTCACTCGGTGTTTGCAAATACGGTTTAACATTTGGAACCCCCGCTGCCTGCTCGGCACCTCTTTTCTTAATCACAGAGGATTATGGGGGATTTAACCTAACGGCCCTGCGGTTTGCGTCCTGCTGAACTATCGCCCTGCTTGGAGTCTTATAATCGCGGGACCACTTCCATTCCCCGCGAGAAACCATCAGACTCGAGACTTTCGCACTCTATAAAGAAACAAATTTTACTAAACCTTACTCCAGCTCTTCGCCACAAAAAGTAACTGGCTGTCAAAACCCCCAGGTTTTTTTCTCAGTCCAAATCAACGGATATCTCTCTAAACAATTACACGAAAGCCCGTCCTCTGCGATCGATCACGGGAATTTTTTTTCCTATAGCGGGTCGCTCCCACTAGTTGCACGCCGTGCGACACGGCCCAGAGAAACCTCACACCTGGTGTCCGTATTATTCCGTCTTCGATCGCTTCGCTCGGGACAAACGACAGTTAACATGATGGATCCAAAGGGTGCATGGTGGGAAAAGAAGGAGGGAATTAGGAATTGGATTCTAACGGGGATTAGAGCGTGCCGGTCCCTTTCTCATCGTGGCTTTGAAAGGAAGAAAGTCTTTTCAGAAACTGAACGAGAAAATAATTACTGATGCAATTTATTTTTACAAGGGAGAGTTAGGTGGGTTTTTCCTTTTCTTTTCTTTTTTTTACTGACAATGCGATTTGGGGCTTTGCATAATGGTGAAGAGTACAACTTGGGAGAAGTTTCCAATACTCCACGTGAAGTGAATATCTCTAGGGGAGAAATAGCTGGGATCATGGGTTCTGAGAAAAATCTACAGGTGTTTGCTCGTCAATTATGCACTGAACTCCTGCACGTGTAACTGACCTGCTTCTGTTTTGGAACCACATGTAATGAGAAAAGCACTGCTATACGCAAACTTCTCTCAACTGTTTGCTCTAAATTCTGGAAAAGAAGTATCCTGACGCCACTTCTTTTGGTTGTGTACAAACTCTATGGAGAGTTGAGTAGACTACATTTTCAAAGTAATTTTAAACAAAAAAAATGGAAATGTTTCTCAGTCCCAGATTCGTGTCTTTTCAACATCTTTGCAATGACTGACCTTCATTGAGACAACATGTGATGAAAAAAAAGTGGCGTCAGGATGCAACATTCTTTCCAAAATGTTATGATTATGACGTAACGTATAGGGCTACCTAGGAACGCGTGCCAACTGACCAACCTTTTAAAATCAAATTCACTTGTGGTTTGTAGTTTTTTAAATTTTCAACAGCACGTCACGTTAAAGAAGGTTATACGTGACATAAGGCTTTGAATGATGACAACTTAATTTGGTTCATCAAACTAAAATTCAATTTATAATTGTATTTAGCTTTAAACCTTTAAACAATATTAGTCAATAAACAGGTAAAATATGTAAGGGAAGTGATAAATTAAACCATAAAATATCGTGCATGGCAAAAATGCATGGTTTTACCCCAAAAATAGAGGTACAGGTTACATCAAGAACCAAAACCAAAAAAAAATTCGTCTAATTCAAAAATAATGAATGAACGTGCATGGGCACAGTAACATCAAAATGCTATACTTTAAAAGACGCCAAAAATCATTTCGCAGAAGGAAAGGGGGAAAAGTTGAAGACCCTACAGTAAACTTCGACGAACAAAACAGAAAAGCAAGTACTTAACCCCGCTCAACGACGCAGACCCCCATAATCCGCCGTCGTACTTGTGGCATTTTTAAGCCTTCGCCAACAGCGCAACTGGAACTAACTTGAAAAAAAAAAAACTCGTCATTTATTGGGCGTAAAAATGATTTCATGTCACTGCGAATTAGTGTCAGATACGCGAGACCTTTTTGGTGTGCACGTGGAAGCCTGAAGTGCCTTAATTCTGAGCAGTTGCTTTTAACCATGATTTAACCACCATAATATCCAGTCAGATACGAGTTAAGTGTCGAGCAGGTTTTAAAGATATGGTCGTCTACTTTTAATACAGTTTCATTCCTGTAGTACTCCGGGCCATAAGTAAACGTACTGTTACTTTTTAAAATTGCCTCAAGCACCGTTTTATGCACAAATACAATTCGAACGTAAAATCTGCTTTGAGTGCATGGCCAAAATGTGCTATGTTTCGAAAGGAGTGACGATGCGAAATATCCAACAAATTTATACTCAGTTTAAGAGGGAGGAAAACTACTGGCGTTCCATTAAAGAATGAAAAAATTATTGATGTTTCTATAAACTGTTTAAGGGAAACCCGATTGAAAGTATTTATCGTCGGGCGCTGTGGTTCAATGGTTACGGTGTTCGACTCAGGTGTCGTGGTACGTGGGAAACATGGTGCTTGTGTTCTTGGGCAAGGCACTTTACTACATTTGCCTCTCTTCACCCAGGAGTACAAATGGGTACCTGTGACGGTAGAGACCAAATTGCGCTGATCTCGAGCTGCTGCAGAAAAAATTGTCTCATAATTACCGATGAACAGGGATAATAATTGTAAAGCGATTTGACACCTCAGATATAAAGCGCTATATAAGCACTACATTATAAAATATTTGCTTATAAGTATTTGTGTTCGCTCAATTATTGTTGATTTTCACAATTCAAAAGAAAATGTCGCTCTCCCAGAATTGCAATTAAAAATAGTAATGCATTGTGAAATCTTTTGGGAAAATTATTCCAATTGACAGGAGGGAGAAAAAGAGAGAAATCAAAGAGGAGATTGCCTCGTCTGAACACGTCTTTCAGAGATGGAATTGGTGATAAATTATGAAAACATGATGGATAATCCAAGGCGACGAGTTTTGTTGACATTTCGTTATCAAGCCACGAAACAAAGAGGAGGGCGACGATTGATGACGGACACCTGACACCTTTCCCCACTTATCGCTTTTTATCGCACTTTCTTATCAAAATTCACGCGCGGAAATTAATCTATACGATGTGAAAACTGACATGCTAAAATTGGCAGCAGATCAAAACTTCAGTTGATACGGATTCCATCATTACGGAGCGTTTTGGTTCGGCTTGGCTTACGAAAGTCACATGCCTCTTTATCTGGAGAAAAAAACAGCAATTAATTACTTTGTCTTTTTATTCGTCATTTTGAGCCCCAATAAATTTTGGTGGACGAGACAAAAAAGGTGCTGCATTATGAGTAAATGAAGTATATATTCGGAGTTCTATATCGGGAATTCTGGACTTCATAATTTTGGTTACACCTGTAGTATTCATACTTTTTTCTTTGAATTGTTTACATTCACTAAGTAATTATGAAATCTTTGCATTCTTGAATAAAATGAAAGATCTGCAACTTGTTGTCCATCGAATACACGAGTGAATGAAGTATATTCGGAGTCATCTATATATCGAGATTTCTAGACTACCGGGAGTGCAAACAACTTTCAATCTGAAACAACAACTGTAGTATTACTTGTTTTTTTTTCTTATTGTTTACATTCACTTCAAGAACTTTTATAATAATGATGAAATCCTTGCATTCTCGAATAAAATGAGATAATTGCGATCTGTTGCTCATCGAATACACCACCCAAACATTCAAGACAGAAACATTAAAGCCCTTGCTACAATCAACCACCACTGCTGATGGTCAAATTTAGTGTGAATTCGAAACGGTCAAAGCAGCCTACCGTGAGGACGTGAAGACAACTTGTTCCGATTTGCCGCTAGAGTACACCTGGAGTGGACACAGTAATGAGTTTTGTGACACTCCCGCCAAAAGTACAACACAGCATCGTCTGCGTTGCGTGGACTAGTTTCTACCAGTGCAAGCTGGGAACTTTCTACCGACGCTCCGCGCCGAACCACGGGGCAACCACCTCGAGAGCAAACGCTTCTCCAAGAAAAAAAAAGAAAAACTCCAGTACAATGTTCAGGGTCCTCACTCACAGATACTCAAACTTCAGATGGCTAAACACGACGCATTTTTCCCTTTTCTTGTGGCTTCAGTTTATACTTCGAAGAATGGTCGAAAATCCGATTAGGCCGCCTTGCGATCCTAACGCGCGCAATTCAAGCAATGGCTAATTGAACGGAGTTTTTTCCCCTCCGTGTTACACCGTGACAGTATAGGGCTAATATCGCTCCAGGCACTGGGTGGATTTTTTTCCTCTCTCACCTGACTCTCTTATAGTCTTCTTACAAGCAAGCCGTCTAAATCCGCACTAATACTGTAATTCTGTGGTGGTTGGGTCCCAAAGAAACTTCATTGATCTCTCCTTCCTTGAATGACCTCTTCTCCATTGTGGCTGAGTGGAAGGTTGGACAATGCCACCTGGCTCTTTGACAAGGGAGCTTGGAACGTGTGGAACTCGGCCAGTTATTAAAAAGTTAGAAGGAAAAAATGGTAAGAGAAGAGAACTCCGAGAGTTAAAAGAAAAAATGTTAACAGCTCCCCTGGAGAATAGCCGGGCGAGAAGTCAGCAAAAAGGGTCCTTATTTCGCACTCGAGACGACAAAACGGGCGGGCTGGTCCAACCAGTCGGCCGAGCAAAATGAGATGTTAGACGGTTGACAAGGAGTTTGGCTATACAAAAAAAAATAACCGCACTCTCACTAATGGTCACAACCGCTGAAGAACGGGTACGTGGCAAGACTCTTGGACCATCTCCAGCTGGAATAATACATCTTGGAGTAATTGGTCCGAATTCTGTCGGTTGAAATTGGCGCGGCAAACGCAAGATGATGGCACCATTCAAGCCATGAAATGGACCGGTCATCTAGGCCACCCTAACGAGCTATTTAGTGGCTGTCAGAATAAACATGATTACCCGGCTAATTGCGAAATGATTTCCCCGAGCTTTTTACCTAATAATGGTATCATAACTTACAGGTGTTTTTTAACCAATTTTTGATGGATGGATTGTTTGGTTTTAAGATAATGTTTATTTTCGCCTTGTCAAGCCAGAACAATAACTATCCCTGAGAAAAGACTCTGCCATTCAAACCCAGCCGTCAGTTTTGCAGACGTTTCACTCCACTGACGTCGCAAATGGCACAATGCATCATTCACAAATAAATCTCACCAAATGTATCGGAAAATGGAAACTTAATACACAAAGAATGGCGACCTCAACCCCCCCCCCTCCCTCCCTAATGAATTGCAAACTAGAAATGTGTTTGTCACGTTGACAAAGTTAACACATTCTGTTTTGGCTGCTTGAAATGACTCTGTGCCAGGTGATGACGTCACTTAAAACTTAATCTACAGCTTATACCGGTCTAGGTACCTACCAAGTTACAACCAAATTGGGACGTATAGTTCTGTAGAAAATGCAACTTTAAGGTGACGTCACAAGACTTGTGGTGACGTCATAATGACGCCGCTTCAGTTTTCACCTAATAACACATCCTAGTCTAGGAACGTACCAATTTACAACCAAATCGGATCTATAGTTCTATACACATTGGACTTAGTTGAAACCCTCTAGCTGCATGCAAAAACAAAATGAAACGCGTTACGTCCATCTGCCTGTCGTGCAGATGGCAAATAGATAACAATAATGGGAAAGGTAATTATAACAAAGATGTGAAGTTACCAGGGAAAACGTTAAAGGTTTTTTTTAACCTTTCATGAGGTGTCAACATAAAGTAAAAATCAAGTTTCTCTACAAAAGAAAACTTTGCGAAGTTCATGACAAGGACCCTTGAACAAAAAATTGTATCAGTCGCCTCATCAAACAGACGCCGCCCAAAATGTCATACGAAAAGTGCACAATAATTATCTTTGCGAACAAGAAAAGGTACATTAAAATAATATGCACACTCCAGTATCGAACGCATGTCGCAACAGTTTACACACGGCAAAGTAAATTATCAGTTTCGAAAAGACAAGAAAAAAATATCCCCAGCTGGCCCGTATTTGAACACACATTCTCACGGCTGCGTGTTTGCCCAGCACGGCAAATACCGTTAATTTAGTTAGAGCCTTGTCAGCCAGAATCATCAACGGATGGTGTTACTGGTGTCACTGCCATGATAGAGTGACACAAATGGCGCGAAAACAGAAACTCCCGGCAACCGATAAGGTGCGCATGAGTACGTCAGTCAGCGCGCAGCGCGCATGTTAGCTGTCACATCTGTTTGTTGTCGAATTGTTTACTCATCTCAGAAGAACACTAGTACACGTTCTTGTAATGAGGCTCACATGAAGGGAGGCGGAGGGCATTAATCACGACAGTCATCATAATTATTGACCGGAAATCGATAGTTTCCCATGCCCAATGTGAGAACCTTTGGACCAGCCAGATGGCAAAGATACCCAGCCGGTAAACATGTCAATGAATCGCATTTTATAACAAATAATGTGTGATTAATATTTTCTCTCCGGAACTACAAGTGGCTAGTCACAAAGTTGATACAACAAATATACATGCAGTTGAGTTTGGCTACCAATGGGTTCGCGCCCGTGGATTAACCTTCAGAGCCAACGCGAAACGTTAGTTTCAATCTTTCAAATTATTTGCAACAGTTTCAAACTCCCGCCAAAATCGCACGAGCAGTATGGAGTGCAGTATTGAAATCAATTAAACCAAAATGGTTCCAACAATTTTATCCTCGCGAAATTACTGACATCTGACATCAGGGTTTGAAAGCTAAAACAAAATGGCCGACAGCTACAGCGCCCTCTTTTGGTGAATGACGAGTTTCACTGTGAAGTTGTCATTGCTTCTCAAATCAACATTTTTACAGGTTGACCAAGACTATACAGTGTTTCTTACCTCTGTATTGGTTGACTGTCGTTGGCATTCCCAGGTACTCGGCAAAAGCGCTGGTGTACCAGACCAGAAGCTCCTCCCCGCGTAGGATACTGCGGGTGGTGCGGAACATCACTCGCCCCTCCGGGGAACGAACAGCGGAGAGGTTCTGCTCGTGCTCGTCGTGCGCCGCAGCGACGAACCGCATCCAGCGGGTGGGATGGGAATCAGGGCCGCTGACTAGCCGACCCTCGGAGTATTTGACCTGGGTCAAGATGGAAAGGGAATTGATTGGCTGTTATATCATACATAATTATCATTCCTATAATTTGATTAATTAAGCTCATTATGGGGGGCTTCCATCTTTGCTAAACTTGAAACCTCACACAGCTTAGATAATCCACCACTGAACTGAACGAAGAATTAAATTGCTCAAAGATTTCCTTATAACGGTGACCTTTCTGATACATTGTTTCAATACAGAGGAGGAACCTGTACGTTTGTGCTTGTAAATGTGCTTCAACTCCGATTAAAATGTGTTCTTAAGAAAGGTTCTTAAGGAACTTTTCTTTATTGGTGTCAACTTTCGACTGTATCATGCGCTAATATAGCTACCCCTGATCTGTAAAAAAAGAAAGAAAAAAAAAAGGGGGCACTGGCATGCGGTGTCCTCACAAAGACGTTCAGCAAAAGGTGGTATAAGTCCTATACACGCAGAGTCATTTAAGAGCGTCTGAAGAGATAAATGACCCAAAAAAAGAAGACTGGTTGTTGGGCCCTTAGAGAGGAACAGACCGCAAGAGGGTGGTAGTATTTAACCAGGGGAAGGACTGCCAGCTAAGCAGCCAGGAAAAGAAAAAGGAATACAAAACTGGGTCTTAATCCCCAAATCCGATTATCGTTCGGAGAGAAAAATGCAGTTTGTGTTATAGTGGGATCCCGTTTCATGCAAAGTCGGTCGTTATACATTTTTATATGGCACACTTTATAATGATTTTCTTTTTCTTTAGAGTGTTGATGTAGCCAATTGTCATGATGCTAAGCTCTGGTAGACAGCATTATGAAAGAGGTGATTCTGTTTAGTGAGTTTGGAAATAGAAAGGCACATTTTACAATTCAGTCACCTAAAAAGTGTTTTATACTGGGGAAGCTCGAATGTCAGTCAAGACAACTTGCGGAGACAAATCAAAGAAAAAAGATCTCGTAGTGGAGAAACCAGACTGGGGAAAGTATGTTTTTCTGTCTCAAAAGAATAAGTTGCACAAACGTAAGTTCCAGAATAAGATTAATTTCAAATTTCAGCTTACACTACTGGATGTCTGAGAACATACATCATTAAGTTGATCTCTGTTTTCGAATAAAATACGACGAAATATTTTTTCATCCCTTGAAGGAATTTTTGAAATATTCTTTACAGTATTCCCAGTGGTTTGTCTCTAAATCTTCCCCACATTTCAAATCTCGTTAGCTTCTCTATCTGCAGGTATTTGCATGGTTGCTGGTTTTAGTTGTTTGGTGTATGGAGAGTGCCTTCAGAATTCAGTAGAAAGAAACTTGTTAAGTAGAAGGCCTTTTGACGCTAGAACTTGTAGAATGCTTGTCAAGATACCAACCTAAAGGTTTTACAAAGTGCCAGTTGAACAAGATACTTTTTCGTCGGTATCTCCTACAACACATAGACACATTATTCCCCGAACAATGCCTTTGGTGTTTTGATAAAGAACTTTTTTTTCAATAATCTACCAATAATCTATGAGCTTCACACTATGGAGAAACCCGTAGTCTTTCGCTTCAGCGGTTGCGGGTCTCAGCCCAGTGCATGGTAATTGATTGCTTCATTGGAGCAGTGATTTCATAATGGAATGACTCTTGATCCGAAGGGAGTCTAATATAAAAGAGAATCGAAAGACAGAGTGACGGGATCAATGCACTTGTGAGATGTGAACTCCCAGGGAAGTCATTACGGGGTTTAATTGGCTCAGATCTACCTGAGGTTTGGGTCGTAATAAGGACTAATCGGTCCCTCGGGAGACCGGAGTGGACCGACAAAGCAAAAAAAAAAAACAGGTTCTTGCGGATTGGAATCCTTGAGGAAAGTTAGCTCATGCAACAAAGATAAGCGAAAGGTATGGCGATCCTTCCCTCACATCCGGGCATCTGGCCCGCAGGCCCTAAAGCGCCCTCAGTTGACATTCGGGTTGGTCGCAAAATAAGCCAGTTTGGGTTGCAGACCAGTAAATAGACTACCATAGACTTCTCAGTGATAATTACGCGCACTTCCCAAAATTTATCAAAAATGCTCACAACTCTCAAAGGTGTTTGAGAGACACATCAAAATAAAGCTTACGTCATCATTTTCCATTTTCTTTCCATTTTTTTTTAAATTGTATTTTTGGGTTTTTTAATTTTTTTTTTTTTTTTTTTTTTTTTTAATTTTTTTTCGGGGGGGGGGGGGCCCACACTCCGACCCCAAAGCTTTAACGATGCCCTATTTACTACTGGCAGGGAGTGTGTCCTTTTGAAAAAAATGTTGTACACTGAATCACAAAATACACAAAGCAGCAACCTTCAATAGTGACTACCCGCACCATGGTTGGGCAAATAGTGTAATTGTGTACATGATGAATTTGTTGTATTATCTCCAGGACAATAATGGTACACTGAACGAAGCTCATCACCGAAGCACGACACGTATAGTGTTGACATGTTGGACGATTGAACAGTTATCCTTGGACAATTTGTGTTCTCAATTTCTCAAATTGACAATGACGAAATGCGGCGACAACGACAGTGTTAACGACTGCTTAAAGTTCATGACAAGAAGTATTATTATTATCATTATTATTATTTATTGCTGGTAATGAAACCAAGGATTCCTCAAAAGCACCCTAGGTACTGTAGCTCGCAAGCCTGAAGAAACCTGTAGAGAGGAAACAATGAGAAGAAAGTACAGTTTTAGAGGTGGGAGGAAAACCCCGGAAGAATATTACAGGGAAAACCCACGGACTCAGGTAGGGACTGAAGACCCGATCCGCATGTTGGCCGAGGCGGGATTCGAACCTGGGTCACAGCGGTGGAAGGCCAGGAAAGTACCGCTACGCCACCCTGTCTACGCCAACCAAACTCCCCAAAAGAATGACAATACAGGGTGAGTTAAAAAAAAAAACGAAACCCAAATGTCGGGACCATTGTTTTATTTAAGTTCTGCATGTAGCACTTTCAAAATCTAGGATATGTGTTTAACATTCTGTAATTTAAAAAGTACATGAGTGATTTAAATGACTTTTGTACTAAAAGAAACCTTATGAATGGGCTTTCATATCCTAGATTTTGAAAGCGCTACATGCAGAATTTCACTAAAACAATGGTCCCAACATTTGGGTTTCGTTGTTTTTTTACTCACCCTGTACGGTGCGGACAGCGACTGTGATAATGGGTGGGATGTTGACTAAGTTTTCATTGGTGAAACGATTTATAACATCGAGGACGATGGTTATGGTTTTGAAAGTTAACTTTTGTTCCACCAAAGCTCCTATAATTATAAGGGCTAGCCCAGGTTGGACGAAGTCTTCGTTGCATTACGAACGTATAGGGAGGAAAGGGAGTCCAGCTGGGCTAGGCCTTGGCCTTAACAACAATCGTGAACCCGTATAAACTTCGTCTTTTGTGTCTTCTTGATCCCCTACCCGCAACATTGAGTTTCCAAACTCAACTCCACAGTCCCACCCCTCCCCATTAACCAAGTTGACGCTGCTTTGTTCCATTGTTGAGAAAACGAGCCCCATTATGTCTCACACTTGTGTCTTATGGGCCTTCACCATTTGTTTTAGTGTTTTCGTGAAGCCCCACCCCCTCCGGCTTTCACATTTCCCAGGATCGCAAACTTCCAACCATATTGGCCCCTTCCCAACCTTTTCAAAAGAGATCGCTGCCCATTATACACAGCGTGTTTTTCTTTTGTTTGTGTCACTCGCAATCTGCGAGTCTTATTGTTACTAATCATAATTATAAGTTTATACGCGATGGGTTCACGATTGTTGTTAAGGGCAAGGCCGAGTATCAATAGTGTGGCCTGGGGCGGGGAAGTTTAGGTGTTGACGTGCCCACTGACAGTCATACTGATGATTTTGTTGACAAGAAAATGTGTAGTGCGAGCATAGGAAAGTATACCTATGAGTGTGTCGGTAGTCCTGGGTGTTTGTAAAGGACGTGGTTAAGTGAGTTGGTGGAAGGGGTGCAGCCAAGTAATCAAATGAAATTGAACAAAAAGACCATTTGTAATCGCCACCAGAAATTTCCACGCAATTTGTAACACTTTTGTGACCCATTAAAGACGAACATTAGACAGCCGTTTCATGTCGCCACAAACCTCGGAACACTAAAAAAACTTTAAAGGGGCAATGAAATGATTTGTTTTTATAGGAACACCTTTTGAACAACTGTCTATTCCTCTTAAATGTATGTAAAAACCATTTGACTTCCCTTTTTGGTTACTTATATTGAAAAGTGCACTTCTTTAAACATTCAAAATGTTCCATGCTTTTCCCGACAACAGAGGGTGCTGTGATGTCATTTCAGGAGGACACCGTTCAGTTTAGAGATTTCTGTTCAAAATGTGAACCCCAGAATGTGCTCATTGAAAACATTTGTGAGAAAAATTGCTTATTGGCTTACTGCCATGTAGACACAACAACAACTTAATACCAAATGAAAGAAAATTTTCATCAGCACCCCGCAACTTGTGATGCTGAAATAGCTAAAACATTGACATTTCTGCCTAAAATGACATCACACTTTTGCTCATGAATGTAGAAATTTGTTATTATCTTAAAAACCAAAAAAAGGCACCAAAATACACTTGAAAATGGCAAAAGGACAATTGAAAAAAAAGGTTAAAATGAGACACAAAGGTGCATATTCAAGGATAACATTGTAAAACTTACATTCCATGGGTCTTTTAAACAATCAAAAGGAAACAGTGGGCAGTCGCCAATGTGGTTGGAAGTTTGCGACCATGAGAAATATGAACGCCGGATGGGGAGGGGGGGGGGGGTCACGGGTACTAAAACAATAGACTTTCCAGCTTATGGTAGAGGCCCATTATTAAGACACGCGTTTGAGACTAATGGGGTTCGTTTTCTCAACCATGGGACAAAGCAGCGGTACTGCTTAATGGATGGGATGGGACTTTTATTTGAGTTTGAGAACTCAACGTTTCGGATATGGGATCGAGAAGACACAAAAGACGAAGTTACGCGAGGTGTTGACGATTGTTAATGGTAAGGCCGTGAGAATAATTTCACCCAACATGAGTACAGGGCGAGTCAAAAAAAGCGGAACCCAAACCCAAAAAATTATATTTCATATTTAAAAAAATATGTAGCACCAAAAATAATAATGAACGGAAAGCCAATTTCATAAGCTACTTTTGGATGAATAAATTACTGAAATTGGTCAATCCGTTCAAAAAATATCATCATTCAAACACAATGACCCTAAAACCTGTCTCGTCCCAAAAATGCGATTTCAACAATCGTCGACACAATTGTCCTCAAACATCACCAGCGATGAAATCTTAGTTTAAACGTTAACAATATGCAACGAAGTCCTTTTAAAGGCCCGTCTTTTTAAAAAGTAGATTGTATAAATCATATTGTTTGCCTAACTAGGGTTTTTAATCAAAACATTGTGTGCTACAGTTGGTGACAGTTGTTGAAACAAGTATTCTGTGTCATTTTCTTTGTTGTTCCAAACAGTCAAAACACACAATAAATTGATTTTTTGGACGAGACAGGTTTTAGGGTCATTGCGTTTAAATGGTCGTATTCTTTGAACGGATTGAGCAATTTCGGTACTTTTTTCCATCTAAAAGTAGCTTTTTAACTTGGCTTTCCATTCATTATTATATTTAGTACTTCATATTTTTTTAAATATGAAATACGTTTTTTGGTGTTTGGGTTTACGCTTTTTTTGACTCACCCTGTATCAATGGTGTGGCCTGGGGCGGGAAAGTTTGGGTGTTCGCGTGACCGCTGACAGTCATACCAATGATTTTGTTAACAAGAAAATGTGTAGTGCGAGCATTGGAAAGTATACCTAGGATAATGCTGTCAGTCCTGCGTGTTTGTGATGGGCTTGGTTAGGTGAGTTGGGGGGGGGGTAGCAAAGTTATCAAATGAAATTGAACAAAAAAGACCTTTTCTGATTGCCAGCAGAAATGTTCACCCAATTTGTAACAGTTTGGTGACCCCTTTTTAGGACGAACATTAGACGGCCGTTTCATGTCGTTACAAACCCGACACAAAAACTTTAAAACAGGTTTCATCGGTGCACGATTGAACGTGTTTTTAAAATGTGATTTTAGCTTATGTAGGCCTTAGTGAGTGCAATTTGTTGCTTTTTTTTAATTTTCTTAATTTTTCGAACGAACAACCGTTGTCAACAAACTTTTTTTATTATATAGAATCAATGCGGTTTTCTTTTCAGATTTTCTGCCAAGGTTAAACAAATGAATATACGGGCAAGATTATCAGAAATAGTAGGGGAAATACAAAGCTAATCATAAACAGCAATAAATATATTTTTGTAGACTCGTTTACTCCACTCAATGCTTCGAGGGCCGGGGTACCTGCAGAACAATAATGCGCAATCCCGTAAAAAGAAAAAAAATGTGGCTGAGTGGGCGGGGTTGTTGAGCGAAGGAAGGAGGTAAACACTAGATGATAATGGAACGCCTGGTGGTCAAGTGGGTTGTATAATTATGTAATTCACATAACCATGTTGCAGTGCACGTCGGTGATTGAGAGTGCCTTTGTATGGCCGGCCTCGTGGACAGAAAAGTGCTTTGTATAATGCAATGACTGATCTCTATAGAAGTGTTTTATTATTCACTTTAAACTGACCTCTTCACTTTGAACGGACAGATATCTGGACGTGTCTAATGCTTCATAAAGCGAGTGGTTGAATCTTGACTGGCGTATAGGTGTATTTATTTATTTGTTTCTGTTTATTTCTGAGTTGATTATTTTTTTGTTATTGTCATGACTGTGTTGCTTGTATTTTCACTGTTCCTGCTTTGTCTTTTGTATCATTGCAATCTTGAAACCAGACGCAATTTGGAAAGATAAGAACTCATTTTATGAAATGAAAACATCGGTGCTATACCCCTAAAGGAACGTAACTAAGATTGCACTGGTTTTATGCAAACAACGCTCAAGAAAATGAGGAATTTCCGAAAATAAACTCGTGAGAAAACAAAACAGGAGAAGATCTGGGGTTGGAGAACAAAGCATTGTGCAAACTTCACACAAGAAAATGTCTAAAGTCTTCATCCGTTTTTGCCCCCTCTGGAAGCCGATGTAAAGTACCAATATCGAAGAAATCTCAACCACTTCGAATATTGGCACTTGGAATACTTGAAGACTGTAACATTTAAAATTATGCACCCGCAGAACGTCTATTCAAATTAATTTGATACATGTGATCGTTGAGGGCGCACGTTACGCTCGAGCGTTGGCAGCCACCCGCCTCAGTATACTCATTGGACATTTTTCTATAAAATAAACTCAAAACAATTTAACAAAAAAATATATAAATAAATAAAGTGCTCAGCAGTTTATAACTGGAGACAATTTATTAAGATGTAGGGCCTATCAATACGTCGTCAACGTTGTAACGAGGAGGCGAATTTCCTGTAATTCCTCACCACATTAGCATCATGTCTTCCTTGAAATAGCGACGATTTAAGATAAAAGATAACGATATCAAAATTTACATCATTCTCTTTCGTATTGAGTTTTTGGTTTTTCCGGTGGAATTTAGGGAGAGATTTAATCCTGACCTAATTCAAAGAATCGCATGCGGAAAGTCTTGCTGACGTGTTATTGCACGTTATTTAACAAAAAAAAAGTTGGTTAACATTGTAACTTATAAAATACTGAAAGGTTAGCGTAAACTGGAGCAGCGGTGTCACAAACAACCATGCCAACCTCGGACAAAACTACCCTGATTTGTTGCATGGTAGTAAATAAATGTGTTTATTGATTTCGTTCCGTTCTTCATGACTCACCTCCAACATGTACGGGCTGTCCCGGCTGTCCTTCATGGCGGCGCCGAGGCGAAACTCCCCGTCGAACGGGCCGAAGCTGACATCGGCCGGTATCTCGGTCGAGGTCCACACGCTGGTCTCGATGTCCGAGGACTTCGTGGTGACCGAGCCGGCCCGCCCCAGCATCGGGGAAGCATGGGGCAGGTCCACTGCGGGGAACATCCCCCTGAGCGCGGTGGTGGCAGCAGCAGCGGCAGCGACGACGACGACACTCAGTCCTGGTCCGGAATCAATCATGGATGTACCCCACTAGAGCCCTGGCCGCAACTAAAGGGGGGCCTAGCTGTTACCACTTACCACCGAATGTCTAATGCAAGGCCAGCACCCCGCGCCTATACTGTACGAACGGTGGAGAGAAAAAATAGGAAAGGCCAAAAAAAATCTTATCTATACAGAGATGGATATGTTTCGCTTCCACGACAACAACAAAATTGAGAGAGTGAGTGAGACCGGTGAGAAAAAATTAGCGAGAAACAGCTGTGATTCCGTGGAGTCAACAAAGACCAGTTTTGCAGCGTTTTACCCGGTGATGACTGGTTTTATTGAAAAAAACGAGCGCCTACTTGTTGCGCATGTGCACGGAGGGGTACGCGCCGTATATAGCTCGGGCGCGTATACAGCCAGTCACCGGGTCGCGCTGACACTTCATTGTGAGCAACTCATCCAATCCGCGTCGGCGCTGTGAGCGCCGCATCTCACCAAGCCGACTCGCACCGTCCACGGATAAAAAAGTTTCAGGAGAAATTTGCATTTTCCCCTCTCTTTTCTATCCAATCCCGGACCAGACAGTGAGGTATATTTTACAGAGCACGGTGTCCAACCCGGGTCCTTTTTTCTCCTCTTGCGAGGTATTAATAATTCAGTCAATTTGTAAGTGAGTCGGTATGGACTGTGATTGGCTGGAAGCAGCAACCAGCCTAATATGGCGAGTGGTGCGAATGGTGTCGAAAATACACAGCCGAAGCCTTGCGTGTGCATTAATCATTAACCACCATCAATCTTCACTTGCAGCACCAGTCCAACTCCATCGTCCACCATCTCAGTGATTCCCACCAAGTTCTCGACTACCTCAGAAGGGGGGGGGGGGGGAAAAGATGGCCAGAGCAACATGGGAACGGGAACAATTATATGCAAGTACATAAAAACGGAAGTGTGTACAGGCACACACCAAACGGGGACGTGTCAAACAAGCCACGTCCGATATCCCATACGCATTTCCCATGGTTCCCACAGACTAAAAAAAAACACCCAAAAAGCAGAGGCGAGAAAAGGTCCAGGCATAGACGAAAGCAGATGGTGTCCAATAATTTACAGAAATTAGATCGGAAACTGCCTACGAATTGCCCGGCAACCGCGCTCATTAATCTAACTACCGAAACAAAACGGGGGTAGCCGACTCCCCGAAAATAATGGTCGACGCGTGTGTGAGGGTGCTCTTCTTTTCGAATTCGGGAGAAAAGTTTGGAAGATGCGATTGCGCGGTTCTGATTAACTGAGCCAGATTATTTGGACGTAACTGCTCGATATATATACATAAAGGGTGATTTTAAAAAAAAAATGTCGGGATTATTGTTTTATTGAAGTTCTTCATGTAACAATGTCTAGGATATACCAGCCCAATTCATAATCTTTCTTTTAGTACAAGAATCATTCAAATCACTCCTGTACTTTTCACGCTACGGAATTTTACACACAACCATCGTTTTACGGCTCTGTCTACGGATCACAAGAAGGTGTGGTTCTTTCAGCAAAACGAAAACAACTCACACACATCCCTATGTGATTTCGTTTTTGTTTTACTCAGCCTGTATACGATCATATATCTCGAACGGCAAGTATTCAGTTGTAGTCGTAATAGTTGTAGTCCTGATTCATACTCGTCAAACACTTATTGGCCCTATTATGAATTGAACATTCAGGCAGTAGCTTGTCATAATTTGTTTGATCATCGTTGGTAGTTGCGTTAACCACAAAGATCAGTGATTATACATTTTCCTACTTTTTTTCTGTACAATACGCTCTTCTGTGATTCTTGTCGATTTGCTTTAGACCAATCACACTCTCTTTTCCGGCATCCTTCATTGAGGTCAATCTTAGACACGCCCCTCGTAATTTTAAACAAAATCGGCCTCTTAATGATCGTGTCTCATTTAATAAGTTTGAGATGCTGTACCTCATGTTTATGATAAAGATTCCGAAAAAAAATCTGTTCTTTCGATGATGCTGAATTCAAGTCTAAAACGAAGAAATCCAAGACCACATTCCGGACCATATTCCAGTCCTCGTTATATAACGGGTCTGCATGATGGATCGCCGTCGATCTATCTTGTCTTAAATCACGTCATGAATTTAGAACATTGATAACTGATTATAAACACGAGGGCTTCTAATTAGTTACGACTTTAAATGTGAAAAGTTCAAAGCTGTTGATGATCACCTGTTTTAATAGCTCTACCTTTTTACACACACCGCGTGAAACCTTGAGCTGAGGTCGAGAAGACACCGCACTTCGCATTAAAGTTATCTGCAGTGCAGGCGTCACATAATGATCCACTCACGTATTAGTTTTCTTATTCATTCGGGTAATGGCTAAAACTAATTTGAAACATTTCCAGTCCCCGTAGATCCCCTAGTCCAGTCTAGACTTTAGACAAAACGAACAATGGGCCACTCCGCTTCTATACATCCGAACTATCATGACAGAATTCATCATTGCTCTCCTGCTCATAATGCAAGTCACTTCGTGAACGGGACCAAAAAGGGATGAACATTCCCACAAACATAAAAATAATCGTCCCAAAATATACCCCCTCCATGACCCCTGTGCACAATGAAAAATGTCTCATTGATGAGTCTGTTTGTAGTAAGTTTGCATTGCGCAGCTAGCCAGCAACTTGTGTTAAGTCAAGGGGGGAACAGAATTGTACATTGTCACCGTTTCAATTCAAACATGTGCGTCCACTAATAAATCATTGCATTGTGGGGAGTCATTGTGCTCTTGCCATTGTGCAGATAACAATCATTGTGATACCCCGCAGAAAAATGTTTTGAGGGGGAACAAAGAAGTGTTAATTAAAATACAGCAATGCATAGAGTTCATTTTTATCTGTGTCATGATGTTGACCTAAATGCATATCGTCCGTGAGATGCGGGTATTTAAGAAAATTGTTGTCTCCCAAGTCTTGGGAAGTTGCAACCTTAGGGGTGGAGGGTGGGTTCAGAGCCTTTGAAAGGATAACACTTGCATGGGGGCTAACCCCCTTTATGGAGGGGTGACTTGGAGAGGCTCACACCCATTAAGCGGGCTAACAGCCTTAGAAGGGGGCTCGTACACTATATAGGAGGGGCTCACACCCATTGGAGGGCCACACTCCTAAATCATAGGAGCAACACCTATGGGGGTTCACACCCACTTGGAAGGCGGGCTCACACACTATATAGGAGGGGGCTCACACCCCTTGGAAAGGGGCACACTACATAGGTGGGGCTCACACCCCATGGAGGGCCACACTCTTTAGGGAGCAACACCCATGGGAGGGGCTTCAAGGGGCTCACAACTATGGAGGTAAAAACTCCTGAATCAGATTGACCAAGAATCTGAATCCATATTTGCCAAGTCCTTTTCCGAGTCAAAATGATCTAGACAAACGTCATTTTTGACCCGGTAAAGTGTCATTTTGACCTGGAAAAGTGTCATTTTTTGACACGGAAAAGTGTCATTTTGACCCGGAAAAGTGTCATTTTTTGACACGGAAAAGTGTCATATTTGTGACCCTGAAAGTGTCATTTTTGATCCGGAAAAGGACTGGGCCATTATTGATTCAGATTCAGAGTCAATCTGACCCAGGAGTGTTTCAATGGTATGTAAGTGTGCTCTGTGTACAAAATAGACCACACCACAAGCTGTACTTCGGTGCGAAGCAAATCTATCACAGCAATGATAGGGCCTAATCAATAGAGAAACGGGGAAAAAATCGTTCACGGAAACAGGCGATGTGATGTTTGAATGCCGCTGAAAACACCAAGGTCACTCAAATGTACGTGTTCTATCATCAGATGCAACACGGCCTCGGGCCTCACCTCATTTTTCCACCGGTGATTTTTGCCGGTGCGTGACATTCCCTAACAAAACATAGTCCATTTTGAAGTCGATCGCACAAGGACAAGCGGGATGTCTGTTGTTATTGTTCGTTTTCACTTTCTGCAAATTAACATCCGCGTTCGAAAATTAGAATGAGAATGTCAATCTAATTAGCGCTCATTTTGATGCAGGTGCGAAACATGTGGCGCACTTTTTGAAGGTTGTGTCCAAGAGTGAATTGTTTCGTAGCCGGATTTAAACGTTTAATTAATGGAACAAGTGCCTTCTTCTAGAAAAGAAGACAACCCCAACAATGTTTTTCTCCTGGGATATATTTTAGTGTTTTTGTGGGTTCCTCGAAGTAGGTCCTCGTGTCGGACCGTCATAATGATGCTTAGTGTCCTTAGGCTGAGTTCCAGCTTGCCAGATTTGCCGTCATTTTAAAGGGACCTAAGAATTTTTCGACCTTGAAGCAATATTGGGGCCAATATTTTGAAGAATTCCACTAGCGAACCTTCGAAGCACAGTTTCCCATGCTGGTAATGTCCAGGCACTGCCGAGACTTTGTCAGCTACGATATTTCAATCTCTGTCGTTATTTCTTTAGGCTAGTAATATCACAACATAACACCGGAGCTGACCAAACCACTTTAGTTTAAAAGAAAAAAAACCCTCTCGTGTTTCATCTCTCAACGAAGAACCGGTGTTGTCTTTTATACAGCCCTGCCGTGTGTGAAGCGTTCCCCACCCACTCGCCCACCGTGCTCGCACCGGTAACCTCTCGCCGTGCACTTGGCAATAACTCACGGGTATCATAACCCGAAATATACCCAGTACTGGGTCTAATTGCTTTACACCGCTCCAAGGCCTAATAACATTGCTGTGTGTTCCTACCCCCCCCCCTTCCCGTCGTCAAACTCATTTTATCAATACTTATAATGTTTTACACAGTCAATAATATTGGAAAGGGTATATGAATGTGGGAGCCATAATCCGAAGCCCTTTCCTTTTTTCGAGTTATTAGCGACAAGTTATGACCGCACCAGTGGCTCGCATTGTCTACTAGCCGACACCCTGAGACAATCCCGCGCCCCACAGCACCCATTTGCCCAATCCACATTTGATTAACACCCAATCGAATTTGGGTTATTGGTTAACTTCTGGCATTAAATACTCATTTCCCCCTTCCTCTCTCGTCTCCTAACGAACCACCGTGCAGTTTAGCCCCGCGTCCCGGCCAGGTTTCCGCCCCGGAATCAGCAAACCATGCCGGCTCTCCTGTGTTACCCCCCTGTACACTGCTCCCCTGCTTGGACCCCCGTCGCTAAATACATTTTCATAATATCCGTTAGGTATGGACCCAACGCGGCATATTGCCGTAATTACACGGGCTGGGGGCTCCCGTGCGGCCAGGGCTTAGCGCTACCGCGCACGGCCCGCAAACGTCCCGCCCGTCCGCTACGGTATATACGCCTCTGGGCGACGCCGCCGCAATATTTCCCTCCCTCCTCCAATCTTGTTTTCTTTGGCCACCGCTTCTTAAACAGATACCTATTTTGTGTCAACAATCGCAAGGGGCAATTTGTGATTAAGACGGCCCGGCTCCCCCTCTCCAATAATTCGAGGGGTGTTACTTTGATTAGAGGGGCTGGCATGTTGACTTGTCAAGGTGATTTTTCTTTATCCTTCGATTAGTTTGCGGGTTGAGGGGGGGGGGAGCTGGTTTGGCACAAAAAGTGGACTTTGTAGTAGACTTAAACAAATAACATTGTGGTATAACGGTAACTGAGGTGTGGCTAATTCCGCGTGCGAACCAACCTGCCAACCTGCGCGGTTTCCGCAAACTCATTCTCTTGAAAAAAAAAGTCGACATTTGGCAAAAGAATACAACGAAAACAGACGAGGTCTACATAAAGAATGACCAACCGGCCAACCTTGGCGTTGCCCTGTGCTCATATCACAATCATTAGCTAATTAAATGGCAATATTAGCATACACCATTTCAATGAAATATCGCTAACCCTAAAGACCAGAAAGTTGGTTGCGGCATGCTATCACAATCCAAAGAGAGGCCATATCGGAAGCAATTATGACAACGCTAAGCGGCGAACAGATTTTGCTGACAACATCGTGTAATTATTTAAAATGAAATGAACTGCTGTAAATTTGGCGCTCAAGGCGTTACATCATTGTTACCCCTGTACGTAAAGTAAAGTAAAGGGGACGAACCTGTGTTCACAGGAACGGAGCGCCCATCTCTCTTTCATTAGCGATTGGGCCAGTCATATGCTGCTGTGGGGGGATCACCACACCTCCTCCACAGCGAGTATGTTACCCTCCCAGCACTGAATAATGCCGGTACCCATTTAACACCTAGGTTGGGAGGAGTAATTGAGGTAAAGCGCCTTACTCAAGGGCACAACACGCATGGCCACGGCGGGGCTCGAACCCACAATCTCACGACCATGAATCCTATATGCCCCACCGCTAGACCACACGTTACCCCTGTTCATCGGGCCATTAAAACTATAACGAAAATCGCTATAACGAGCATTTGGCTATAACGAACATCCCCTTTGGCTCCAGAAATACGAGCACTATAATGAACGACCACTATTTTTATGGATCCCATTGTGTTCGTTATAGTGGCGTTCTACTAAGACGATCTCAGCTCCGTCTTACTTTAAGCACCACAGTGATCTCTCCCCTCTCGGGTATCATTTCTTTCCTTCATGTATGGAGAGAATTAAGCAATATTACACTATTAGTTTCTTCATTTGCTCAAGGCCATAGAGAACGGACCCTATCCAACCGGGTCCTTGCTTGCTCTGTGATCCCACAATCTGCGGAATGGTACAAGCTTCCAGTTCGAGTTCTAACTTTTGACCACGAGGACCTGCAGCACTCGCGTCCATATTAAGTTTATGGACTTTCAATCCCCAATCCGCGGCCACGATTTGGTTTACACCACGCATGGTGATACACTGCGTGATAATCACGAATCCCCCGGGGTGGGGATGGAGGGACAATTAAACAGGGACGTCAAAAACACAATCAGCACAACAAAAATGACAAACGACGATAATGCTTGCCGATCATACAGTGCGATACTCTTAAAAACAGTGATTATCAAGTTTTAAGAAATGATCTCAGCGTTTAATTTCCACACTTTCTGTGACATTATATTGTGGTTTGGGGAGATGAGTTAACGAGAAATTAGGCTAATAGTTTTATGTTAGATTTACAGCTATTTATTTATTTCTGGCAATGAAACCAAGGATTTCTCAAAAGCGCCCTAGGCACTGTAGCTCGCATTCCTGAAGAAACCTGTTGAGAGAAGACAATGAGAAGAAATTACAGTTTTAGATGTCGGAGGAAAACCCCAGAAGAATGTTCTGGGGAAAGCCCACGGAATCAGGTAGGGACTGAAAACCCACTCCACATGTGGACCAGGGCAGGAATCGAACCCGGGCCACAGCAGTGGAAGGCGAGGACAGTGCGCCAACCTGACTCCCCACAGTTGTTCGAAAGTATAAATTTACCAAAATGTTCAAATATCTGTCCAAATGTCTGTCCAAATGTCTGAATTTAAGTCGAGATCTGGAAAATAACCCTCATCTTAGAATAACTTCCCAGAGGCTTGCATGAAAGACAGACCTGACATGAGATTGTAATATATTTTATTCAATAAACGGAGGCTTTATTGATAAAGCAAAAAAGCTTATAGGTCTGAGATGTAACATTTCAATGAGGCTATAATAAGAATCTATAGTACGGGATTTTTTTCAATGAACAAGTTCATCAGCTGCGCTAAATAGGGCACGTTTATATATCACTTTAGTATAGTACGTGGTCCCTGTGGACATTATATTACACGTGAATGGACCCGATCAGTGAAGTGAGACCGCAAAAGGGGGAGAATAGTGGCGGATCTGGAACGGTGTTCCCGCCAAAATTAGAAAATTAAATTGCGGAACGCGAGGCGTGGTCGTCTGCCCAGCATGTACCGGCTCCCTAAGGGCTGGTGGAGATATTTTATCCATTTTTGTCCTCTTTTTTTTTTATTTAACAAAGCGTGTTTGTTAAAAGAAGGGGAAAAAAATGGGGTCCGTGTCGGAAGCAGAGAGGGAGAGTGGGATAATTGGTGTTGGGACCTGGGTGTGTGTAAAGACAGGAAACTCCAATTCAATCTCGGCTCATTTTGCCGAAGTGGGCTTTTTTGTGTGTGTGTCTGGGTGTGTCGCGGGGTTCTGAATGAATGTACGTGGATACGGATATATTTTGGACGTTGTTGGGGGAATTGAGTGCTGGAGGGGGTGGGTTTAAGATGAGTGAAATTTGAGTCGGAGACCGAACACCGGGTCTAAATATTGGCAGGCACGCTCTTGCCTGGATCGGGGAGCTCATCCGCCTGCCCAGTTTGGGAAGAGAGAGAGAGAAAGAAAGAGAAAGAGGTTGGACAGAAGAGAAAGAACACCGAATAGGTTTTAAATCCGCTGACTTGTTTAAGTGCTCGGAGCGTGTTTCTTGGGCTGCTAAAACCAGCTATTAAAATGGCATGGTGCAAGCTTCATTACACACTGGGGTTTATATAGAAAGGAAAAATATGAAACCGCGTGGAAGTTTTCGTCGCGTGCAGCGAGCACAAAGAAGCATTTGGACTCTCAGCTTGTACACAAGGGTAAAAAAAGAAACCACTTTTGTGATGTCCACAACTTTTTTGGGGGTAGGCTACAATTCCCACTGAATTTGTACCAAAAAAAACGTTGTGGACATCACAGGCTCTGTATTAAAGCTGTGGGTCCACTGATTTTATACAAGTGTTGCTGCCCACGAATCCCACTGTTTCGATTCTGGTGGCGATTTTTTTTTTCCAAGCAAAATTATGCAAGAAAGGAACCCCAAAGTGGCTTGCAATACTCCCCTACCAGTTGGGATAAAGAAACTCAACAATGGATGACAGTATAGGCTGGCATGGACTTAAGGACACCAATACGGACCAGGTTACCAGACACTGATTTTTAGGCAGATGACCGCGAGTTGGTGTTTCCCCTTCTGTCCGTTTTCTGGGCGAAGCTTTCCGACCAAAATTTCGGTGTGAAGTTGATCAAGTGTGCAGCGACGTATAGTTTAGTGGGACAGGTGCAGCTATTGTTGTCTGGACATGTCAGAGTGTGCAGACGGGCAACTGCCGAACTCCACTTTTTCGTTGATTTGTGTTTGGGTTAATGCTGCCCGTCCGATCACCGGTCTGTAGTTCGCATCGGCGAGTGCCGAGCTTCCATACCAATATTTTTTTCTTCTTTTTACGCTCGGAGGGGAAAAATGGTCTGGGCTTTTGTTGATCACATGCCTGGATCGCTTGGCAGAGCAACGGGGGCCTAGCTTGTGTATAAAACGAATATTAATCTTGCATCTGAAACCGTTTTGCCCGGCCTAAAACAATCGGTGCGAGACAGTGGGGTCTAGCGAGTGTGTAGCTCCCCGGCGCGGTATACGGGTGCGAGAGGTCTGCCCCTAGTGCCCGTGCACGACGCGGCCCCGCTAGCACGGCAGGCCAACTAAAAGCAAAGGGCCGTCTTGTTTGCACGGCATTGTGCACGGCGCACGCGCCATTGTGCGCCTTTTGTGTGCGTCAGTCAACATGTGTTTCTATTGAAGAAAATTCCCACACATCCCGGATTGCGGTGCTATGGACGGCCGGGGACCCGGGCGCTCTACAGCGCGCTGGGTACCCCCCAAGTCACTTAATACGTTACATTAAGTGTATACGGGCGAGCGGCCCGGCAAATAACCTGTTAGTACACAAAATCTGTGCTTTTTGCCCCATCAATCTCGCAGACGCAGCATGCACGGGCAGAGAAGAAATGGGTAATTTTCCGAAACACGGAATTGGATAAATTTAGGACAAAGAGCGAAAGAGCGGACCTGCAATCTGGCTAGCCGAACGGGGGTCTTGCGCGGACAATCAATTCGATGAGAACCGGTCCCACCGAAAAGAAGTGGGTTCTCTCAGAGACACAGGGAAGGGGTTGAGAGAATGAGTGACTCGATACAGTTTGCGCTTTGGGGAAATCCAGGGGTGTGTGAATGAAAGGGGAAAAAAGTCTCCAAAAATGCAATCAGTAAGTTGGACGGCACTGTACGTGTTCAAACAGTGGCTGGTTTGGGACATCAATTTAGGCGACAGAAGGGGCTACTTCTTTTCAAACCGACCATTCAGCGCGTCTGAAAGAGAGAAAAAAAAACAGATGTGGGGCCCTTCGGACCCAAACCATAAAAAACGGACCAGAACTTGCTATAGTCCAGTGTCTGTATAGAACACAAAACACCAAGAGTGACATAAACAAGGAACACATCTCTCCAACTTCAATTCATTTGAGAAACTTTGACAGAGTGGTGGCTCCGATACAGACGGCGCGGCCATCCACCACAAACATCGAAAGGCTGTTTGATGTTCTCGGATTATACACACTCACACGAACCGTCATTTTTTTTAGACGGTGATCTTTTTTTTGACCGAATGTCATCAAAATCTGCTACGGACAGAGAGTCCATTACGAGTACTACCAATTACGAAAACGGAATCAATTGGCCCAGATATTTCTTTTGGTGCTCATTCACACGACAAACAAGTTTGGCATGTGGGTATCGTTTGATTCGCCTGGCCTGCTTTACCAGGAGCAAATTAATTTGATTTTTTTTTTTTGGATCATCGAGAATTTATCTACATTATAAAAAAATGACTAGTGAAGTTGTACTATAAGCTCGGCTACTTGGAAAAAAAAGTGGGCAACACGTTGGAATGAAATTTTCTACACACGGAGAAAACCCCAAATTTCGAAAGTGTCCGCAGAAGCCAGAGGATTGGAAACAAACTTTAAGAATTTGAGGCCGACTCACATTGGTAAGAGAATCTGAGGGAACATTTCTTTACTCCATGCGCGAAAGGAAAACGAACTGAATTGATAGTGTTTCGGTGATATAAGCACTAAAACTTATCACCGTTTTGGCAGGGCTAGGGTTGCAGAAGGAGGCAACCTGAACCCCTCTTCGGAATTATTCCCGTCAAACATTGGACAACTTTCACCGTCTAGCCTTCTGTGTTTTTTTGCCATTTGCACGGTTCCACTGGCTATCCTCGGCTGATAGAATCAATTATTAATAGCGTTGCAGCTTGTATGAAACGGACAAGTTCTTTGCAAGGCCAGCCTCGCTTTGGTTCATGCACGGCCAGTCCGTGCAAAGTTTGATTTCAAAATGTCCAACCGTTGTAAAACCGAAACGAAAATGAAGCATCGTTCTCTCCCTTTGTTGAAAGTCATTCTTGCCCGAACCCTGCAGCCTCTCCCTTGATTCAACTACTTATCACCTCTCGTGTGAACATTTTTTGTCTCCATCCCCGCTAACCGAATGATCCACCTTCACCATCCGTCACCGAGATAACAAGAGGCAAGCCGACGGGACGATGATCAATAATCACCCGCTCTTGTCAACCCGGCCGCCCCGCTGCAGTCAAGTCTGCGCCAACACGCCGCGCTTCTCCAAAGTGACAAAAAAAACTTTTCCCCCTTTCCCGTGAACTGGTTTATTGGCGTTACAAAAACTCTAGCTGTCCCGTTTGCATGCCCTCCAAAAGTCGATTACAAGAGTACCTTAGACTGCGAACCAATTCTCTCATACTCGGAGCCATCTGTCGACGATGCAGGGCGCACATGGACCCTCATCTGGAGACCTACTTCTGATGTGGAGGACCCGGGTGAGCCGGTGGATAGAGAGCATATTGGCCGTTTATAGCAATTGGTGGGATAGCTTGCGACTGTCCATCCCCATTGGTTGGCTTTGAATCACACTGGTCTCCACCCAATAATGCGCTGTCCATCCATCATATCCCATTCCTCATTCCACACTTTGAAAAAACTCTGCAAGTATGAAAAAGGTCTGAGAGTGTAACATTAAGAACACTCGTCTTCCCTCTTCGAAACATTGTGTGCCTCAAAAGCTACAATTGAAACACACGTTGGCATGGTTCTTTCTTATAGCTAATAAAAGTTGGCTTTCGTCATTGCCAGTCGAGAACGAGTGGAAATCTCCTGCGAGATATACATGACGTCCTGTCTGTGTTGGTCGTCTAAAAGGTCGCGCCATTCGGTGCATGTACTTGGTTCACAGAACCATGAGAACTTTTCGGGAAAGAGAATAGAGGGAAAACAAATTATAAGAAAGACATTTTGGACGAAAAGGTGCTTTCGACACTCTTCGTTTCGGTTTGATTTTCCATGGATAAGTAATTAATTTGTGCTACGCGCGAGACTGATATTGTTTGAAATTAACACTTCAATTTTAGAATTTATTTTGAGGTGCCACATAAAAGCAAACAATCCAACAAACAAACAAACAAAATGCGACGTACGAAGTTCAATGTATTTGATTTCAAAAGCCTCATGTTCGGTGAGAATTTGAAGAGTTCATTTCCAACACTCGAAAAAATACGCCCTGTTGCTGCTTTTTAAGAATATTTCTCTCTACTGGCTGCCCGTGGTTTAGAAGCAGCTGTTATACTATTTTTATTCTTTACAGTTTTATAAACAGTGCAAAATTTTCACATGGATAAGTTTTTTTTTTTCAAATGGATATTTCGTGTTTTGGAAATACACTCTTCATCTATCATCCAAATGTTTCTATATGAGGAGAAAGGAATTATCCTAAGATCACTCCAACAAGAATGCACATTTCCACATGGGATACCTATAGATCCCTTGCGTCTGACGTCACATCTGAGGACACCAGGCCTTTGTCCCTCTGTGATGCCCACCAGTAGACAGTTTGTACTTTCATTGTGACTGAATTTAAATATCAAAAACTGCCCCCAGTAAGGGTGCATCGTGCAAAGGTTCTATTGGATGGGAACATTGTAGGTAATAAACAGTTGAAAGACGTGAGGAGAAAATGTGAGATTGGAGATCGTACCAAAGTAATAGAAGATTATGTTCCATTTTCTTCTTTTTTTTCCCCATAATGGTGTGAACGATATAAGAACCAGTTAAAATATTAATAGCTTTGTCGGCTTTGTGAAAACAAACAAATGCGACGACCCGGCAGAATTCAAATGCTCGAGGCATTTGTATTTGTGCACAAACAGTCCAAGATAACATACAGTTAAATCAACAAGTTGCCCCTTAATGTCTATACACATAAGAGAACTCGACTTGCAACATACCCGCAGGTTGCAATACATATCTTGGGTTAATACATATCTTGAATTAAAACTAGGACGGACATGCACGGGGCATGCACTTACTATGTCAACACGTTCCAATCTGCATACCTGCAGCTTTCCAGATTTATGTAGGCCTACCTGCAGAATTTAATGTATCAACTTCAGACGCAGACAAGTGTCTGTTCAACCACTCATCCATTAATAAAAAGATGGTAATGATTTATTTGCCTGAACTTAAGAGGGGACATTTCTTTGGTTGATCATGAACGTTTCGAGAAGTGGGTTAGGAATCATGATACGTGATCTGTTTTCTAATCTCGAGACACATTTCAAAACTCTGATTAGATTCGTAATAGACAGGAAAAAAAGTTGGTCATTTTGAAATGGAGCAACAGTCTTCTATGTTGGGCTGATTATTGTAACCACCTTCTTATGGTGGACCAAAACTCTCATCCCCACGGTGCACTGGGTGGAAATATTGAACCGAGGTGGTAGAGGTGGAAAGCCTACACTACAGGAAAGCAATGTTGTAGTCACTTGGTTCACAAGTCCTCATACGTCAAACAAAGGTCCTCACACGTCAAGCAAAAGTCCTTGCAAGTCAATTACGTGTCCTCACAAGTCAATCACATGTCATCACAAGTCAATGACGTGTCATCACAAGTCAATCACAATTCAGTCACATGTCTCAACAAGTCAATCATATGGCCTCACAAGTCAAACTCAAGTCAAGCACATGTCCTCACAAGTCAATCACATGTCCTCACGAGTCCGGTCACATGTCCTCACAAGTCTATTACATGTCCTCAAAGTCAATCACATGTTCTCACAAGTCAATCACATGCCCTCACAAGTCCTTACAAGTTCTCAAAGGTCCATCACAAGTCCTCCAGTCTCTAGTCAAGTCATAAGCATATAAAGTGGACTGTGACAAAAGCACTCTCGTTCATCCCCTCATGTTGAATCTTGTGAAAGGACTTTAATTATTTTGACCAGAATTTGATGGACTTGACAACAGTGCTGCAGGAAAGTATCACTTCACAACCTAACTCCGTTCACAAACCAAGCGACTGGCCATGAAATTATGGCAGATTTTGGAGGTGACATTGAAATTGTGGATAGGATTTGAACATACTCTCATTTGGGTTTCCGTCCAGAAACCAAAAAAAACCCCGCATTTGTTCAGCTGAATACGATCTGTGTCAAAAAGCGGCAGTGCCGTTTTTGATTTCTGCCAAAAGGCCAAATGTGTGACCCCCTCTTTCCACTATAAACTATAGTTTTTATAGGCCTATATATCGATAACATACTATGCAAAGGCTCAATCATCCCAAATTGTATTATGTGCATTTTTACAATGGACGGAAGATCAGACTTCAGACTTACTTTTCTTTGTAAGATCGAAGTACTGGACTTAAATCGAGTTTCACATCTCTGTGTCCGTGCCGAATTTAGGCACGGAGCGATTTTATCAAACTGGGCCATTTCTTCTTGTTTTAAACAGCCGCAGGGTTTGATTTGAAAAGCCATGCAGGCATCATCAAACAGGCCTGGTATTTTAGAAGGAACAGGATGAGTTAAGTCGAATGTTGTCCGGTCCGTAAGGAGGCCAACCGGCACATGCTGGATCGTACCAGAGAGGAACAAGCCAAGCCGGCCGATGGATGAGCCGACTTGCCCCGTCGCGGGGTGGCCCAGGACGCGCTACGCCATCTGGCTAGTTTGTTTTTTTTCCGGCAACGAAGCGCGGCTTTTTGAACAGGCGAGAAAACTCGTATAAATATAAGCGGCACGCCGAAAAAAATTAGCCCTTAAGGATAATTAGAGAAGGGTATACACACAAGCATGATATATGGTGAGTGGAAGTTGTCCCTTAGTAGTTGACAGTGTCACTTTGATGAGAGGTATCACTGCGTCAAGCCAGATCCGTGCGGGAAGGGAGAAGGGTCAGAGCTGGGTGGCGTAGCGGGACACACACGGTGGGGCACAGGGGAAGTATCGGCATCGTCCACCGTTCCATTAAAAAGGATGATGGGGGTGTGGGGGAAGGATGGTTAATCCCCCACGGGAACAAAAGTACAGCCCCAAATCAATTTTTCTCTTTCAATTGATGTTATCAAAAAAGGGAAGGAGAAGTGTGGAGTTGATAGTGATTGATCTTGTCTCTGAAGAAATCTGCCGAAACTGGAGTACGGCGTGTCGGTACGCTTTGTCGGCAACACGCTGGATTGATGAATGGTGGTCCTAGCGCGGTATTAAGGTTTCCTGTTGTGAATCGTCACGCATCTATTTTGGGTACCATTTTTTTCTTCTAAACTTCAGACAATGAATTTATGAGAGTTTTTTTGTATTTTCCGACGTAGGCCCATCGAAATATCAAAGGGTAAAGGAGAGAAAAATGGGGGGGGGGGAAGAAAGCAAGTATAATGGGCACATCAAGGGAATGCCATTTAAGAAAACCGGAGAATATGCAAGCGCATCACGCAATCAAAGAATTTCTTTTTAAGAATTTAGGCCTATCTGAACGCTTGGTGGCAGCACAGTGTCACGGTACCTGTGACCATTCACATACACGTAACCCTTAAGTGATGCTGTATGAATTAATAAAATAAAGCGGCATGAATACACCATTCAAATTGACAACACGGGATTTTAAACCAAATGTTACAGTGTACTGTCCTTTTTGCACCGGCTCATTTTTGTCCTTTTTTTGGCCGAATTCTGTAGCTGTGATCTATTCGTTGACATCAGAGAAGAGTAATTACAAATAATGTATAGTAATTGTATAGTAATCGCACTTGGATAAGAAAGACAGAACAATATAAGCCTTGCCTCTTACAACAAAATGGAGAGAGATGAGAACATGATACAGACACCTCAGAACACAAAACTGCGTGGATCATAAAATGGATATGTAGTATAAAGATAAGAATTGGGGCTGGGGGTGGGGTGTTTGTGGGGGAGGGGGTGGGGCGAAGTCATCCTTACTCGCAGCCGAGAAGCTGAATTGCAGAGGACGCGGCTGTAACGAGCCAAAGACATGTACAGGCGCCATTGGCAACCACCATACGACCCATGTATGACCACGGAGCACAGCCACAGATCGAAAGGGTTTGATTTTTGCGAGGGAGGAAACCGGAGAACCCGAAGAAAAACCCTCGTGGCACAGGAGAGAACCAAAAAAGAACTCTACTCACATAATGGTCCGAGCCGGGAATCGAACCCGGGCCACAGTGGTGAGAGGCGCTTTATACGCACTTGCCACCCATGCCACCCTCGATCGATATCCTATCAAGTAATAGACTCCTGTGTCGATTTCACAGTGACTGATCCACTGGGGATAAGGTGATCAGTTGTGCTTCGTGAAATAAAATACTGGTTCAAGTTGAAAGTGGAACAGACTTATACACAGATAAAAAGTGAAGGCACCACCTCCGACCCTTTACCCCAGGCCCTTTTGGCTAGGATGGTTAATTCCTCAATCTATCCTTCAAAATGTTCCAACTGCGCCACCATGTAAAAATTGGATTCAGCCTCAATCCTCCAAAAAACATCCGTAATTACTTCTTGAAGTTGTTCAGTGGAGGGGCGGCCATTGCCTCAATCCTTCAAAATCCGCCAACAATCACTGTTAGGCTTAATGGGTTGAGGCAGTAACAATGACATTCATAAGCAGAGCGAATGATATTAAGGCAGGGCTCAATGCGTGGCTGAACATAAACAACACACAGCATACGAACTCGATCGACACAATGCATCCTCCAAAATCAACCAACAGTTTATGCCATTTAGCTTCAATCCTCCAAAAATCCTCCAAAAACCGCCTGGGGATTTAGGAGGATTGAGGAAGGACAGGGTTAAGTTTTTTTGTTTTTGTTTTTTTTTTGTTTTTCATTTACCGAGGACGTACGGAAGACATAATCGTGTCGGCATTATTTAGATCACGGAAGCACTGCCGTGAGTTTTACGGGATGGTCCAACTCAAGAGGGCTACAGAGGAGGTCTCACGACTACGGCAGACTGCGGTGGCGATCACAGAGGCCGATTATGATCGCGCCCTTCTGCCGTGTCAAGTCAGGAGGGCCATTTAGCGCCAATTATGCGACTTATACCGGTATTAGGGTCGCTGAAACAGGAGCGATTTGCCGCTTGATTGATGTCCCCATTTACGGCTGAAGAGTTCGTCAGTCGCACGCGCTGCTGTCCATTAGCAGGAACTATAATACTCGAAGGTGCATCATGCCTGTTGTGGTTTATGTGGTATAAAAAAGGTACCCGGTTCTATGAACGTGCATAAAGCTGTGTGAGTTTTAATTAAGTCTTTGCATCACTGAATATTATTCTCCAGTGAGCGCTTGGGACGTGTGCCTCATAAAAAGCCCTTCACATTAAAATGATCGTGAAAATCTCAGATATATATATAACCAGCCTTTGTTCACTGTTTCCACGACCTATGGAGGCAGTTTGTACGGTCCAGCAGTGATGCTGGAGGATGGGACGAGCTATAGGATGCTCTGTTCACCTACATGTCATGTAGTTAAGTTATACGGCCAGGACCAAGATGCTGTCGGACCAGTGCATTTAAAAAAGGATAAATTGTCATGTTTGATTGTTCCTCAAACGTCACACGGCCTAAAACGGACGTCAATGCATACACATCCTCGCGTGCCACCTAGTGTATACCTGCGTAGGTCTACGTCTTACGACACTGCCCTGGCTTGTAAGGATGTGCTCGCTGTAAACCTCCATTCATAAAGATTTCCTAATTATTACCTAGAAAAACTGAAATTCACGTGCTGAGCAAGATAATTGAGAATGGGTCACACAAGGAATATGCCTTAGTCTTATCATTCAGCACGGAGATCAAACTAAATACGTAAATTAGGCAACCTCAAAACACTCAGTCTACGGTACAACAAATTTGTTTACTTCGGCCAAGGCAACGTTACGCTTCTGGTTGACAATAGAGGGCGCTATTTCATTTGGGTGCTTTTCGTCCAATTTGCTGATGCATATCATGGAGGAAGGAAATCACTCCTCCCAGATGGCTGAGATGTATAAATCAAAATGAGTGTATCAAAAACACAAAAACCTAATCGTTATTAAACCACTCCAAATTCAGTGAAAAGTGTTTACTGAAGAACTATTGCGAACTGTCTTGTCAACAATCTTGTTGCGTCCCAACTAAACTGCAGAGGTTTGAAATAGGCCTTTACAAAGAGTATTTGCCGGCGCGGCGTTGGAGGCGTCATAATTTAATTATTAAGCAGGTGTTTTATGATATGGCCTGTGATGGCAGGTGTGCCTTGAATGAAGGTTTAAAATAACCATAGTTAGGCTGATTAGTACATTCAGAATTGAAAAGTGCGGTACCAATATAAAGATTTAATGAACATGTTATTTTTCATCCCGAGTAACTAAGCAACGCCAGTAAAGAAGAAGAGCGCCCTCTTTCGACAGTTGTTATGTCAATGCCATGAGACTGTACACAACGAGAACGTGTAGAAAGTTGTTGACATTTTGATGAAGTTAAGTGTTTTCCATTCATTTGATTTGTAAAACGACAAAGTTAAAAGAAATTGCAATTACTTATAGCTTCCGGGCTGACTGAGACATGTCACTTCATGTCATTACTGAGATAGGGGTGCCAGGGCGAAAAGGTAGGTGCTTAAATTACATTTAATTTCTTCTTTCCACTTTACATTGAATTGAACACGTTGAACTAATTTGCCAAATTGATTTTTTTACTTGGTAGGTTTGAATTGACTGCCACAAATCCCGTAAGCTTTACTGAACTAGATCTGGAAAGATTCCCATAGCTGGCCATCACTTATTATTATTCCCTGCAGTGACCTATCAGCCATCAGAAAGTGATAATAATTAATGTCCTAAAAAGTCCAATTTAGCAGGGAAAATATTGAAGCACTGAGAAAACACAAATTTTCAGACCAGCCTCATAATTCACATGGTTCGTGCACTGTGTCAAGTGATGTCCAGCCTGTATGGAAATCTTTCCCTAGATCTAAACCTACTATTTACAAATTTACTCATTAGCAGTTTTATATTAAACTACAAACAGAGGTTTTCACTTGCCATTTGCGGCAGAAATAATGTAGAACTTTATATTCATATATCTTTAGAACGTGAGAGGCGTCACTATGCAGAGAGACGAGGCCATGAGGAACCCACGGGGCGAGGGCGCCGCTACTTACCCCACGGGGAGGGGTCCCAGCCAGACTGGCAGCCCCACCCACACTGTCTTCAAGTCAAATATTCAGAGTAAGTACCATTTCACAAATTTAAACTGTAGGCCTAATTTGAACAGCTGAAAAAGGGTAATTTTCTTGTGCAGCATTTCTGCTGGTTGAAATCTGAACTTAGCTGGTAAACTCATTGCAATTAACAGATAAAACTCAGTGTATTCTTTAAAAAATGTGAGTGTCTAACAATTTTTTTCTAAATCTTTTAATCTTTGCTTTCTTTTTAGTGCACTGAAGGAAGGTACATGTAATTGGTTGCACGTTCACAGCATCATCATCATCTTCCTATACTGTGCAGAAACCTCCGCTGGAGTATACTCGCACATGCACCTAGCTTGCACCTAGCTTGTGCCCTGTCCCCTTCATGAAAATAACACTGATTATTTGTCCGATCCTTTTTTTTCCAGGGAGGGTCCCGACTGGTCGTCTCGTCTACGATACATCCCGGCTCCCACCGAACCTGAACCAAGGGAGGATTACAAGCTGCCTTCCCTTCGCTGCTTCCCATGTAAGACACCTTGCTCTGTAATTCGCTTTTTTTCGTGCTCCGCCATGGGCATGCAGAGCCGCAATCTGGCAACTTTACACAATTAAAATAGCCGGTTCAGTGATCTGAACCCCAACACGGGAATCACTGAACCTGCTATATTTATTGTGTAAAGTTGCCAGGTCGAGGCTGTGCATGCCTATGGCGGAAGCGTTAAAAGAATGAATAAAATTTACAAAACAATGTTGAAACAGCATCTGAAGTTGTAAAGCTCTTCACAAACTTGCATAGAGTAACTCTCTAGAGGGGGACATTACAATTTTCATTGTGAACTGAGGGAATATTTTGAAATCTTCTGCACTTTAATCCAAAGAAGAGAGCAATCTTATACAAAAGTTCCCAACAAACGCAACAAAAAAAGAAAATTAAAGGGAAAGTAATACATAAACCAACTTTGAGTAATTTAATGTTTGGCTAATTAGGCAACAATCATCAAAACCATGAATAAACCAAGTACAGACAATTATATGGGTCAGGGTCGCAAAAGCACCTCAGATACCCTGTAATTAATTTGCATACAGGTGAATGCTGTTCACCTGAGGTAATTTATCACATAAATCTTCATTAACTGATCTATAGATATTGGCCCAAATGCTCTCGTTTACCATAATTACCAGCGTAGACTTTAGCACCCTTAACCGTTAACAGCTCATGCACAGAGGCGCTGCAAACTTTTTTCATTTTTTTTTTTTCTTCTGAACTTTTCGTGGTTCACTTTCAGGGCGTCATTTCAAATCAAACGAGGAATGGTCGTTCTATCCCGAGGGATTTCATGTCGGTCGACGATGCCAGTTTCCAGCCGACGCCCCTCCGGAAGAAAAGGAACATCCCGCCAGCATGACGTCAACAAAAGAAGTGACGCACTCCTCCCTGTTGGGAATGAATCGAAAATGTGAGTCTGCACAAGCTGCTTTTTTCCCCTTACTTTAATTCTTTCTGTTAATAGTTCCAAGAGTGCTGCACAGGTGCTGTAGCTTAATGGAAGCCTGAAGTAACAAAAAGGGAGAAGACAACAAAGAAAAACAATGTTCAGTTTCAGATGTTGGAGGAAACCCTGGAATGATTTTCCTGGGAAAACACAAAGAATCAGCCATGGACTGAAACCCAATCCACATGTAATGCCTCTGTGAGATTTAAACCTGGGTCACAGATTGGAAGGCAAGGAATGTGTCACCAACTTGACTCTGTCGTTTACAAGATCCTTGTGATTCAATCTCACTCAAATTTGTTTCAGTGATATCTATTTTATTTACTGGTGTTACCCTCGTGATTTTGATTTTCCTGTTTCCTATAGTGCCAAGAACATTTGAGAGGAGAGGATTTTTCCCGGAAGCCTCCCCTGGTGACAAGTCCTACCAGGCATCGGAATACTCGCCAAAGTTTCACAAGTTTGGCTCGACCAGGCCTGTTGTCAACTTTGGGTAAGCTAAGAAACTTCAATATAATGATAATCACCATACATTCAATTAAATGAACAAAATCTGAATGCACTTAACTTGATTATCCTTCATGAATTTGTCCTTTATACATCTCTCTCAAATGGAGTCACTGTCTACAGATTGCCACATGCATCGGCATTTTGGGAGTCAGATTTTCATGACGTGCATCGGCTGTGCGTATTTCGAAGAACTTTCTAGCAACATGCGCGCGTGTTTAGAACATTTTGCACACTGTGCGTACACGCACCTAATGGCGTTGAATACACAGTTGTAATTTCCTACGAAGATGGCCTTCTATGAGAGGGGTCTATTTCATTCATGAAAGCTTAGGCTCAAATCAAAGTGGTTCAATAGTACTTGCTAAACTTTGACAGATACTGAGTGTTCTTTCATTTAAAAAAAAAAATGGTCTAATTGAGGTTAAGTGTCTTGCTCAAGAACACAAGCAACCATCATGCGAGTGTACAGAGTTAACAAGTAACACACAATTTAGGTGGCTATCTCTGATTATTTATACACAGAGCAAGTTTACAGAATAATTTTTTTTTTATTGATACATTTTTTCCCGACTTTCTAACCTACAGTTTCCTTCTTTTTCTTTTTTTAACCCCAGTGGCTCACCAAAGAGAAAACACGACACATTCGTTCCCCTGCAAGAGCTTCCACCTTACCCTTGGTAAGTGCATCTATTTTAATGGTGAAATGTAAATTGAAATTCCTCATCACTTTGCGATTGTGGTCGACGATAGATCCTATATTACATTTCGGACTCGGTACCCTGAACTCAACTTTCAAATGTTTGTTTCCCCAGCGAGCGATACACAAGCAAGGAAAGAAGGCGGAAATACAAGGAGGAACTGGACTCGGTACGAGTATTGGAGAGCTGGGAACCAGCCATGCCGCTGGGCCTCCCCTTCGGATGTGACGATCGGAGATTTGTCGCAGTCTAAAGCTGGCTGAAGATTTTTCTTCAATCTCTTGATGTTGAATTAGTATTCATGGGTGCAGGTTGCATGGTTGTGATCTGCGAAGGGCACAGTTTGAAACAGGAATGCCAGCTAAAATGCAAATTCCTTTGTCCGAGCCATTGACAAAACAGCCGGTGGGTGGGGGATAGGGGGCAGGGGGGGGGGGATGCAGGGGGAGTGGCTATTAAATCATGTAAAAATGTTTGCAGGAAGAAAACACTAGAAGGAAACACCAGATTCCCCAAGTAACAAACTTCAATCACTTTGTAAAATCCTGTAGTAACACTTTGGTTTCATATGCATGTTTTATTCCTTTTTTTATACAAAGGTGCAATTCCAAAGTGTAGAACTTGAATGGGGGCTGAGGATCGGTAACCGTCTTTGAACAAAACATTTTACCATAAGTATTTTTACGCTTACTGCTTTTTTTTTTTATTCTGTAGGCTATTTTTCAACTCCGTATTTTCAACTCGATAGAAGTTCTGATAGAAAAGAACCAGATGAGAGAACTTTTTTTTCCAAAAAGATTGTGTTAGTAGATTATTATACTTCAGATCATGGCACACACAGAATTTGTAAATGACTTTCCACTTTGAAATTATGTTTGAAATGTCTTTATTGTTTGCAGATAAAGCTGAAAAATTGGAACTAAGTTATTATGCACATGTAAAAAATACATTTGAAATGGTTAAATATGTATACTAAATAGAGGCCAAAGTATTTTGATACATGTTCAGTTGGAATTAAAATACCTTTTTTTTGTATAAAGTTGTCAAACTTTTGAAAATCACTGAGAACGTTATGTATAGCTTTAATTAGCTTTTTGTTTTTCCAAAGTACGTAATACATATCCAGCAACATTCCAATGACACTTGAGCAAATTTAGCGCCATTTGATGCACTTGATCAAAGCCTTGTTAGAAGCCTTATTAGAATAACTTCACAGTAAGTTGAGCACCACTTTTGACCAAAGAGCAATTTTGTTTTACTGCCAAGAACAAACCATTTTGTGCAAAGCGTTCTGGCTGAAAACAAAATTGAAGTACCTGACAGTGCACAGAGGTTTACCTTTTCAGACCTAACCTTTTTTATGCGTCACAGTTGTAACATAACTTTGTACAGTTTATTAAAAGACAAGATTTATCTGAAAATTTTGTTCGGGCTTTTCTCAGTTTATCACGATGACTTCCTTGTCACTGCTTCCTTGTGCAGATTCAGTAACACCTTCCATGGGAGTGTCACCCTGTGGCATTTTAACAGCCTCCTCAATCTGTCTGTTGTCTTGCATGGATTCTGCCATTCTCTTTCCTGGGGAAGCTAAATCTGTAGGTATGACATCGGTTTTAGAGGAAATTGGATTTGTGATAGCTGTGGAAGAGTTTGGTGCAGGAACGTCTTTGTTTGTTGGGGATACTTCACTGGTTGGGGGTTTTGACGACGATAACGTAGTAAGCAGGATACGTCTTGGTTGCACACCTGTGGGCGGAAAAGTGAAATTTTCTTTACGTCTATAATCATTTAACACTCCAACTGTTTGAACAGTCACAGACAGTCAAAAAGACCATCCACTTCCCCTGCCATGCCTTTTACACTGGCTAGTCACCAACCGTCAGATCACATTTCAAGCAAGCCCTCTGACTAGTCAAATTCAGTCAACAGACAAAAACAGGCAAGTTGTGCGTGCTGCTGTCTTATCAATCACCTACTGTCAAAGCATCGCTGTATCAAGTCACATAAACAGTCACAGCCAGTCAATCCTGCTTTATGTAGGCTGGGAGCTCTTAACTGTTAAAAAACGGTCACTTGACTGATGTTGACTGAAATGACAGCTTTGCACAGAATTATGTTTACATAGGAAGGTTAATAAGAAATGAGCCATGAAAACTGCTAGAGATGAGTAAGTCAATTTAACAAAACAGTGTGACAAACCTTGGGGTGATTTCTGGAGTGCCTGTGCTTGCCCACTGGGGGCGCTGTGGCCAGCAGATACTGGGCTCTGATTGGTTGGTGCCGGAGGGCGTGGACTAGGTTGACTGGAGGGTGGACTAGCCAGCAGCGTGGTCGAGATGCGTCTCGGCTGTGGACAACTTCTGAAAGAAAAAGAAACACAGACTTTGAGTTTGTGGTGACGGGAATTCAAAATAGCCCTGTGAAGTCCATTTTTCATTTCTGTTCCAATTCCATTCCAGAAATACTGAAAGAAGCATTAAATTACCCTATTGCTTTCGGTGCAATGTTGGTGCCGAGTGTTGTCAGAGATAACCTCCTGGGCTCCACCTTAGCAACCACAGGCACACTCCCTCCCTGATTGGCTGTGACCTTATGAATATTTGTCCCTGCCGTTGTCTCATTGGTCACTGGCTGGGGCTGGCCGGCTGGAACCGGGCCGGGCAGAATTTGATTGGTTGCAAGTTTAGCAGATGGCACTTCAGTTGGTGCAGTGACCTTTGACCCCACCGTTGCCAGGGGAACCACTTGTGTTTTTTTGTAAGGAACGCCAATTTCACCTTCCTCAAAAGCGACCAATGAGCAGAAACCGTCCGTTGAGGAAACAACTAAGATTCGACCATCGGCTGACCTGCAGAAAAATAAATTTCAAAAAAAAATCATCAAATTTCAGAAAGGAAAAACAAAACAAAACAGGCATTTTATTTAATTTGACAAGCTGCCAAAGACAGGTTTTTTAATTTTCATGTTTTTTTTAAATTGTCCGTTTTGAGTATTGGCCAAAGAAAGATGACATGACTTAATTATTCACATGGCACGGACAAGATTCACCCGTTTCATTAATTAATTAAATATTCATAAATACCTAAGACAAACGGTTGAAATTTGATACCACACTTACCACGTCACATCACTCAGTTGGTGGTAGTGGATGTTGGAGATGAACGCAAATGGAATAGTCTGCTGGGAGTCATACAAAAGAATGCTGTCCTCGGAAGCAACGGCAAAGACAATTCTGTACGGCAGGCTGCAAAAGAAGGAAATAGTCACATTCACTCAAAGGCTATGGGTATTGTCAACGTGTTCCCACGTAGTTGTAATTGTTAAAGACCTAGACAAAAGCTCTAGACAAGCGATCTAAGATGAAGACCTTAGCCTTTCAAGAAAAACCCCTACTTTATGGAGTACCGAAGTGAATACGTCACACGCACAATGTGTGTGCAGAAGACACCAGCGCGTGATTCAGACCATGAACCAACACACGCGCGTACTCCATTCGATTGCACTAAATTTTCTGGTTCTAAATGACGTCACACTTCGGTGCTCCACAGACAAAATGGTTGTCATTCCAAATTGTGTGCAGCCAACTTGATATCATTGATCAATGACCTGTACTTTCAGCTAAAGATAGGTACAGCTCCACTTGCAACTTGGAGATATGCAACTACATATTATAAAAACAAAAATCTTACTGAAACTTACAAAACTAAAAAAACTAAAATGTTCTTTTCAGTAAACCTGACTATATTTGTTAAAAAAACAATGGTTCTAAAAGATACCTTAATGCAAGAGCTTTTAAAAAGTTTTAAAACAAATCATTTAATTAGAAATTTGTGGAGATTGATTGTGTACATCTTTGGGTATTGCCCTACCTAAACAGAGACTGAGGTTCTTCGCTGCTTTTGACCGAGTCGGCAGAGGGCGCTGTTTGCTTCACAGCATCGACCTTCTCTTCCTGTGTGGAGTCATTCTTCTGGCAAGTGGCTTCGGATGTATCCATTGATTCTGTGTAATGTTAATTTTGAAATCACGTTTGTCTAGAAAATTGACAAAGCAGAGGAAATAAATGTTAACCCTCTCAAATCATTCAAAATCCAACAGGATGTTTGGGAAGATGCAGGATTAGGGAAGGTAGAGCCCAATACAAATCAATGGAATGCCCCTTGAAAACTTTGGATACCAAACAAAAGGTTTTATTTAAACCATATACAGCAGTGAATTTTGACCGATTTAGGAAAGCCACCAGAAAACCAATCCTGACGGAGTTAGGGCCTGTCTGAATTCATACCCAGAACGACTTCCTGACAAGTTGCAGACATTGTATCGTTTATAAGTTGCAGGACTCGGAACAACTTCCCCACAATCTTCCCGCAATGAAGTTATCAGTGTTGTTGAGTCAAGCAGTTGCTGATGAAAATTTCCCCGGAACATGTCCGGGACAAATGCAGAGCTACTTCCGGTCAAAGTGAATGATTCTACTCGCAACTCGTCCAGAAATCATCCCGGATAGGAATCGAGACGGCCCGTAGGGGTGGAGAAATCATTTCTATCTAACGGAGAAAGAAAATTTCAGCTTGAAATTTTGGCTATTCTCTCTACCGAGACTCAGAAGCTATGCATGGATCAAATATAGTAAATGCAGATAAAATAATGTTAATGCCCAAACCGGCGATGATTACATACCCTCCTTTGCTGAACTTTCTTTTTCATCTTGCGTTTCTTCGGCAGGTCTGCGGAGTTCAAATAACACGGGACAACAGCGGACTGCCAGTGTGGCCTTAGATGACCCTGGTAGGTGCACAGCTGGTCTGAAAAATAATTATTTTTTTATTTTTGAGACTTTCAAATGAATCGGTGTTCTTTGGTGTTACATTTAACAAAACGAATGAAACACAAATTAACTAAGAAAGTCAATTGTTAAGTTGGAAAGTCAGTCGCTGCTCTTCTGGCAGAAACGCATAGTAGCACAGTGAATTTTGAATCCTTTTTTTCTTCAAACTCCTCATTGGCAGATGGTGAGCTAGTTCCATAAGTTACGTTTAATATATGATATTTCGATGGTGCAACAATTGATGGATGAGTAAATCCTATGATTTACCTTGGAACTGAGGATCTTGTGAACACATAGGTGGTGTTGCACGAAGATGACGCGTCGCCCGTCTCCAGGCAACCAGAGGGCACGATCAGAAGCTGACCGTCAGGGCTAAAGGTCAACCGACGGAAGAAGGACCTCATGCTGTCGTCGTGGAACATGCGACATTGCTTCGTAATGCCCTGGGAAAAAGGCAATATAACAGTGTAAAGATGGTTTGTCAACACATTTATTGGCGTGGTGAAATGCTGGATTTCTAGTACTCTATTAGGAGCTTTTCAATTCCTTGTGGAATGGAACATTGCATCTGTCACCTCATGAAATTATTCTTGTTATTGCACTCATAATCATTCATTATTTGTATAATATACTACCCCAAAGAACTGAAAACTCCAGGGATTTGGCTAATCCAAGTTGACTCTTTTTTATATTCAGTGGAAAATGTGTTTCATGACCAAAAAAAAAGAACCAACAAAATCACACTTGTCTAAAGATTTATACCTCTCCATTGTTGGTGGTGGTAGATAGAGACATCTTGATAATGTTGAATGCACATCGGTTGTTCTTCAGGTTGTACAAACGAAGAGACCTGCAAAGAGAAAAGTCACAAAAGTTCGTATTGTTTGTTACAGATGGCTGGTCATATAAGTCAATACTTTTTAACAATTAAAATAAACCCAAGAAAATTAAATCAAACTCACCTATCACAGCTGAGAGTGGCACAGTATTTCCCCAGCGGGTCCCAGGTCACGCCTTGGACAAAACTACGATGGTCTTTAAAAATGAAAAGCTTCTCACCTAAACAGAATTACCATAAATTTACATTAACTAATTAAACAAACTACAATAGCATGAAAAATCCTGAGAGTTCTTTGAGTTCAAGGCAGGAAATAACACTTGACAAAATAACATGATAAACAGAAACTGTGCCATTTTACACCGAGGCAGTAGTGACGACTATTTCATCCATTTTATAATAAACACTTAGGGAAACACGTAAGTGCAAGTACTTGGCATCTTCACATCTCTCCCTTGATACAAATAACATTATTAATTGCCAAAGTATTGTATAACTCCACTACGCTGACCTCCAAGGCAGCTGACCTGAAGCGCTAAGATGCTTTTGGCAGGACGATATGGCGAACCCTGCTGGGCATAAAGTGGACAGACTTTATCTCAAACGAAAGGCTGGCGGAGATGATTGACAGACACTGGTGTCTTACAGGTGATAAGGTGTTAGAGTAGAAGGCTTTGTGGTGCGCTCATGTGATGAGACAATTAAAGGAGGTCTGCCCTGCGCAGTTATAGATGGTTTGCATATGGGTACAAGACGTGGCAGATGTCACCCTAAGCTAAGCTGGGTAGACAATGTGACGAAGTGGAGTGGCAAAAGTGTGGAAGAGCTGAGAATAGCGGCGATTGAAAGAGAACAGGTGATGGCGGTGACCAAAGGGATACACCCCCATTACAATCTGAGGACGAGGCGGCCACGGACGCAAGTCTATGCCGAATGATGATGATGATGGAAACACAAAGCAAATTGTGGGTAGTTTTACATCATGATTCATGCAAGTGCAATCAAGTGCACAATGTGTGTGCAAACCAGGTACCAGCAAACCCTACCTTTGACTACATCCCAAATGATGGCGCTGTTATCGACCGATCCTGACAACAAACGGTTACCGTCAGGGGACCAGGAAAGGTCATAGACATCCTCCAAGTGACCTCTACAATTAAACAAAAATGGATCAAGTTACTTCATAATTTCTCTAAGTGTATTTGTGGCTCACTCAAATGTGGACCTTGGTCGTGATGGACTATTCCGTTGAGGTCGTGGTGAAAAAGTCCATGTTGTAAAAATATATACTCTGATGCTGACCTGTATGACTTTCAGAAAACAACTGAATTAGCACTTTTTTTTCATAGAAATCCACACAGAATTCATCATTTTCATAGATAGCTCTCATTCATCCGTCTGTGCATGTTACCATGACGGCTGACGCCTTGTTATAAATAGTGCCGCTGTCAGAATATCCGACTGATATTGACGACGATCGATACAAATTTGCAGATTTCAGTATTCTTCGCAATTAATGTCGTCATACTGATGACACCATTCGGAGCACTCAAGGATTTCACGATGGCTGGGTCCTAGTTCGAAATAGAATTGAACAACTCCAGCAAAACGATGCATTTCTGCCATTGTTGCCGTTAATAAAAAAAAAGAAGATTTGTTATAACAAAAATTTCCGGGCAACTTTTTTTTTTTATATAGCAGCAATACGCTTCCATATACGACATCTAGCCAGAACTAGACTGCCCATGAGACTTGTCAATCCTAACTCCCCCTCCCCTTGCCTTTTGTTAGTTGCCTTTCAGAGAGGATTTCGAGGGATCCGTGAGAGGGTTAGGGTTATAACTTGTAGCTTCGGAGAGGCATACCTGAGCATCTTGAGTACAGTCCATCCTTCTTTGCATTCTTCGTCTTCTTTGCCAAACGCTGAACTGCCTCCCTGGGTGTCTGTCAGCTTCCACAAGATAACCAGGCAGTCTGCACACGAGAAGGAACAACACAAAGGTTTAAGTTCAGAGGGCATGTGACTGGTTTTCCATTGGAATGTGCACAAAACCTTAGGTACATGTACACTGCACAGTTTATGCTCAATTCCCTGCTGAAGAAATACAGGAAAGAATATTGAATACTGATGTCTTTTTTCATCACAAATGGAGGTCAGTCATTGCAAAAATGTTGAAAAAACATGAATCTGGGACTGAAAAACATTTCTAATTTTTTTAGAAATACTTTGAAAATGCACTCGACTCTCTATATAGACTTTGTACACAACCAAAGAAGTGGCATCTGGATACTACATTCTTTCCAAAATTCACAGTACTTGTATCTAAAAAAAACCCCAAATATTGTATCACAAGAAAGTTGCTGTGCGCAATGTATACGTAGGTCTCACGAGAGAAATTTCAAAGCAGGATATTTAGAGTCAGACTTGTTATCATTCATTTCATATAGCAACAAATGAACCCACCATCTCCACCAGATGCGAGAATCTGGCCGTCAGGAGAGAAGCGCACCACGTTAACAGACTTGGTATGTCTGGACAGATTAGAGGCAAACTCTGCCATGGCCTTTCCCTCATTGTTGATCTTAATGTACCATATCTGTTGGGCAAAAATTGATTACATGAATTTCAGACTTAGAAACACAGCCAAATTTTATTAGAAAAAAATCGATTATATAAACATATTTCTATTTCTCCCAATAGACTTTGTACATACACAAAGATACATCTAATTGCTACATTCTTTTCCACACCTAAGTTATACTTTACAAGGAAATCAATTTGATCTCAAACAGCCTTCCCCGTATCACTACAAATTCACATCTTGTTTGCATATACATCCCGACGACTTTCTGGGTGATAGAGTAAGAATTACTTTGACATCCCGCCCTAGAAATTTGGATAAAAACCTTCCTTAAAAGCTTTTCTTGATGTTCACAAAGATATACTTGAATGATGTATTATAACTGGATCATTTTCGATGGATTATTAATTTTGCACAAAACTATAAAAAATGTGACTTATTTCTTGAGAACGTGTTCCGAGCGACTAAGAGTATCAAAGTAAACATGTTCCACCAATACTAACTCGTAAGTTGCTGTCTGTTCCACACCCTGCGGTGGCCAGTCGTCTGGGTTCCTTCTTACTGGTGCTGGGATTGCATGGTTGGAAGTCCACGCTGTAGATGGGCTCCCGACCGTGCCATGATATCTCGGGTGTATCTAACTTCATCTGTGATTAATTTATTAGAGGCAAAAGGAAAAATTATACACTAGACATTGTTAGACCAATCGGCTTCGGTATATATTATAAGCTTATCCAGCAAGGAAAAGAGTTTGCTGGTGTCTGTGTCATGGTGTAGCATGTATTTCTGTCATGGTATAGCATAGCTCTACTGAGTGGAGCGTTGAATTACGGGTACCCCTCCATACAAACGCTCCACCGATTTGCCATACTTTGGTAGCACTTACACGGTCGTCATGACGGTATGCATTTTGTGCATGCCCTCGCGAGGACAAGGCCCAAAAAAACTGATAAAGAAAATACAAATGAGTAAGACAGTATCCTTGGAAAGATCAACACATTAATGACATTCCATAAGCCCCCGCATATTGTTTCAAACAACAGGTAATTTTGAAAAAAGAACGAAATAGTCTGAACTTACCGCTCACAATTAAATGTGTCTGCCGAGTTGCACAGTCTATTTCACTGACATGACTGATGCATAAATCATTGCGCGCGTGTGTGACGTCACTATTGAAGAAAAATAAGTTGCGCTTACTCAATAGCTGTTTCATGTAGTCATATGTGCCCCGCGCCGTCTGACTGTGGGTTTTTGGTGCGGGGCACATATCAGTACATGAAACAGTCACTGATTAAGCGCGACTTGTTTTTCTTCAATAGTGACGTCACACACGCGCGCAATGAATTATGCATCAGTCATGTCAGTGAAATAGACTGTGCAACTCGGCAGACACATTTAATTGTGAGCGGTAAGTTCAGACTATTTTGTTCTTTTTTCAAAATTACAGGTTGTTTGAAACAATTTGAGGGGTCTTATAGAGTGTCATGAATGTGTGGATCTATCCAGGGTTACTGTCTTCCTCATTTGTATTTTCTTTATCAGTTTTTTTGGGCCTTGTCCTCGTGAGGGCATGCACAAAATGCATACCGTCATGACGACTGTGTAAGTGCTACCAAAGTATGGCAAATCGGTGGAGCGTTTGTATGGAGGGGTACCCGTAATTCAACGCTCCACTCAGTAGAGCTAGGTATAGCATGTATTTGTCATAACTTTTCATTTATTTGTCTTTTATTTTTACATCCAAAAATAACTAAGCAGCCTAAGGCCTGTCTGTTTTTCCCCAGACATGCCAGATAGGCCTTGGCTTACCTTTGATTTGAAAAGCATTGTTTCACTGAAACTAAAAAGGTTTTTGGTTAAATAATAATTCAAAACGGGTAATAAAATGGGAAATATTTCAACACGTTAAATAAAATCATGGAAAATATGTTGCAACCTGACGCCACTTTTTTCTTCATATAGGCCCTATCAGTATCAATTATCACAATACAATAATACTAGGCCTATAGTCATAGTCAGTCACACATGTCAGTCATCGCAAAAATGATCATAAGACATGAATCTGGGCATGCATGCTGGGAGAAACATTTCCAATTTTGTTAGGATTAGGAAATACTTCTTGACTCAAAATTTTTTTCCCGAAATCATTGACAACTCTGATGATGAATCATTCATTGAATGTCACTGTGTTTAGTACTAGTAGTAGTACGTACATGACGTACGTAGTGCTACAGTACTACAAACTACAAAGTACAAGCACAAGTCTACATGACTGTATCACACAAAATTCACACTCATCATCAAAGTTGTCAATGTCAGACACTTTTCTATACGGTCAGTCGATCAATGCTCTAAATCTAGTCAAATGTACGTACCGTTTATCCTCTTTGTGTGCGATTATACTTTTTAAATAAAAGATATATATTTACGAATACACAAGAACTTCGGAAATCCTTCTGTTCAATGGTTCAATGCAGCAAACAGCGAATATTTTTTTTTCCGCGAACCGATCACAAATTTGCCGCGAAACTGCAAACGGAATGCGCTTGCGCAAATACTACTCCCTAGCTTATCGAGAAAAAAACATACCGGGCAACACGCAGCGCGTGAAGGGGCCATCTCAAATTTTAGCCATCCATTATAATAATAGTATTAAACTTCAGGTTAATTATGTTGCGACATTTATTGTTTTCTTTCACTTTAAGAAATGAGACTGCACTAGTTTTTTTTTTGGGCGGAAGGGGGAAGAAGGAGAGGCCGGAAATGTGATCTCTTGATTGGCAATCTCCAAGTTTCACAGAGATTTATCACTGAAATGTTGAAACTTTGCTGAAAAGGCGGCTTCAAAAGAAGGGCAAGACGGATTTCGGTGATGTTCTTTGCTGACGGTGGGCTGGCCAAATGTAAGGTGTGGGGAAGGGGGCGGAGACAGAGTGGGAAGGGGAATTCCCTAACAAATACACTCACACAAAACCAACTTACACAAATGGAGACATTTGCAACAGCCTCTCTAAAATACAAATGATTTATTTTGGTTTTGATTTTTATTTCCTTAAAAGCATCACCAACTGGACCTAGGAACACCTAAACATTTGAAAACACATGGTTTACTCACAGGAATTTTGATAACAGTTTAATTTAAAAAAAAAAAATTGGAAATAATCTCATAGTGCTCACAATAAAAGTATATTTTTAACTAAGATGACTTTTGCTCAATCCAAAATTGTTTTTTTCACAAATTTTCTTAGGTATAAACACAAATTTGGGCCCTTGGATTGTTTGAACATATTTTGTTTCGTTAACCTACTAAGGAATGACAAATGGGGGAGGGTGTTGCCCACCCAAAAACTCCAAGTTAAAACTTATGACACTGGAACAGACCAAATGGCAGTATTCTTTTATGCTAGCCCTGCAACCTCCTATGATAATTAAACACTTAAGTTTTAAACCCACATTTCTGCTCACTGAATCAAGTCCAATATTTTTCAATAAAAATCAACAGATCTAAAGGACGTTATGAACATTATCTCTACAAAAATTTCTTCCATGTGATGAAACGGGGAATGATGCGTCGTCATGATGATTTACTGGCTGGGTTGTAATGGTTCCTACATCGCTCGTGGAATACCTGAGGGTTAGGAGAGTAAGCACAGAACATTATTGTAAATTTTAAATATAAAGGGAAATAGTTCGCCTAATGAATAAAATCTGGATAGTGTACCTTAAATGTTGCAAACCCAGCTGGATACAATCATGGTTATTCGTTTGGTTCAAATAATATCCACAATAGGTAACCATGTGTCATGTGCAACTAAACGTGGAGACAAATAAGACAATGGAGTTTTTAAAGGGAAAATACAACATTTGCAAACATCAAAAAATAAAACTACCACATCATTTTGAAATACCTTGCTGGACTGTTAGTGAATGACAGTGAAAAGCATCCTGTAAAATCATGGCACCTGGTATACTGTCATTTTCAAGAAAAGTGGTATTTTTGTATCAATTTCCAACGCTGATCGGCCGACCAGCGTTGGAAAAAACTGGCTTTTTTTCAAATACTGGCCCCAATTGACCATCGCACTTGTTTGCAGTCGATTACACACCTATGAACGGGTACAAGCCAGCTAGACCGGTTCCCTGACCTTACATTTCCCCAATGTATGTAAACTGCTCTGTTTCTTCTTATATGGAGTCAGGGAACCAGACTACAGGAAAATGATTGTTTTTCTTGGTTTTCATAGCATTTTCGAACCCAAAACCTCAAAAAAGTCAGTGTAACTATATTTGCTATATATTTCCAACCCCCCAATTCCATCCATTTCTGAAAATTACAGCAAAAGCAAATGATGTATATTCCCTTTAAATTGTAATTTGTGTTTAACTGAATCTAAAACACATTTCCTACCTAAACAAATTTACTGCCTGATAGTTTTAACTGTATTAAGGACAATAACTTTCTTAAAAAAGAATTGGGAAAAAATAAATGATGTAATGTATCAACCGTACACACCACTGATCTCTATATAAAGACTGGATAGCTAATAAAGAGCCGCACAATGTACGAATTTGACTCCATAATCAGTGGTACACACTCCCCTGCACTTACTTTCCAACTTCTGTCTTTGACAATCTCTTCAACGTTGAGCTCCATTTGCATTTGTTGCAGCTGTAACATAAACACACAATGCAGTCAGTATTTTTTTCTGTATATTTTTCTGCATGTTTTGTTACAATGATATTATTTAAAGGTTTTATTAGCTGGCTGTTTGATGACTTTTGACAAAAGGTCATTATTTTTCTTTACATTCACTCAACCATTTTTTTTTTAACTTTCCATCTAAGAAACAGTTCTCAATAGTGTCTACAGAGTTCTCATCAATAGACCATTAGGCCAAAAAAAAAAGTCTCCGGTTTCTGGTATGGAGCTTGCCCCAAAAGTGGTGCGGCGACGCGGCTTTTTTTTTTTTTTTTACCTGTTTTTTTTTTTTTTTTTCCTTCAAATGTCGGCTGATGACTGCAAATGGTGCCCGACTAAACTTAGTGCAAATATTGGGAGTCCAGAGAGGCCACATAAATCTTATTCTCGATCATAACCCCATCTAAAAACACGTTTAAATTGTGCAGCAGCAGAATTCCAGTCAAACCAGTGAGTTTGGCGGTTTTAAAACATCATCTTTCATTGAAAAAAAAAAATTCATTTTGCCGACGCGCATGGCTACGGCGACGCGCGCGCATACCAGAAACCGGAGACTTTTTTTTTTGGCCTTATCATGCTACAGCCATTTGAATTTCTTTTCCCCATTCAAGTCAATATAACCAAAGCGAGGTTGGAAGGAAAAATAGTCTGGTTCCTTTTTGCACAAAAACCATCATCATTCATTACTGTTATTGCATACAGGGATCATGACTGAAATGGTGGCAGCATGATAAAGGTCTAAATGTCCACATGCTCTGAACATATCTAATTGAAGTGCTATGGAATCATGGTAGGCGACATTGTGCTTGTCCACACCAGACAAATGTTCTCCTAAATTCTATTTTATGGCCATAAGCACAAAAGCAACCAGGCAATATGACTAATAGCAAATACTGTGATGTACCTTTGTTCGTTCCTCTCTTAGATTTCTATTGATGGCTATGTTATCTGGGTCTTTAGTTCTCTGGTCGCGTAATCTATTCACCGTCCTGGAGACTTGTGTTATGCATCCCCTGATTGTGCTCTCCCTCTGACTGTAAGCTTTCTCCAGCTAGAATGGGTGTTTCAAAATGAAAAAACAAAAACCAGGAGAATGTTAATACATATGAGGACTTGTAAACCACTCCATCACAATATCACAAGTCATGAATACAATGCAAAAAGAATGGTGATGGATATAAAAGGAGGATGTTAGGGGTATTACACGTAGAAACCCCATCAGATTCATCTTCTCTACAACAGGCACGAAACTGGGATGTAATCCAAAAAAAGAGCAAAATCGAAGTTTTACAAGATTTTATATATACTTTTTTATTTTTACAATTTTCAATGGCATGAGTGGGAAGTGAAAAATGAGGAATCCGAGGGACAGGTTGCATGCCTGTTACAAAAATTGAAGCATTTGGAATAAAAGGTCTATGTCTGTTTAAGAACAGAACATGGGGCTTTTCCGCATTATGATTTTCAATTACTAAAATGTTTCCACATACATTTAAGAGGGTGAAACCATGACAGGAGAGAATGTAAAACAGTTATCTTAACTCTCCTAGATCTTTCACAATCCACCACGGCATGAAGGTTTTGGGGGATTTTGCTGATATACATTAACAAGAGGCTTGGGGCCCTAGAAAGTTCAAGTGCAAAGAACATTCCATTGGATTCCATCAAAGCAATGGATTTTGCAAGATCCAGAAAGGTTCCTAACAAAAGGAAAGGGATAACCAACAAGACTTCTATACAGATTGAGGAGATTGTAATTACACACAGGAAAAAACAAAATTGTCAAATTTAATTTTTACAGGTTATTATGGTCGTAATATCATACACACCTGAGAGTACAGATCTTTGCAAGTTTCTTTGGCATCAACCTGGCCTGCGAAGGACTGGGTGGGAACTGTGGTATTCAGTGCGTAGATGATTTTGTCGTCGATGGTGCGCATGTTCTTCAATGTATCCTGAAACACAAACAGGATGTCTTGTTTGTAATGACTGTGTAAGGAAACTGACCAGAAAACACCATCCGCCACCCATCCACTTCAAATTTCTACACTCTTTCAAATAGGGTGGTATACATTTAGCCTAGGTAAATTTGGCAGAGTATGTGGCGGCATTTAAGACAATCATATTAAAATGTCAAATTGGACCATGGAAATATAAAACACACTTGCACCTATCAATTTACCGCATACAGTACGGCAGACAGATTCCGGTTAAATTTTCAAACGACTGTTGTCTAATGCAGGCGTCAATTTGAAGCGTGGACCCACCCTCCTCAGAGGTCGCAAAATATCGACGCCGTTTCGACGCCGAAGCCTGAGGTCAATAATTTGTTGTTATAGTGAAGCCGTAACGTTCCTTTTTAATAATTGGGTGAAGCGTTACCTATAAAGTTGATGAAAGGGTGAAGCGTTGACGAGCCTTATTTGTGTTTGGTGATGTGACATCGAATCCACGACATCGGTCGCGCCGAAAGTATGTCGACGTCGTGGCGTTTCAAACATATGTAGCGTCGTGGCGTTTCAAACAACTGTAATTGTGATGCAATCTTAAGATGGCCGGCCTGTTTTGAAATTCGCGCAAGCCAACTTGGTATTTGCGTGCGCGCAATTTTTGAACTGAAGTTTGCCCACACAAATACACACAATTTAACATCGCGCGCCGCACCACCTTGCAAACTGTATCCCGTGGTGGTTCCACTTGCGCAAACGTTGCCAAGTTTGCGCACGTTTGCTACCGATCTCATTTTGAGTGGATCGAATAAGCTGTGCGCCAGCGTTGGCGAAAGTTAGCAACGAGGCGAACTAGACTGGTCCCCTGTCCTTATCAGCAAGGAAAGGCGATCAAGTTAGAGTAAGAGTTTGTAAACAAGTGTCAAAGTTAAAACAACTTTCGAATAAACTTCATGCTTTTTAACAAAAATGTGTTTGTAGAAACATTGGATTTACAAAATAAATGTCACTGTATCTTTGGATTGAAACCTGGTTGACTTGGTACTTTTTTAGCAGTGTGGAATTACAAATTTAACCATTGCAGTCATGGTCTAGTAATAAGTAAACATTAATGAAGCTTGATTTTAATAGAGGTGAAGCTTGAACTATGCAGATGGCCAATATGGTGAAACAGTGGTGAAGCGTCAGACCTGGCAAAAACTGAAAAAGTGAAGCTTCACCTATGGAAATAATTCAAAGGGTGAAGCCTGGACTAACACATTTGCTGATAGAGTGAAGTGGTAGTGAAATCCTGACCTTATACATAATTGGCTCAGGTGAAGAAAGGTGATGACGTGAGGAGGGTGGGTTCAGGCTTCAAATTGACGCCTGCATAAAACTATCAACAGACATACATGTACGTAGTCTGGTTCCCTAGACCTGACAATTTTTCCTGACGCTCACGTCTCAGCCTCGACTCCATGGGCGCGTAGATTCATCAGAAATAGTCAGAATCTTTTGAAGTTTTGGTCTGGGAACCAAGTGGGTGAGTTTTGTTGTGAACTCGCCATGCTCGCACTGTCGCAGGGGTAGCGATCACACGTCGATATTATGTGGTGTACAAAGTGACCGACAGAGTCTATACTGAAAACTTCGACTCACATATTTCGCAAGTATTTATTTTCTGATGAATTTGTGGACTTTTTTAGTGTTTTTACTGCATTTTTCAAAAATAAAAAATAATAAAAAAATCCAGGCGGCCTCCAAAAAGGAAGCGGGCAAGGACGAGAATTTTGTGGGTTTTTTTACTTTGCCTAATTTACTAATTTAGTAGGCCTAACTTAATTCCATTTCAAATTGAATTTAAAATTATCAATGATTACATGACAAATATACTACATACAATACATGACATATGATATGTGGCATTAGGATACTACATTCTTTCACTAATAAAACTAAAGGGCCCTATTCATACTTTTTTTTCCTCTCAATTCCCCCCCCCCCCCCTTCCCCGCACCAATAGAAGCAATACAAGTTACAACAACGCACAGCAAGAACAGCGCCCCCACAATCATGACAATTAAAAACAAGTTCAAACTTTTTTAAACTAGATAAACCACACCTAATTTAAACCACCCAGCCATGACCAACGAACGAACAACACATCTTTTATCGCCACTGGCACTTGGCAGCTTTGACTGGCAGTTACAGTTGTAGAAGCATGTAAACAAGCGAGGTACACTACCTGAAATCGTAGAAAATCTTCGCAAATCACGTTCTCGTCCATGTTCGCTGCCATGTTGGATAACTCATTCCGACTGTTTCATTGACCGGTAGGGGCGGTAGCTTTTGTAGTTTGTTGATACCCTTATTTTTTAATGCTTTAATTTTAAAATGAGTCTCAAATTTAGAAGAATGAACAGAAATATAAATAAATATGCAAAATAATGCGCATATTGATGCTCCAAAATGCTTGATATTCATCTTTCTGTATCATAAACTTCATGAAATATATTTGGAATTTCCGGAAAGAAATGGTACAACCTTCGCCAAAAACCACCTAACTGCTGTAAACTATTCAAAAACTTGTCTAAGTCGCATCTTTATTTCAAATTACCAGACTTTTAATTTGTAAATCATCTGAAACCATTTTAAAAAACAAAACAGGAATTGTGCAGAAGGCTTTTATAATTTTCAGTTTAAAAAAATCAACACACGCTGTCTTCTTGTTATGTGGATTTTAACGACAAAAATAAATATATCAAACTCGAAATATTACGCAAGCCGAATTTCAAGCAAACCCCTAAATAATGTCTCATCATTTCCACGAGAAAGCGAGAGATTTCACAGCAGCTGACAGACTGATTAATATTCGGAATTAAAACGTGTAGTTGATGAACAAAGTTTCAACATTCGTTGCTTTAAAATCTAGCAAAAATAGAGCATAAGGACGAGTCATTCTTGATGAAGTCTTTATAAGCCAGATATTCGGCGATTTTCATTTTATTTCCAACTCTTGTTTGCTCGATTCAATAAACACCGAAGTGCTCGTTCTTTTGTAATCGCCATTTGTCGTCGATGAAAAAGTAGTGTGCCAAATCGACACGTTCTTCCGGAATAAAAAATACTTCGTTTGTGGATTTTATGAGCAAGACAGGTAAAAAATTATAAAATTTCTGTTTAATATCGATTGAAACATTATTCAGAATTAGTTCTTCTTGTTCAAGTGTGTTATTTGAAGCATATAAGTGTGTTAAAAATTGGTTTAAATTCCCTATGAAAATGCCGGCTGCTTGACGTGCGTGTGGCCAGTCACGCAGTAGGCCTATACAGCATTTGTTTGTACGCGTACGCTTTCGGGTCAACCATGGAGGAAGGAATTAACAACTCGGTCCGTGACCAACTCGGTCTGTGACCGACTCGGTCCGTGACCAATTCGGTCCGTAACCAGCTCGGTCCCTATGGGAAATTGTACATAAAAAGGGTAATCCTTACTTTTAGGACCCCTTTCCTATATAAGGTTAAAAGACTCACCAAAACAGCTGACTAAATGACACTCAAAAGTGACATTCTGATATTTATTGACACATTTGAACATTTGGCAATGACACCTCTTGAATATCAGCAGGTTTGATTTTGTAGAAAGAGGGCAGGGTTTTGATTTATGGGGGTTAAAGACGACGATGACAAACAGAAAATAAATTTAAAAAGCAAGATGGCGAACTGCAAAAAAAGGTAGGAAAATCACATTTTCTTTGAAAGTGCTTTCAAAATTATAACTAACATGAGTTTGTCTGAAGAAAGAAGGCTTCTTTAGCCTGCAAAAGTCACTTTGGTACCGGACAGTCATCTGCAAAAGTCAGTTTTGAACAGAACTTGTACAAAATAGAGGTGTCCTAAAAGTAAGGATTACAATAAAAAGATTGCATTTTCTTGTAACAGAGTCAGGGCGATCCCATCCAGATAGCAGATGGTAGTCCGAGTAACTTGGACCCAACTTATCGCCTTTTTAACATTCGGACATGGTCTGGCGATAGTAAGGTCCAAGCTAATAGTGCGAGCTGGACAACATCATCCTGTCACTGTCCCAAAAACCAACATTTTCCAACAAAAAAACATCAGATTTCACCCTCAAAACGGCCTCCAAATTACTAGATATGCCACCTGAGGTACAAGTAGATATATGATTAAGATGGTTGAACTGAAGTTTACTTACGATCCGGAAGAAAAGTGAAATTTCCCGTTCATTTCTGAGAGCTCCCCTCGCGATCTTGAACACGTTAAATTTCCGACTCTGTTAATGTTTGAACGACGCGATTTCTTCTTCCTGCCCAGTGTACATTCGATGGTCCCCGTATCCCGGGTGCAGCTAGGCACGGCACTGTCACCGGTGCACCGGCCGTGCACCGTGGCAATGGCCGGTGGGGCTGTGCGGTCAGGTGCGGTACTAGGAAAAGCCGTGCACCGTGTTGATGGCCCGCTTTATATATACATTGTAGCTAATCAGAAAGTGCGGAGCAACAATAAAATGCAGGGCCACGCCGGAAAAGGTTTTTTTTTGTAGTTGGATGCGACATGTGAGGAGTGGGGTCGTTGAGTAAAATGGCACTCTTTTGAGAACGAAGCAACTATATGAGACTTCTCCTATGCGTACGCGGGTAAGATACTGGGGAAAAAGTTCCGTACTGGATCACCACTTTTTTTCAATTAATTTTCAAGCGCCAAAAGTTGCATCCTTTATGGTTATTCCCTCCACTTTCCCCTCCTCTACTCTCACCCTCTCCTTTCCTTTATTCCTTAAATCAGTCACTTACTTCATCGAGATTTGAACCTCGGACTCTTGCTTGATACACGAGACTCTTAACCGCTAGGCCGCGCACAATCGCTGTTGCAATAATCAATCTTTGGACGTATTTAAAGTATCCATTGAAATAAACTAAATATTATTCATAACTATTTGTGTGTTGAAAACATATGTTTACTCATATCAAGTCATAAACATGCTAAGGTTGATGTTAAAAGTAAATTTACATACTGTATGTGTACACATGGTGGATTGTGGGTTCCCGCGCTTAAAGGGAAAATACAACATTTGCAAACATCAAAAAATAAAACTACCAAATCATTTTGAAATACCTTGCTGGACTGTTAGTGAATGACAGTGTAAAGCATCCTGTAAAATCATGGCACCTGGTATACTGTCATTTTCAAGAAAAGTGGTATTTTTGTATAAATTTCCAACGCTGATCGGCTGATCAGCGTTGGAAAAAACTGGCTTTTTTTCGAATACTGGCCCCAGTTGACCATGGCACTTGTTTGCAATCGATTACACACCTATGAACGGGTACAAGCCAGCTAGACTGGTTCCCTGACCTTACAATTCCCCAATATATGTAAACTGCTCTGTTTCTTCTTAAATGGAGTCAGGGAACCAGACTACAGGTAAATGATTGTTTTTCTTGGTTAGTATAGCATTTTCGAACCCAAAACCTCAAAAAAGTCAGTGTAACTATATTTGCTATATATTTCCAACCCCCCCAATTCCATCCATTTCTGAAAATTACAGCAAAAGCAAATGATGTATATTCCCTTTAAGCAGGATGTCAAAATAAAAAAAAAAATATAAAAAATAAAAAAATTGTAATATTGAAAAAGTTGGTTCAGTTTTTTTCATGACCAGACGAGGATGTCCAGGCGATACTTAGACATCAACTGACTATACCATGATGGACAATCAATTGCATACCATGTACATTTTAGCTCTGCTGACTTGGACAAGTCTATGTTACACCATTGCTTCCTCATTATGTGTGCATCACTGAAGCTAAAAGCAATTTGGTTATAACAGCCTGCGGTTATTAAGGCCAGCCCCATATCACATGTACAATGTATCTATCCAGTTCCCAAACTTGGATGGATACAATACGCTGGGATTGAAATATTATCATGCGTGCCATATGTAGATTAGACATGCCATGCATTCAGGGAGCAAAAAGCATTGCGAAACTGTATTGATGTTCGTCACTTGCCCGATTCTTTTTGGAATACACCAATCTGAAGCACCCTGAATGATACATGTACATTTTAAGGCCCACACTTTATTTTCTGATGAAAATATGTACAACTCGCTGAAATAAAATTCAACAGTGTGCCTTTTACCACAATTGCTGTAAACATAAATCGTTGTAGTTCCAAAAATTGCTGTAAATAGGTCTCGTTCAAATGATGTCATCCACATGCATCGGCATAACTTGCATAATGCGCATCGGCTGCGTCATATATTGAACACATTGCGAGCAACAAGCGCATGTTTGGAACATTTTCAACACTGCCTAATGTGTGCTTGTTTGCGTAAAATATGCAGTTGCAGTTCTCCCACAGAGATGGCCGTCATTGAGCGAGCCCTATATAAATTGTTCTGTAGTTCCCAAACCAAAGATTGTTCACCCATTTTAGTTGTCATCTGCGACAGGTCCAACACAAGGATCAAGAAAATGTGGAACAAAATTTTGTAAACACTGCTTTTATGGTTGAAATAGTCTTTAGGTTTTTTTAAAATGGAAATCAAAATTTGGGAAATGGAAAATTACCAACTACATTATACATGTGTATGACATTTGTATTCATGAGTACATATGAATAATGTTGCCACTTGCACCTTGTACACAGTTCTCGGTACGGCACTATAGCCCAATGACATTTTGAAATTACTAATTAAGGCGTCCGATTAACGCAATGGAAAAAGTACATTTAAAAGGGTGTTCCACGGTCCATTGATAGAGCTGAACATTACTCCAACAGACCATGACCTGGTGCCACACGTGAAGACTCGGGCCATTATTAAACAGAAACAATGCATCATAGATTTTGTACAAAATACATGTACAACAAGGACAACTCCACATGTACAGCACATGCATACAGATGTACCAGGACATTTGTTTACATGGATCAGCAACATTGATTAATATTTGTGCTGCATTCTACTTAATGTACGTGTACCGGTAGGTCTTATTGTACATATAAATTTTTGAAATATAATATGATTGGTTTTCCTTAAAAGGGAACAGTGCAGTCTATAAAACAACAGTGTTGACATAGATCTACTTGGCAACATATCAATGCCAATGTTTACTGACATTTTGTTTCACATGTTTTCCAGTCCGTTTTCCCTACATGTAATTCAGGAGTTCCATTTCATTTTCACATTTCTTTTTTTCATTTCTATTTACTGACATTTTGTAAAGAATTGTTGTCTATTAGAAACAGTATTTTCTCCCAATGATAAATTCTCAGTCTGTAATATTTCATTCAAAAAGCTGGATTACGGCCATTTGTTTAGGTCAGTAATTTCGTGGTTTAGCAGAAAATTGTCGGCCGTCACTGGAAATTTTACAATTACAGATGCACACATATTATTGAATCAGTTATCCTGTGCCGCAGATCTGTAGTCTCCCTTTTTAACCGCACTCTCACTACTGTCAGTAAAATGCATCTCTGTTGCTTCGAGGAAGCATTGAATCATCTTGTGGCTCGGCCGAGACTATTTTAAGCCCCCTGCCGCATGTGTCACGGAGTGACTCAGTGCGCTGCAGAGTCATATCTCCCAGTTTGAGGTCAATTCAACCGTTTGCCATACAGCATTATACTGTCATGTGAATCAATACAGATGGGCATCAACATTTCAGTTTCTATTTAAATTACAGAACTGATATAATGACTGACTATAGTGTTAATGGTGTGTAGCGCCAAGCAGCCGAACAAAGAAATTATGTAAGACAATGGTAAACCCACGATTGGCCAGTTGCTCATAATTAGAAGCATGTACAAATCCAATTAGGAGACTTTGCAAAACAGGTTTAACTTGTTTTTAGCAAAGGAAGCCATTAAGAAGACCACTAACAAGTTATTGATGTGTATGTACATGTACATGTACATATTATATATATAAAGATGGTGGAATGACTTTCGGATATTGAACAGTTTCCATTCATTTTAGTATTAGTCTAAACAAAATCCTGTATAAATGTGTACTCTCTCATATTGTCAAACGTGTGTACTAGCATGAACACGAAATTTAAGTCCTTGGATTCGATTTTTCAACTTTTTTGAAACGACAGTAAATTCCTTGCGAAATGCACGATGTACTGAATTTTATTTCAATTTCTTGTTGTTTGCTTTTCATTGCAATTTTGTTTCTCATAAGTTACCACCCCAACCCTTCAAAATCCAACTGCATGTTTTGTTGGAATCTGTTGGAGTGATAGTGCTGCACTTGTAAACTGATTATGCTTTACATGGGGTCAGGCATACCACCATAATCAGAGTCCAACAGTTTGGGTGTTGAGCATGGTGTTGGATTTTGCAAGAGTGAAGAAGGTTCCTAGTAAATCACTCATGGGGGTCAGGATTAATTGGATTTGGACACTAATTGTAACAGTGTGCTTGTACATGCACAGCTCTTGCCGTGTAAATACATGAGGGCAATTCCATGGTTAATCACGTTACATTTTTGATGTACTTTTGAGTTTCCTTGGGCTGTAATTACATGTACCTTACTAAAAAGGTTTAATAACTGTTAATCCCCATGGTAGATAGAGTAGACCTAGACCTACCTAAGCACCAAAGATGACATCCAGAAAAATGTGTTATGTATGATAAACAAGACGCACAAAATCGGTTACTCACGTTACAAAAATGTAACGTGAGTAACCGATTTTGTGCATCTTGTTTATCATACATAACACATTTTTCTGGATGTCATCTTTGGTGCTTAGGTAGGTCTAGGTCTACTCTATCTACCATGGGGACTGTTAATAAACAGTTATTAAATCTTTTCAGTAAGGTAATTACAGCCCAAGGAAACTCAAAAGTACATCAAAAATGTAACGTGAATAGCCGTGGAATTGCCCTCATGTATTCAGTACTAGATCAAAGTTTCAGATAATTATTTAACTTGATTGTGCTGGTATATTTTGTCTAACATGTACATGTACCAGTACAACCGTTTTACTTACTATACAGTACTTCTTTCAAAAAGATATGTTTAATTTCAAGTCTCACAATCTCATTATCTGGGTGTTATCATCATGTGATAATGTTACGATCTTAAATCAAACTCCTAATCATAGACTAATTGGGTGCATTAAATTTAGACCCTACATATACATGTACGTGTACTGTGCATACCAAAGATTTTTTTTGCAGGCTGGTATCTTTGCTTTTGGTATTGGTGTGACATTTGGAGACTGTGTTGAGTTTGACTCTGTGCCCTGAGGAAAGATTTGTTCCCTTTAAGAGCAAAGTGCAGGGAAGAAGATAAGGATTAAAGATGCATGCTTACCCCATGCTCAATTTGTATGTTTTGTTTTAACGAGGAAAAATATTTTATTCTGATTTTTTGGCGTCTGCAACCCCCTGAAAAAGGTTTTCATTTTCTGCACAAATAACCCGCCCTGCGAGAGCCAAATTGTTGTCTGGCAGCCAATAATTCACATGTTGTTGTGAAGAAATAATTTGATAACTTAACATCTGTGTTTCTTAATTTTTATTCTTTAATGACTCTTTCAAATGTGAATAACTATTATTTTGCTAAGAAAATAGCAATTGAAAAAAAAAAATCTATTTTTCAAGGTGAAACTCGAAAAAAGCACGGGGAGGACATCTTTAACCCTAACCGCCCTGAATCCTTCAAAATCCTCTTTGCCAATGTGGAGGTATTTGGAGGATTGCGGTTACATGGCAAAAGTGCATTACGTTCGTAGGATGCACTTTGTCAAGGTCTTGGGCCGGACCTTGTGTTGTTTTTGCTCAGCCATGCATAAATATAGGCCTGGATTATGCTTGAAATCCTCCGTTCTGCTCCAGGATGTCACTGGCCAAGCCTCAACATATTGACAGTCACTGCCGCAGGATTTTGCAGGATTCAGGCAGTGGTCACCCCTCCACAGACCATATTCAAGAAATAACGGAGGAATTGGCAGGATTGAGGCTATGCTATTTTTTCCATGAGACCAACTGGAGGATTTTACAGGCCAGGGAGTTAGGGTTAATATTACAGTATCATATTAGTTACAGTTTTATTGTTACAAAGAGCACATAAAATTACATAATATACCACACTGGGCTGTAGAATTCAGATGGAAAGGCTCAGGCTTGTACCTTGATTAACAGGATATGGCTCCTTTGATAGTGTATTACTATTACATGTACTATTAGAAACATACCACGAGCAGTGTTCATTCATATTGATTATAGAATGAGCCACAGAACAGGTGAATGTGTACCATCAAAGTGCATTAATGTGACTCACATGAATATAATGCCACATACATGATGCGCTGTCAGCAGTATTGAGAAACGGTATCACAAAAAAATATTCATAGTAATCATAAGGGCAATTCCATGGTTACCCATGTTACATTTTTAATGTACATGTACAATGTACTTTTGAGTTTCCTTGGGCTGTAATTACCTTACTGAAAAGGTTTAAAAACTGTTATCCCCAAGGTAGATAGAGTAGACCTAGACCTACATGTACCTAAGCACCAAAGATGACATCCAGAAAAATGTGTTATGTACAGTTGTATGATAAACAAGACGCACAAAATCGGTTACTCACATTACGAAAATGTAACGTGAGTAACCGATTTTGTGCGTCTTGTTTATCATACATACATGTAACACATTTTTCTGGATGTCATCTTTGGTGCTTAGGTACATGTAGGTCTAGGTCTACTCTATCGACCTTGGGGATAACAGGTTTTTTTAAAACCTTTTCAGTAAGGTAATTACAGCCCAAGGAAACTCAAAAGTACATCAAAAATGTAACGTGAGTAACCGTGGAATTGTCAATGTAACAATTCTTGATCAATATTAAGTACATCTGTGACCGTAGTATACATGTACATGTATTTGTTAAATCGTTTGTTTCAAGGAAGTTTCATTCTATTTTGCTGTCCACAGTTGTAGCAACAATGGCAAGTTCCCAGCAAAACAAAGGTCACTTCCACATGTACAAGAACAAGGCGCTGGGCCTGGAGGAGCTGCGCAAACGGAGAGAAGAAGAAGGCGTGCAGCTACGCAAGCAGAAACGGGAAGAGCAGGTAGGTCATAAGACTGACGATCTGACTGTGTACATGTTCATTGTACAGTGCACAAGGATAGGCTGGGGCCACATTTATTTATTTATTTATTTATTACAATATCTTTATACAGGATAGAAAGATCAGCAAAGGCTGTTTTACATCAATGTCCTGTTAAAAAAACACACACACAATGAATACAATCACAGGAGGAATCAAACAAGGAGGACTAATGAAAACAAAATCAATTACTTAAGATGTTGCCTTTTATTTGTAAATATTTAAAATTATCAGCAGAGGAAGCATTCTGGATTGATGACGGAATGTTGTTCCAAATTTTAGCACCTGCATACCGGTACTTAAATGATTGTTTGAAAGATTCAACATTTGGTGTAGGAAAAACTACATTTAAAGAATCAGCATTTCTTGTGTTAATAGGGAGGTTTTGCAAGCGAACGGATACGCTTACACTTACGTTTAGCTATCCGTATCCGTTTTTACTTAGGTGTAGCGAGCGAGATATGCGTGTCGTCTGCACGTTTAGTGGATAGTGAGTGGCGTATGACGTCATAACTGATGACATATCCGTCGCATTAAACGTATCCGTTTGCATGCGAAACCTCTCTAATAACGTGTTTATCAATGTACATTTCAATGTCATTACATAACCTACATTGTACATGTAGGTTGTTCAGGAAGTCAATTATTCGATCATTCTATCCATTCTGCGGTTACGTTTTCAGTTCAGGTAATTGAGAACAAAGTGTTTAGAATGAAAAATACTTGTCAGAAGTTGTAAGAGTTTTCATCAAAAAAGAAAGCCATGCATTCATGGCATTTCTAAAAAACGAAATTTAATTGATTCCCAATATAATCCAAGACTTGTGTGCCTACATTAGGATAGACAGTGTCCTCAAAGCTTTCGAAAGTTCGTTTTATTTGCTGTATGCCATCGAGGTTCTACATCGAGGAAATAAAAATTCAGGGCTGATTTGAAAGTTACTGCTAAACATGTTATTCTATTACTTTTGAGAAATACAGATAAGGTCATAATTACGCAGTTCTGGAACATTCAATAGAAGGTACCGGTACATGTAAATTATAGGCTTACAGTTGACCTTTTTATGAATTGAAAACATGTGTTCTTTCTTCATCTTTCGCCACCAGCTTTTCAAGAGGCGAAACGTAGACATTGTACTGGAGACTGAAGCATCCCTTCAAGACAACATAATCACCTCTACGCAGGTAAAGACATGACACCATTCACTCCCAGAGTTTTCTTGTACGCATTCATGTGAAAAATAGTATTTAATGAGTACAATATCCAACTATGATTAGCAAACAGAAATAAATTCACACGCGCTGCGATACACTTTTCCTTGCCATGTTTTATGTTGTTCTTTTGTTCTGCCAGGGTTTTGTCAGTCCGGACATGGTTCAAGCCCTCATGAGTGAAGACGTCACCCAGCAATTGGCTGCTACACAAAAGTTTAGAAAACTACTCTCTAAAGGTGCTTAAATTTCGTCAAATGTTTTTTCTGTATATTTTTTTTACGGCCATGATAAAGCATTGTTTAATTCCATCAAAGTCTTGGGTTTTAAGTTTAAAGGGAAAATACAACATTTGCAAACATCAAAAAAATAAAACTACCAAATCATTTTGAAATACCTTGCTGGACTGTTAGTGAATGACAGTGTAAAGCATCCTGTAAAATCATGGCACCTGGTATACTGTCATTTTCAAGAAAAGTGGTATTTTTGTATCAATTTCCAACGCTGGTCGGCCGACCAGCATTGGAAAAAAACTGGCTTTTTTTCAAATACTGGTTCCAATTGACCATCGCACTTGTTTGCAATCGATTGCACACCTATGAACGGGTACAAGCCAGCTAGACTGGTTCCCTGACCTTACAATTCCCCAATGTATGTAAACTGCTCTGTTTCTTCTTATATGGAGTCAGGGAACCAGACTACAGGAAAGTCACTGTTTTTCTTGGTTTTTATAGCATTTTCGAACCCAAAACCTCAAAAAAGTCAGTGTAACTATATTTGCTATATATTTTCAACCCCCCATTTCCATCCATTTCTGAAAATTACAGCAAAAGCAAATGATGTATATTCCCTTTAATTCAAACAGAATAAATTGAGCATTAATATTTCAGTTATGTGACCTATGTAACACAAAGTACTGTTCTGAATTTCTGATCGATCAATTTGGCAAGATGTTCCTGCTGCCACTGGTTAGACCGTACATGTATATCTTAAGATAGGCTGAGCCATATCTTAATTCATGAATAATTCATCCACAGAGCCCAACCCTCCCATCGATGAGGTCATCCACACTGGAATCGTACCCCGATTTGTTGAATTTCTACAAAACGATAGCAACAGCACCTTGCAGGTAAAGCAGCCGGCAGGAGTTGCGTTATACAAGTCCAAGCTTTCCCAGAACCAAATTTTTTCGTGATGTGACTCACATTTCAGGATATGACAAAGGCAATGCAAAAGATTCATGATACAGTTGCCTTCCGAAGTTTATCTCCAGAAGGTCATTTTTTACTCAACTTGTCAGCTTCCTGCATTCACATGTTCTTTCCTGCATTTGATTGACCAACTTTCATTCTTCCCACACTGTGAGGCCTTCAAATATAAACAATATCCCCATTCCATCAGGGCCTATGATTAACCCTATGTACCGAGATAGTCCAACAGGGCGTTGTGTACAGTATACGAGCAGAAGTAGAAACCCTCTGCCACCCGAAACTGCCTTTTATTCCCTATACAACACCAAACCGCCTAAAGCCTGGTTCGCATTGGACTTAATTTTGCAAAAATTACCACAAGTGATTGTTAAGATCCCATTACGGTTATTCTACCGTGTGCTGCACTTGGCTTAAATTTGGCCCGCGGAAAGTCATCCATTAAGTAAAACTAGCAACGTACAAAATGTACGTGTTATTCTTCCGTGACCCAGTTGGCCCTGTAAAACTTTCAATCGGGAAGTTTACCAGCTGTCTGCACTGACTTAATTTGGTCAAGTTGACATCAGTTACCGTTAGTTTTACCCAAAAAAGTCCAATGCGAGCACGGCTTTAGCCCTCAAAGTTTTGTATAGATACATTAGGCCAAAAGGTCTCCGGTTTCTGGTATGGAGCTTGCCCCAAAAGTGGTATGGCGACGCAGCTTTTTAATATTTTTTTTTTCCATTTTCTTCTCTTTAAATGTCGGCTGATGACTGCAAATGATACCCGACTAAATTTAGTGCAAATATATGGGAGTCCAGAGAGGCCACATAAAGCTTATACTCGATCATAACCCCATCTAAAAACATGTTTAAATAGTGCAGCAGCAGGATTCCAGTCAAACCACTGAGTTTGGCAGTTTTGAGACATCCTCTTACATTGAATTTTTTTTTTTTAAATTTTGCCGACGCGCATGGCTACGGCGACGCGCGCGCATACCAGAAACCGGAGACTTTTTTGGGGGGCTTTAGGGAATACAGTGTAATACCGCCAATAATTTCCTGGTATTGACTTTTATATTTTGATCATTTGTTGTGCCCCTTTTTTTAACCCTGTTAGTTTGAGGCAGCCTGGGTGCTAACCAATATAGCATCAGGAACCTCGCTGCAGACCCGGTGCGTCATAGAGGCAGGCGCCGTGCCACTATTCATCCAGTTACTCAACTCAGAATTTGAAGATGTACAAGAACAGGTTGGTACAGTCTCTTGTATTGTCACCCCTCCACAAAAAGTTACTGTAATGTTGCCAAAGTCTAGCAGGGTTCGACCATATTTTTTTTTGTTCACTAGCCAATCTGGCTACTGAAACAGACTCTTAACTAACCTGTGGGCATTTTCACTAGTTGGGGGGTATTTTTTAGCTCAAATACAAAATGGCGTACTTTCAGGCTCAATTCTGTCGCAATTTTGTCAGTGTTTTTAATAAACAGATCTAATACTTTAAACAGTTGATTAAATTAGACACAAATTGATACAGGTCTGCTTTCTGAATTTAATGATATATTTCTTCCTGTCCTTTCATCTTTGCCGTATCCAATATTTTTTGACTCGCCAGCCGGCCTGCTTGAGGAATAGTTTGACTAGCCCGCCGCTGTTTTGACTAGCATTTGGCTAGCAGGCTACCGCTAATTTCGAACCCTGTCTAGTTTGTCGGGTGCCCAGCAGAAGGGCATATTAGCGTTCTGACACAAAAATCTCATTCAAGAAAATTGCTTTGAAAGGCTCCACTGTTCCCCCACGCGTATTATGAATCCAGTGTTCTCCCACGTGGAATTATAAATCGTATGATTTTTAACTTTGTCACACATATGAATCATAATTTTTGGAACAACTTGTGTTAAGTTCCGACGGAAACGTTTAAAAGTCATTATAATAGAGGCAGTTTTCTGCATATGCCCTATTGCTGGGAACATTTTGGTGATTACGCGTTCGCGCAGAAGGGCGTACGCGCATACGCCTTTCTGCTAGGCTTACGACGAGTTTCAAAATCTTATTCTTATTAAGAAAACAGAACTAAGAGCTCCCTGATTGTACCTTACACTTTTGAATGAAGTACTGTCAGTTTTAATGGTGAAGGATTGCCTTTTTTTTCTTCGAAAATGTTGAATGTTCTGTAATTTACTCGCGTATGTGAGAGCAGGTAACTAGTGGTTGAGTGCAGAGTTCTGAACTGCAGAAAGGATTTTGTTTTTGTTTGCAAAAGGGAAAGGCCAAGAAATATCAAGACAAAGTATTTGAATTAAGTATTAGAAATAAGGCCAAAAAAAATAGTCGGTCTCTGGTCAGACCAAAGTTCCGGAATTGCGACGCGTTTTTTTTTTTTTTTTTGATGGCTTTTTTTTTTTCCAAGCTTTTATTGTACAGACAAGGTGGGTACTATTTTGCTTTTTTGTGTCCTCATTACACATTGGTGTCCTCCATAATTTGCCTTGGTGCCCTTTATCATTTGCCTTGGTGCAATTTCCCCATTCCTTGGTGCTCCTTGGTACAAAACTTTGAGGAGGCGCGGCAATAGCTGTTGTAGCTTCCGTGTTCATTTGAAAAATAAAAAAAAAGGTTGACGTGCATGATTAAAATCGACGCGCGCGCTGACCAGAGACCGAGTATTTTTTATTATTTTTTTGCCTAAGCTTACATATTAATCGTACACTGTTCTTGTAATTTTTGCAATCTGATGTTTTTGTTTTTTATCAACAGGCTGTCTGGGCACTAGGCAACATTGCAGGCGACTGCCCCGACTGCCGAGATTTTGTTATCGACAACGGAATCATCATGCCACTATTGCAGTAAATACTGACAACTTCCTTATCCCTTTGCTTTCTGGTCTTTGGGATGGGGCCAAAGATTTGTGGTCTTGGGGAAGGGGCCAAAGTATTCTAGGGGAGGGGCCAAAGTATTCTTGGGGCGGGGCCAAAGTATTCTAGGGGAGGGGCCAAAGTATTCTTGGGGAGGGGCCAAAGTATTCTATCCAACCCCCTCATTAAATCACACCTTACGTCTCTGTCGTATTTATAATGTTGCTTATTGTTTGCCTCTTCACAGATTACTGGCTAAATCCAACAAGCTGTCCATGACAAGAAACGCTGTCTGGGCGCTGTCCAACCTCTGTAGAGGAAAGAACCCTCCACCGAACTTTGATAAGGTACGGTAGCAACAGGGTTTGCAAAACTTGGGGACTTACATTGTAATGGGGGAACGCCAACAAATAGTGACATATTCATGCTATGGTCTTGTATGTAAGGCCTATGATATATTACCTCAGTGTGATGCAGATAGGGACCCTTTGTATCTGAGGTCTATGAGTTGTTGGACTTGTCTGTTGGAAACAGAAATAATTTGTTGTTGTTGAAGTTTAAATTTGTACTAACACTTATGCTCAAAAGTGTTTAGTTTAAACAAGGAACAATTTCTTGAACTAGAGCAAGATTTGAACGTGAGACCACTATAGGCCATCAGCCTGGGAGTTTGGCCAGTGTCAAATCAGGGCATAAATGATTATAGTGCGCATGCGCAAGGTATACCGCCCGCAGAGTGGTAACAAGCATTTTGATTGACATTTTGAAAAAAAGGGTGATAACACCCCAAAAGTTGCCACCGCTGCAATGCTATCACATATTTTCCAACTCTCGAGGTGTATACCTTGCCAAAAATCGCTATGATTCCCGTCATTTGATACCGGTGGTCAAAATTTTGGACCGAGGCTGATGGCCTACTAGAAAACCAAACCAGCACTCTACCAATTGAACCATCCAGTTTCATGAGTTGACACAGTGCAGAATCCATGCAGTACAAGACGTGGTCTGGTAACCTGTTTCTCTGTGTGTTATTTTCTCCCCAAGTTCAAGATATTTCAGGAATTGCCACAATATGTAGACTCCATGCAGTACAAGATATGGTCTGGTAACCTGTTTCTCTCTGTGACTTTTCCGCCCCGTAGGTCAAGACATGCCTGCCGGTCCTGTCCCGTCTATTATTCCACAGTGACCACGACGTCTTGGCCGATGCATGCTGGGCCCTCTCATACCTCTCGGACGGACCCAACGAGAAGATTCAGGCTGTCATTGACAGCGGGGTCTGTCGGAGACTAGTGGAACTCCTCATGTGAGTCTTGGTTCCGGTTGTCAAAGTCGCCTGTAAATCATTCACTTGTACTCAAATGCCCACCAAACGAGGATGTTGTACTTCGTTCCCACCCAGTGTCTTATTCAAGGACACGGGTGACTGCTAGTAAAGAAATTAACCCTAAGCCTCTAGGGTATGTTTGCTAGAACCCTGCCAAACCTTGTAACATGCAACACTTGACTAGGCGACAAGCCTGCCAAATGTAGCAAGAACCATCAGGGGAAAAGTCTCAAGGCCACACTGCCTCAGAGTCTGTGCTCACCGCACGCAGCAGGACACAACTGTGGCATTGTTCAATGGGACTAGCTCTCATTGTTTCAGAGCTGGCCATTCATGCACTGGTGTTGGTAGCTGAATGCATCAAAGTGCACCAGTTCTTTTCCACCTGATGCACTGTGTTGCATCTGGCAGGTGAAGGGTTAAGTTAAGTCTTTCGCTAAACGCATACAGCAGTGAGTACTGAAAGCTTTGCGTTACCATCCGTGTACGCGAGAAAAAAAACACCATTGACTAGGTATTTCGTAGAATCTATGTACGCGAACCCTTTAAAAAAATTTTTTTTTTTTTTTTTTTTTTTTGCAAACTGGGTTATGAAAATAAGTACATATTTGGGGCAAAATTTCATAATCCTTGAATCTGGAAGTGAAATAAACAAAGGATTGTGTGGTGATTTATATCAGGAATGCCTCACAGAGCGTTGTGTCTGCTGCCCTACGAGCCGTTGGAAATATTGTCACCGGCGATGACATCCAAACACAGGTATCTTTTTTGATTGAGAATGTAAATAATAATCTGAACTGTGCTGTAATGGACTAGGAGGAAAGAAGCTAATTATTGTAAAGTCTCCTGCTCAAGGACAAAAGTGTCGTGATCTCCTGACGTGTTTCAGAGAGGCGCCCATCACAAGGCCGTATTTATTAGAACCACTCAAGGTGAGGGCTACACAAAGAAGGGATAGAAACAGAAATGTGAGAAAAAGAAAATTTACTTCATATTGTGCAGAAACATAATTTGTTAAACTGTATCATATAGGAGAACTAAATATTACTTTCCCTGTTTTTCAAAACCAGATCATCTTGAATTGTTCAGCCCTGCCATACCTCTTGCACCTGTTGAGTAGCCAAAAGGAATCCATCAGGAAAGAAGCCTGCTGGACAATATCCAACATCACCGCTGGCAACAGACAACAGATCCAGGTATATATTAATAAAACAGTCTTACTGTGCACATGAGACTTTGGCAATTTCCCAGTAATGTTTTTTTAAAGTCACTTTTGCATTTTGATGAATTTTGCGTCTTGATGAACTTTGTGTGTTGATGAATTTTGCGTCTTGAAACTTGCCAGTGTCCTCAGTGATGTAAACCTCTTCAAACCTGATTCTTTTAACGATTTAAGAATCTTTTCTTCTTCCTCCTCCTCAATCACCAGTGCGTCATTGATGCCAACATCATACCCACTCTAATAGACGTTCTAGGAAAGGCGGAGTTCAAGACAAGGAAGGAGGCGGCTTGGGCAATCACCAATGCCACATCAGGAGGCAGCCCTGAACAGATTAGGTAGGTGATTACAACTCGGAGATGGGGGGGAGTGGCTGGAAATCTGTTCCACCCATACATATTCATGATCAACCAAAGCATTGTCATTGGCTATATTTATCTCAAAATTTATAGTTTTCTCAAAATGTATAGTAGTCACTGAGCTGAAAGATCCACAGGTTAGTTCTTATACACCTTACTTAAGATATGAAGCACTTTTGTTTGCTTAAAATGAAAACAAAATGCACAGAAGCAAATGATCCTATGTACCTTCTGTGGGCCAAAGTGAGAGGATTGGGCCCCATCTGTCGACAGCTGTTGTTCTCGGCAGACAGAAATCTATGATGAAATTGAGCCTCATAATCTGTTTAAGATAACACACGTATACATCCATTTACATAGATTCATCGTTGAGCACAACTGCATCCCACCGCTGTGCGAACTCCTCAACGTCATGGATGCCAAGATTGTCCACGTGGCCCTGAACGGTCTGGAGAACATCCTGAAACTAGGCGACCAAGACGTCAAGAACAATCTCACCCAGCAGAACCAGTATGCTCTCGTCGTTGAACATTGTCAAGGTATGATCCCGACCTTTTGTTTTATAACTTCCACAGATTTCAATGTAGCGATTTGACAGCTACTGTAAGTGCACAAAGTCGCTGAAAACAGAGAAGTTGGCATGGGTGACAAAGTTTGTAAAGCGCGCGCCTCTCACCGCTTTGGCCCGGGTTCGATTTCAGGCTCAGGTAATTTGTGAGTAGAGTTGTTCGTTGATTCTCTCCTATGTCATGAGGGTTTTTCTCCGGTTTTCCTCCCTCTGCAACAATAAACACTTAAGATCTGGCTGTGCTATGTGGTAAGACATGAGTCGTATGGCAGCTGCCTAAATCACCTTTAAATGCATTTGGCTTGACCACGTTGTAGCTGTGTCCTTCACAATTCAGCTTCTGCTGTGAGTGACGACGATTTTCCATCTTCAATTCTCCAAATCCTCCAAAATTGTGCACAAGTTTATGTTCAAATGAAGGATACCCACTGCCTTAATCCTTCCAAATCCTCCTACAGCCCTGCCTCTCAATATCAGGCGTGCGACTTTTCCTCGGATCCGCTGATTTCCTCGTTTTTTACTTCTCATGAATGACATTACAAATTGAAAAATTTTGTACAAAGTCTTGTGCGGTTTGGAGTTTCCTTGTTTTTTTCTAAATTCCCAGTTACATGCCTGCAACATGCATTCAGCCTCAATCCTCCAAAATCCTCCTCTTCTTCAGACACCGTGCCGCCCCAATCCTCCAAAATCAATTGATACTGAATGTCCATGTGTCCTCAATCCTCCACAATCCTCCAAAACCGCCCGGAGGACTTTGCAGGATTGAGGGTGGTTAGGGTATCGGTCTCTTGAATACCAAATCACCAGATGAAAACCCAAAATTGTATCTCCAACTCCTACCAACAGGTGTAGACAAGATAGAATTCCTACAATCCCACGCCAACCAGGAGATCTACCAGAAGGCCTTTGACATCATCGACCGTTACTTCAGCACCGAGGAGGAGGACAGCAAGCTGGCCCCCAAGATTGCCGAGAACGCCCAGGTCTTTGAGTTTGGCCCGCCCCAGGAGAACATCGAGGATCTGCAGTTCTGAACGGACGTGCACGAGCACATATGCCAGAGAGAATCGGTGTGGAGTCTACTGTGAGAACGTTACCGTGAAGTATGTGGTCCAGTGCGTAAGAGGTACCATAAGTGGATGTGGGGTAAACTCCAAAGTCTCAAAGTTGTCGATAAAACTGAGTATGAGATTCATTCTTCAGCATCGATTTGGTACATCTTTCTCTTTGTAAGCTTCATTTGGTCGTATTTAACGAAATATACTCCATTGTGGTTCTATCAAAGCCCACAAAAGTCTCCATCTGTTCCTGTACAATCAACCACTTCAGCGTGTAATGCCTTGATTTCTCCTCAAAATATTTACAATTTGAGAGACCAAGTATAGAGAGCATTTTGTTAGAATGATGCATACGAGATTCAAGGACTGGCGTTTTCCCAAATAATCAGGGTTTAAAATGGAGATTTAAAAAAGTGTCAGTGTTGAGTTGCAAGTTGTTAATCGGAATGATACCTGGATGCCTTGTTTGTAATAAAAGTGAACTTTAAAGAAACCAGATAATGTTGTAATTATCCTGAATGGGGTGGAATCTTCACGACTTCAAGCAATCAGTGTGTTAAAAGCATATAATCCAAGTGGTACATTTGTGTTTTGGGAATGAAGTGTGCGAGTGAATAAGTGTGGATGAGACACGCTGATGTGTGGGTGGGAGGCAGTGACAAGCAGAGTGACAGAAGGGTGGACAGACAGAGTGAGAGAGAGGGGGAGAAAAATGAGTGTTGAGAATTCCGTGAGAGAGTGTGGAGAAAATCTCTACCTACATGCACAAGTTCTTAACGATGCTAACTCCTGACTTCCGTAATTTTGTTTCACTAGTGGCCTTGAATACTCGCATATTAAACCAGACTTCCCATGTGCACCTGGCCATCAGCAAGACCACAATGCATCACTGTTTGACAATTGTCAAAAGAGGGCGCTGTCCAGGGCAGAGGTTCCACACGCCTGTACAGCCCCTTTAATCTATTTTGGCATTAATGCTTCAACCTTCAAAACCTTTAGGCTGATCATTTTCGTGCAGAATTTATGTCGTTATTTTTGCAAATGGTGAAATAATTCCTGCTCTGTAAACCGCAACAAACCGTTCTAGGCAGTTTGAGGAGTTTGGGCAGGCCGTTTTGAGGCATTTTCAGGACTGAAAAGGATAAAAATATTGCCCACCTTCTGTAAAAGTAAACAGTAAGAAAAAAAAATGCAACACGTTAGTCTTTTCCACTTGAGACTAACCTATTTGATTTCGTATCATGAGATGCTAGTGTATCTGAAACAAAATTTGAGAGATTTTTCTACAATACTTGTAGCTTTGTTATATACCTGCAGTGTCAATTTTATGATGCTGATGATTTGCTGATTTTCCTGCATTGTGAAAAGTTAAATCTCTGAAATTGTGAGAGAGACCTTTTTTTACGAAGATGATTTCATACAAATGCTGCTTTAGGGATTGAACTGGTATGTGCGCGGAAAGAGAGTTTATAAGAAATCTAAAAAAAAAATTATAAAAAAAAAAAAAATTAACAAATTGGAAGCGAGAGAACTGTTGATGAGAGAAAGAAAGGTAATAAATTACAGTTAAAAAAAAAAGTGGAAAAAAAACATATTTTAAAAACCAGAAAAAAATAGAAAAAAAATAATAAAAAAAACAATTATGAATATTCAACAGTGTGTGATGTAGGGAGTTGAGTTGGAGGAGTTTTTATGATGCGGGTCAAACCAGCTTTTTTTGAGCGATTGTATGTTTTGTTGGTTTTTTTTGGTAAGTGTATGTGTGTCATAATGCTGTATAACAGTGTGTTGTGCATTTTATGTAGGAAAATAAAAACACAAAGAGAACTGGTCTATAGATGTTTGAAATTTGCGTCAATAGCTCGAGGGTTATGGCATGTTGTCAGTGTATACATGGAATATTTTCTCGGTGATTTATTTTGAAATGGTATGCGTATATTGCACTGATGCAGAGGTGCATATATGGATATTGCCCTGCAGATATTGCCCTGCAGATATTGCCCTGCAGCATTGCGTAAGGGGAAATATAGTGCCAGATCTGTTTCTGTTTGTCTGGATGCATAGGTTTTCTGATTGGTACATAATATTGCCCTGGTGTGTGTATATTACCCAGTGTTTTAAGTTGAGGGATGTTGCCCTAGTTGGTAATATTGCCCAGTTGAATATATTTCCCCATCGGTGTGTTGCCAAGTGTGATATACTACCAATGATGAAGGCCCATTGCCACATACATGTACATACATGTACATTCATACTGTAACATTGGAAGTGTATACATGTACAGTAATAGCATATTGGGCTTGCCATAAAGCCTTCGGTACTGTTCTGGCAATGGTTAAAGTACCTGTATAAATATTGCCCTGGTGGGGCTTGACTATCACCTGTGTTATATTGCCCCTTAGATGAAACATAATATTCCCTTGATAATGGAAAGAGTATTGTGAAGAAGTGAATAAGGTTATTTGAAGAGAAAAAAAGAGTGCTGCGTGGAATGGTTGAATAATTTCGATAGGAGGATTTCTTTTCTTCCTTTTGTTATTTAGAACTGTCAAATTCTTTGCGAGGATATTTCCCAGGCATATTTTACCCTTGCTTGTCTGAATTTCAACTTAAGTTGCCTGTTTCCATCTGTCATGTCCAACCTACGTATTTTCTGTGTAGCAGATTCTAAAAAAAAATGGCTCCCAACCAAACTAACAGAAACATATTTATAAGCTTGGCAAGATAAGAAATGAAGTTTCAAACTGTTTCAAGTAAATTGGTGAAGGTTTTAGCCAGGCAATAGTTTTCTGCTTACAGGTATTTCGCCTTGAAGGCCCAGTCAAGTAAAGTCTACATGTACCTCCATGGTTTTTTTTCCTAAATAGCCGTCATTTTCTTTGAATCGATTTTGCCTGAAATAATCCATTTGGACAGTGTGTGCAAATCCTTTCAAAGCTTTGTTTTTCATCCTGAACGTTTTTCAAAGTACTTCAATGCCATGGGAGTTTTGTTTGTGAAGTTTGTCCTCTGTTAATCCAGATTCCAGATTTTACAGAAATTTTATCACTAGTGTTTTGGTATCATGAAACTGTTGAATCTTGCTCAGTTTTCTGTCTGCCCTCTTATCACAGTTGAGGCAGAATGCAACAAACTCTATGATAGGTCTATATTAGTCATTTCTGTTTAGAACTATGCTGCTGACCAATCAAAAGCTTCTTTTTTTTCATAAAGTACACTCATTTGAATTTCAAGCAAGGTCAATCTTTGCTGTGAAATGGCCCAATGCAGTGATTCGTTCATTTGTTTGTTCTGTCTTGTTATTGTTTTCTATTAATGAGTATAACAGGGCTGCGCTCTGATTGGGCAAATTTGTTCTGAAGAAAATTCAGTAGGTTTAATTCACCATTTCACATGCCTTTTTTTTCACTGTTGTTTTTGATGAAATTTGAATCTGCCACAGCGTTCTTTGTTAGGATGTATATAAGAAAATTGTTCATATTCCTTCATCCTTGAGTCAAATTTGAAGAAAAAAAATCACATGCTCTCAAACTGCAACTTTTGTCTCTGTTTGCAAAAGGTGACACTTTATGGCAAGAAGACAATATCTTTTGTCACAAATTCTGGGATCTCTTTTGAAATGTTTTATACACCATCGTTTGGAGTCATATTTGGAATTCGCGAGTCGTTTCCGTTATACGGAACATCTTTTTTTTCTTCAAATATCTCAAGGATTTTGAAGGAGTTGTATGTATTTGGGATGCCAAATGTTTTTGTTGTGTTAAAAGTTTAACGACCAGTGACCAGCCTATCCAAAATTTGGTTTGGGCAAAAAAAAGCTCTTTGAGTAGTCTATGTACTTTCGTTGAGATTTTGTTTCAATACTTCAATCACTCAACTGGTTTGAGTGAAATATCAAAAAGAGGGGAAAAAATACGAAATTTGAAATCGAGGTAACAGAAATTTATGTTAGTGTGGCTGGTCACAAAATTATACGTACGTAGCATAGAACAGAACAGGCTGTATTTACCTAGAATAAATGTTATATGATATGTGCAAAATTTATGTACAGACAACAACAAAAACATGCAAACATAAGTAAAAATAAATATGAAACATGTCTACAAGCTTTGAGCAATTGTATGCGACTTGATACACATGTTGAATATATACATACCAAGTACTTGCTATTTGTACATACTAAAATATTATTACATTTCACATCATGAAATGACAAACTTTTTATTTTTTACAAGAAAACAAAGAAAAAAACCAAAACATGCCTACATGCATTTAAATATATTGTTACAAAAAAAGAAACGAGTGCAAGATATTATTAAAAAATTGAAATTGTTAGATATTATAAAAACATTAGATTGCATTTACATGACAACATCATAGAACATTTTATAAAAATTTGCAATATTTTGGCATATAAGTCTTCTTTTTTTTTGTACCATCGACTATATACATGTAACACGCCACTTAACACGACTTGAAATACAAAAAAAATAAACAAAAAGTGTGTGTCATTAATTTTTTTTCTCGTATTTTGTTTCCATCTGGGCCAGAATACTTTTTTTTAACTTTCTTGAATTGAAACATGATCCTATGCAAGTCTCGTTTCGGAATTGTATTTCAGTCACCAGCATGTTTGTGTAGGTAAATAATTAAAAAAATTAACAAAGTAGGACTAAAAAATTGACGAGGAAATTCTGATCTTTAAACACGCAACTTGTACCTCTAATTCCATGTAACATCTTATTCATGTCACTTCAGCTCAGGAAAATATTTAGAGAACAATATTTAGTTATTTCTGAAATTACAACAACAAAAAACAATGGAAAAAAGTTATTAATATTGTATGGAAATGTTTATTTTGAATACCGGGTATAGCCCTTCGGCAAATTCCAATATTAAAATCAGTTATCATTTAAATTCAGGTATAAATTAGAAATTCGACATTCAGTCAGTGTTTTGCAAAGTCAGTAAGTTGGATTCTTGAGAAGTCGGCATGTGAAGATATATTGCTCTGGGTTCGATTTCAGTCGAACTCATTGTGCACAACTTATGTGTCTTTTGCGTACTCATCCCGAGTTTAAATACATCCAAGATGTGACTTACTCCACCGAGCTTAGAGAAAACTTTTGGTGAGGTTTCTGCATAGAACAGAAGAAAAACAATATGTCATTTGTGATTTTTTTTTTTCAGTGAAATTTTGTAGATGTTTGCAAAATACTGTAAATTGTTCGTGGAGAATGTTTGTTTTGCAAAATTTCTGCCAAAAATGTATGAAATTCTAAAAGCAAAATTACAATTTCAAATTATTTAATAATTATAATTGAAAAAAAAATAAGAATATATTTGGGTTAGTAGAGATGATATTTTGCAAACATCTATGCAAAATGTTAAAGACTAATTTTTTTGTGAAACAAATTAAGACAAAGTCTACAAACAATTGCTGAATCCTTTTTTTTTTTTTGCTAAATTGAATTTTCTTTCCATTTGTAAAGTGCAATCTAGTTATCTTTATTTGGACTTGGTTTTACAGAGAAATTTTACGGAAAAAGTTATATTTGATGAATGGTCATTTTTCACTACCGTGAATATTAAGTTATGATTTTTTCATTACCAATACCTTTACGTTTCAATTGTCTGAAAATATGGAGAAAAAAAATTGAAAATTATTCACTTGACGTGACAGCATGTTAAAAAACTTCCACCAGATTTTAGGGAATGTTTGTCACGTCTCGACTACTTGTATGCATCTGTTTTGATTATGAATTGTAATACTGCCTTATCTACCTGAAGAAAAAAAATGCAAAATTGACAATTAAGCAGAACTCTGCTTTTGCACTTAGTCTTAGGGCTATCATATGTAGGTCACGTTTATACGCATGTCTAAATATTCATTCCATATTTGTCCTTTTATTTCAAGGTGAAAACAGTAACTATTTTTCTTCTCAAGAAAATGTCTTTCTACTCATTTGTTTTTCCATCTCAGTTTTGGGAGATTCAAACAAAAGTACATTGTACCAGGGTTTTTTTTTAGAAGAATATTTGTCAGGTATGAAGTCAGTTGTACTCCAAGTAAAAATTATACCTTGCGATTTCAACAGAAATTTTCGAAATCCAACAGTTTTTATTTCAAAATTTAGAAGATACAGTTTATTGTTAAAGTCTAGATTGGCGCTGCGCTTCATGATTTGTTATTAATGCCATTGAAATACAAATTGTTTGTAGTATTTTAACTGCTCCTGTGCTTCCATTAAGTGAATGACATAATTTTTTTTTCCCAAAACGATTTTTTTTTCCAGTGGAATGTTATAACTGTTGTCCTTTTCCAATTATTTGTTACCTCCGCCAAGGAGGTTATTTTTTCATCGGATTTTCTTGGTAAGTTGGTTGGTTGGTTGGTTTGTCTGTCAACAAGATAGCTCAAAAAGTTATGGATAGATTTGAATAAAAAAATTCTTAGGGTGTCCTTGGTACAAAGTACAAATCGATAACATTTCTGAAGTGATCCGGATCTGGGCCTGGATCCAGGATTTTTTTTAAGGATTCCTCACCATTTATTTAGCCTTGAAGGAGGTTTGTGCTCTCTGAGTGTTTTCTAGTTTCTTTATGCTGCCATAGGAATTTTGTTTTCGTCCTCAGACCAAGCTGCCGAACTGTAATAATTTTTGTTTATGCCACATGAAAAACAATCCCAATCCGTCTGTTATGTTACACATATTTTTTAAAATGCCTAAAAATAGTTTCCTCGACTTATTTTTGTCACTTAAGTTTTCGGGATCCTAATTGTATAATTTATTTTCTTCAGAGCATATAGTAGTTATTTCAATGAGCTATTTTGGCCCAGACTAAATGTTTTGGTTTTTTTGTAAAAAAAATGCAATATTTATTACTGGACTTTTTTTTCAATATTGAAAAGATTTAGGATTATGTGAAAATTGGCACACACTTTTATTTTTTTCTATTAATTTTGTTTTTACAAAACACATAAATACATGTAACATGTACTTACCATGCACGCACCACACACACGCATTAATACGTACAAACAAAATAAACACATTGTCATCAGAAACAAAAAGTATTTCAGTTAATTAGTTAATTGTGTTAAATGATCTACAAATCTTGCATATTTTGGACAACTATAAAACATTGCATAGATACATATCATTTATAACACAACAAACATTTTTAGGCTGGTCACTGCTTCGCTAGCCTTTTCCCATACTTATGCATGGAGGAGAAGTAGGGTACCAACCTTAACATCACAAACACACACATGTACGAACATTTACCGTTTGTTCAACAAAATAACATTCAAAACCAAAACAAAAAACCAAACAGTCACACGTGCAACTGTCATTTTTCTGTTAAACACCAATATAACTAAACATGAAACAGTAACCCAGAATTCAAAGGAAGAGACACAGAAAGCTTAAACACAAATAACATTGTGTATATAGCATGATAACTGTTAACTTGTTTTAAAGGAATTTAACATTGTATAGTTGCAGTTACCATGGTAATTATGGGGTGTAAAGTTAATTGAAATTCCACCTGTTTCCAAAAGTGGGGAGTTTTTTGGTTGTTGGGTCATATACATGTAGCAATAGGAATACGTTCTGAACTACACTTACTTTTTTTATCTCATCTTTCTCCACTTGGAAACAAAAGGGAAACATTTCTTCTGTTGCTGCATTTAATATTGAATAATCGTTTGAATGGATATTAATTATTTCTGGTAATGAAACCAAGGATTCCTCAAAAGCGCCCTAGGCACTGTAGCTCGCAAGCTTGAAGAAACCTGTAAAGAGGAGACAATGAGAAGAAAAAAATACAGTTTTAGAGGTGGGAGGAAAACCCCTGAAGAATATTCTGGGGAAATTCCACGAAATCAGGTAGGGACTGAAAGCCAATCATATTGGCCAGGGCAGGAATTGAACCCGGGTCACAGCGGTGGAAGGCGAGGACAGTACCACTACGCCAACCTTACTCCTCCCACTGGTCAGTTGTGGAAAACTTTTACCTCACCAAACTCTCTCTTGCCTCAATAGGTGGGGGCAGGCTGACGTCATCCGATGAAAACATCATTTCATTTGCTCACCAGTTTTCATCGGTTGCTATGTGTTACCTTTCAGCACTCCAGATTTAAGAACCATTGACTTTCAAGAACATAGGTCTGGGAGGAAGATAAGGCAATGTAAAAAAAATCCCGGATGTCAGCGCCCACCTATACAGTCCACTATCTTAAAGGCATGTGGTATCATTTGCTTTTATCTCAAAAGTAAGCTACCAAATTATTATCCAAAAGCGTACCTTGATTAAATATCGTACTGGTACTAAACACCCCATGAAATTATTCCGTGTGGCCTGGGGCCAATTTCATAGAGCTGCTGAAGCACAAAATTTGCTTAGGCACAAAAAAATTGCTTAATAAAATCAGGAAACTTCGTGCGATTGTTATGCCAAGTAAACAACAGCTAAATACCAGTCACAAGCAATGTACATCGCATGGAGTTTGGGCTGGTAACCTTTGTATTAAGCAAGGTTTTTTTTGTGCTTAAGCAAATTTTGTGCTTAAGCAGCTCTATGAAATTGGCCCCTGCTGGCATTTAGAAGAAATCAAGAAATGTAGGTGATTTCCAGCGATCAGTCAGCGGACTGATTTTTGGAATAAGAAGTTGTATTGACGAAATCGTGTTTCGTGATCAAAAGGTTGTGCATGGTTTTTCACTGTTTCCTCGAAAAGTGTAATATCCACTGAGCTGAACGTTCAACAGGTTAAGGTTTTGAACATTCTCCCTTGGATTTTGAGTGGTGTTATTATTGGAAACGGGCAAAATGCATGAAAAGCAAATGATCCTATATGCCTTGGAAGGTAATGCATTTGAGCTCAAGAATTAGAAGAGCTCGTCGAGGTCAGAGGCAGTTTGGTTCGTTTATACCAAAGTGTTATTAATATTCCTGGTCGAGACCCGTGTCAAGGGGATCATTAATTTTGTCAACGAGACCCCAATCTGATACCCTCTGCATTACAATGGGAGTTTGTGGTGTCGGTAACAATTAGGTACGGTGTACAGTCAAACACCTTTATAACATTAACAAGGTCCTTGGGACTTTACAAATTATATCAGGTATCTTGTATTAATAGTAATGGAAAAACAAAGAAAAACAAAGACTTGCTATGGGACCTAAAATTGTGCTTGTTATAAGCAGGAACTTGTATTAACAGTGCTCTTCTTATCAGGGTTCGACTATATTTTTTGTTCAGAATGATCTGTAAAGAACTACAGAGCGTGAAATTACAGCCGGACCTCAGACACGTTTGCACTATTTTACAGTGGATTTGCTCAGTTAAGTTTTGTAAATTCTCCTAAGAGCTCAAAATCGACAGCTGGTTCATTTTTGTCTGAGCAGTGTGTCTCTAGTTCATGCTTTGGAATACTTCTTGTAACTTTTGACCTCTGTACAGCTTTCCATCTTTGGTAGTTTTCAGGTGTCAGAGTTACAGGCCAAGCAGAGAAGAACTGAAGGGATCCATGAAAGTTACTGTTTTGGGGATCGGGGACAAATATACCAGATTTTCCTTTCTTAACAGTCTGCATTTAGACAGACTTTGCAGTGGGATGGGATATTTCATTAATCGTTGTTAAGAAGGTGGTAAATCTGGAGTGAACAAACTTATTAATGTGATAAATCTATACCACGTCCCGGCCACTTGCTTACTAATACGCAGGGACGGTAAATGAAAAAAAAATGGACAATATTCCCCTGACCATGTTATGATGCAGATATTTGTTTCGTTGTTACTAAGTAATGTTTAAAATAACTGGAACTGACTGCATACGTGTACAACAGATTTATATTGCAGTGATGTCAGTTAAAAAAAAAAGGAATTAAGAGTAAAGAATAATCACACAAAATATGTGGCCAGCCAATTTTTGTTTAATTTTTGATTACAACTGGTGCATCAGTAAATTATACAAATATAGTATCAGTCTGGTCCAATTGAAGCGACACGCAACACTGTTTTTTCCTTCTTCACAGAATTCAATATTTTTTTCAAATTTTATTGATAAAACATAAAAAAAAAAATTCAGGAGAGATGTTTTATTAGTCACAACATTTTTTTGTAAATTGCGGTTATTTATAATAAACCTTTTCAAATAATTTGAAGAGGGATCACGATAGGGTACTTGAATCTTTAAAAAAAATAGTAAAGATCAATAAAATCCATACCGTTACAGAAAATCTTAATTGTTTGGAGTTTTATTCTTTAATTGCCTATGCCTATAATTACTCCCCCCTTTTTGTGGTATCTCCGCCCTCAAAGTGGGGATTATCACTCGGAGAGTGTGGGAACCATCACCTATGGAAAAGCAAAGGTGCAAGTTTTATTTTTAAGTTAAGTCCCAACTATAGTTTGTCCCGATGCTATAGTTGTCGCATAAAATTCTCCCTAAAAAGACCCAAAAACAAAACACCGCCCTCCCGCAAAAGAACCCCCAAAATCATATTCCTTGATGGCTTTCAAAGATTATGTAAATGCTGATTTATCTGAAAGAGTTTTTCATCCTCGTCATTCTTGTAAAGGGCAAAATCCCAGATTAGACTAATCTGGGCAGGCTACCAATTCTACCACAGAGGCCCCCTTCAATGGTGGAAGCATTATGCTAGCTATTGTTCAGATAATCCATCACAGGGGGCAGCTGTTTTGAACAATAGTGTGCACATTGCAATGGTTTTCTCCATTGATGGGTGCACTGTGCTAGTACAATGATCGTGGCAGAATTCAACTATATGAAAAGGTGGGTTGCATCAAGTCCTCCTATGCGAACATATATTCTGTGCCAAGTTGTCTTTTCAGTCAATCAAGTGACTGTTTTCAACAGTTAAGAATTCCCAGCCTTCATAAAGCAGGATTGACTGACTGTGACTGTTTATGTACCTTGATACAGATTTGCTTGGACTGGGGGTAATTGACAAGCCAGCTGTGCCCACAACTTGCCTGCTTTGTCTGTTCATGCCCTGTTGACTGAGTTTGACTAGTCACAGTGCTTGCTTGACATATGATCTGACTGTTGGTGACTAGCCTGTGTTAAAAGTATAACAAGGGAAGTGGACGGAAATTTCGACTGTCTGAGACTTTAAATAGGAGGGTAGATCAAAAATATAGTTTAATTCATTTTTTTTTGGCAATTTATTATTATTATTCATACGCTTGAAGTAACTCAAAAGGTCTACATATATTTCTATTGCTTTCTGAAATGTATATTATATACATTGTAAAACCAAATTACAGTATACCCACAGCAAGTGCTACAACAGTTTTGAGACCTCCAACATAGTTGCCACCAAACATTTCTGCAAACACCCAGTTCAAAAATGAGGGTTTTTCAACTATAATTTTAGTTTGTTACTGAACTTAATTTAAGGGCAGTTGATTCGAGATTATGACCCGTTTTTCCTGCAGTATTCTGTGATAGTTACTTTGTATCATAATGCCCATTACTGGGACGGAGAGTTTAATCTGTCATGAACCAAGCGGCTCAGTGGGACAGGCGATTATGTGCGTTATTGCAATATTTACAAGCCGCGGAGGGTATTTTGGGATGCTAGTCCCACAAAGGTGTAAGCTAGCTATAAATTAGAGTTAGCGTGTCATTAACTTTCCTTCACAACTCCCCCCCCCCCTTCCAATCCCTTTTCGAGTACCTCTGGACAGATTGTGCTAAAAAAAATCAATCAAAATGTTGGCATCCATCATCACGGTACCCTGCCATCCTTGGCACATTTTGGCAGTACACTAAACTGGTAACCATTCAGGCTGCCAGATATACTAATAGGACAATAAGGTTGAGTAGGAAATCATCATGCAGACTTGGGTCTGATATAAAGTTGACACTCGAAAAGTTCATTACATCAAATAAGTGGCTAACATTACATGTTGCCAAGTACATATCTCTAGTCGGAAGCAAAGTTTTAGCCAGAAGGGTGTCTTGTCATCTTAGGCCAAAAAAAAAAGTCTCCGGTTTCTGCTTTGCGCGCACGTCGCCGTAGCCATGCGCGTCGGGAAAATGAAAAAGTTTTTTTTTTCAATGAAAGATGATGTCTCAAAACCGCCAAACTCACTGGTTTGACTGGAATCCTGCTGCTGCACAATTTTAACGTGTTTTTAGATTGGGTTATGGTCGAGAATAAGCTTTATGTGGCCTCTCTGGACTCCCATATATTTGCACTAAGTTTAGTCGGGCACCATTTGCAGTCATCAGCCGACATTTGAAGCAAAAAAATCAGGTAAAAAAAAAAAAAAGCCGCGTCGCCGCACCACTTTTTGGGCAAGCTCCATACCAGAAACCGGAGACTTTTTTTTTGGCCTTATGGACACCCTGTAGGCTTTTCTGCATGACTACTTTTGATATTATAAAGCAAACTTAACTTTTGCACAAATGTAACACCTCAACAAATAAAATGCCCCGTTTTCCAATTCAGGGCAAATTTGGCCACCACTTTTTTCAAATGTTAACTCAAGCCCTGGTTGGAAGTGCATAGTAGACTAAAACATTTTGTCAAAAAAACACTGCAACAAATTTTATCTAGTACTGGTAGCGCTCACACTTCTTATGACCCTCTCAGTGGTTACAAAGTGAGAGTTGGAGGAGATCAATGGGAGGGACATTTGATTGCAAAAGATGCCTGATGCTCACACAAAGATTTTAATATGGACATTCAAAATAAAATTGGTTTGACGTACTTTGCGCCATACGCGTGCAAATCAGTACCTGTGCGCATTGTGTCCCGGCCACCGCTCTCAAAAGAGGAAGAAAAAAAATCCCTCTACTAGTTCATGCAGATAATGCGTAGCTTTAAGTTATCCATTTAAAAAAACATTCATTTCAGTTGGCATGATGGCATGCAGAATAGTTAAGCCACAGACTGGGGCCTGGAGTGCTGAAAAACATGTGAAACGAAATCAGGCCAACTTTACTCTTCGACCGACAAAATTCTCCAAAATTTTCATGAGGCAAGGACAAGGTCCTCAGTATTCCACCAAGTAAGTTTGAAGTCTCAATTCAATTTTTAAAGGAGACTCTTCTTCAATATTCTGCACCTGAGAGGGAAGTCAAGTGATATCAATTTGAGGCTAAAGACTAGACTGGTACATGTCAAACCATGGTCCAACTGTTTGAAAAGACTGACCTCTTCATTTAGTCTGGTAGCTGACTATTGAGTAAGGTGTAGAAATAGAGACTAGTACCAGACATGCCAGATGTTTCTTTTGGCACAGTTGATTGATGCAGTACCATTTGGACTGGTTGTTTCAGGTGCCAGTCTATTTCCTTGTACTGCATGTTTTTAATGCCTTTAAGTCCTGGGACTCTCATACACAGTAACGAGAGTCCCAAAATTTTTGGACTAGTTCAGCCATACTTTTTATTCTCGCTACTTGGTGCTATGGAAGTCTAAAAAAAACAAACGCCATCTACTAAAATGTTCGGCTCATTTCTTGGCGTCTTCCTGGGCGATCATTTTGCTGTACATCTCTGGGTGTCTCCGGATGTTGAGGCCGGAGACGCTCTCGCCCTTCTTGGCACGAGACCGGCCGATGATGATCATGGCGACGGCGGCCAGGAGAGTAGCCGCGCCCATTAACAGGTTGATGTAGATGCGGAATTTGGTCTTGGCACTCATCAGAGCAGCCTCACTGTAAAAAAAAACACAGAAAATATGAGGGGGAAATATAAGGCCAGTTAAAGGGAAGATACAACATTTGCAAACATCAAAAAACGAAATGATCAAATTATCACGAAATACCTTACTGAACGGTTATAGGGATTGACAGTTTAAAGCATCCTGTAAAATTGTGGCTCCTGGTGTGCTGACATTTTCAAGGATAACTGTATTATTCCAGCGCTTGTCGGCCGACCAGCGTTGGAAAAAACTGGCTTTTTTCAAAAACTGCTCCTATCTTTTCATATTTTTATTCCGCATTTTCTTTGCAATAGATTACACACCTGTGAAGGGGTACAAACCTGCTAGAGTGATTCTTTGACCTTACAATTCAACAAAGTCTTTACGTTTCTTCGTTTCATCTTAAGTGGGGTCGGGGAACCAGACTACAAGAAAATGATTGGTTTTCTTGTTTTTTCCAGCATAAACAAGCCCAGAACGTGAAACAAGTCAGTTTAACAATATTTGCTATAACATACTAATCCTCCAAATCCATTTATTTCTGAAAATTGCAGCAAAAGCAAATGTTGTACATTCCCTTTAAACGATGCATTTTATAATGTAAAGTTGAAGTTTACGTGTAGGCCCTATAGACCTTGTCACATTTGTTTACAAATTTGAATATTGCCGTCAAGTGATGCCAACTTTCAGCAAACTGTTCTCTTCTGCACTGCATGTATATCTATTGAAATGTGAGTGGTTTGACGTTGAAAGTGTTGACATTAACCGTTTTAATGCAAGACGAATAATATTCAAAAGATGCTTAAATGTTTGGGTTGCCCATCAGTTGCTCAGAAAGAAAAAAAATAAGGAAAACAAAAATTTGTTCTTACGAGACCAATTTGGGCACGTCATCCACTGTCTTGTATTTTCCCGTCCACACAAATATTCTTCGCTCCGTGTTGCTTGGTTCTCTGTGTCGTGTGGTTGCACTCTCAGAAGTTTCTTAATAATAATAGCAAACACAAGTGACATAGTGAAATCAAAATTCAAATTTTTTTTGCTTTCGAATTTTACAACTGAATATTAAAACATTGGTTGGGCATTCATGAATATCACCAAAACAGACACTGGGGCAATGTTCAGAGCCAATTTCATGAATGCTGTAAATATAGATTGCCAAAAATCGTTATTTAAAAACACCCCACAATTTTTTTGTTTACCCATTTTATACTAGGCCTTGTATCAACTATCAATATCCAACCACCCCATCAAGTTCAAAATTTGCATTTCATTTGTTTGGATTTGATTGAATCTAAGAAAAAGCTATGATTATGAAATTCGTTTTTAATTTAAGTCTGAACAACTTTCTCATTTTAGTATAAGAAGCAAGTGGTTTGACAAATTCACCACTCGCTGTTCCCGATGTCTGTGGCTCCGGTGTCTTCTCAACTTCCTTGCCGGTGCTGTACGCCCGAAGTGCCCCACAACAATTCACTGGCGGCCCGTTGCCTACGTGCGTCGATACAGCGGAGTTAGCATTCAAGTTCAACAACACACGGTTGTTCCGCATCTGGCAAGGCACCTTTGCCGACGTAAAAGACCTCGAAAAAACCCTTAACACTGGGGCTACAGCCTGCCTAGATATTCTTAACATTGTCGTCTTGCCTTCTAACAATCTCTGATCAAAATCGGACAAATTGTCCTGACAAAATTCCTTCAAATCAGAAAAATCTTAAGCAACCGGTCTCTCGACTCTCTCGCTCGAATGCTGTGCGTGACCTTTGGACCCTTGAGGTCACCAGTCGTCTAGCTCTCTTTTGTAACAGAGGTTGTGAATGGATTAAATGTGAGTACTTCCGACATTTAAGCCAATCAAAATTGGTGTTTTGTAAAAGCCACATCAGCGAGTAAGATAAATAAACTCAGGACGTGTTGGGGGATTTCTTGTCAAGGGACATCCCCATCGATCCACACGCGCGCGGCATGTTCGCTGAGAAATTCGACTCAGAAGGGGAGGAGAGCTAGTGCAAGCAAGTAAGTCAATGACTTGATGACGGTCATGGTGTTTTTAAACAGCGAAAAGGCATCTTGAGTGCGAACGTGTTGGCACGGCATATGATCTGATGATATTCCTCGATCCTAAATGTTAATGCATGTTTTGTTTTCTGTTTTACAATCATTGCGATTCTTTCTTAAAAGTCATTGACATGTTTATGTTTCCAGTTAAATTTATGAAAAAAAGTTCTTGGAAATAAACATTGTGGTTTTTCCTACCTCCATGGTTATACCTTCAAAATATTGTTTTGACAATAATTCCCATTTTGTTTGTTCCATCATGTTTTTCCAATAAGTCAAAATTATTGTTCAAAAATGAAATAAAAATGTACACCAACATTATGCATGTTTTGTGACGCATCAGTTTTCATGGATCAGTTTTCATCTTATGTCAAGCGCTCTTATGTCAGAACATGGGGGAGGAAACTAGGCTCAATAAATATCACATTTCCTTTTTTTGTACAGAGTCGTTTTAATCAAGCATTTTTGAGTCGATCACAAATCAGGTCACATGTATTAAAGTAAAGGGATAGGGCCTAAACGATGACAAAAGAATGTTGTGATTTGTGTTATTTGTCAGTATTAATCAAAACATGCACATTTAAATTCTAATTTGATTATCACTACCCCAGGCTATAAAGCTATGGCGTCGACTCTACAGGGCTTCAACTGTGCAATCTGTGGCCAGGAGTGCTCGACAGAAGGCGACCTGCGAACCCACATGCTCCTAGACCACGAGGAGAATGCGGGCAACTGCCCGATGTGTGACCTTCGACATTTGACCTTGGAAGAGTTAGACCTTCATGTGAACACTGCGCATTCCACAGTGTTGAGCCCAGGCAGACTTGGACAGGAAGATTCAGCATCATCTTTAGTTACGGCATCCAGTCTGGTGGATCATTGTCCAAATTCAAATGGATCATCAGAATCGGTTGATTACGAATTAAAGATGAGAAAATTTGATCCCGATGAGAGCATGGAAGGATGCCAGAACTCGGAGGAAGAACGTTGCGAGTCCTCCTTCACAATTGCTGGAGCCAGCCAAGCAGTGGATAGAAGTAAGATTCCAGCTGATTCTGAGGTGACAAAGACTACATCGGACCCTTCTACAAGAAGAGACGGTGAAAAGGTGAAGTCCAGACCTTGCGCCTGTAGTTTTGGCCTCAGTGAAAACATGGAAACTGACGGTAAGGGCAGCTCAGAATCGTCATGTTCAAACGAGCAGTGTCTCTTGAATGGCTACGCAAACTCAAACTGCTGTGACACCGTAGAGAAACCAAGCAGAATGGAAGACAGTTGCGCAGATTCTGAAAAAGAAAGTGAGCCACCCAATCAGGGAAAGATTCTTGAGCGAAAACGATCGAGAAGCAAGGCCCAGTTGAGCTCCTCAAGTGCCAGCAGCAGTGCAGCTGACGTCAGCTCTACCGCTGGAGATTCCACAGACAGGTCATCTTCGTCCTCACCGACATCAACTGCAAGCCCATTTAAGAAATTCCTTCGGATATTCAGTCCCAGTAAGTCTGTGCGGAAGAATGTAGTTGAAGACACGTGTGCCTCTGGAGTTTCTTCTATGAAAGAATCAGATGATCAAAATTTAGATCAGGATAATGACATATCAGATCCAGAGTGTCCTTTCTGTGATATCTCAGGTCTTGACCCAGATGCAATGATGAGGCACATTGAAAGTAAACACAGCAATTTTTTGGCAAGTCCCTGCGTGGAGAAGCAACCGGCTCAGAATGGGAACCAGTGGAACACGTCCATGATCCAGAAACCCAAGGTTCCAAAGCCGACACTCTTGAGTCTTAGCAAACAGGCGCAAAACCTGGAAACGGTGATCACGTGCCCGATATGCGGGCTTGGAAGCTACGACCCGGACTTCTTGACTGTGCACGTCAACACAGAACACGCAATATCCGACGACAGCAGGGACCAACCAGCAACAGAGCCCTCACCCTTTGACGATGAGGCCGGCCCCAGCACAAGCGCAAGCTCAAATCCCCAGCAATCGGTATGTCCAGTGTGTGGGATGGGCGGACTGAACCCGACATCTCTCAATGACCATGTGGAAGGTCACTTTGAAGTCAAAGGTCAGGAGTCAGTCTCCAGTGACCGACAACTTGCCAGACAATTGGCTGAAGAAGAACGACAGTTACAGGAACGGCAGCAAAGGGAAACTTTCAAACAGTTGCAGGTATTTTGAGAAGTCATGATAACCATAATGTTAGCTTTGACTAGTGATACATCGCATGCTAATACGAAATTCTAATATTCAATTACAATTTCATTAAAAAAATTTAAATGGATAATTTCCATCTGTATGTGAGTAGATATATAGCACCCCCCCCCCCCCAGATACGTGTATGTGCCTTGATAACCCCACTTCAACAATCTTTTCTTCTTCATAAAAAGGCAAAGTATGGCATGGATGAGGTCGGGAGCCACAAGCAACAGTCTGAGCAAGACCTGGAGAAAGCAGTAACCCGAGGCCAGATCACCGTCAGCGATTACAACCAGCGAAAGACAAGCCTCAAACGATCCTTGGCTGTAGGAGTTGACGATGGAAAGTCACGTACCCCTGGTAAGTTTGAAACCTTTCTTTCTTCAATTACTTTATTTTTAAATGATTATATGTTAATCACTAAAAAGCTTTAAAATTAACTTGAGGTTCATAATCAAAGCTTCATGTTACGCCCAAAAGAAAAGTAACATCTGGGTTTTTTATCAATTTCCGAGCAACATGCATTCTGCAAAACATACCCTCCCCACCAAAAAAAAAAAAAGTTCTACTCAGTATAGTTGAATACCATAATTCAGCTACTATGATTCATACTTTACAGTTACAGTTATATTTACAATGGAGTGGCATGGTCAAGCGGCTAAGAAGCACCGGACTCGTGCTCTGGTGTTTCAGAGGCAACAGTGGCGTGGGTTCGAGCCCGCCGGGTGGACACTTGTGCCCTTAAGCAAGGCACTTAACCATCATTGCTTCGCCCCTCGGATGGGACGTAAAGCCGTAGGTCCTGTGTGTTAAATGCAATGCACGTAAAAGAACCCAGTAACACTTATCGCTAAGAGAAGGGGTTTGCCCCGGTGTTTCTGGCCTCCTGTTATTACTCCCCTGCAGAGTCCTTAGGGGAAAAACCAACCGAGAACAAGAATAGATTTGTGGTGCAGTATCCAACTCACAAACAATGTGTCTCAAAGTAGTTGTTAATGTATGATCCACAGACACGAATCCTCCAACACTTTACATTCCAGGTTTGATTCAGAAGATGGTGACCTACTACACTGATCAGACAACTCCAGGCTTGAGCTACGTCAGGTTATGCAGTGACACTGACCACTACTCCTCCACTTACGGTGACAAGGGATGGGGCTGTGGCTACCGGAACCTGCATATGTTGCTGTCTTCACTGGTGCGCATCGACGAGTACCGGCAGGTTCTCTTCAGTGGTAATTGTTCATATACACCTTTTTATAAAATGATGTAAAACTTGTAAGATCTTAAAGGCAAGACCTGTTTTCAGATCCACGCCCCCAACACTAAAATTTATCCCCCAAAAATATTGTCTACCATCTTTTTTTAGGTCAGAATGCCATTCCCTCCATCTCCAAGCTCCAGCAGCTGATCGAGTCAGCCTGGGCTAAAGGCTTCGACCCCCAGGGACGGGAACAGCTCGGTGGCCGGGTAGCCAACACTCGCAAGTGGATTGGCGCCACAGAAATCACGGCTGTTCTTTCCTCCCTCCGGGCCAAGTGTCGACTGGTTGACTTTCACACCCCTTCTGGGAGAGGCGGTACCCACCCACTCATGTTTGAGTGGGTTCGGGACTATTTTGGAAAGCCTGGAGCAGCTACTCTGAAGCTGCGAGTTCTCGGGAATAATGCTACTAGAAGGGAAAGCATCCAGACAAGAAAGACACCACTGTACCTTCAACACGAAGGTGTGTATACTATACTGATGACAACAGGTGTGTTTTTTTAAAGTCATTTGGGATGTAGCTGTCTTGGGATGCAAAGCCAGCAACTAGTGGATTGGATGTAACCTATACCCTTGAGTTTGAGTCAAGTGTATCACAGGTCAATATCAAGTCAATCACCAGCCCATTATAAGTCAATCACCAGCCCATCACAAGTGGAATCACTAGTCAATCACAAGCCCATCACAATTCAAATCACTTGTCCATGCCTTATTTTAATCACAAGTCAATCACAAGTCAAATTCCAAGCTCATTACAAGGCAAATCACAAAGTCCCCCGCAAGTCAATTCATAAGTCAAATCACAAGCCCATCACAAGTCAAATCACAAGTCAGTCCTTAGTTTAATCCCAAGTCAATAACAAGTCGAATCCCAATCTCATCACAAAGTCGCTCATAAGTCTGAGGGGATGAACAATGACAAATAAATGACTTTGTCATAGTTCATGATATTACTTGCCACTTGAATTGAATGAAACTGGAAGACTTGTGATCGACTTGTGATGGTTTTTCTCCAGCTTTGCTTTTTCTGCTTTCAATCGCAAGTCAAATCATAAATCTAATCATGAGTCATGTCACAAGTCAAAGCACAAGTTGGAAGAGATGAATAATGCATGCATTATGAAGAGTTCATTTAACCCGCCTGTGCAAACATGTGCCAAGTTGTTTTTGAAATCAAAATCAATCAAATGACTGTTTATAACAGCTAAGAGCTCCCAGCCTACATAAAGCAGGACTGGCCGGCTGTGGCTGTTAAATGTAACTCGATACAGCTATGCTTTGACTGTAGGTGATTGATAAGCCAGCTGTGCCTACCATTTGCCTGTTTTTGTCTGTTGACTGAATTTGACTAGTCACAGTGCTTGCTCAAAATATGATCTGACTGTTGGTGAGTAGCCTGTGTAAAATGCACGGCAGCGAAAGGGATTGGTTTTGTGACAGTCTGTGACTGTTCAGACAGCAGGAGGGTTGACGTGAGAGTGGATGACCTTTCGTTGACTGTGTGATGACTCCAACACTTGATCAACAGTGAGTTACTCATAGCAGATGAGGCCCTAGCTTTCATGATGCTTTGAGGAAAGTGGACATAAAGTAATAACCTTTTCGTCGATCATTTTATTCCAGGGCACAGCAGGACCATCATTGGCTGTGAGGTTCACAAGGATGGCTCCATCAGGCTCCTGCTCTTTGACCCCAGCTACAAGGTCATTGATGGGCAGGGTCTGGGGTCAGCTAAGCTGGATGCCTACGCCATGCGACCAATCAGGAAGAGCCTTACTCAGATGAAGGCCAAGCAGTACCAGATCGTGAGTGTTGATAGGCTGATGACATCTGATCAGGAATACGAGGTGAGTTTTTCAGATCTTACTCATTGATGATTTTTTGTTGTACTGTCATTTTGTGGTTTGAAGTTGAAATTGTATTGGTTTACTTCAGGCTTTCAGTCGAGAATTGAGTTGTAAATATTTTTGCGATCAAATTAACTGAAGAAACAAAGTGCCTATGTGATAAAGTTACCCTTGACCAGCAGGGATTTACCTATCCAAGATTCTGGATGCATTGTTTGAACTGGGGAGGCCTCGGGGGTAGGAGCCTACTGGGAGGCTGCATTTTAGACTCGTTCGTAAGTCACACGAATGGTAGTAAACGCGAAACGAAAATTCCAAAGATGTTACAGTGTGACAAACTGATTATTCAGTCTCACTCTTTTCGAGTGTGAATCCCAGCTACACTGATCTCCCCTCTTGTTCTTTTTTCCGTTCCAGCAAAGTAAAGTTCTCCGGTCTGAAAGAAAGCCATGATCAAGGTCAATCACAAATCCGAGGTCTGTAAAGTCTACGTTTGATCTATCCAAATTACTTTTTACTTTCCATATATAGAGACAGAAATATACTATGCATGGTCATTATTGTTTCACCTATTTGTTTACTCTTCTCATCTGATTTGCACTTTGTAAGATTATTTTGTTCCGCTCCGATTACATGTAACATGATGTACATGAAAGTTCATTTTTAACTTTTATACTTTTTGTAATGCATTGATCCACTGCCGTACAAAAGTCTTCCTTCTATTTTTGTCCATATGATAAGTGCAGCTACAATATACTTTGCCCATGCAGTTGTTCGCTCGTACCCCTCGCCCTGCAAACAGGGCGCTGGTAAGGGCTGATGAGCTTCACAGAATCTTGTGAAGGAAATACAGATTGACCTTCTCGTGCAGCTAGCGCGCGCTACGCATGATATGGGCACCGGAAGCTAGTTTGTGTGACGCGTTCTACGTCACAGGTCACGCAAATCTATCCAATGAGAGCTCAAATGACGTCAGCCCTGACCAGTGTCCTGTTTGCAGGGCGGGGGGTACGAGCGAAATGCAGTTGATGTCATAGCGCCCTCTAGCATATTTGTCTGCAAAACCAACAGGGTGCAGGCCAGTAAATAGGCCCAAAATGATATGATACCCGGACCAAATCACGATTTGTAGGCCCTCAATTTTTTGCTATTAGAGTATTTTTTGGGTCATGAACTTGAGGGTTTTTAAAAAACAGAAGGGTGGAAGCCGTGATCAGGAGTGCATCATTGTATTTCTGTGAAAATTTGGATGAAGTTAGGCCCAAAAGTTGCTCCTTTTTGCAATGGAGCGTATAGGCATCATTTTTTTAAATGGCGATGGGCTTGGCACTACTTTTAGGTGTGATTGTCTTTGGAGGGAAGTTTCTCCGAAGCGTCATCAGATTACGCCCAAAAATTGAACAGAAAATGAAAGATGATGAAACAAGCTTTCATTTGATGGGTGTCTCAAACACATAGGAGAGTTGCGAGTATTTTTCCTGATCTTGAGAATTGGACGGGGGCTATTATCATTGAGGTCTGTGGCAGTTTATTTGCTGGTCTGCAACCAAAAACTCGAAGTGATAGAAAATTATTGTAATTTGTGTCTGATTTCTCTGTTCAAATCCCTAAACTTCACTTTCTGTGGAAACAACTTAAAATTATTTCTCAGATTTTCCATTATGAAAAGTATTCATTGGAAAAGGTGTAAATAAGTTCACGGAAAAAAATTCAAAGATCCTTAACCTATCAACAGAGGGTGCTCTAGTTAAAGGTAACATTGTGCCAATTCCACCTAAATTTCTAAAATATATATTTCTTTTAAAAAGCTTTTACTTGCCATTACAGCAATCAGTAGCTCGAAGGTATATTTGACTTTACAATTGACTATTGTTCACAAAGAAGGCATTGAAAGTGATGCCAAGATATAAATTATTTATATTTTATCAATCGTTTATCATTTTGTTAAAATGTGTTACACAATCGTTATTGGCGCTGGCTACAAAAGTATTACAGCCGTGAAACCACTCATGTATTATACCACAGAAGAGATAACACATGTATGTATTTTGTACATTCTTGTTGTAAACATCGTAACTGCGTTTAAAACTATCATTTTTTTCTTTCAAACCAGGGTCGTTTCACTTCTTTTATAGTAGTTTGTTCAGTTTATATTAGCCTGGAATAAAATCTCGAGTAAAGGAAGCATTGTATTAAGGGGATGATTTTAATATTGGTTCTTGTGGTAAAAAGCTTAATCTCGTAATCTGCTCATCCCCTTGACCCGTTGACCGGCACGTACCATTGGGATTATTAGTTTGGTAATAAGCCACTATATTGCCCCAGGGAGGGTTATATCATTCTCATTCAGTGGCTACTATAGTGCGGTTTTATATTTGAAATGCTTATGCTACTGATGAAAACTAAGCCAAGTTTGATACTGGGCCGCGTTTCGCGGCGCTGCTCTTCTGGCAACAGAACCTTCACTCACTTCGCGGAAAATACAACGAAGCTTGCTTTACTTCAGACGCAATATTAGCTTTTAAAAAGTGACGTGGCAGTGGAAACTTTCATGCGAATCATTTCTTGATTTCTAAAAAAAAAAAAATACATATAGTTTGGTGTTTTAAAGGTTAAAAGAAAAAAGGGGATGAGAATGAATAATACCTAATTACTTCAGCAAATGTAATTTTATTGTAATTTTTCAATCGTAAATTATTTTGTTAATCTAAAGTTAGCAGGCGTCACAGAGCACCTGTCCAACGTAACTTGTAGGCCACGTGATCTCACTGTCCAATCCCAGGCTTGCCTCAGTATTGCGTACTGTAGTCGCATTTTAAGCCTGAAGTCGCTTTCATTGGAATCGAACGATAACTATGTCATTGATTTTAAGGTCTGGCAGGAGCTTCTACACGTCACTTGGTGGTCGGTCTGTCTGTTTGTCCCGAAAATTGACTAAAAGTATGGTGTTCCATATGTGCCATCGGCGTCGTATTTTTCAGCTCTAGTAAGGGATAATTTTGACACTTTCATAAAAGACTTCTTGCAACACGGCCAGAGCTTATTGTGCACTCGCACTTGTTAAGTTAAGCGTCAGAAAAGCTCTTCGGGAGTCAACAAAACTCGGTTTGAGTTAATTTCCAATATTATTGAACAGGGAAATAATAAAACCATTTTTCCTGATACGTTGTTCACACTATGAACGTTCGATCCGTGTCGAAATCTACACGGTTCCAACCCGTGTCGACTTCTAAAAATTTCAACACGGTTCAATTTCGCTACGTTTTCACACTACTCATCGCAAACCCAGCGTTTAGGAGAGGGACCGGTTACGTGAAAGGGTTTAACAAATAAAAGGGAAAATGAGTCAGATTTTCATACGAGTTAGATTTTCATATCACACCGGTGGTGGCGCGACAGGGCAGCAGGTCCGAAGGTTATTTCGTTGCATGCTAAAAAGTAACAACTACAGCGTGCTGCTGCATGCACGCACTCTCGTTGTCCGGCCGGTCCGCGTCCGATGAGTCGATATGCGGTTGTACTCGGATCGAACGTAACCCGAAAGTGTTCACACTACGGCTTTCAACACGTGTCGGACTTCTCGACACGGATCGAGAATTCTCAACCCACCTCCCGAGTAGGGTAAGTTTCGACACGGGTCGAGCGCTCTACACGGGTCAGTGCCGTGTTCAAATGTTGTAGTGTGAAAAGGTTTGTCCATTTTACACGTGTCGGACCCGTGTACCACACGGTGATTTTTCGTAGTGTGAAAAGGCCTTATATGCATCTATGCAAAAAGTAGGCTATAGCCTACTTTTTGTTTTGTATGTTCACATCAACTTTGATAAGCGTCACCAATCATACAAATACGATGCATGATACTGACATGGGTAAATGTTAGCATATCACATGTAGAGCATAGCAGAATGAGGACCAAATAGTATTGGCAAACTCCAGAAGCGTCCTTGCAAATTTATTGGCGTTCTAACTACCGTGAACCTTGTCACGGTCGAAAGGTCGTGTCGTGTTTCAAAGTCAAGATCGGTCTAGTTGAGATTCATACAAGCTAGGCCTACATGTTGCAACGGGAGTGTATCTAAGAACGCAGGTAAGAATTCCTCATTTTTGTAGGGCTGTGCTCTTAATGTGAAAGAGGAAAAATTGGTTGCCGCTTATAATGGACAAAATTAGATTGAGTGGGGAGGGGGCGGGAAGACGAAGGATTTTCTTTCAATTGTTTAAAAGCCCATTGTGCGTTTGTTTTGCCGAGTAAAAAGTTAGAACACTTGGACCAAGTCAGCAAACCCCTCTGTACGCTGTACTGCGTGCAATTAATTTATTACCATCTATATAATGTACCTTAATTTGACGCAGACACAAGTTTGATAACGAATTCTATAATATAAGACATTTTGATCCTTGCCTTAAAGCACACCCTTCAATTATCCACAGTTTTGCAAGTTTTTGGGTTTTTTTTTTTTTGGTTTTTTGCTTCACCAATGTAGGCTTATATGACCTTTTTTCTGGGTGATGATAGGAACCCACATCTTCCACAAGGAGAATTTGCACCAAAATTGTAAACCTACACCAAGTTTATCCGAGTTGGTGCAGGTGCTTAAAAACGGGGTAATAAAGGTCAAGTAATAACATCTGCCACTCCACTCGGCTCGTAAAATATTCGTACCTTTTCCTCCTGTGAACTCGTCATGTTTTTGTATATGCGAGCGAAAAATCTGTTTGCGAGCCCCAGTTTTGGACAATCGGACAGACTGAAACACAAACATTAGTACTGCAAACAAGAACGGAATTGACGTTATATTAATTCAGTCCAGTATTTGGCCTCCGTTTGATATTTCAGGTATTACTGAGGCATATATGTGTGGTTGCTTGGGAACCATAATAATGTTTTGAATCGGTGTTGCTGCTTCTAATCGTTCTGTTTTGTTTTTGACAGAGATGGATGTAGACGAAAGTCTTAAGATTGTAGGCCTTAGTGGACGTGTGCAGAACACCAACTTTGTCATCTTTGGTCTGGGCCTGACTCTGGCGGCCATACAACTCACCTGTGTGGCCTTCACGATCAACCAATCAGTGGAGCACTACTGTAAGCCGCCGCCGGGCTTTTCAGCCAATGAAACCACGCCTTTTATCGTCAAAGACGGTCGCCATGTTCCCGACAGTTGTCATATGTACAGAGTCCTGAACGGGACACTGACAGAGAACACGACGACCTGCCAGCATGGCTGGGAATACCCTGCTTACGATACTTACGGAGAAAAAAGCTACGTGACGGATGTAAGTTGAGTTGGCTTAGCCCAGACTGGGACCTTGAGTGCAGATAATATGCAAAACAAAATCAGGCCAACTTTACTCACTCTTTAGCCAACAAAATTACACCAAATTTTTCATGAGGCAAAGACAAGGCCCTAGCCTACATAACACTTCACTGGCCGAGTTTGAGGTCTCAATTCAATTCTTTAGGCCTAAGGAGACTTTAATTTAACATTTTGCACCTGGGAGTGAAGCCAAGTGATTTCACTGATTGAAACCCAGGACTTGACTGGTACATGTCCAACTTTAAAAGATTGACCCTTCAGTAGTCTGGTGGCATGACTATGATTTTTTTTTTAGAGACTGGGTACCAGATGTTTCTTTCGACACGATTGATGCAGCACTGAAAGGGTTGGACTGGCTGTTTCGTGTGCCAGACTATTTTCTTGTGTTGCATTTTTTTATTTTATCTTTTGGGACTCACGTCACACGCAGTATTGAGATCTCCACATTTTGGGACTAGGCTTAGCCATGCTGCCAACTTTACAAGCATTTCTAATCGGTGTTTCTATATTTTATTCACTAAATGAAAAAGGTCAGCCATATTCCGTACGAGATTTTAAAGAACAACTGGACAAACCCTCGGAGCGAAGCAGTCGATATCGGCTGAATTGCATATGGGCGCGCAAGCACACAGTACGTCACGCATCGACCACTGGTTAACAAAATAATGGACCTTAGTCGAACCTGCTTTTGATTGAAACCAGTGGGTCACACTTGCTCTTCTCTCTCTTCAGCTGGACCTTGTCTGCGACCGGGGCTATCTGGCCAATCTACTAATGTCCATCCACTTCGCCGGTGTGCTGGTGGGTGGTTTTGTAACAGGCCAGGCCGGGGACATGTTGGGCCGACGCCCGGTCAGCATGGTCACGTTGCTGCTCATCAGCGTGTTTGGTACGGCCGTCAGCTTCACGTGGAACCTGGAGCTCATGATAGCCCTCAGGTTCCTCTTGGGGGCGGCATTACCGGTATAGTATAGGCCTAACGTGCTTTACCACACTTACAGATAATTGTTTCAGTTATTTCAAATTTGAAATGTGCAGTGCTGGTTTTATTGCCCAATCAGTCAACTTGGTATTCCGAGTGAACATGTGCACATCAGTATTGTTTGGTATTAATACAGCACATTATCAATGTACACTGGTTCATACGAGCATTGGTTACCAAATTTGCAATTTGCTTTTTTTTTGTCGTGCAATCAAATATCGAAATGCAATTATTATAAGTTGTAATCAGAAAGTTTTAATCAAAAATGAAGTTCTTTTTTCTTATGTTGAATTAATGAAAACACACCAAAGCACTTTAAAGTCTGACTATTTCTTTTCGAATTTTGTACTTGAATTCGAGCCCAAAAAAATTCTCAGATTTCGTTGATGCGCGATTGAATACGACGGACAATTTATCGCGAAAATCGTCTGATCAGCGGTTGATTTGCGCTAGCAGTTTTTGACCACCAGACTGCCTCATCGAAATTGATTGTGGGTGAAATGCAATTGACAAAGTAAACGACCTCAAGGAAAAGTTCTGTTTCGTCTGTGCTATAATTTGCAAAATTAAAAGGCTTACTTTTCTTTAACCTATATAACCATAAAAAAACGGGTTGGCGAAAGGGACGATATATGTATATACATATGTATTTAAATTCCTTGATTTGCTGTTAGGGAAATTCTTTGGTCGGTTACGTCCTTGTGGTCGAGATGTTTACTCCCAAGAAGCGACTGCTGGGTCACGTACTTATCCAGCATTTCTTCAGTCTTGGCGTAATGCTCGTGGCACCGTTGGCTTACTTGATGCCGGATTGGCGTCTCTTCCAACTCGTCACGTCGCTGATGTGCCTGCCTGTCGTCCTGATCATGTGGTAACTAAGAATTGTGTGTATTAAAAGAACTTTCTTTGAACCCTCCCGTTTTTATCGTTCAATCTCAAAGGAATCCAATGATTTTCGTAATTAATGTGGAACCATGCACTGGCGTAGTTTATCACTGATGCTCGATTGGCGTCAATACCAGTGATGTTCTGATCATTGTAATGAAGAGAATTTTAAAGTAATCAGTTTAGTCATGAGGGAATCGCAGGGGAAGCTTAACTAGACCTAGGGCCAATTTCACGGCACTGCTAGCACAAAAATTTGCTTAGCACAAAAAAGTCTGGCTTATAAAAGCAGGTTACCAGCCAAAATTTCACATTATATATATTACTTGTGATAAGTATTCAGCTGTTGTTTGCTTAGCATGAAAACCACATGGAGTTTTGGCTGGTAACCTGCTTTTATAAGCCAGAATTTTGTGTGCTAAGCACATTTTTGTGCTTAGCAGCGCCGTGAAATTGGCCCCTAGCTGACGAGAGCTTGTCTAAAGTGAGATTGAACCTCCATCCAGTTCGGAATCACACAACAGTGGCTCGTGGTCTGGAGCATTGAATTCGTGGTCTGCCGGTAAATCTGCCAGTTGTGGGTTCGAGTCCAGCCTGAGGTTACGTTGCCTGCCCCTTGGGCAAGAAACTTTCACTCATTGCTTCTCCCCATCCAGGAGTAAATGGGTACCTGTGAGGGCAGAGATGCTAATTGTGGTTGATTTCGGCTGCTTTGCGCCGAAATGGCAGCATCGAGCTGTACACTCCCCAGGGAGCTGAGATTGTCTTTGGAATGTTTAATTGGCCCAATGAGCAGGGTAATAAATTATGCTGGTGGATACGTGCGCTTCATAAATGCAAATTAACAGCACCAAAAAGAACGAGTTCACAATATAACCATCGATTTGTAAGGCCACTTAAGGCCTTGGGCAGTATTACATTATTGACGGTAACCAAAACTCCCAAAATTTCCAGGTATGGGCTTGTTGAAAACTTTTTTCGAGGTGCTATCCGTGTGTTCCTCAAATGGTATTTCATTCTATTTATACTTTTGGGTAAATTTAGTGGATTTTGTGATTTAAATTGTTTTTTAGCCTTAAACGTTTTAGAAAGAAAAGCAAAAATGAATTTTTTTCTCGAATATCTTCCCAGGTTCTTCACCTACGAGTCCCTCCGATGGCTAGTCCAGAAAGGACGGCTGGAGCAGGCAGATGCCATCCTGCAAAAAATCGCCAAATCAAAGAATCTCCGGCACGAAGGGCCGTTCCTATCGAGCCGGAAAAGAAAACCTTCACACCCAGTCTACACGATCGAACTGTCTGACACATCGGATAACGGCCGGGGAAAAGACCGCAATGAGTCGATATCACCTGCAAGGGAAGATGGGGCCACGGGAGAAGGAAAGAGTCAGAACAATCAACCCGCAGGCTGTGAAGAAAACAAGATGGAAGACATGGCCCAGGCTAGAACTGACGCCAAGAAATACACCGTTTTAGATCTCTTCAAGACCAGAATCCTCATTAAACACACATTAGTCATTTTCTGTTGCTGGTGAGAACTTCTCCTTCAAAAACCTTAATTTTAAATGATTTTTTTGGGTTTAAATCATGAAAATAACTTAAGAAATTATGAAATCGTAAACTACCATCTCTTCAGGATTAGAATCCTCATTAAACACAAAATCATATTCTAGTGCCGGTAGAACTTCTATTTCAACAGCTTTTATTTGAAATAATTTATTTATAACAATAGTTATCATGAAGTAGTGAAGTTGTTTCCCTTTCGTACTATACAGGGTGAGTAAAACAAAAACTTTTCTGCATAGTACTTTCAAAATCTAGGATACGAAAGCCCAATTCATAAGCTCTCTTTTAGTACAAGAATCATTCAAATCATTCATGTACAAACGCCGTTTTAAAGTTCTGTCCACGGACCGCACATTTTTTTTTTAGTGTTCTTTCAGCAAAACGAAAACAATTTACATACATCCCTATGTGAATTTTGTCCCGACAGTTGGGTTTCCTTTTTTTTTACTCACCCTGTATATAGTTCAAGATCATTAAATCGTGAAACTAGAGGTATCATTTTTATTTTAAAAAAAAAGGCAAAGTACCCAGTGTAATAAAATGTTCAGGTACATGTATAACCATTTTACAAAACCCGAAGGGGGTAAAATAGGTGGCGTTTTCTTTATGAAATTATCGTGGGTGTCTAGCAGGGATATCAAATTACATATTGATGTGTATTGTTCCCTATGGCCACCATTTCATAAAAGTTTGTGTCTCGTCTACCTCAGGTTTGTCATGAATGCAACATACTTTGGTTTCATCGTGTATTCGACCAGCCTGGTCGGCAATAAGTACCTCAACTTTTTCTTGTTGGCCCTCGTCGAGGCGCCGGTCTATGGTATCGATTTCTTCATTGTCAGAAGGTATGGCAACTTCTTTGGAATCGATTATTGTGACATCCAAGATGTGTGGTATCGTGTCGTATTATATCGCAAATCCCACACTCGGAGAAGTGATTTGAGAATTAATTATTGATTAACAACATCATCGGCAGGTGATTTTATGTTTTACACCGCAACATATGATATCATTGCCATCGTCATTAATGTTTCTGCTCATTACCTGATCAGAAGTAAACGGACTCTTAAAAAAAAAACAAATCTCGGTATTTTAATTTTTCAACCCTTACTTTGAATATACATGCAGTTACCTCTCGTTACAATTGGATGAAAATTCTGCGTTCATAAGGCGAACCATGTTCGTACAGTTTGATTAAGCTTTGAAATTCCAACTAAGACAAGAAGAGATGACTGTTTGTAAAGGTTTTTTTTTTCTGTAAACTTTTTGCCACAATTTAGGTTTTGCAAAGTTTTTAGCATATTTTTGCTGGTTTTTGTTTTTTTGGTTACAGATTTGGCCGGAAGAGGCCCGTCATCATATTCTTCTTCACCGGAGCGGTGGCTTGTCTGCTAATCGCCTTTCTTCCCGTAAAAACAGGTATAAAACAGCTAGGCCTAATTCTTATCTGATGGCAAAACAGTTTAGTTAAGGCTGTCCAAGTTACGGTTTCCTCAAACTAAAGCAACCGACAGGCTTAAACCATGCTAAACCGTATTGGTTTAACCATCTGTTCCTTGCTCTATGGTTTAACTCTCTTGCAGGCAGCGGAACGGATTTATCAGCGCTGATCCTTGCCGTGGCAATGATCGGTAAATTTTACTCCAACGCTGCTTTTGAAGTCACACTGCTGATGAGTGCGGAGATCTTCCCAACGGTGTTACGGTAAGGCTAGAAAATGTTTATCTGTTCTATAGCAATACAGAGAGAGTTTATAATCCTGTACTTGGACGGTGTAAAGCCCTCATGCAGAAGTGGGGGTACAACCATGATGGGTCCACCAATTGTGACTGCGGGGAGGCACCCCAAACTATGGAGCACCTCCTAAACTGCCCTCTCCTACCAGAGCCCTGCAAACCAGAGGATCTCAAGGACTTCAACCCTAGTGCCAGAACCTGTGTCATGCAGTTGCTAGGAAAAGTGTAGCGACACGACAACAACAACAACAACATTCTGTACTCCATTTCTGATCAATTCCCTCAGACACAGGCCCACAAAATTCAAGGATACAGAAAAGTCATGATGAAGAATGGTGAAATGCCAGAAAAAAAACTTTTTACGGGAAACCACCAAAATATGTGCATTTTTAAAGTTTTCTTTTCAAAGTCATTTGTACCCGGTCCTGTATAGAGAACTATGAATCTCTGTGATTAGTCGGTGGTACTTTTCTTGCTCAGCAATCTGAGCATCAGAGAAACATGAGTTTTAGAACAATTTTTATCGTTTCTGTCCGACAGAAACATTGCCACGGGTAGTGCATCGACTATCGGGAGGAGCAGTGCCATTATTGCACCGTTCATTGTTTATCTGGTAAGTAGACGTTCAAGTGAATGATAATTGGCCGCTGCCCAAGCCACTGCGAAATAAACAAAATAAAAATTGTATTTTTACCTTTACTGTATTACTTTGCTTCAGTCAATGGGTGGCAGAAACTGAAAACTCAACTTGTATATCGGCTGGGTGTGGATCGAACTTGGGAACAGGTATCGAATGCGATTAGTTAGTATACCGTTCAAACACGAGACCTAGTTGGATGAGACAGGATGATGCAACTTAAAACGGTGTCTCGGGCGGTGCTTTAGTGAGAATAGGAAAATAAAACGAGACTGACGAGACTTGGACGGCAGAACCAAGTCAACAATTTCTCTCTTTGGATTCGCTGGTAATCAGCCTCTTTGGATTCGCTGGTAATCAGCCGTCCCGATTTTTGTTTCTTCCATGACACAGCAAGAAGTCAAGAGCTACTTGCCCATGCTTATCTTTGGCTGCCTTTCGCTGGTAGCCTCTGGGTTGGTTATAATGCTCCCGGAAACCAAGAACAAACCGCTGCCGGAGACGTATGAGGACGCCACCAAGTTGGTAAACAGCCAAGATCAAGATACGAAACTATAAGTGATTCCCAAATGACATTATTCCTAAAGGCTTCCTATATTTGTCTTAGCTTATTCCACTTATCCTAGTATTCCACATGTTTTTTATTGTTTGCAAGTCACAGTAGAGTAGGCCTAAATTAGTCATAATAATAATAATAATAAACTGTATCAAGCTCATTTCACACAAGGTCCCTATGCGCTATACAAGAGTTACCCCCGCTCATTGGGCCAATGAAATATTCCAAATTATCTCAGCTCCCTGGGGAGTATACAGCTGTATAATCTGCCACTTTGGTGCAGAGCAGCTACAATCAATTACAATATAGGCCTACCATCTCTGCCATCACATGTACCCATTTACTCCTGGGTGGAGAGAAGCGACAATGTTCCAACTTGATGCCAAGTCGGTAATTGATTTGTGTACGGTACCGGTTTACTGGCTCCACACACGCAAAGTAACGCTGCATGCGCGTAGTCTGATTCCCAGACCAAATGATGCTGACTATTGAAGATCAATAATAACCGACTTGGAGAATATACGTTATCAATTTTGTACATATACACAACGTATGGGAGTACATGTATTTGGAATCGGTGAAGTCCGTTGAAAGCAAGTAGGGCCTAGGCAAATGTCTCCCAGAGCAAAATGCAGATCAGAAGAAGCAGCAGCACGTATCCAGAAAGCGCTTTTTTCTTCTCTCATTGGTAAATAAATTATTTTGGGCGTCTCTGGCACAACGGAGCTGTTTTGTCACATTTTGGAATTTGATTACTCAGAAATGCATGAGTTGGGACAAGTGGAAAATGAAGTTGCATGCGCGTACATAATGATTCACTCTGTAAACCGATCCTTCTGTGAATTGGGCGCCTAAAATGGTGTATATGTATATTTGTATATTTTATGGTCAGCAAAGGGTGGAATGATAAGGGAACTTGTTCAGGGGAGATGGGTTTAACACATCCTATTTTTTTGTTAGTGCGGTTCAAGTTGGGTTGGAAAAGAAATATCAATTTGCACTACATATTATATTCGTCACGATAAAGTTCCCCATATAGCTATAATAGTTTTCCCTAACAGCCCTTAATCCTCCAATTTTAACACGATTTTGCACACCCCATAGGGAGTTAAGGATATATGTAACACGTGTATATGGTAAGCAATAAGGGGCACACACGAATGGCATTCCCAACCGAACGAAAGTGACCCAAGTGTGGTTTATGACGACCGCCAGACAATGAACTGTGACGAATTTTGCCTGCAGTCCGAATCATGCCAATTTTTCTTCTTATATAAGATCGACTCCCAGATCGTTAATTTCCTGACGTATAAAAAACACCACAGCGTCTTTTCAATCGCACGCACAACGCATGCGTAAATAATTCAATTAAAAATTGATTGCCAAGGTTGCTTCCCACATGCACAAAGGTATATTTAGGCTGTATTAATATGTCAACCGTTACCGTTTCAATACTGTAAATCGATTTTAATCCATAATTCCTATTGTCCAACTATATATAACTGTAACGCCAGATATATTCCAGTCTTTGTCAACACTCAGTCCTTGAACTATAAGAATAAGACTTCACTCGAGATGAACATAAGGTTTTAATCTATAATTATGTAGGCATTGTTCTTTCGCTTGTGCAAAATTAAACGAGCAAACGAATACCATTTTTGGTATAGTTTTGAGCGAACGTGTGGGGAAATGATTATTGTATATAGGACCCTTGTACACTACAGGCTATGTAAATAATGTGCCAATTTGTGTGGTATGACATCTCTGCAGAAACTATATATGCTCATGGTAATGTAAAAATTTGATTTAAAAATCGTATATCTTTGGTATATGTTCTTGTCTTTTTCTTTTGCTTTTGTAATACATGTACACGTAGTTTGATTTGGTCTGATAATGTTGCGTTCAGTACATTACTAGAAAAAAAGCATTGTCGTCCTTCGTGGAGATCGGTGCACAAAATGTAACCGTGCGCCATAACTATAATGGTATCGCAAACTCAAACAGTTTTGAAATTGTGAATTTGCAAAGTGGCAGCGATCCTTGCAGATATCCGGCGGAAACCGGCAGAGAGAGAAACGAACTAAGAGTGTCGTCTCGGCTTAGTCTAGTCTTGGCTTGATAAGGTCGCGTCTTCGATTGTATTGATATATCTTGGAGGCTTCGCGTGAGGTCACGTACCGACACCATAGCAACTCATTCGGAGCGTCACACACACGGAGACTGAGGTCATGAATCCATATGTACATTTTGCACGAACTAGAACTACAGGCCTACATTGTGTGCAGAGCTTTGATAATAACCTGCTACGATGTAAGTTTATAGCGCGTACGCGGTACACCGCGTCAGTGTTATCTAACCTTCTGACCCGTATCCCACTGCTGCGGTGATAATAAATCGCATGTCATTTTCTGTATGCGAACCAATATAGAACATGAACAATTTCCCGCCAAAACCTCGGCGGGACGAGGCGCTAAAAGTATCTGTTGCAGGACTGAATGTTTCGCCATTGTTTTTTATATAATTAAAGCTTTAGAAATTATCTATTGCAGGCAGAGAGACGATATTCTTATTACATGTATATTTGATCCTTCACTTGGCAGCTGGCCATAATTTTTTATGAACTTGTTTTCAAATATTTTGAAAATAACCAGGTTTCATGGTATACATTTTTTTTTATTATTTTTTTTTTCATTTAAATCTTTGGACAGTAAAAAAAAAAATCCCGTTAGCAGGGGCTGCCCAGGGAAATGCAAAAGTTTTTTTTTAAATGTCATCAAAAGATGTGCCCTCCCAAATTCAGCTGCGAAAACTTCATCAAGCGAGCAATATCTTAGAACTGTCACACCATTCGGGATAATACAGTGCAGATTGAGGTGAATTTTGTTAAAATCTATTGACACACTTGGCCTTGGATGAATTAAGGGAGACACCCCTCCCCTTTGTAACCCTCCCCCCCCCCCCCTCGGATCGCCGCCGGTGCAGCGTTTGAAACTTCATGAATATGATACCGATCCTCACTAATATAAAATATGTCATTGTAAAGCTATATCTAATGTTTGGAAAATAAAAGCAAATTTCAAGATTATTTCCGGGGTGCCAATCCCATGATTTGCGGAGGCAGTGCAACTTTAAAGGGAAGATACAACATTTGCAAACATCAAAAAACTAAATGATCAAATTATCACGAAATACCTTACTGAATTGCTAGGGATTGACAGTCTAAAGCATCCTGTAAAATGGTGGCTCCTTGTGTGCTGACATTTTCAAGAAAAACTGTATTTAAAAGTGCTCCTAATTTTTCATATTTAGTTATTCCGCATTTTCTTTGCAATAGATTACACACTTGTGAAGGGGTACAAGCCTGCTAATGCTAGACTGATTCTTTGACCTTACAATTCCCTTAAGTCTTTACATTTCTCCGTTTCATCTTAAGTAGGGTCAGGGAACCAGACCACAAGAACATGATTTGCTGTCTTGGTTTTTCCAGCCGCTATACAAGCCCAAAACGTGAAACAAGTCAGTTTAACAATATTTGCTATAACAAACTATTAAATCCTCCAAATCGATTTATTTCTGAAAAAGTGCAGCAAAAGCAAATGTTGTACATTCCCTTTAATACACCTGCTAGCAATATGCTAAAGAGATCGGAATGTCTGGCACCGTTCCAGGGTCTCGCCTGTTTGCAGTCTCACCAGGCAACAAACATTATTCGCCTGCCAGTTGCGTGACTACATATCATTATTACTTATCTGTATTGAATTTGCATATGGGTGGGGCTTTCCATATGACAAATTAAATGTGGTTCGGGGGCACTACACAGGGCGAGTCAAAAAGAAAGTGACCGAACGAGAAAATAAACATTTTAAAAAAATATGTGGCTCTCTTCATTTCACAAAAATAACATATGACTGAAAATCAATTTGCTCACTCTATTTCCAAGTTATAACTATTTAAATAAAGAGATCACTAAGTTATGCTGTCCATATCACTGAACATTTCTGGCCCAACGAACTGATGAGTACAATTTACAGTGAAACATGGACATGTCCACACCTTCGTGAATGAATAAAAAACGCTCGGAGGAAAACAGACAAAAAATGCCATCAATATTTCAGGGGAAAAAGTATGGACTTGTGCCTCATATTCAAACACAAAATCTGTAAGTATAGAAATATTGTTTCAGTCTTGATTCAAATGATAAAAATACCATTTGTATTTGAATGCATGGGTGTAATCTGTCATTCTCACCCAGCTCATGCCATTGCTAAGCTCATGTCCATAGCCATTCCACAGACAGCTATAAAACAGGTTTAGTAAAACTTGCATACCTGCTTTCATAAAATAAAAATATCAGATGAGTGGAAGAACACGCTCTTTTAAGACATATTTCATCGACGAATCAATACGATTGCTTTTTAAGAAAACAAAAAAATCATTAATCCAGGTCACTTTCTTTTTGACTCACCATGTATTGTAAGGGAACGGTAAAAAGGTTCTGTATGTCTATATATACCTCGTCCCATTAAAAACTTGAACCATCAACGAGAGATACATATACTTTTTCCAAATGCCAACGTATGAATTCTTTAGATGCGCTCAGACGATACCCTGCAGGTATGCATGTCATGACATCGAAGAATAATAAACAAGCGAAGTCATGATCCAGATATATATATAAAACAAGCTGATTTACCTAATCATAGATCGGGTAGGGCGTAGTGTTGGGGATGAAAATGTTGGGAGTTAAATGTAAATGGGGGATATAGTTGAGGAGACATGCAGTTATAGAAAAGCAATTTCTGTGGTGTGATCTGAGGCAATTTCTGACCACTAAAAGCAATTTCAGCGAAAGATCATCTTTTAAAGTTTTGAGTTTTGAGTAATTGAATCGGCTACATGTTTTCTGAGCAGTAGAATCATTATTGATGGCTACAATTTTTATTCGGGGAAGAAAAAGTATGTGGGGGGGGGGGAGATAACAGGATAGAGCTTTCAGCCGGGGAATCCATCGAAGCGCACGGTAGATTAATTGCACTGAAAACAATAGAGGAAAACGGACTTCATTTGTTGTAACCAATTGTACCGAGTAATATGGAAACAACAAAAATCTAATGACATTTGGGTTTACTAGTTGTAGCTTGAAAATATCCTTGGTCTGAAGCTGGATGATAAACAGAATCTTATCGCAACAAAAAAACCGTAGAAACTGAGAACTTGATCCAATGAAAAATTGGAGGTAATCCTGTACTGTAATATAACGTGTGTTTTGTAGTTATACTTTTATATACATGTATCGTTTTGTTTTATATAGTAAAACACTGCGTGCCTTTATTTAAAATATCGTAGAAAACCGAGACTTTGATCCAATGAAAAATTGGAGATACTCCTGTTCTGTAATAACATGTGTGTTTTGTACTTACTTTTATAAACATGTACATGTACATGTTTTGTTTTATTTTATATAGTAAAACACTGTGTGCCAATATTAAAGACCCTTGCAACGTAATTTTTAAAATGCAGTCCTTGCAAATGCAATCCCACTTAAGCTGATTTTCAATGTTCGTTTTGCCATTTTCAAGGCTATTTTGGTGCCTTTTTATTTTTATCATGGTAATGAATTACCATATTCATAATCATGAGCAAAATCGTGATGTCATTTCAGGCAGAAACCTCAATGTCACAGCTATTTCAGCGCCAAAAGTTGTCACAATTGTGGATATTTCGCTGCGACAGTCGTAAATTTTATTTTCTTCAGTGATTCGTTACTGTGTCATTGGGTTCACAATTTGAACGGGAAACCCCTGAACTGAAGAGTGTCTTTCTGAAATGACGTCACAGCAACATCGCCCTCAGTTGTCCGAAAAAGCATGGATAATTTATAAATGTTTAAAGAAGTGCGCTTTCAGTAAAATTAACCGAAAAGGGATGTCAAATAGTTTTCGTACATTTAAGAGGAATATAGATAGTTGCACAAAATATTTTCTCCAGAAATATTCACGTCATGGCCCTAAACTCCACCCGCATGATAAGCCACCTCTGATAACAATTTGTGGTGTTACGTTTGTTTTAAATGTTTTTATACTGCTTTCCCTTCTTCTTTACGGGTAAAAAGCTCGTGATATCTTCTTTGCATTAATAAAGTGACTTTTGCCTGGTTTGAGTCCAGTAAAATAACACGTTCATCAAGTCAGAGAGACACACTTCCTTATACGCAATTCGACCAAATGATTTGTCCATTAGCAAGAAGCCCTATTTTTCTTGTATCAAACAGACTTCATCAGTCATCTCAGTATCTAAAAGGACAGCCCAAGGACCAAAAATGATTCGATTTTCTGGGTCTGTTATTAACGTTACAATGTAAAGCTTATGAGAGTGATAACCACATTTCCAGTCGGCGTGTATATAATTTCACGTGCGATCGACCCTCGAGGACAAAGATGGCAAGTCCATTACCAACCTCGGTACCCTCTGACCTTGACAACCTTTTAGTTCAATGATGCTGGCGTATATTGTGGTGGCCATGCAAACCAAAACACGAAAATGGCTCACCAACGAAATTTAATTTTCACTGACGAATTGTGTTGAAAACGAAACTAAAGTGATATCAGGGAGTCACAATTCCCCATGACAATACAGGTTATAGGCCTATACCGTTCGTTTCTACTTTTGATTACTTTTTCAGGCATTTTCCAAGACTTTGTACAGTGGGGTTTTTTTTATCTTTAATGGCACACATGGGAAGTAAAAACAGAAGAAATCAGCTGATCCGAGAAAAAGAAACTGCGTTGCTAACTGACGAGTGCGCTTGTGCTTTGCACAGGGTCGCCATGTTGGGCACCGAAACCGAGGCAAAGGATCCTTCTTGTCATCAATGTTACATTTAGGTTGCTAAAATAATGTCAACATTTCATTCATGTAGCCGTAGCTTGCACGTACTGCCTCTTTTTCAATTCAGCCGTACGTGCTTAACAAAAATATGTCCTTTTTTTTTTTAGAGAATGGGGCCCTTGTAAAGAAGCCTTTTTGTAAACAATAAAACAAAATTCAAGTTGAAAAAATAAGCAGCTTTGGTTTAATCTTTAAAAACTAAAAATTGTAAAAATGTTCATTTGGAATAATTACAAAAACAAATGGAGTCATTAAGTCTACTCATTGTTCTTTCTGCGGCACATCACCTCAACATCACGACTATTCCACCAATCTACCCGTACCAGCCAGTATTATCACGCCTGCACGATCATAGATGAATACACCGACACATCAATATCAGCTTCTGCACAAATTAACAGTTCAGGCTCATTCGATATCTTCAAGACTGGCACCAGTAAAGTGTCTCATTTCTACATGGTACAACGCTCACGTGAAATATCAATTTTATCGTCGACTTGCTTATTACCGCGGCTTTTCCTATTCACTTGATTATTTTATAACATTGTCCTTGACGGACTAAGACTGGGATACGAATGTAGTGGTAAAGACAGTATTTTAGATTAATTTCTTTTGGATTTTTTTTGGGGTATATGCTGTTTCGATGTTATTTTGATCTATTTCGTTGGCTTTTCCACAAACCAAGTTTCGGAAAAGCCTTTGGTTTTGTTCTGATTTTTTCTTCTTCTCCCTTGTTCTTCTAAATGAAATCCCATATACTATGTACGCGTTTCATTTTCGGAGTCAGTTTTGATGAAACTTGGCATAAACTAAGACCCATAAAGTCGTGCATGGACAAGTGACGTCATGATGACGTCGTCTTGTGTCATGTGACGTCATCTTAAAGGTGCATTTTTCAACAGCCTATATCTAGTTTTGCTTGTTCTTTTGTGCTTAAAAGGCCCGTCGGACCCCATTAGAAATAAGCATTTGGGCTATCCATGCAGGCGCCAGGCTATTTTTCAACGGTTCTGTTCTTGTGCAGTAAACTGTAATTATTGTGCTGTATTGCCTCTGCTTTCTTTACTGACATGTTTAAATGTATCCGTGTGTAATTGTATTCCCTTTTTTTTGGTATTTTGTGTGAGTGCCAAATAAAACAAACCAAACCATTTTTTTTACCAGGTAAAGAGTGACCTCTTCTTTTTATTTGATTAGGTAGTAGCTAAAAATAGTTATTGTCAATGCAAGACGGCAATGCGTGGCAAAGACGTGTTAAAATGTAGACCTATAAACTTATACATATATAACTAATGACTAAAATGCAAGGTCTACTTACTAATAATTATAAAAGGGGAAATAATTTAGAAGTTTTTGTCAGAAACTGCGGTAAAAAGATGAATTACATGTCGATTTTGAACGGCATCGCTGGATAACAATGCCATGATTTTTCCCGAGAGTATAGGACTCCAGAAAGTCTACCTTGTGTACCTTTGTGGGTTATTTTTTTTCTTTCTCACACTTTTTGGGCAGAATAGCGAATGCGTCAGCGATCATATCTCAGAGAGATAATCATAAGCTTCATTTCTAATTCGCTCTGCACATTGTTCACGAGATGACAAAATGTGGATAAATATCTTTTTTCTTGTTTAATAGCAACACATTCTTATCTAGTCTACTGTGGGTTGTTTGGCAAGTTACGAATTGGTTGTTATGTACCAAACAAGCAAAAGGGCATGACACAGGTATGCCGCCTTTTTGTCTGGCTCCAAAGGGGTGCATCTGTGATCATTATATACGTGTGCATATGCCATATGAAAGGCCCCAGACTATCATGGTAATTAGTCCGACAGTCAACGTCGTATAGCCAAAATCAGCCAATTTGAAGAACACAAGATGGCGACAGTAGAGTCGTACAACAAACCATTCTTGTGTGTCATGTCCCCAGTGTTTCATAAACTCGTAAAATGCATACAGTATTGACTAAACCTAAAATGTCACCGAAGTAAAAATGAAAATACATGTACCAAAAAACACCAGGTCACCACATTCCAATACAGATGCGAATAATAAAATCTAAGGAGTTTGACCACCAAAATGGCTATACTCGCGAGTTCTTTTCTTCGCACCTCGTAAAAGTGTGTGCTTAGTATACCAATTTATTATCCTAGTACTTTTATTCGTGCTTAGTAGCACTTTCTTTAAGCCTTATGGTACTTTTTTTTAAACAGTACTGCAGACACGAGTACTGACTTGCAATTTCACGTACAATGCATAAGCTTGTGCGATAACCTCACAACCAAATTGACTGGAAATCGCATGCCGTGGATCGACAAATAAGGCAAGAATCAATTCACTGTATAGCTGCCTCGTATAAATTGGCCTACATCAATGGATTTATTTTTATCTCTATAATTCAACCGTAACAAGATTCATAAATTATGTCTTCCGGTCATACTGGTACCCACAAATTTTAATATCAACTGCAGCGCTTTGCAAAATGTCACACACTGTTACGCCCGAGTAGGTGAGTTATGCAGTCCTCGTGTGCCCGCGGTGGGGAACGGACGGGGTGTGGAGGCCTCGCGTGTAAAAGCAATCAAACTCCTCGATGACAGAAACATGTTTATGAAAGAAATTTCTCCCGCTGTTTTGAGTACTTAATTTTGAGCCCACGTCTTAGTTAGACAGCTGGCATAAGCCGATGCGAAGAAGCCAAAACAGAAATAATTTGTGGAGGAGGCATTTATCGGAATTCCAGGGTACTGTGACCGATGTCGTAAATATTTTTGTAGCGATCACACACAGTTAAATAACAAATACATGTACCATGGTAGTACTGGGACAAAACACTGTGCTAAGCCAAGCATTTTTGAAATACAAGTATTCATTGGAGATTTTTTTTTTCCCTCGCGAAATTTGGGAAAGAACCGAGTGCTTATAAACATTACTCCCATAAAATTACACCATTAAAATGATAAAATTTCAGACCCAGTCTTGTAATCGGTTCGTGCAAGAAAATTAACTAACTTAACTAAAATCATCACTCTTTAATAATTCCAATGGTATAAGGAGAAATACATTAAGGAAAATTAACTTCATGATGTTAAAGTCCGTTTAAAGAGTAAGTGCAAAGGTGCATTAACCCCCCAAAAAGTAGAAAGAAAACATTTGACGATGAATAGCGTGTACTCCGATACACCTGCATCCGATTTCTTTGCAAAAGAGAAGGACTGCTGCTGTAGGATGCTGCAACTTTGTGCGACAAGACGAGCCTGCTGGGTGCTTGCCGGGTTGGATGTTTCGGGTCGTGTTTTTTTAAATTCACCTACGCGTACAGCACTGCCAAAGCGGCGTGGAGCAGCAGGAACAGGCCGCTGGTGGTGGCCGCGGTGGTGGCCCCAGACGTGGTCATCATGTCGGGCTTGCTCGTACCGGCGTCCGGCTCTCCGGTCGGCTCGGGCTCGGCAGCGCCGGTCGGTTCTGGCCCGGGAGCTGCTGTAGGCTCTGGTTCGGGAGCAGCCGTGGCAGTAACAGTGGGATCTTGCTGTGAGAAGAAACATTTTATGAAATTGTGATCATTAGCCTTTTGGTAATTATGGTAGACACAATGGAAAGGCACCAAGCTATCCCAGTAGCGCCTCCTAGTAGCGCCTCCTAGTCCTAGGCTCCTAGTATGGATGTACACCGTGTGAGATGAATAACTAAAATATTAAGGGGTTTTTTTTTCTTTCTGAAAAGAGCCAGCACTCTACGTTTCGGTAAATATTCTCAGGCCGCCATCATTGGGGAGGCGCTACACCATTCACCGGAAGATTTATGAATTTCTATAAGAAGCTATGTGCTCAACGTATGCATGTCAGAAAAGAAATGTTACTTGTATATACACATGATAATACTGTATACACGCTGCCTGTACTTCAGGCCGGTCCAGCAAATAGGAAGATGTTATTGTGCGTTAAGAGCTAAAGGCTTGTGAAGAGGTCAAAATGGCAGCATTATTCATGACAGAATCGAAAACGACAAAATCGGGCTTCAGGTTAAGCCAAGATTTTACCTTGGCTGTTAGAACTATCAAGCCGGGGATGATTTACGAAACTGTACATAGATAACTAAATCAATGTTGATGTGCTGTGGTGAATAATTCTTTAAAAAAAATTGGGCCCAAATGCAAAATATTCTCGTAAGTGGGGCAAGCACTGCACTCGTGACAAAATAGTCTGGCAACTTTGCGCATTTGCCGCGCACACTTATTTATAATATATAGGAACAGAGTAAATGGATTTTGGGAACACGATCCACGATGACTATCTGACTTGACGTTTCAGAAATAATTACTGGCGTCGAAGCTCGCGGCCCACAAGAAAACAATCAATATTGTTGTAAGATCGCAACGCCCGCAGGCGATGTAAATTATGAATTATGACAGCGTCTATTTCTAGCCGACAGCTTGTCAGGAACGGTTTGAGCAGATGTCGGTCTGCACGCGTCCTCGAACCCTGCATGACACGTACGACAACCCGCTGTTCTGGGCTCACTCATCAGTGCGATACCCGCTCATAATGGCGAAAGTATTCAGCCAGCTTATACTGTTAAGATAATCCGACATGAGCCAGTTGCTTTGTAAAATATCTGAAAACAAATTAGTCAAAATATTGACTGGTTATTGAAAATTGACTAGATATTTAGTTAAACATGTAAAGTTACATACTATGACAAGAACAAGTAGTTGGATTTGACTCCAATTTTAGTTATTTGCATTACTATTTTTCATTCAATACTGACCGAAAAAAAATCTAGTCAGATTGACTGATTTTCATTTGCATCCAGCTGACCCTGAATGGCTAGTCAAATTTAACAAGTTTCTAGTCAAATCTGACTAATGTTTTTTTTCAGAGTATAGCTGGCACAATGCTTTCGATTTCGCCATTGAACTTGGGGGCCTCTGCGAATGGCGATACCCGCAAGAAGTTATACATGTACACGGTGTTCCCAAAAAAACTGTGCAAGCAGATATCCTTTAATTCTCAAAAACTATACGAAACATGAGTATTTCATCTTGATGGAGCATATTAATTATACTCTTGTGTATAATCAGTGAAAATGCCATGGAAATCTGTTCCTGGAAATCTGTTCAATGTCTATAAATTGCTCCGTTTCATCTTAAGTGGGGTCAGGGAACCAGACTACAGAAACATCTTCATTGTTTTTCTTGGTGTTTCCAGCATCTACGAACACAAAACTTCAAACAAGTCAATGTAACAATATTTGCTATAAAATATTAACCCCCCAAATCCACCCATTTCATGCATTTCTGAAAATTTAATTGCACATTCGCTATGATAACGCAATCGGGTCTATCGATGACGTCATTTTTAGGGTAAATAAATAACTGCATTAATAACTAATTTCGTGCTTATAACTAATTTGCAATGTCTTATTAAAGTTCTTTGATACAAAAGGGAGGATACTCGGCAATATCCGGCCTCGTATTAAGTGTTTGAGCCTGAAGTGCGAGTCCTGAACAATTTTAAGTAAAGGGCCATTGATAAACTCGTCCTACTTCTTCATCCTTGAAAAAAAACTTCCCAGGTCTGTTCGACCAGACGTCTGATGACTTGACCCTGACCCGCACCGGGGCACAGGCGTTCATTTGCCTTGGTATGCTCGCAATGCGTACATCGTGGAAATTTGAGAAGAGAACGGGCCGTCTGTCCCGTCGGTGCATGGGAAGCGCAACTGTTTTAAAGGCACACATTCGTCCGGAGATTGCGAAAATGTGGTGCTTTCGTAACTTACTATAAACCACTATGTCTGGGTCACCAGAAATATGTCTACTCCTCCACAGAAAGTGCGAAAAAACTCACTTTGTTGACATCTGATCTGACTGGGCAGCCATTTTTGTTTGTCTTATACGTACTTCCAGCTGCGAATTGAAGCCGTCGAATTATGAGCCAAAGCTGCCAGCGTCGGACTAGCTCCGTGTATAATACGTGGTAACTCGACTCCAACAATGTGATGAAAGCACGTATTTCTCAAGCAAATGTTTAAAAAAACAACCGTGTTACTTGAATCTCCATGGCTCCATTTTAGAGTACCAACATGAACCCGAAATTCCTTCGCGTGACAAAAACTAAAAACAAGTTAGCCTACACTTTTTCAGAGACAGATTTCTCAAAATTGAAGAGACATGTTGAAATTGTTTTAAGATATTCCTAAACTACATGATCTTGGTTGTATCTGGTGAAAACGGCGTTGAAAATAAAGCTCAATTTAAGAGAAAGCAGCCATTTACAGAAGAATGGACACAACTAGTTTGTCCGCGTATATATCACTTGGCAGTCATGAAGACCTATACATAACAATATTATAGCAGTTCTTTGTGCGTGCAGTGCAACTGTGTTGACCATAATCTCATAGACTTGCATGAAAACTGGCGTTTGACCCTCTTTAACCATCGCCACTTTGTTTTTAGCGTCGTTTTCACCGTAAATAGTTTAGGAATATCTTGAAACAACTTTAACATGTCTCCCCAATTTCAAGAAATCTGGATCTGAAAAAGTATTTAAAAAAAAATGGGGGCCTTTATTTTGTGGAAATGAATTTATGCATGAGCACGGGCGCATTCCGGTCAAAAATACCCCTTTAATCGGTCTCAACACACCGTCATTTTTGCTGACATAGTCTAGCTGTAATGTGAGCATGATCGCTATCATGTGACAACACCCACGATAGCACATGTGGTTAATAAATTGCCATAGACAACGACAAATCATGGAGGTAGGAAACACGCCGAATCCCAAGGGCAATATATGCGGCTATGGTTATTAAATGTGTAGCTTTCAGAGGGTATTCAACTCTACCCTCCTTATTTGTTTTTACTTATTAATATTTTCATGTATTTATTAATATTTTCATGTATTTCACACCACTTCAATTTGTTATTGGTAGCGTCCACTCGATCATCCTGGAGGTAAATTACTGTACAGAGACACAAACTGCGGCGGCCATGTTGGTAACACAACCATCCTCATTGCTTCATCCGTGATGTTTGCAATATGATGTTTTTCATGACATATCCATTTTTGAAGGCATTTCAAAGTTAAGCTCGCGAAACTAAAATGATTGCGGTTGAAGGACATAATATGTAGTGATCGTATGACAATGACAGAAACTGCATTGTTGTCTGGGCCAAATGGGCCGTGAATAATTTTACAGACGACAATTGACATGCTTTAAATAATAGCTACTGTGCTGAGTTTTCCTCTTCTTTTCTGCGCAGCCATTCTGCCCACGCTTCAAATACACAGCTGGGAAAGCCTAGTATGATGCACATTGAAGTGAAAAACAGGAATAGGGCGATAAACATAATATATATGACCAGTGAATTAAAAATAGAACTGTTTTGAACACGTATGCTACATGCCGACTTACGAAACTGCAAAACGAGAATTTTAATTTCACTGTGCTTGCGTAAATAGTTTGAAAATTACCAGGAACAATCCGCAATGATTAACAGATTACAAAATCGTGTATATTGGTAAAAGTCAAACCAGATTGCTTTTTTTATAAATCTATTTTTTGTATCATAAAGAATAAACCTTTATTTTAGCATTAAACTTAAGGGAAAATAAGATATATTATTTTCCATTAATTCATTTTATTATTTAACAAAAGAAAAACCATTGCAATATTATTGTTCGTGTTGCCCATATGTTTGTAGCGCTGACGGAATTCTTTCCAAACCGAACTAAACCTTTGAATAAAGTACTTGTCCAAAAGAAAATGTGTTTTCCATGGTACTGAATTGATTATATGCTACAAAATGAAATAATACTAGTTTCTGACGAATATGTTGTAAGAGGAATTCCAAGTTAAGATCTGCCCCTCAGGAACCCTTTGTCTTTGACATTCAACATGCCAGTGAATTAATTAATGTAAATAAATGCCTAACCTACACTATCCAGCCGAGACCCGAATGTTTATGTCAGCGCATGGTCAGGGTAGATCAGGTATACACATGGATCATTCTACATCTACATGTACATGTACATTGTATGCACGGATCCACTCCTTTGTCAAAGGCACGTCTAAATTTGGGCACACGAGGGTTGTGTTTATATCTCAAATGACATATCCTTTTGTCATACCTAAAATCGTCCACAGAGAGTCTAACAAGATAACAGCGTACTTGGCATCAAGTTTAACATGTGTCGAAAACTGAAACTTGAAATATCGACTGACTGGCAGAAAGCGAACTGAAGCCATCGAACTTTCGAGAAACGCACGTTCGCCCAAGCCAGGCCAAGGAATGTGGAGGCATATCATTACGCAGGGCATGAGAACATGAGACTCGGAATCTATGTGCAATGGCGACTCCGACTTGGTGACTGTGCCAAGTGTTCGAAGCGCGGGCGAAATTGCAAGGAAAAAAATTACTTCACTGATAGTAACTAGTATCTAATCCGTAAAATAGTAAGCTCACCAACCCACCCAACAACAGTGTAAAAGAGCTTATTCATGAGAAAACACAAAATGGGTGACTCTCTTATTTTTAAACCTCTCAAGATATTTTCAATGGCAAACTGCAGTATGCATACATGGAATGAGCAATTCTTGTGCGAGAAGAGCTTGTAGTTTAACGGTTACTAAGCAAAAGTGTTGAACACTTTTCCCCCTAAACTTACCGACAATGCTATCGCAACCAAGAGCAAGACAATAGCCAAGGCGAGACACAGTCTACGAAGCATGATGGTGGAGTTTTCTTGGCTACTCTCTTAAGTTCCTTCTAAGAAAGGATGTAATTTATCCAAGCGTTAGACAGACTGTCCTCATACACAATCTCACTCGCCGACTTCTCGTACAAGACTCAGCATGGAGATTATGCGCTCAGTGGCGTATGAACATCACGAAGCCAAGAGCAGAGTGTCACCCCAAAAAAGTGCGTGCGCATCTTTGCTCGCCCCGCCTATCCTCTAGTCTGGTTCCCAGACCAGAACATTCTGACTATTTCTAAGTTATCATTAGGTCAGGTAGCCGCCACGGCTAAAAATATACATGATGGCCCTTCCTCAAAACTCGGCTTCGTTTCCGGTTTGGCTTTGTCATTATAAGGGCCTTGCATGGTTCGATCAAATTGTAAAAACAAATCGCTTGTATTATATTATAAAGTTTGAAAATTTTGTAACAAAACATTGAATGATGTTGAGCTAGTAATCTCCAAAGTTGGAGACCCAAGTATCAGGCAAATATCAAATGAATTGCTTAAAGGGACACGCCAATTAAAACAGTCCACTTCGGATTCAAAACTCAGGAAGAGTGCAATTAATTTACTTCTGGAGGAATCTGACTGTCAAAAAAGGAGTAAAATAACCCCTGGCATTTCCCCCACCCATTGTTGGCCAAACAGTGAAATTGCTTGAAACACATTCCAATTCGATTTCTGGACAGATACCAATCACTGAAGAACAAGTTGGGGAAATGAGTACTATTACTATTTTCTTCCTCAATTGCAATAAATTGATGATAAGGCATTTTGCAATGTTCTCAATCAATTTGTTTGGCAAAATCAAGTTTTGAACAAAAATCATAAAAATTGAATTTGTTTTCCAATTTCGGCAAAAAAATGACATTGCTTGAGATTTGTAGGGCTACAAAAATGTAATTTTGTTTTTCGAAAACGTATTTTCCTTTTTTTTAAATTTTCTCAGTAAATCGGTGATTCTGCCCAAATCTTCAAAATTATTGGTGTTTGAATATTGATTGATGCTCCTCTAGCATCGCAAGGAATTTCCGCGTTGTTTTAAAGAAAATGATTTTTTATGCCGAATTTCACTATAAAAATTAGTAAGGTTAACCCCTTGCATTTTTTTTTCAATTTACGCCGAAATTAGAATAGCTTTAAAGCTGCTTGGACGATGCAAAAATAGCCCCCCAGCAGATGTGCCATTCAAAGCAAATATTGTGCAGAAAATTGGGCCCAAAAATTGAGAAAATATCATTTTTTTTCCGCCTCAATAAATCGTTGATTTTTGCCTAGATCTGCAACATTATGGGTGTTTGAATACTGATTGATGTTCCTCGTGTCCAAAAGAATTTTTGTATTAAAGAAAAGTGAATTTTTCGCTGAAATAAATGGAAAATGCATTTTTTCAACCCCTTCCATATTTTCTTCACTAATTTTGACCCAAATTATCGACGCAATTTTTCTTTCAAATGCCCAATCTATACGAAGCACCAGTTCGAGTATGCTCTATATTAAAAAAAACACTAAAAAATATTGAAGATTTGGGCTAAAATCATCGATTTATTAAGACAAAAATGAAAAATTTTCCCAAATTAATGACGCAATCTTTCTTGTAAATGCCCAATCCGTCCCAAATTCCCGTCCGAATGTGCTCTAGTGACTTTTAGGCATCTTCCCTGCAAGTTTCAAGCAATTTCATTTTTTGGCCAAAATTGAAAAAATTGCAAGGGGTTAGCCTTACATTTTTGATCAAATTTGGCCAAAAATTGACTTTTCTCAAAACAACTCAGCAATGTCTTTGGATGCAAGAGGAACATCAATCGACCCTCAAACACTAACAATATTGAAGATTTGGGCAAAAATTATCGATTTATTGAGGCAAAAATGAATAATTTTCACTAATTTCGACCCAAATTATCGACGCATTTTTTCTTGTAAATGCCCAATCTGTCCCAAATTCCAGTTCGAATGTGCTCTAGGGACCTTCAGGCATCTTCCCTGCAAGTTTCAAGCAATTTCATTTTTCGGCCAAAATTGAAAAAAATGCAAGGGGTTAGCCTTACATTTTTCATCAAATTTGGCCAAAAATTGACTTTTCTCAAAACAACTCAGCAATGTCTTTGGATGCAAGAGGAACATCAATCGACCCTCAAACACTAAAAATATTGAAGATTTGGGCAAAAATCATCGATTTATTGAGACAAAAATGAATATTTTTCACTAATTTCGACCCAAATTATCGACGCATTTTTTCTTGTAAATGCCCAATCTGTCCCAAAATCCAGTTCGAATGTGCTCTAGGGACCTTCAGGCATCTTCCCTGCAAGATTCAAGCAATTTCATTTTTGGCCAAAATTGAAAAAAATTCAAGGGGTTAGCCTTAGATTTTTGATCAAATTTGGCAAAAAATTGACTTTTCTCAAAACAACTCAGAAATGTCTTTGGATGCAAGAAGAACATCAATCGACCCTCAAACACTAAAAATATTGAAGATTTGGGCAAAAAAATCATCGATTTATTGAGACAAAATGAATAATTTTCACTAATTTTGACCCAAATTATCGACGCATTTTTTCTTGTCAATGCCCAATCTGTCCAAAAATCCAGTTCGAATGTGCTCTAGGGACCTTCAGGCATCTTCCCTGCAAGTTTCAAGCAATTTCATTTTTTGGCCAAAATTGAAAAAAATGCAAGGGGTTAGCCTTACATTTTTCATCAAATTTGGCCAAAAATTGACTTTTCTCAAAACAACTCGGCAATGTCTTTGGATGCAAGAGGAACATCAATTGACCCTCAAACACTAAAAATATTGAAGATTTGGGCAAAAATCATCGACTTATTGAGGCAAAAATGAATAATTTTCACTAATTTTGACCCAAATTATCGACGCAATTTTTCTTGTAAATGCCCAATCTGTCCCAAATTCCAGTTCGAATGTGCTCTAGGGACCTTCAGGCATCTTCCCTGCAAGTTTCAAGCAATTTCATTTTTTGGCCAAAATGGAAAAAAATGCAAGGGGTTAGCCTTACATTTTTCATCAAATTTGGCCAAAAATTGACTTTTCTCAAAACAACTCAGAAATGTCTTTGGATGCACGAGGAACATCAATCGACCCTCAAACACCAAAAATATTGAAGATTTGGGCAAAAATCATCGATTTATTGAGGCAAAAATGAATAATTTTCACTAATTTTGACCCAAATTATCGACGCATTTTTTCTTGTAAATGCCCAATCTGTCCCAAATTCCAGTTCGAATGTGCTCTAGGGACCTTCACGCATCTTCCCTGCAAGTTTCAAGCAATTTCATTTTTTGGCCAAAATTGAAAAAAATGCAAGGGGTTAGCCTTACATTTTTCATCAAATTTGGCCAAAAATTGACTTTTCTGAAAACAACTCGGCAATGTCTTTGGATGCAAGAGGAACATCAATTGACCCTCAAATACTAAAAATATTGAAGATTTGGGCAAAAATCATCGACTTATTGAGGCAAAAATGAATAATTTTCACTAATTTTGACCCAAATTATCGACGCAATTTTTCTTGTCAATGCCCAATCTGTCCCAAATTCCAGTTCGAATGTGCTCTAGGGACCTTCAGGCATCTTCCCTGCAAGTTTCAAGCAATTTCATTTTTCGGCCAAAATTGAAAAAAAATGCAAAGGGTTAGCCTTACATTTTTCATCAAATTTGGCCAAAAATTGACTTTTCTCAAAACAACTCAGAAATGTCTTTGGATGCACGAGGAACATCAATCGACCCTCAAACACCAAAAATATTGAAGATTTGGGCAAAAATCATCGATTTATTGAGGCAAAAATGAATAATTTTCACTAATTTTGACCCAAATTATCGACGCATTTTTTCTTGTAAATGCCCAATCTGTCCCAAATTCCAGTTCGAATGTGCTCTAGGGACCTTCACGCATCTTCCCTGCAAGTTTCAAGCAATTTCATTTTTTGGCCAAAATTGAAAAAAATGCAAGGGGTTAGCCTTACATTTTTCATCAAATTTGGCCAAAAATTGACTTTTCTCAAAACAACTCGGCAATGTCTTTGGATGCAAGAGGAACATCAATTGACCCTCAAATACTAAAAATATTGAAGATTTGGGCAAAAATCATCGACTTATTGAGGCAAAAATGAATAATTTTCACTAATTTTGACCCAAATTATCGACGCAATTTTTCTTGTAAATGCCCAATCTGTCCCAAATTCCAGTTCGAATGTGCTCTAGGGACCTTCAGGCATCTTCCCTGCAAGTTTCAAGCAATTTCATTTTTCGGCCAAAATTCAAAAAAAATGCAAAGGGTTAGCCTTACATTTTTCATCAAATTTGGCCAAAAATTGACTTTTTTCAAAACAACTCAGAAATGTCTTTGGATGCAAGAGCAACATCAATCGACCCTCAAACGCCAAAAATATTGAAGATTTGGGCAAAAATCATCGATTTATTGAGGCAAAAATGAATAATTTTCACTAATTTTGACCCAAATTATCGACGCATTTTTTCTTGTAAATGCCCAATCTGTCCCAAATTCCAGTTCGAATGTGCTCTAGGGACCTTCACGCATCTTCCCTGCAAGTTTCAAGCAATTTCATTTTTTGGCCAAAATTGAAAAAAATGCAAGGGGTTAGCCTTACATTTTTCATCAAATTTGGCCAAAAATTGACTTTTCTCAAAACAACTCGGCAATGTCTTTGGATGCAAGAGGAACATCAATTGACCCTCAAATACTAAAAATATTGAAGATTTGGGCAAAAATCATCGACTTATTGAGGCAAAAATGAATAATTTTCACTAATTTTGACCCAAATTATCGACGCAATTTTTCTTGTAAATGCCCAATCTGTCCCAAATTCCAGTTCGAATGTGCTCTAGGGACCTTCAGGCATCTTCCCTGCAAGTTTCAAGCAATTTCATTTTTCGGCCAAAATTGAAAAAAAATGCAAAGGGTTAGCCTTACATTTTTCATCAAATTTGGCCAAAAATTGACTTTTTTCAAAACAACTCAGAAATGTCTTTGGATGCAAGAGGAACATCAATCGACCCTCAAACGCCAAAAATATTGAAGATTTGGGCAAAAATCATCGATTTATTGAGGCAAAAATGAATAATTTTCACTAATTTTGACCCAAATTATCGACGCATTTTTTCTTGTAAATGCCCAATCTGTCCCAAAATCCAGTTCGAATGTGCTCTAGGGACCTTCAGGCATCTTCCCTGCAAGTTTCAAGCAATTTCATTTTTTGGCCAAAATTGAAAAAAATGCAAGGGGTTAGCCTTATATTTTTCATCAAATTTGGCCAAAAATTGACTTTTCTCAAAACAACTCAGAAATGTCTTTGGATGCAAGAGGAACATCAATTGACCCTCAAACACTAAAAATATTGAAGATTTGGGCAAAAATCATCGACTTATTGAGGCAAAAATGAATAATTTTCACTAATTTTGACCCAAATTATCGACGCAATTTTTCTTGTAAATGCCCAATCTGTCCCAAATTCCAGTTCGAATGTGCTCTAGGGACCTTCAGGCATCTTCCCTGCAAGTTTCAAGCAATTTCATTTTTCGGCCACAATTGAAAAAAAATGCAAGGGGTTAGGCCAAAAAAAAAAAGTCTCCGGTTTCTGGTATGGAGCTTGCCCCAAAAGTGGTGCGGCGACGCGGCTTTTTTTTTTTTTTTACCTGTTTTTTTTTTTTTTTTGGCTTCAAATGTCGGCTGACACTGCAAATGGTGCCCGACTAAACTTAGTGCAAATATATGGGAGTCCAGAGAGGCCACATAAATCTTATTCTCGATCATAACCCCATCTAAAAACACGTTAAAATTGTGCAGCAGCAGAATTCCAGTCAAACCAGTGAGTTTGGCGGTTTTGAAACATCATCTTGTATTGAAAAAAAAACTTTTTCATTTTGCCGACGCGCATGGCTACGGCGACGCGCGCGCATACCAGAAACCGGAGACTTTTTTTTTTTGGCCTTAGCCTTACATTTTTCATCAAATTTGGCTAAAAAATTGACATTTCTCAAAACAACTCAGAAATGTCTTTGGATGCAAGAGGAACATCAATCGACCCTCAAACACTAAAAATATTGAAGATTTGGGCAAAAATTATCGACTTATTGAGACAAAATGAATAATTTTCACTAATTTTGACCCAAATTATCGACGCATTTTTTCTTGTCAATGCCCAATCTGTCCAAAAATCCAGTTCGAATGTGCTCTAGGGACCTTCAGGCATCTTCCCTGCAAGTTTCAAGCAATTTCATTTTTTGGCCAAAATTCAAAAAAATGCAAGGGGTTAGCCTTACATTTTTCATCAAATTTGGCCAAAAATTGACTTTTCTCAAAACAACTCAGAAATGTCTTTGGATGCAAGAAGAACATCAATCGACCCTCAAACACTAAAAATATTGAAGATTTTGGCAAAAAAATCATCGATTTATTGAGACAAAATGAATAATTTTCACTAATTTTGACCCAAATTATCGACGCATTTTTTCTTGTCAATGCCCAATCTGTCCAAAAATCCAGTTTGAATGTGCTCTAGGGACCTTCAGGCATCTTCCCTGCAAGTTTCAAGCAATTTCATTTTTTGGCCAAAATTGAAAAAAATGCAAGGGGTTAGCCTTACATTTTTCATCAAATTTGGCCAAAAATTGACTTTTCTCAAAACAACTCAGAAATGTCTTTGGATGCAAGAGGAACATCAATTGACCCTCAAACACTAAAAATATTGAAGATTTGGGCAAAAATCATCGACTTATTGAGGCAAAAATGAATAATTTTCACTAATTTTGACCCAAATTATCGACGCAATTTTTCTTGTAAATGCCCAATCTGTCCCAAATTCCAGTTCGAATGTGCTCTAGGGACCTTCAGGCATCTTCCCTGCAAGTTTCAAGCAATTTCATTTTTTGGCCAAAATTGAAAAAAAATGCAAGGGGTTAGCCTTACATTTTTCATCAAATTTGGCCAAAAATTGACTTTTCTCAAAACAACTCAGAAATGTCTTTGGATGCAAGAGGAACATCAATCGACCCTCAAACACTAAAAATATTGAAGATTTGGGCAAAAATCATCGATTTATTGAGGCAAAAATGAATAATTTTCACTAATTTTGACCCAAATTATCGACGCATTTTTTCTTGTAAATGCCCAATCTGTCCCAAAATCCAGTTCGAATGTGCTCTAGGGACCTTCAGGCATCTTCCCTGCAAGTTTCAAGCAATTTCATTTTTTGGCCAAAATTGAAAAAAATGCAAGGGGTTAGCCTTACATTTTTCATCAAATTTGGCCAAAAATTGACTTTTCTCAAAACAACTCAGAAATGTCTTTGGATGCAAGAGGAACATCAATTGACCCTCAAACACTAAAAATATTGAAGATTTGGGCAAAAATCATCGATTTATTGAGGCAAAAATGAATAATTTTCACTAATTTTGACCCAAATTATCGACGCAATTTTTCTTGTAAATGCCCAATCTGTCCCAAATTCCAGTTCGAATGTGCTCTAGGGACCTTCAGGCATCTTCCCTGCAAGTTTCAAGCAATTTCATTTTTCGGCCAAAATTGAAAAAAATGCAAGGGGTTAGCCTTACATTTTTCATCAAATTTGGCCAAAAATTGACTTTTCTCAAAACAACTCAGCAATGTCTTTGGATGCAAGAGGAACATCAATCGACCCTCAAACACTAAAAATATTGAAGATTTGGGCAAAAATCATCGATTTATTGAGACAAAAATGAATAATTTTCACTAATTTTGACCCAAATTATCGACGCAATTTTTCTTGTAAATGCCCAATCTGTCCCAAATTCCAGTTCGAATGTGCTCTAGGGACCTTCAGGCATCTTCCCTGCAAGTTTCAAGCAATTTCATTTTTCGGCCAAAATTGAAAAAAATGCAAGGGGTTAGCCTTACATTTTTCATCAAATTTGGCCAAAAATTGACTTTTCTCAAAACAACTCAGAAATGTCTTTGGATGCAAGAGGAACATCAATCGACCCTCAAACACTAAAAATATTGAAGATTTGGGCAAAAATTATCGATTTATTGAGACAAAAATGAATAATTTTCACTAATTTTGACCCAAATTATCGACGCAATTTTTCTTGTAAATGCCCAATCTGTCCCAAAATCCAGTTCGAATGTACTCCAGGGACCTTCAGGCATCTTCCCTGGAAGTTTCAAGCAATTTCATTTTTCGGCCAAAATTGAAAAAAATTCAAGGGGTTAGCCTTACATTTTTGAATAAATTTGGCCAAAAATTGACTTTTCTCAAAACAACTCAGAAATGTGTTTCGATGCAAGAGGAACATCAATCGACCCTCAAACACTAAAAATATTGAAGATTTGGGCAAAAAAATCATCGATTTATTGAGACAAAATGAATAATTTTCACTAATTTTGACCCAAATTATCGACGCATTTTTTCTTGTAAATGCCCAATCTGTCCAAAAATCCAGTTCGAATGTGCTCTAGGGACCTTCAGGCATCTTCCCTGCAAGTTTCAAGCAATTTCATTTTTTGGCCAAAATTGAAAAAAATGCAAGGGGTTAGCCTTACATTTTTCATCAAATTTGGCCAAAAATTGACTTTTCTCAAAACAACTCAGAAATGTCTTTGGATGCAAGAGGAACATCAATCGACCCTCAAACACTAAAAATATTGAAGATTTGGGCAAAAATTATCGATTTATTGAGGCAAAAATGAATAATTTTCACTAATTTTGACCCAAATTATCGACGCAATTTTTCTTGTAAATGCCCAATCTGTCCCAAATTCCAGTTCGAATGTGCTCTAGGGACCTTCAGGCATCTTCCCTGCAAGTTTCAAGCAATTTCATTTTTCGGCCAAAATTGAAAAAAATGCAAGGGGTTAGCCTTACATTTTTCATCAAATTTGGCCAAAAAATGACTTTTCTCAAAACAACTCAGAAATGTCTTTGGATGCAAGAGGAACATCAATCGACCCTCAAACACTAAAAATATTGAAGATTTGGAAAAAAATCATCGATTTATTGAGGCAAAAATGAATAATTTTCACTAATTTTGACCCAAATTATCGACGCAATTTTTCTTGTAAATGCCCAATCTGTCCCAAATTCCAGTTCGAATGTGCTCTAGGGACCTTCAGGCATCTTCCCTGCAAGTTTCAAGCAATTTCATTTTTCGGCCAAAATTGAAAAAAATGCAAGGGGTTAGCCTTACATTTTTCATCAAATTTGGCCAAAAATTGACTTTTCTCAAAACAACTCAGAAATGTCTTTGGATGCAAGAGGAACATCAATCGACCCTCAAACACTAAAAATATTGAAGATTTGGGCAAAAATCATCGATTTATTGAGGCAAAAATGAATAATTTTCACTAATTTTGACCCAAATTATCGACGCAATTTTTCTTGTAAATGCCCAATCTGTCCCAAAATCCAGTTCGAATGTGCTCTAGGGACCTTCAGGCATCTTCCCTGCAAGTTTCAAGCAATTTCATTTTTCGGCCAAAATTGAAAAAAATGCAAGGGGTTAGCCTTACATTTTTCATCAAATTTGGCCAAAAATTGACTTTTCTCAAAACAACTCAGAAATGTCTTTGGATGCAAGAGGAACATCAATTGACCCTCAAACACTAAAAATATTGAAGATTTGGGCAAAAATCATCGATTTATTGAGGCAAAAATGAATAATTTTCACTAATTTTGACCCAAATTATCGACGCAATTTTTCTTCTAAATGCCCAATCTGTCCCAAATTCCAGTTCGAATGTGCTCTAGGGACCTTCAGGCATCTTCCCTGCAAGTTTCAAGCCATTTCAGTTTTCGGCCAAAATTGAAAAAATTGCAAGGGGTAAGCCTTACATTTTTCATCAAATTTGGCCAAAAATTGACTTTTCTCAAAACAACTCAGAAATGTCTTTGGATGCAAGAGGAACATCAATCGACCCTCAAACGCCAAAAATATTGAAGATTTGGGCAAAAATCATCGACTTATTGAGGCAAAAATGAATAATTTTCACTAATTTTGACCCAAATTATCGACGCATTTTTTCTTGTAAATGCCCAATCTGTCCCAAAATCCAGTTCGAATGTGCTCTAGGGACCTTCAGGCATCTTCCCTGCAAGTTTCAAGCCATTTCAGTTTTTGGCCAAAATTGAAAAAAATGCAAGGGGTTAGCCTTACATTTTTCATCAAATTTGGCCAAAAATTGACTTTTCTCAAAACAACTCAGAAATGTCTTTGGATGCAAGAAGAACATCAATCGACCCTCAAACACTAAAAATATTGAAGATTTGGGCAAAAAAATCATCGATTTATTGAGGCAAAAAATGAATAATTTTCACTAATTTTGACCCAAATTATCGACGCATTTTTTCTTGTAAATGCCCAATCTGTCCAAAAATCCAGTTCGAATGTGCTCTAGGGACCTTCAGGCATCTTCCCTGCAAGTTTCAAGCAATTTCATTTTTTGGCCAAAATTGAAAAAAATTCAAGGGGTTAGCCTTACATTTTTCATCAAATTTGGCCAAAAATTGACTTTTCTCAAAACAACTCGGCAATGTCTTTGGATGCAAGAGGAACATCAATTGACCCTCAAACACTAAAAATATTGAAGATTTGGGCAAAAATCATCGACTTATTGAGGCAAAAATGAATAATTTTCACTAATTTTGACCCAAATTATCGACGCATTTTTTCTTGTAAATGCCCAATCTGTCCCAAATTCCAGTTCGAATGTGCTCTAGGGACCTTCAGGCATCTTCCCTGCAAGTTTCAAGCAATTTTAGTTTTCGGCCAAAATTGAAAAAAAATGCAAGGGGTTAGCCTTACATTTTTCATCAAATTTGGCCAAAAATTGACTTTTCTCAAAACAACTCGGCAATGTCTTTGGATGCAAGAGGAACATCAATCGACCCTCAAACACTAAAAATATTGAAGATTTGAGCAAAAATCATCGACTTATTGAGACAAAAATGAATAATTTTCACTAATTTCGACCCAAATTATCGACGCAATTTTTCTTGTAAATGCCCAATCTGTCCCAAAATCCAGTTCGAATGTTCTCTAGGGACCTTGAGGCATCTTCCCTGCAAGTTTCAAGCAATTTCATTTTTCGGGCAAAATTGAAATAAATGCAAGGGGTTAGCCTTACATTTTTCATCAAATTTGGCCAAAAATTGACTTTTCTCAAAACAACTCAGAAATGTCTTTCGATGCAAGAGGAACATCAATCGACCCTCAAACACTAAAAATATTGAAGATTTGTGCAAAAATCATCGACTTATTGAGACAAAAATGAATATTTTTCACTAATTTTGACCCAAATTATCGACGCATTTTTTGTTGTAAATGCCCAATCTGTCCCAAATTCCAGTTCGAATGTGCTCTAGGGACCTTCAGGCATCTTCCCTGCAAGTTTCAAGCAATTTCATTTTTCGGGCAAAATTGAAAAAAATGCAAGGGGTTAGCCTTACATTTTTCATCAAATTTGGCCAAAAATTGACTTTTCTCAAAACAACTCAGAAATGTCTTTGGATGCAAGAGGAACATCAATCGGCACTCAAACACCAAAAATATTGAAGATTTGTGCAAAAATCATCGATTTATTGAGACAAAAATGAATATTTTTCACTAATTTCGACCCAAATTATCGACGCATTTTTTGTTGTAAATGCCCAATCTGTCCCAAATTCCAGTTCGAATGTGCTCTAGGGACCTTCAGGCATCTTCCCTGCAAGTTTCAAGCAATTTCATTTTTCGGGCAAAATTGAAAAAAATGCAAGGGGTTAGCCTTACATTTTTCATCAAATTTGGCCAAAAATTGACTTTTCTCAAAACAACTCGGCAATGTCTTTGGATGCAAGAGGAACATCAATTGGCACTCAAATACTAAAAATATTGAAGATTTGGACAAAAATCATCGACTTATTGAGGCAAAAATGAATAATTTTCACTAATTTTGACCCAAATTATCGACGCAATTTTTCTTGTAAATGCCCAATCTGTCCCAAATTCCAGTTCGAATGTGCTCTAGGGACCTTCAGGCATCTTCCCTGCAAGTTTCAAGCAATTTCATTTTTCGGCCAAAATTGAAAAAAATGCAAGGGGTTAGCCTTACATTTTTCATCAAATTTGGCCAAAAATTGACTTTTCTCAAAACAACTCAGAAATGTCTTTGGATGCAAGAGGAACATCAATCGGCACTCAAACACCAAAAATATTGAAGATTTGTGCAAAAATCATCGATTTATTGAGACAAAAATGAATATTTTTCACTAATTTCGACCCAAATTATCGACGCAATTTTTCTTGTAAATGCCCAATCTGTCCCAAAATCCAGTTCGAATGTGCTCTAGGGACCTTCAGGCATCTTCCCTGCAAGTTTCAAGCAATTTCATTTTTCGGCCAAAATTGAAAAAAATGCAAGGGGTTAGCCTTACATTTTTCATCAAATTTGGCCAAAAATTGACTTTTCTCAAAACAACTCAGAAATGTCTTTGGATGCAAGAGGAACATCAATCGACCCTCAAACACTAAAAATATTGAAGATTTGGGCAAAAATCATCGATTTATTGAGACAAAAATGAATATTTTTCACTAATTTCGACCCAAATTATCGACGCATTTTTTCTTGTAAATGCCCAATCCGTCCCAAATTCCAGTTCGAATGTGCTCTAGGGACCTTCAGGCATCTTCCCTGCAAGTTTCAAGCCATTTCAGTTTTCGGCCAAAATTGAAAAAATTGCAAGGGGTAAGCCTTACATTTTTGATCAAATTTGGCCAAAAATTAACTTTTCTCAAAACAACTCAGAAATGTCTTTCGATGCAAGAGGAACATCAATCGACCCTCAAACACTAAAAATATTGAAGATTTGGGCAAAAATCATCGATTTATTGAGACAAAAATGAATAATTTTCACTAATTTTGACCCAAATTATCGACGCAATTTTTCTTGTAAATGCCCAATCTGTCCCAAATTCCAGTTCGAATGTGCTCTAGGGACCTTGAGGCATCTTCCCTGCAAGTTTCGAGCAATTTCATTTTTCGGCCAAAATTGAAAAAAATGCAAGGGGTTAGCCTTACATTTTTCATCAAATTTGGCCAAAAGTTGACTTTTGTCAAAACAACTCAGCAATGTCTTTGGATGCAAGAGGAACATAAATCGACCCTCAAACACTAAAAATATTGAAGATTTGGGCAAAAATTATCGATTTATTGAGGCAAAAATGAATAATTTTCACTAATTTTGACCCAAATTATCGATTTATTGAGGCAAAAATGAATAATTTTCACTAATTTTGACCCAAATTATCGACGCATTTTTCTTGTAAATGCCCAATCTGTCCCAAAATCCAGTTCGAATGTGCTCTAGGGACCTCCAGGCATCTTTCCTGCAAGATTCAAGCAATTTCATTTTTGGCCAAAATTGAAAAAAATTCAAGGGGTTAGCCTTACATTTTTGATCAAATTTGGCCAAATATTGACTTTTCTCAAAACAACTCAGAAATGTCTTTGGATGCAAGAGGAACATCAATCGACCCTCAAACACTAAAAATATTGAAGATTTGGGCAAAAATCATCGATTTATTGAGACAAAAATGAATATTTTTCACTAATTTTGACCAAAATTATCGACGCAATTTTTCTTGTAAATGCCCTATCTGTCCCAAAATCCAGTTCGAATGTGCTTTAGGGGCCTTCAGGCATCTTCCCTGCAAGTTTCAAGCAATTTCATTTTTCGGCCAAAATTGAAAAAAAATGCAAGGGGTAAGGCCAAAAAAAAAAAGTCTCCGGTTTCTGGTATGGAGCTTGCCCCAAAAGTGGTGCGGCGACGCGGCTTTTTTTTTTTTTTACCTGTTTTTTTTTTTTTTTTGGCTTCAAATGTCGGCTGACACTGCAAATGGTGCCCGACTAAACTTAGTGCAAATATATGGGAGTCCAGAGAGGCCACATAAATCTTATTCTCGATCATAACCCCATCTAAAAACACGTTAAAATTGTGCAGCAGCAGAATTCCAGTCAAACCAGTGAGTTTGGCGGTTTTGAAACATCATCTTGTATTGAAAAAAAAACTTTTTCATTTTGCCGACGCGCATGGCTACGGCGACGCGCGCGCATACCAGAAACCGGAGACTTTTTTTTTTTGGCCTAAGCCTTACATTTTTGATCAAATTTGGCCAAAAATTGACTTTTCTTAAAACAACTCAGAAATGTCTTTCGATGCAAGAGGAACATCAATCGACCCTCAAACACTAAAAATATTGAAGATTTGGGCAAAAATCATTGATTTATTGAGACAAAAATGAATAAGTTTCACTAATTTTGACCCAAATTATCGACGCAATTTTTCTTGTAAATGCCCAATCTGTCCCAAAATCCAGTTCGAATGTGCTCTAGGGACCTTCAGGCATCTTCCCTGCAAGTTTCAAGCAATTTCATTTTTCGGCCAAAATTGAAAAAAATGCAAGGGGTTAGCCTTACATTTTTCATCAAATTTGGCCAAAAATTGACTTTTCTCAAAACAACTCAGCAACTTCCAGTTCGAATTATGGGTGTGAGAATACTGAGTCATGTTCTTCCTGTGTCCAAAAAAAATTGCTGTGTTGTTTTGAGAAAGTGAATTTTTGGCTGAAAATCATGAAAATTGCATTTTTTTCAATTTTGACCCAAAAAATAAAATTGCTTGAAATTTGCAGGAATGATGCCTAAAGACCCTAGAACAAATTCGAACTCGATATATGGACTGATGTACCATTCAAAAAATTATTGCCTCGAAAACAAGTTGGGAAAATTAGTAAAAACGTTTAATATTTTTCAAAAATCGATGATTTTTGCTTACATCTTCCACATTATGGGTGTGTGAATACTGATTGATGTTCCTCTTGCGTCCGAATGATTTTCTGTGCTGTTTGGAGAAAAGTGAGTTTTTGACCGAATTTCATGAAAAATGTCAGGCTATTAGTCTAACCTCTTGCATTTTTTTTCAATTTTGGCCAAAAAAAATGAGCAAAATAAATCACTGGGAAGAAATTTCAACAAAAACTTTATGTTCATTTTAGATCGATCCTAGGATTTATTATTTATCACCATTTACACTTACTGTGAGGCACAAACTGAATAAATTTTATTGCTTCAATTAATATTAAATGTTGTTTCTGTTTTCTTTTCTGGACGGTCAAATCATAAGGCACTTGCAATATTACTGGCAATAAATACAGTAAGCGAAGTGTTCTCACAAGTGAATGGAACAATCAAAGACACAATCACAAATTTTCTCATCTTTTTGGAATGATTCTGCTTGAAAAAAACAAAAACACTTGTCAGAATTCCAAAATAGAAATTAAATTCTTTTACATTTTCAAAAATACATAATGGAATACAAAGAATGAATGTTTATGAGTGCAATGGTAAGAATAATTTCATGAGGTGACCGATGGAATGTTCCATTCCACGAAGCGGCAGCAACATTTCATCTGCTACCCAATGAAACCATACTTTGATTCACACAAAAATGTGTTTTATACAACACCTGAATATATCTTCGTCATCTGATTGGTCAGAGACTCCAATAGTTTGAACGTGCAATGGAAAGTCTATTTACAGTGGAACGGCCGGGCCGTGGGTTGGGATGCCCATAATTCATTGACACGTAATCAACGACCCACCAATTAGATGACGGGGATTTATAAGAAAAATACTGTATCACAAGCACAATTAAGGGACCGTGACCATTCAGCCCTGGTATGAAAAGGGCCCCCCGGTACCTCGTCTGGTCCAAAGCCAGTCCGGTCTTCAGCCCAGTCTCGTCCAGTACATGGTCCTGTCTGACCAGAAGGTTTGAAGTCAGTCAGGCGCATCAATTTATTGCCCTTCAGAGAACGTCCATAGCAGAACAATAGCAGACTTACCGGATTAAAGATAAAATCCTTCCATAACGCCTAGGAAATTTACGGTGCCATTGTGCGCAAAACCGCATGGCAGGGGTTTTGATCTGTGCCGACGAAAGTGTTCTATTGTTTCGCGCTGAGAGATGAAAACCACAAGCGGGTTTCTTCTGGGATATATTACATGTGTCAATACTTGCAAACAATAGACCCCAGGATAGAGGAGTTCCTGATTAGCAACCGGACCAGCTCCTGGTCTGGTAGCTGGGACGGTACGAGAGGACTTCTTGGGAGGGGACGAGCTTACTGAGGGGCCCTTTTCATACCGGGGCTAAATGGTCACGGGCCCTAAGAATACCTTATTTTACTCGTTTTCAAATTTCTAATTCATGTAGTGCTGTCCGCATACACATCATTCCTCTTTCTACAACTGTCCGAATAGACAAGGCATTTTTTTTTATACAAAAAAACCCACATTCTTTTGCCTTTTACAAGCATCATATAAATACCATCCATCAAATATCATAAATAATATAAAAGATTTAAAAATATACATTAAAAATAAACCATCAAAGTGTAAAAAGGAGAGTACCAAAGGGTAAAAAAAAGAAAAAGAGTGGACGGAAAACTAGAGAATGCCGAGTGAAAGTTGAAATTGTTTGCGATATTTTTTTTGTTATGCACACCAACGAAGTGATATTGTATCTTGGAAATTGGCAAAAGGCACAAAAAGTATGCACAATGTGCATATAATGCAGAAAGGACATTTATGCAAATGGCTGGACAAATTCCACTCTTAATGGCACTTTCAAAAAGTTACAAAATCTCGTCTGATTTCTGCTTTAACTACAGTATTCCCAGTTTGAATTGGAACAGCGTTAGTGCCCAGTTAGGTTCCAAATTTCTAATGAAAAATTCCAAAGATTCTAAATTTTGAGTCACTCCCTCCGAAAACACAATCGAGGAGAATTAATCCATGAACCTTCGAATGCAAATTAGAATAAAATGATTACAATGAGTACACATATCCACCAAAATGGTTCTCAAGGCACTGCTTCGTTACTACCCCCTGCTTATCACGCCAATAAAAGTTCCCACAGACCATCTCAGATCTGTGAGAAGCACCTAGATTGATGCTGCCATTGTGGCTATTTTTTTTAAGTGAAACACAACAGCAGTCACTGCCCTCACAGGAGCAAGTCATGACAAAGTGTCTTGCCCGAGGCCACAAGTGCTGGAGACCCACAGACTGGATTCGAACCCATAAGCAGTAAAACCATCCCCACATGATCGCAGTATCCAGCACATCCATAAGTGACATACATCAACAATATTTGTTCTCAATAGAGCAAGTCAAGACAAACTGTCTTGCCTGAGGACACAAATGCTGGAACTCCACATACTGGATTCGAACCCCTAACGAGTAGAACCATCCCCACATGATCACAGTATCCAGCACATCTACAAGTGACACACATCAACAATATATGATCTCAATAAAGCATGTCACAACAAAGTGTCTTGCCCGAGGACACAAGTGCTGGAACTCCACAAACTGGATTCGAACCCACAACTAGTAGAACCATTCCCACATGATCACGGTATCCAGCACATCCATAAGTGACACACATCAACAATATTGGTTCTCAATAGAGCATGTCACGACAAAGTGTCTTGCCCGAGGCCACAAGTGCTGGAACCCCACTGACTGGATTCGAACCCACAACTAGTAGAACCATTCCCACATGATCACGGTATCCAGCACATCCATAAGTGACATACATCAACAATATTTGTTCTCAATAGAGCAAGTCAAGACAAACTGTCTTGCCTGAGGACACAAATGCTGGAACTCCACATACTGGATTCGAACCCCTAACGAGTAGAACCATCCCCACATGATCACAGTATCCATCACATCTACAAGTGACACACATCAACAATATATGATCTCAATAAAGCATGTCACAACAAAGTGTCTTGCCCGAGGACACAAGTGCTGGAACTCCACAAACTGGATTCGAACCCACAACAAGTAAAACCACCACCACATGATCACAGTATCCAGCACATCCCTAATTGACACGCAGCAACAATTTCTGCCCTCAATGGAGCAAGTCATGATAAAGGGCCTTGCCCAAAGACACAAGCGTTACAATGCCCAAGACTGTGCTCTAACCCACAACCTGTCAAACCATCCCCAAGTGGTCTCGGCAATCCGCACCCCAAATTCTCACACAACCATCATCCCTGCCTTCATAGGAGCAAGTCATGACAAAGTACCTTGCCCAAGGATGTACTTAGTGTGCTGTGTACCCTACTTGCTGGACTCCAAACCCACAAACCTGTTGAACCAGACCCAAAAGATCTCAAATCGGTTCCAATCTTACTTCTTCTTTGCCCTGAGATGCAGCGCTGCATTCGGAGTCAGACCGCACTCTTGGAGTGTTGCTTCTTGGTCGTCGTAAATCTTGGCTGGGAAGGTGGTCACTATCTCATAGTCCTTAGACCCTGATGTCCTGAAGGTAGGACGGAAAAATAAAACTTGCAGTTATTATGTACTTATATAGTACGACAAACTAAACAGTCACAAACTCGATTGACAGGTTTCAGGGCTTTGAAGGACCTGTATCTGGACCTCAACCACAGTCTTCACCCATATATGACCACGGAGCACAGCCTGAGATCAAAAGTGTTCGATTTTTCCAGAGGGAGTAAAACCGGAGGGCTCGGAGAAAAACCCTCGTGGCACAGGAGTGAATCAATGCACAACTCTACTGTGGTCGGCAGCTGGGAATCGAACCAGCCGGGAATCTAGGGCCTTACGCCTTAGCCATCCATGCCACCATAAAAAAATTGCAACTACCTCAAAAATAGGTGCATCGCAAAGGGTCTGTAGGTAATTAACAGAGGAAACTTATAACCTTATAACCCTGACTTCCCCCACCCCAATTTCAGTATAAATTACACAGAATTTGTTGGCTTTGGCATGGGTAGGGTTTATCATTAACTCACCTGTTGGCATCAAGGTATTGCCGGACATCCCCTATCGTGTCCGTGTACGGCATCTTCAAGATGAACGTGTGCTCCCCGGTCTCCGTCTTGACTCTCAGTGTGGTGATGCTGCTGCGAGCTGACGGGGGGCGGGGCGAGGACGCTGACTGGGGGCGGCTGCCAACGCGCTCAAGGATCTCCTGGACGGCTGGAGTGTCGATGATTGTAACGCCAGGCTTAGTGCTATCAGGCTGTTAACCAAAACAAAAAGCTGATGAAAGGCCTTGATCTACTATTGCTTACCTAACTGTGTCAAAGCTCGGGTATCCAGTTTGTGAAAGGTATTGTTATTAATAATACTACAACTTCCAGCATTTGATTATGACGCCTCAATATTTTTTATTATCTCTAATTTACCAATACTAATATTTTGATGACAAAAATATAGCTTTGAGTGAATTGAAATGAATTTCAAACTGTAGTTTACACAAGAATAAGGGCATTTAGATTTTGTTACAAATAATCGTTAAAAAGGGCCAAGTTGTTTTCCCCCCTTTGTTAAGGGAGGGGGTCCTGTTTTATTAAGTCCAAGAATTGTAAGCCGAGGATACTGAACTCACCTTTAAGTCTCCCGCAAGTGAAGCTCTGACATCGATGACTTTGCCTTCTCTCATGACAGAAGACGGCAGCTTATTCAGGAACTGGTCCACTGACAGCCGAGGCTCTGTATCACAAAAAATCAGAGCATCGGACAAACCAATCAATACAAACTTCCCAGATATTTTTTAATGATTCTGAGTGACAGTAGCATGTGTTTTGACAACTCCAAAGCTGTCTTCGTAAAGTGAGTTGAATTTTACATCTGTGAATTCCAAGTCCTCGGTGTATCACTTAACAACCGTACAATCACAGCAAGTTAAAACAGATTTGCGCAGTGAAATTTATCACAGAAATTGAAATGTTGGCTTTTCGTGACTGGCGTAATTTTCTCGAGCAGAGCTTAAGAGATAAAGTTCACAAGCTTTGGATGGAACAACCGCTCGTGACTTACTGGGCGGTTGGCTGGTCTCGTACACTGGTTTTCCGTCGTGACTCGTTGTGTAGGACCTCTCCATGCTGGTAGCCTTGTCTAGGTTGCTGGGTACCAGCCGAGAGGGCTTGTTGTCCCCGCCTAGTAGGTTGCCCGTGCCTGGGAACTGCTCCAAGTTGCGTGGGTCATTGTAGACAGTGTCCCGTTTGTCTGTTACCTGTGAAATTAAAACCACTTTATCTTAAAAGGCTATTTATGGATTTACAATGAGAGGGAGATAATTTGTTTATATTAAACCACAACCTCAAGCAATATGTTGGTCAGGGGCTAAATCCAATAACACAGACTTAGTGGCATAGCAAGGTCATTGTTATTGTAGGGTAGACCGGAAAAGTGCACTCGCACATCTGTGCTGAAAGGTAGACAGTGTTTTTTCATCGGTCACCCGGCCTCTGTAAAATCAAAGGGGGGGGGGGGGCACTCTTTACAAACTATTTGGGGGGGGAGGGGGAGGGGGTTTTAACCGCTGGTGAAAAAAAGGGCACTTGTGTACAAAAGGGCACTTTTTTTGTAACACCCCTTCCCCTTGCTGGCTACGCCACTGCGGCTAAAAGTACCCAAGACTTTTACAGATGATACAAGTTTATAAACAAAGCTTTGCACAAAGCCAATTTATAAATGGGCACTACAATCTGTGTCTCCGAGTCCAGTCTTCTTCCCAAAACGCACTCACTGACTGTCGACAAATTGTAAAGAAATTGTCAGGTCATTTAGGCAGTATGTGCTATGTAAGCTCTTACTTGAAATGGGACTCCTTCCGGGAACCGTTCATTCAACTCATAGGGGAAGTAACCGTCCATAAGATCCTGTACACAGCGCTGGAATCAGGAGCAAAAACACACCAACAAAAAGTTGTTAGCTCTAAACTTTATAAAGTAGTTTGTATTACTGCTGAATCCAACAATACCAACATTTAGAATACAAAATCGTTTGTTCAATGTTCAAACACGAAAAAAGAAAATCCAACTTCTGCCGGTTCATTTTGGATTTGGCAAGCTCAGTTTAAGTAATATCAGGTTCAGTACAACCCCTTCTCCTTTGGAATCTCTTCAGTCTTCCGACGACGGGCATAGTATACTCTCCAAAATTACGATTTTTCCTCGGTTCTTTTGAAAAGGTCACAAACTCACAAAAGAGATTTTGCCACATGGTGCTACTGTAAAATTTTATCTTGTTGCTATCTATCTTCGTTCTTGTGAGATGCTGAAGTACGGTACCCTTTATGGAAAAATGACCTTCAGGTTTCATTTCACAACTCTTTCAAACAGGAATATTTGTTTTCGCAACTTTCGCTTGGGAGGTAACACACTGAGTATACAGTGCTTATACATCAGCGAAGGGCAAAACCTAATTTGATTTACATCACCCCAATGCAAAATTCTGTCTTATGAATAGTTAATGCGGTACACCCGCTGCTATGTACATCAGATTCGAACCAGCCAACCGATCCCGTAAGCTCGGTGGTTGAGTGGTAAGACATCTGTGCTAGAAAGCAGGAGGTCGTGGGTTCGAGTCCCACCCGCGTGAAGGGCAAAAACCTAATTTAATTTACATCACCCCGATGCAAAATTACATCTTATGAATAACAGGAACATTGCTCATTCCAAAGTTTTAAAAAAGCACTGGTGTCATCAGTGAAGCATTTCAACCACTCAGGGTTTTTTTCTGGAATCCCAGTATTTAAAATCAGCATTGAAAAAAACATTTGACACTAACCAGACATTGCCCTTTAATGGAAAAATCCTAAGACGGGTAAGAAGCTACAAATCAATTTGGTGTCGTCAAATAAACATTAATAGTTAGCACCCTGCTGTCCAATCATCACTACGTTTTTGTCTCGTTTTATGCAGACAAACTTCCTACGTACTTGTGTGGTTGGCTCTTCGTAACTCCTGAACGGGCCGTTGAACATGTATATTCCGTTGGCGTAGAGGGTCAGGGGTACTGGGTCCGGGGCCACAAACCGAGCCCCGCTGACTGTGTGCCGGATGCGCTTCTCACCGTCGCCAGCAACGACGTTCAGTTCCTTGATGTTCTTTATGATGCGATCGAAGTCAACGTGGAAGGGGCCCTCCGGCTGTACAACTGATGCACCTGAGTTGTGAATGAACAGACAATATTAGCGACCCAGATAGTTCAACAAAACAAAACAAAAAGAATGAAATCACAAACAGCTAATACCACAAAAGTCGTAACTAGTAGCTGTTAAAAGTCAAGCACAAGTCAATCAAAAGTCACGTCACAAGTCCAGTCTCAAGTAAAACTATTCAAATGATGTGTAAAAAAGCGAAAAAGAATTCCCTTTTCACTATTTGTCCATTTTTTTCCTTATGATTTGACTTGTGACTAGCTCATACAATTTGCTAAACTTCCTCGACATCTCCTTTGGTTCCCTTTTTTGTTAACCCACGGATGCTGAAGAGTCTCCTTTAATAAAAGGGAGTAACTCCCTATTATCTTTTCCATCAGTGAGAATATCATGAACTGAAAACAATTAGGCAAATATTAGGACTTGGGTTGTATTTTCTCAGTCATAATTAACAGGCTGCTGATGAGCCTTATCGGACTACACATCAACTGCCCCTTTTTGACGTTAGTGCAAAACTCTCCAACATGGTTATTAGAACCAAGCCACTGTTAATTCCCATGAGGCTTGGTGACTCTCGAAAGTTGGAGTGTGAAGACTTTGCCGTTGAGTTCCTACAAAGTGGTAGATTTTGGAAGACTTAAGTAATAATACCGGAGTCTTATATAGCGCACGCATCTACCAACAATTAGGTACTGAAGGCGCTGGTAATTATGTCTATTATTAAAGACAGGTAAATGAAGTTTCTGAGAAATATGAGACCCATTATGTAGCACCTTATAAGGGTTTACAAGGTACTGCAGTGCATATTGCAGCCATTGCCAGAAACACGGGGACAAACCCCTTCTCTTAGCGATAAGTGTTACTGGGTTCTTTAACGTGCATTACACAACACACGGGACCTACGGCTTTACGTCCCATCCGAAGGACGGAGCAATAATGGTTTAGTGGGTTCCTTCTAAAGAATGTCAGGAAGCTTAATACCTGGTCTCCAGACACTGGCTGGTTGAGACGTGTCCCCAGGATGAGACAATTCCTCGTAAACACTCCCATCCGTCCCTCCTACACCGTCAGCCTCAGCGTTGCCAACCCAGACCATGCCATAATCAGACAAGAAATCCTGAACAAATAGAATACAATTGACACTAATAAGTATGTCCACAAAGGCAACATTTAAAAAGAATAACGTAAGAATGCAAACAAAAATTGACTAGAGTGGGCCCTATAACTCCAGAACACCATAATAGCGATATTCACACTTCAGAACCCAAGTGTTGGTATTGACGCCAGGATCACGGTATCTGAAGTAATACGTGGAAGTTCATAGGCTATGTAATATTCCCTTGCACACAGCAAGAGTCTTTGATATGCCAGCAGATTTGGCAACTTATTATGCAAAACAAGACTGCATCTTGACCTTGAGATTCTGAAAATGCAGCGGGTGCCGCCTTTTGGGGTCTTCGGTAACCCTTGTTGTATTACAAAAACATGGCAGCCAAATTGACCAATCAAAAGCTTAGTCCACATTTCTGATCATAATGACGTCACAATGTGTAAAGTCGACTCCGATTGGCTAGCGCGCGGAGTCACATAAACTTTGTATTGCTCACATGCATCAGGCATTGGTTACGGAGAGGGCTCCGTTGAACAACGGGTGCTACTCAGACTAGGAAGTTCATGGCTTTGTGTCCGAACAAAAAAGGAGCAAACACATACAATGAGCTAAAGGCAAATTCTTATCTATTTCAAACAGAGGGATGATGACGGCACATTTCATACTTCCATGTCTTTGATGGTTTGCTGCAGCTCCTGGCATTTCCGTTCCAAATCTCTCACTTTGCCTGACTCGGAGTTCGGGTCTCCTGCATGTCAGAAAATTATCTTTTATCAGCATTTCTTTTATTTTGAATTATTGGGGTTTAGGAGCAAAATGATATACTACATTAACAAGAAAAGAGTAAGCAAACTATTCCACCCACCTAAAAAGCTAAAAAGCCAAGGAAAAACAAAAGGTTTTAACATTCCTTCCCCAAACCAAGCAAACCCAAACTTTCATATATGTGACCTGTTCTGTCAAAAGCAGACGCTTTTGGGCAGAGGTTGAAATTGAGATAGGGCCAAAAAATGCTGTAGGGGTGATTTTTTTCCATTTTCTAATTTTTGCATATTTGTAATCCTGAGCATGTCTAAAATATACTATAAAAGTGTGAAACCCTAATTTGATCTCAAATTATACTATTTTTGATGATTTGTTGAGGTATATCAGTTAAAGAAACTACTGTTTTGTGACGTTCGTGGCCATTTTCTCTGTTTTCTACTTTTCGACACAATGAACTTCAAAATAGCATAACTCTACCCAGGAATGACCGGTTTCAAAAATTCAACCACCTATTAAAAGAAAACAGAACATATTTTATCAATATGCAAAAATCTCATTTTTGACCTTATGCCCAGAAAAGTCTGATTTTGACAGAACAGGTCACAATGCGCCACTATTTTTCTGACTGTTAAAGACGTACAGAAACCACCTAATAACGAGAATTGAATTGCAATACTGCTGGAATAACCCCCCAAAACAACCGATGACACGTACCTTTGTATTTTTGCAAAAGTTTTGTCTTCTCTTCCAAAATGCTGATTTTCTTATCCTGCCAACATAAAGCAACAAGAGGAATTCTCAATCCTTGCACAAAAAGCATCCACGAGAAGATTGGGTATAGCATTTCTTCCTGATTAACACAACAGGGGGTTTCCCCAAGTACAGTGTTTTAAACTTCTAACTTTGTCACATGTGTTTTGGTGATGTGTATTTTATTTTGACTTTGTTTGGATTTAATACAAATACCTTCTCGAGGATTTCCTTGGTGTAAAACTGAACCTGCAGTTCCAACTTAGCAATGCGGCTCATCATGTTACTCATCAGCTCGTAGTCTGAAGGAGCTATCACAAAGAAAAGTGTGTAAAGCAATGAAGCGAAAATTAATGGTTTGTCTGTCAATCAAATTCAACTGAAAGCTGTCTGCATTAAATCTTTGTCAATAATTTTGAAATTATAAAGCCAAACAGCGAATGCCCTGTCCATCACTACTCGGTTCAATCTCCACTAACGTCAGCGAAGTTTCTTACGCTCACCGGGCTTGGAGTCCTTGGTGAGTTTGGGCAGATGCTTGTTGGCTCTACTCCCCATGGTCTCGCTCCTGCTGGTGGATAAACTAGACTGACGAGAGACCGATCGGCCAAGGATGTCCTCATCATCCTCTGCAAGAAAAAGTTACAAATGCGATGACGCAGATGATAGTGGTGGTGTGGTAAGGATCAAAATTTCAGAGTTGAGCAAGGATTCAGAATTTGCACTAAAAAGAAGATAATGGTGTAAACTGAAGAACAGGTTGGTTCTTGAATTTGCCCATCCGTGATCAAAAAAGCGAAAAATAAACTTTTTCAATTTAGAAAATCCTAGCTGATATTGCTGGAACAAGGGCAGTTTTCAGTAAAGAACTGGGTTTATAGTATAACAGGATTATTAGGGGGCTTGTAAAAAGATGCAGTTAGATGAGTTATAAAAGCAGTTCGTACAAACCGGCTTCACCGAAGCTTTTATGTTTTCAATAAATCTACTTACCAAAAAGATCGGTGGGGTTTCTGAAAGGGGCTGCCCTTTGCCTGTTTGGAAGAAAGCGATTTTGAATATTTGTAATATTCAGTCATTTCTATGTTACTTTATCATCATATATTCCACATAAAAGGAAGGGGAAAAGACTCACTAAAAAGTCAGGTAAAACAGATGTAATTTCAAGGAGTATTGTGAATAGAAAATAACAAGTCTGTCATTTCGATATTCAAACAGATTTTCTTGTAGATCCCTATAGTTTGCGTTGCTTTATTACACTCCAGACAAAGTTGAGCACATGAAAACCAAACAAAAGTGTAAACAATGCAAAGTTTCAAAACATTACATCGTACATTAACTTGTATGAAAAGTTGAAAAGAATGTTGCATTCTGACCCCACTTTTTTATCATATATTATCTCAATGCAGGTCAGTCACTGCAAAAATGTTGAAAAAAAACTTGAATTTGGGACTGAGAAACATTTCCAATTTTGTTAGAAAATACTTTGAAAACACACTCAACTCTCCATAGACTTTGAACACAACCACAGAACCGGCGATATTTTTTCCAAAAACTTTGTATGTACAGGTCACTGTCTTTTTTAATACAAGGGTCCAAAAACAGACTCTTGAATTCTCTACTGTCAAATCTTACCCAGTCTGATTGACACCAGGTAGAGGTGTTTTCCTCGGTTTACGGAGATTGGTCAAAGGGCCTGCCATCTCAGCTCATGGGAAAGATAGAAACCTGAATAAACACAGACTATCGTGACTGTTACAGTTGTGACAGTAAAGCAAAGAATGCATTAAGTTTGAACTCCACTTTCCAATTTACAATTGTTTTTTTCACATCCTTAGACGTTTGATCTTTGTTTTATTGCAGCACTATAAAGAAAATAGCACCTTTAGGTAACTATGTGAATGTATTGTTTACTTTCTTCAAAATATGTAAACACATTTGTTTTAATAATAATTAAGAAATAGGGAGATTTAGTTTAAGGCCAATTTTCTTATATTAATAGGGCCTAAATGTATATGTTTTGATTACTAGTTGGAAAGAAGTGTGATTAGAAGTGTGCTAAGTAATAGCAATGTATTACTTAGCCTATTTATTTAGGGGGCCTAGTATAAGTATAAGCTGATTTATCAAAATATCAGTATTAATTTTTTAATAATAACTTGTTTTTAGTATTTAATACAATAAAATAGCAATGAACAAAAGCTATGTTATGCTGCAGAAATTCACACTGACATACATGACATAAGTGACAATATTAATTATTATGAAAACACTGTCACTGTAGCCTTAGCCCTAGCTCTACTGAGTGGAGCGTTGAATTACGGGTACCCCTCTGTACAAACGCTCCACCGATTTGGCATACTTTGGTGACAGGTACACGGTCGACATGGCGGTATGCATTTTGTGCACTTTGCATGCTGGAGTCTACTCCAGTGCGGGCCATAGACTAGGGCTATGTAGGCCTATGACACAATTGTTTTTCAAATCGAAATGATCAATTTTTTTTATAAATTTTTATTTATTTTAAGAAAACATTTTGAATTCTAGGCTACAATCGTAAGTATAGTCGGACTCCCTATTATCGCGGCATCCCTATTATCGCGGCATGGGAAATTTCTCTTTTTACAGTGTCAAAACTCCTGCAAGTGGCGATTTTTATCCAGTTCACCAGTCATCAAATATTTTCTATCGAAATGTATAAAAAGGATGCTTAAAAAATGTATCTTTCGGGACTTTTAACGATTTTAATAAATATTAACGTTTTCCAAAACTTGCAAAATTTTCCCTCACCATGTCTGCTAAAAGGTACCGTTTATATTTTAACATAAATCTTTAATTGCGCTCTGTCCATGAAAGTTCCATTGTCTGGTTCCCATTCTTCAGCTGCAAATGTAAAATGAAGTCGAACGACGATTTTTGCAGCGCGAAATCGTAACAACTTTTAAGGGATCAAAATAAGCACCGCGCGTTAGCGAAAATAAAACGGCACACCGTGTAAAGTGAATGGCGCCCTCAATTGCCGATCAGTAGACTTGCCTCAGGGATTTGTGTTCTCCTTTCGGGGGAAGGGCAGGGTCTTAAGAAATCATCCTGCAGACATTTTGTCTTTAATCAACTTGAACGTTACAGGGAAAATATCAGACTTTATTCAGGGGGTATTTTGGTCAAAGATAAACTATGAACAAAAAAGTTGGGATCATTATAAAAACCACTTCCCGCATGCCGCGATAATAGGGAGTCCACCTCCGTTCGCACACGCCGCGCATGTCTATTTTCACAGGCATCGTACACGGAATAAACCACACCACCCGTCAGATTTTTTCATATTAATTTAAAAAGGAAGACTTATACTACACATAAGACAGGAAAATTCTGGAAGGTTAGTGGGCAATCTCTATTCCGAACGAGAAACGTGATAAGTACCGCGATAATACGGCGTTCCATCCTACTAACTACTAGTAGTAGGTACAGTACTATACTCTGTTACATTACAAAATTTTCATTATTTGAAATAGTACAAATATGTAGAAGAATACATTTACTAAGCTTAAGTTATGTGATGTGAATCACAGCACATAACTTAAGCTTAGTAAATGTATTCTTCTACATATTTGTACTAACATTTCAAATAATGAAAATTTCCTGTGATCGTCTCTCCCATTTGAAAACAAAGAACAGCTGCAAGACGTTGTGTCCGGAAACTAGGCACGATATATAAATCATATATTATCTATTTTTTCCGCAACATTTATCTTTAAAATGACACACGTTTAATTGTAAAGAAATTTCACATGCATTGTTACGCATTTAGGGTTGTTTTAACTTACCTTGAACGTTATTTTGAACTAGAAATGGTCGTTGTTTACATCGTGTTCCGTTGTCAACATCGTCGGCTGGAAGCCATTTTGTTCATTTCTGTTTGTTGTGTCAGCCCAGCTGACCTCCAGTAAGGAGAATAGTTCATTAGTAAATGTAGGGGGAAACAGATGACTTCAAAACTAGCACGAAAAGATGAACAATTGATTTTCAGTGATCTATAAAATTCAAGGAACGATATTTTTCTCTCGTACATCAAATTCAGTTTGAAAAATGATAATTTCCAAATTCAAGAAACAATTTTTTATTTACTTCTCTGAAGATGTGACCAAACTATAATGATCACTCCTCCTTCAAAAATGAACTCATCGTTATGCAATGTTTGTTTTCAGAATGTTGTGACACTAGTGCAGGGACAGCTTTAAGTTTCATTGAGAGTTATTTGTGAGATGTAAAATAAACCTGGAAAGCCTGAAAATGAAGAGTTTACTCATAACCCCAACCCGTTACAATATATTAAGAAGTTTGAGTTGCACACTATTAACTGGAAGGTTTTTCAACAGTTTCAGTTTGTTGGTGAATTCACATAGCAAACCAGCTTGCCAAAAGGCGTTAGGGTGTGTAGTTGTAGGCAAGCATGCTTCACTTCATATGGCGGCTTTCCAGTCTGCCTACAAATTGAGAGAGCATCTGAAAGACTGCTACCAAGTGTTGAACGTTGATCCAGAAAGCACCAGCATCTGGGAAGCGAAGGAAGCCTTCCTGAAGCTAGCCAAGGAATATCACCCAGATGCTAACTCACCAACAGCTGATGTGCGAAAGTTTAATCAGGTCCAGGAAGCCTATCAAGCAGTACGAGCAGATCTCGAAACGAGAAACGAAGATGCGATGGGAGAGGAAAGTGTGAGAGATAGGGGGTTGGACTTTGACATTGAGCACACTGCTCCCCAACACCGCCAGTACTTGGAGTTCGAAGGCATCGGAACGGGGACCCCTTCCCAGCGACATAAGCACTACCAGAAGTTCCGGGTCCAGCGAGCCATGAATTCAGTCTCCGAGCATCGAGTTGAAAGGATTTTACTAGACAAGGAGGGTTCAGCTTTAGTCAACCTAGACAAGAAGGCTGCCAAACAGATCAAGACCACCAACGTCATCGACAGACTGGTTGAAGATCTCATAAAAGATGCCATGAACAAGGGGGAGTTTGAGAATCTGCCCAACAAGGGGAAACCTCTCCCAGACAAGACACGACTGTGCCCCTACTGGGACATCAGCGACCACAACCTGAACCAAGTGCTGGTCAATAATGGCTATGCTCCGGAGTGGATCCAGGCCGAGCGGGAGATCAGATCGGAGCTCCTGGACATGAAAGACAACCTCTTGAAAGCCAGGCTTAAGCTAGGCCCCGAACCTCTGAACGACTTCAACCAAAACAAGTGGCAGGACCTCTTGGAGGCCTTCAATGGGAGAATCAAGTCCCTGAACAAGAAGGTTGAGCGACGGAATCTGATTGTGCCGGTGCTCCGACTCCAGATGATGCATTTCCAGCCGCAGAGAGAGATTGATAAAGTCCTAAAGGAATATGACAATCTAGAAGGGACTAGGATCAAGATGCAGGAAGAAAGACTAAGAGAGAATCAACAAGCTGAGAGATTTATGAAACTGGATGGCCAATTCTTTGGCAAGATTGGGGACAAAATTTTCCAGAAACTTTTCTTCTCTGACAAAGAGAGGCTATAGACCTTTGTATTTTGTATACAGGGGTGTGAAATCTCAGCTTTAAAGCTGATTTCAGCTGTTTTTGTTTTGGATTTCAGCTTTTTCCCCTCACAGTGCTGTGTACAAAAGTATTGCAGATTTCCAAAGTTCAGCTTTTTTACACCTTTTTCAGGTGTTTTCAGCTATATTTATCAGTGGTCACTCACACCCCTGATTTTAATAAAGACTACCTGATGTTGAAGAGGGGGGATGACTTTTGGACTATTTTGTAGAAGTTTATCCAAACAGTTTGAGTACAACCTTTGGATGAAATTACCCAGGATTTGTGTGAAAAAGGATAATTTAAACATTGCTGTGCCTTGTTATTTATCAAATACAAGAAGTGATAAAATTTTGCCTGTGTTATATACAAAACTAATTGCCCCTGTCTGGCTTTACATGACAGACATGTAATTTTATTCAATTTTCACAATGATCCCTTTTTTAACTTAAAAAAGAATGTCAGCACGTTTTAATTCCCAGTACTTAGATTAGTTCGTTCTGTTCACTAGGTTTCATATTGGACAAATGATTGATACGCCCATCTGTACATAACTATTAATTATAAATTTATGAAATTTATTTTGTGGTCATCAAAGAAAATGGGTGATAATGCATGGAACTAAAATGTGCTTGCGAGCTAGAAGTACACCAAATTCTGTCTTGTGCATCTTAATTCCACGTACTTTTTTTTATAGAAAAAGCATTCCTTACTATCATGACATTACTATCTGAACAAATAGTTGCGAGATGAATTTTGAGGTAACGAAAATTTAGGAAGAGTGGATATTTTTCAATCGAGAATCCATATAATATTCAATCACAAGAAAATGAAGTTGGGTGTACCGCGCGCCCCGCCCCCATTTTGGGTTTCTCTGTTTTTGATTCATGCCGCCCTCTATCGGTACAAAAAACTAGAAAAATCGAGATTCAACATGGCGGACTCCAGCGAGGAACGATTTGATGGCATGCTGATGGCGATGGCCCAGCAACATCAAGGGGGCGTACAAGAGGTAAAGAAGCAATTAGGATGTTGGAAAATGTGACAACTACTTGAACGTATGTTGCATGTGGAATTATTTTATGCGCTTTGGTTTTGTTTATGCATAGGCCCTAGATTTAAAATTGATCTTTGCGACGTGCACAAATCATACCATTCGACATGTAATTCAGACACTTTTTTTTAACAATAACATGATTAAAGTCGGACGTAGGCCTAAGTGCTCCCAGACTCGAGATCCATTGCATTTCAATAACATAGGTCTGGGAGCTAGATAAGCATAACAAGCCAATGTAAAAAAAAAAAAATCCCAGATGTCCGGCCTGGGTGCCTATCGGTTTTATTCTGTCATTTCTCATAATTTCAACTCAAAACTGTACGTACTAATTCAATGATACAACGTTAGGCCAAAAAAAAAAGTCTCCGGTTTCTGGTATGCGCGCGCGTCGTTGTAGCCATGCGCGTCGGCAAAATGAAAAAGGTTTTTTTTCAATGAAAGATGTCTCAAAACCGCCAAACTCACTGGTTTGACTGGAATCCTGCTGCTGCACAATTTTAATGTGTTTTTAGATGGGGTTAATATGATCTAGAATAAGCTTTATGTGGCCTCTCTGGACTCCCATATATTTGCACTAAGTTTAGTCGGGCACCATTTGCAGTCATCAGCCGACATTTGAAGCCAAAAAGTCGGGTAAAAAAAAAAAAGCTGTGTCACCGCACCACTTTTTGGACAGGCTCCATACCAGAAACCGGAGACTTTTTTTTTGGCTTTTGGCCTTAAAGAGTTAAAGAATGTTGCATCCTGACACCACTTTTGTCCATCAAATATTATCTCAAGACTCAAATCATGTCAATGAGGGTCAGTCATTTGACATTTCATTATTGAAAAGACATGAATCTGGGACTGAGAAACATTTCCAAATGTTAGAAATACTTTGAAAATGCACTCGTCTCTCCATAGACTTTGTACACAACCAAAGAAGCAACATCTTGATTCTACATTCTTTCCAAGACTGGCAAGAGTTATACTTTTTTTAATTGACTTATCAATTCAACTAATATATGGCTTTCTTTGCTTTCACCAGCTGATCACCACATTCTTCTCCTTCTTGAGAAGGAAGACTGACTTCTACCATGGTGCACAAAAAGGACAAGCTGAAAAGGTAAGTTGCATTTAAATACCTAAAATAGATTTTGCATTTGATTTTTAGAGTTATTTCAAAATAGGAACTTCCATCATGTTGTCCTTAGTAACTTAATCAAAATACGTTCCAGGAAGATAATGCTTCTAAGGGAATCTTGTCTGTAACAGCACGTCATCGAAGCCTTCAAGAAGCAACAAGCTATGGCGATGGAGGAGAAACGCAAGCGAGACGAGGAGTCGGCCGCAGCCAGGAAGGCCAAGGAGGAACGAGAGGCTAAGAAACGGGCGGAGGAGGAAGCCAAGAGGAAAACAGCTGAAGAGGAGCCCAAGATACGGGAGATAACAGATGAGGAGGCTACCAGGCTGCAGGAAGAAATTAAGGTAATAAGAAATCAGGAAGAAAGAGCAGTATTCACAACTTCGAGTACATTTGCCCTACGGGTACAAACTTGTACATTTCCGAAAGAATGTAAGCACGCGCACAAGACTTTGTACTTTTCCATGAGTAGGATTACATTGGTTTAATTCCTAACTCCTGTTTTTTTTAAATTATATTTCGTTAAACAAACTGTAGAATGAAGGAGCTGCAGAGACCAATGGAACTGCTAAGCAGACAGATGAGAAAACTGCAGAAAAGGAGAAATCTTCTGAAAAAAAGGTGAAATAAGCACAAGACAACTATTACAAATCTTGTCTATTTTACAATTATAATTCAGGGGCAAGAAGTTTGGAGTTTCAATTTGGAAAGTATTTAAAAAGGCAACAATTCGGGCGAGATTTAAACGTTCAGTATTTTACCAAACTATCCCGAGTAATGCATCGAGAAAATTATCGCCAGTTGAGATGCATCCTTGAGGCTGCGGCATCTCATTAAATCTTGTTTCTATGGCAACCCATCTTCTCTAGGATGAAAGTGATGAAGAAGAGGACGAGAAGGACAAAAACAAACTCAAACCCAACGAGGGCAACGGCGGGGACTACCCCAACTACAGATTCACTCAGACACTCAGCGAACTAGAGGTGAGTTCTCAATTTCTACGGGGCTTGCCTCGTCGGAATACCTACAGAGAACAATATGAGAAATGCGTCCATCTTGCTTACAAATGTCGAAATTCTTAAACGTAATCATCCCAAATCCTTCAAAATCCATCGGGAGTAATGAAGTACTCCCTGGGCCAAGACCAAGACTACTACTTTTCTTCCCTAATCTGCATTTTCTTCAAATAAAGACTAATTGTTTCTCTTGGTTTTCCTATAAAACAGGTCCACATTCCGTTTGACGTGACTTTCCCGATCAAGGGTAAAGACCTGATCGTGGAAATTGACCGGAAGCGGTTAAAGGTCGCCCTGAAGGGTCGGCCGGCGGTCCTGGAGGGCCAAACGTTCAACGAGATAAAAGTGGAGGAGTGCAACTGGGTCATCGAGGACAAGAAGCGTGTGGTCCTCTTCCTTGAGAAGGTATAAAAAAAATAAGATTTTATTTTAGGGTTCAGAATTTTATAAAACCCAGATACCCATATCAATGGAGCCACTAAGGCTCCCTGATCCCTAAATTTTCAGGTGGTGCTATTGGGTTTCTGCACACTAGTGCAGATTAACAGATTTATGGAGGCTCAGCTCAAAAATGCCCAAGGAGTCAATTGGATTTCACTTGTTGCATTGTTCCACGTTGATAGGTCTCAACTGGAATTCAGTAACCATTCTGACCTCAGCAGGAGCAGGTGCCCCCTTAGCAGCACTTCTTGCGAAGTATCTTGCTCATGGACATATTTGAAATCTTTGGAAGGCGAGTCCCACAAAACCCACGTTTAACCCTGTATTCACAAGCTAACAATATAAAATCTTTCAAAACAGTGGCCCTACCTTGACCAAAATTGTGCTGCCTCTGTTGAGACAAATATTTAACTGGTTTTTTTTTGTTCTGTTCAGATAAACAAGATGGAATGGTGGAGTCGAGTGATTCTCACTGATCAAGAAATCAACACAAAGAAGGTCAACCCAGAAAACTCAAAGGTGATTTCAGATTCTTCAAGTTTTTTTCTAGCCTTTGTTAAAAGTGTAGCAGGGGAAGTGGAAATGACTTTTAAAATAGTAGGAGTGTTAATATAGTTTGAAGACTGTCTCGGCAACTCACTCAGATAGTCAGAGATCAGCCAGTAAAATGTTAACCATATAACCTTTGACCCAGGATTTTTTTTTTTAACTTTCATAGACACATAGCTGTAGCCAATTTAGAGTTGGCCTTATTTTCTAGCAAAGATTGCTTAATTCTCCTTTTCCAATATATATAAAAATGTCTGCAGTTATCTGACCTGGATGGGGAGACACGGGGGATGGTGGAGAAGATGATGTTTGACCAGAGACAGAAGCAGATGGGACTGCCCACCTCGGATGAACAGAAGAAACAGGAGATGCTTCAAAAGTAAGACTGTCCAACCCTCCTATGGAAACATACATTCTGTGCCAAGCTGTCCTTTCAGTCAAAATCATTCAAGTGACTGTTGTCAACAGTTAAAAAATCCCCGCTTACATAAAGCAGGATTGACTGGCTGTGACTGTTAATGTAACTTGATACAGCTTTGCTTTGACTGTGGGTAATTGATAAGCCAGCTGTGCCAACAGCTTGCCTGCTTTCTCTGGTCATGGTCTGTTGACTGAATTTGACTAGTCGCAGTGCTTGTCAGACATATGATCTGACTGTTGGTGACCAGCCTGTGTTAAAAGTATAGCAGGGGAAGTGGATGTAAATTTGGACTGTCTGTGACTGTTTAAATAGGAGGGCTAAACCAGACATTGCTTGGCCATGGCTTTGGCATTATGTGTTGACATATGTTAAATAATAAATAGCCATACTAGCTATAGAGTGATAGTCAGTATCTTAATTAAGATATGGCATTGGACTCCTAGCCTCAAAACAACCTTTACATGTATTAAAAACAGGTGTTCTCTTTTTTGATGTCGTATGGGAGACAAACGCAAAGATTGGATTGACTGTCAGGTTTGGACAAATAAAACTGACACACAATTTTTCCAACTTTGATTGATTCCACTTTTTTGATTGATTCCATAACATGTGCTTTTTTTTTATCTCCGCAGGTTCATGAAACAACACCCTGAAATGGATTTCTCCAACGCAAAGATCAACTAGATATCGGAACAAACACGCCATTGACTGATGTCAGGAAATTACAGGAATATCAGCCTTTTTGTATATAATATCATGTTACTGGAAATACACAGTTTAATGCCCTTTTATGCTTTGCTGCAATATGCATTGCATGTATTTCTGGGGGGTTTTGGTTTCTTAATTTTTTTCAGTTCAATACCATTACCAGTTGATATATTCAAACAAGGGAAAAAGCTCCTCAATTCGTACAATGGCTTAGCACTGAGAGGCTCTGTTTCAGTACTACCTTATTTCACGCTTGCACGCCACCGGCGTGAAGTCAAACTGGATGATGATGCCTAGCGGCGATGTCCAGTCAACTTTCTGAGATTTTGAGATTCTGAGTACTACTGCTGGGCGAGTACCTCAAGTACTCATGAGTAGTTTATGCTACTCATTCTACTTTTGAGTTTTTCATCTACTCAAGTACTCATCATGGCATGAGCAGAAGCATGTACTCGCGAGTAGCCATTTTTTTTTAAAGGAGTATTGACCAAGTCAACAAGCAATGACTCGGTGCGAAAGTGCTGTGACTTGCATGCAATTTGCGTTTTACTTTGGAAAAATTCACATAACGTGTAAATGTCATTTTTTGCTTTTGTGGAAATTCATTTAACTACTCATGAGTACTCAACTACTCGTGAGTAATTTGTCTTGGGGTACTCGTGTTGAAACATCGCAATGGAAATGAGAGGAACATTTACAAAATATTTCTTTTGTGTTGAATTTTGTATTACTTTAAATACTGAAAACTATGACGTGAGATTTGTACCTTGTACTTCTTTCTACCTTATTACACAGTTTAATGCCCTTTCATGCTATGCTGCAATACAGTGTTTCTAATTTTTTGATTTCCATATTTTTTTCACTTTTTTTGGTGTTGATTGGAATTACGATGCCATTACCAGTTGATGTATGTAGATTCAGCTGAGAGATACGGCTTAATCATTTAAACTATAAACGTAAGATAATTATAAATTTGAAAAACGAAAAAAGAAACCAATATGATAGAATTATTTTTCATTTGATTCCTTTCTTCAACTCTGTCTAGGAGTGACAATAAAGGTGGCCATAACAATGATGTAAACCTGTGGAATAAAGTTAATGTAAGAATAACACTTGAGACAGGAAAAACGATTTGTTACTTTTCTTTTGCATAGTTATTTTATTACATAAATGAAAAAATAACAATTTAAAAAAAAATATATATATTCTATGCAGAAATTGGTATTTTTTGGTCATATTCAGTACCTGTGAATACACAAGATTACATATTCGATTCTGTGCATGTTAATTAGAATTAGGAAATTCGTCGCGCATTTATAAGTCATTTGTTTGGGAAAAGACATCCGTGAATAAGCAACATACGACCATGCATACTTGTTCCATAGCTGTGGGGACAGTACACCTGATGAAAGACCAAAGACACTACTAGGGGGACAGTCTGAATTCCCACAACTGGGTCAAATTTTTCCAGGTGGACAGCTTCCCCAAAGCTCAATCCCCGCTAACAATTAAAGCTATAGTCCATCATTTGCAGCCATCCGAAAAAGTAACTGGCGTATTATTGTTGAAAAACATACTTAGTTGAAAGATAGTAAGTGGACTAAACTCCCTGTGAAATTAATCTTTCTGGCAAGCTATCATTTTGAAGTAATCAACGAAAGAAGGCCTTTCCAACGGTGTGTCTTAAGACGCATCCGTAGGAAAATTTTAAATTAGTAGTTCGGTTTGTTATTCGGCGCAGCGTGCGCAAGCATTGGCACGACGCACAGACGCGTGCAGTTGCCATAATCCGTCGGATCAGTGCGCGTCATCGCGTATAGCTGCAATTCAAACAATTCCAAACATGATTCAGCAACTTTTGATTTGAAATTGAGATCCTAGAATGCTGTTTTTCTCGGAATATACAGCTGAAGCTGAGCTGAAACTTCATCAGGTTAGTCGTCCAGTATCCTTCATTACATTTTGAACACTTTTGTTGCTTCAAACGAACAAAATGCACAAATTACAAATGATGGACTAAATCTTTAATAAATGCCACACACAATCCATGAAGTGGATGTTACTGTACTTGGACAACCGTCTGTTACTGACTCGTACCACGAACCATCCATCTCATAAACAAGCCTCACATTCGAGACAAGCTGATCTTCAGCACTTTACCCGAGGTATCCGTAAGTTCGTCATATTCCACCCCATGTCAGCCTGGATACGTGATCTGTCTTCTTCCGTGTCGCCTTGATGAATCCCAGAAACTGGAGTTCAGATACAGCACGGATGAACCGAGCCCTGTGTGAGGTCAAAGGTCAAGGAGACATCAACCATGTAAGCTCGACAAGTGAGGAATGTACATCTACAGCAGTATGGACTTTGTGCATTGGCAGTAAAACTACAAAGCAACCGTCATAAAAAAGCTAGTTGAGCACCGTTGGTTTTTTTTACATACATTTGAAGTAATATGCTAATACTCTGAACCACATTAGCATGCTACCCAATGTGCACACGCAGTGTCCTTCTGTGGTTCTCAAGAGTGGTTTCATGCTGAAAGCTAATAACACTATCACTGGTAACCAGCAACCCCCAAAAATAAAACAGAAACAATAAGTACATCAAGTCGAATCAAAGTATTCAATGACTGGATAAAAACGATCTCTTTTAAACCAAAGGTTAAATCTCGAGGAGAAATTTTATGGTTGGAGCGTTTCATCAGAGTCCCTCATTAATGATGAAAAAGGATACTGCAGCTGTGGATCTGGTTTCTTGCTGTTGCCGTGGGAACTGCCATCCTCGTCCTGTTCTCCTGTTACCACAGTGATGAAGGCCTGTCCAAAAATTAATCCATATAAGTCCCAATGAAACGGGCTAATGATGTAATTGATGTGTACCCCAATAGACCTTTATCATGCTTCCACCATTTTAGTCATGTACCCTATATCCAATAACAGTACTGAATGATAATGTTTTTGTGCAAAAAGGAACCAGACTATTTTTCCTTCCAGCCTCACTTTGGTTACATTGATTTAAATAGGAAAAAATCAAATGGCTGCAACAAGATAATGGTCTATAGACCTTTCTTTGCAAACCCATGGTTGGCACTTTTTGCCAACCACGGGTTGTCAAACTATGGAAAGTCAATGTCGCAAAATTGAAGAACAGTTATTAAAAATTAATGTTTCCAGACATATAATAGGATTGTTGAAAATACAAAATTACCAAACAAATGCTATCATAGGCTTACTAAAAATGCCTCTTTTTTCCATAATGACAAAAATCTGTTACCAACCACGGCTTAAATTTATGCCCCGGTGGCAGCGCATTCAAAATGGTGCTCATTGTTTACCAACGAAAGAAAGGTCTACATATTGGCTTGATTACTCTCCGTTATCGATTGCCCACCTGTAGCCAGTCATAGAGGTTGATGAGTCTACCACACTCCATATGCAGCTTGTAGGCGATGCAGACATCAGGCATCGTGCTCAGGACTCCCCCAGCCTCTGCTTTACATGACTCACTCTGTCAAAGACCCAATAAAACATTTACGATTATGCCCGAAAGTTGATGAAAATACTAAAGAACCCTTTCCTGCAGGGGTAACTGTCTTATTTAAAACACATAGGAATTCTGTCCAAACTCGGATTCAAGCATCCAGCAAGTGCTTTCTACAACTGGACTAGAATGGTGTACTTGTGCTTTTTTGGTTTAACTACTGGTCATTTAACCCTAACCTTCCCAAATCATCCAAAATCATCTTTGCAAAATGGAGGATTTTGCAGGATTGAAGCTAAATGGCAAAAGTGTGTGGCTGCTTTTGGAGGATGCACTGTGTCAAGGTCTCAGGCCGGACCTTGTGTTGTTTATGCTCGGCCATGCATAAATTTAGGCCTGTATTGTACTTGAAATCCTCCTCACTGCCATGTCACTGGCTCTGCCTCAACATGTTGACAGTGATTGCTGGAGGATTTTGTAGGATTGAGGCAGTGGTCACTCCTCCAAGGAACATTTTCAAGAAATAAGGGAGGATTTTGCAGGATTGAGGTTTTATGCTTTTTTTTACATGGTGGCAGTTGGAGGATCTTGCAGTATTGAGGTTACATCCTAGCAAAATGCCTAGGGAGTTAGGGTTAAAGTGCCATTGGATCAAGTCAAATTGTCATAAGACTAAAGTATTGTTCCTCTTAACTGATCTGTTTTAAATGAGAATATTTCTGAACATGTAACTGGGGTTAAACCTTTACAAAAATACACTCTTGTTTCAAGTTTAACTGGTTATTTTGGCACAGAACGTTTAAAGTATATTTCAGGTCTCGTAATTTGTTGAGCTACTAGCTCTTCAACTCATATGAATTTGACTCGCAATTCAAGTCCTTCTCAACCTTTTCTGTAGAGGAGACTGAAGGTGATGGGGGAGTGGAGGAGGGAGTTGGGATCAGCCTTACCTGTAGGTAGTGGTATGGGTTATTCAGTGCTGTCTGTATTGCGGCCCTGGGCGAGGCGTTGATGTGGCGTCTCACATCAGTCACAGAGTTGTAATAAAAGATCTCATGGAATGTCAGATTTAGCGGACAAACCAGATACTTTCTAAAAATAAAAACAGCAAAAATATTTACAATTTTCCTCATGCACTTGAAATATCAAGGTTTTTTTTTTTAATGTCAGAATAATGGACATACGCAACAATGGATACATACAACCTTAGCCTTTTAACAAGGCTTCATTTAAGGCCCCCAGGAAAAACAGTTCTTAGATAAATGATGGGGCTACCCTGGTAAAATAAAACAATAAATAAAATAAATAAATAAAATGAATTTATTCATTTCCAAAGAGCATAGCGTCTAATATAATACCTGAAAACTAAATCCAAGTATTCTAGTGTCTCATTTACGAGGCTCTCATAGCGTGTCGGTTTGCGCGTCTTTTTCACCGACTCCATCAGTTTCTGCTGCAAGGAGCGCAGGGTGACACGCTCGGTCTTGGATCCTGACTCCTCACTGGTTTCTTCCTGCACATCATCAATGGGCTGGTGATCACCCTCTGGATAGTTTGAAATATTTCAAGGGATATTGAATGAGAAACAAATAAAATCATCCAAATTGTTTGCTTAGGCTAGCAGTAAAACCTCTATATAACATTGGAAATAAAGCAAACTTGTGAATTTATTTTCAAAGGCTGTTTTTGACACATTTACTAATTGGTAAACATGGTTAAAAGTCATATTCAAAATGGCAGTCACAACCACCAGTATTATTTCTGGTACAATTTCATTGAAGTAGGTAGCTTTATATAATCTAGATCGTCACATGATTAACAGAGAACTCCATGGAAAACTTTTGATCATGCTTGTAGGCCATCAGCCTGGGGGTTTGGCCAGTATCAAATCAGGGCATAAATGATTATAGTGCGCATAGTGCGCCCCTAGAGTGGTAACAAGCATTTTGATGGACATTTTTTTAAAAAGGGTAAGAACACCCAAAAAGCTGCCACCGCTGCAATGCTATCACATATTCTCCAACTCTGGAGGTGTATACCTTGTCAAAAATCGCTTTGACGATTATTCCCCTCATTTGAAACCGGTGGCCAAAATTTGGACCGAGGCTGATGGCCTATTGGTAGTTGTTGGTAATCGTGGCTAGTGGCTCATTTCATGGCCCCGTCATCACTAGCATGACTATAGCAGAAAGTTCTGCACTAACTAGCCTATTCCATGGGTTAGCAAGGAATTCAATTCATGTGCATAGGAACGTCGTTACCGAGGATTCTGTGCTAAAAGGGTACACAGTACAACTACACAAAAACTGTTTGTGCTTGTGCCGTTAGCACAGAATGTGTATGATTGTTTAATGAAGAATTCCCTGGTTACAGACATGTGAAAGTGGGTCCTGACTGACCTGTGATCGTTGCCAGCCGTGTGTGTAATGTCTCCAGCTGAAATCTAGCATCCTGCACCGGGTTATCGCTGCGTGTCAGTCTTTCAATGCAAGATTCCAGCAGGGTCATCAGCTCATCTCTGGCCATCAATCTATGAACAATCAAGACAGAGATTGTGTACACAAACATATGAAGAGTTAGATTTTAACCCTAACCGCCCTATATCCTACAAAATCCTCTTTGCCAAAGTGGAGGAATTTGGAGGATTGAGGTTACATGGCAAAAGTGCGTTACTGATTTCGTAAGATGCACTTTGTCAAGGTCTTGAGCCAGACCTTGTGTTGTTTTTGCTCAGCCATGCATAAATATAGGCCTGTATTATGCTTGAAATCCTCTGTACTGCTCCAGGATGTCACTGGCCAAGCCTCAACATATTGACAGTCACTGCCGCAGGATTTTGCAGGATTCAGGCAGTGGTCACCCCTCCACGGACCATATTCAAGAAATAATGGAGGAATTTGCAGGATTGAGGCTATGTGCTATTTTTCCATGAGGCCAATTGGAAGATTTTGCAGGATTGAGGCTACATCCTAGCAAAAAGGCCTATGGAGTTAGGGTTAATATTAAATTAATAAACTTTAAAGTATGGGTCAACTCTGCAAAGAGTTCATTGTACTGTTCCCCAAATGAGAACAAGCAGTTTGATTAACAGGCCACCAAAAGCACCTTTTTGAACCCTTTTTTTTAGAGAGCCTGTTTAAATAAAACGTCTATTACAAAATTCTCTATATTGACATCACACAAGCTTAAAAAAATATGTTTAACATGCTGTGGCCAAAAAAAGAACATCAAAATCACTGACCAAATTTGACAGATTCAACTACAAATATATATTTTTTTGTAAAAGCCATTAAACTCACTTCAGCAGACCAAATGCTTCCTTGTAACCAGGGCTTTCCCATATGTTCCCCTCCAAGCACATTGAGTACAGCTCCCGCTGTTGCTTTCCCAGCGGGTGGTGGGGCAGGTGACATGTTAGGATGTTGAGGCATTCCATCAGTGGATAGAACGCCCTGTGGTAATCTACCAGCTTCTTGAGCAGTTCCTGGAGTGTTTTCTGATGGGAACATGGTTACGAATATCAGCGAAATGTCAGAATAAAATAGCGAGTGTAGCACTACTTCTGCAGACATTTTGTTAAAAATGTTATGTTTTGAAAGAAAATGAATGCTTAAATAGTACATCTGCGAAGTTGAGACTAACAGAAAGTGTTTTTAAATAAGCACCTTTTTCCTATTAATATTTATTGAAAAGGTTACAATGATCTGTAGAATGACAAGATGACAGAACAAGAGTGTGAAAAGTTCAAAAGGACTACAGCTGTAAAACTATTTTAAAATACTGGGGGGGAGTAATTTCACTGACATTTTTTGTTAGTTTTCAAATAATTTACCTTAAGATGTTTGTCATCCAATAACAGCGCCCTCTGTTGTTCTGGAGGTTGATTCTCAACATACCTAATAAAAAAAAAATCAAGTTAGCATTGCAATAAAAATGGAAACGGAAAGCGCATATTCTAAACACAGTCTACTTTTAAGCCAAGTGTGTACACGACGCAAATATGAAAGTAAATTTTGTGACATCACTGTAACAGAAACTAGCAATAGTTTTGAAAATTGTACTGCAACTGTTTCATGACATAAATTTTCTGCTCATTGCAAGAACTAACTAACAGACTAACAGAGATCCATGATGATTTGTTAAGCTGCTATCCCGCAGCTACAAAGTACGAAAAAGAAGGGATTTCACAAAAATAGTAGAAAAAGTAAGAGGAAGGTATAAAAAAAAAATGTAGGAACTATACTATACTATACTATACTATTTTATTTCTCGGGAATATATCAACAAATACATGTAAACAAATGACTAAAGTTACAACACACACAAAAAAAAGCTTGAGATACATAAACAAACAAACAAAAACAAAATACCATTCAGCTCCCGAAGGATTGCCCAAAAGAAACATTGTTTCTGTCTAGGGGTTCTCCAAACTGACTGGCATACGTGAAAACAACAAGCAATAAATATAAAAAGAAGTTTTAACTATACAAAAAAAAAGTTAAATAAAGTTACATTAAGTCAAGAACAAGGAACAAGTAGGAAAACTGAGTAGGAATACTTGAAATTCTGAATCTGGTAAAGGTATTAATTGGTGTGTCTTACGTTCTGAATGAGGCTGCTTGTCTGAACAGCTCTAGATCATCGTGGCCCATCGTGCGTAGTCTGTTGAGGGCCTCACCATGGTTACAGCACAACAAGCTGAGCGGGTGGCTGAAGAAATGGTCCATCATGGAGAACTGAAAGAGAAAGCAAGAAAGCAAGACGACCAAAAAAAGACTTCTCGTCTTATTATTTACATTTGCAGTCAGAACTCTGGTTATAGTCTTATTTCTTTATTTTTATCCAAACTTCTTCACATTTTAAACATCTATCTGCAAGTCCCCCTTTGCTAAAAGAATTTGTAAATGTGCCGTCTCATATCTCAGTTTGCCTTTTATCTTTCCACGTTATAGTTATTTCTTCATTGTAAAATAAATTGACAGTGTTTTAAGGTTGATGTACCTGCAGTCCTTTGACAAAGTTGATCACGGAGAAATCGTGGAAGAGGAATATGTCCAGGAGAAGTTGGAAGACTTTGTGGCCGAGCTTGAAGGGATGGGACGGGGTCAACAGAACCTGTTAAAATAATTAACAACAAAAAACCTACATTATTATTATTATTACGGTTGATTAAAAATCCAATGTCTTGCAGCCTTGCGGCTGAATTGCACATGGTTACAAAGATAAAACATCAACATGTAAAGGACAGGTCTAATGTTTTAGGACAAATTAAAAGGTTTGGGCAAATTCTGCAAAAAAAAATTATGAAATCGATCTCATGATTCTAGTTCATAATCCTGATCCAGAATCCAACAGATTTTACAGCATCTGACAACTTCAAATGCTCCAAAACTCCTCGCATTTTTGAAAATACAGATATATCTGCTCAAATACCAATGTATCTGCTCAAAATGGCACCTGCTAAAGACATCTCAAGCCAATGTGGCTTTTCAGGTCGGCATTTGTCTCCAGTTTCTGTGACTTGAAATGACCGAGAATATTTTTATCCCCCTGGATGGGATGTTAGTCCATTGTAGTTTACTCTCAGATAATGCCGGTACCCGCTCACACTCCTGGGCATAGAGAGGCAAGTGGTGGTAAAGTGGCTTGCCCAAGAACACAACATATGACCAACAGCAGGATTCAAACCCCTGATCCTCTGATCACAAATCAAAAACCCTAACCCCTAGGCCATGCTCCCCTGATTTTCTGCATTCCATCAAATAATGGCAAATTAATCGTCAAAAAGATTTAACCTCTGACCTTGCTGATGAGCTGGCTCAGATAGGCCGTTGAGGGCTTGGCCTGGAACTTCTCAATACTCAGCAGGGAGGAGACAGCCTGGGGCAGGATGCGATGGATGGCAGTCACCGATGTGGCTATGCCAAAGATCAACACTAGAGGGAGCTCTGATAGGTACTCGCTGATGAAAAAAAATTAAAAATAACAAAACGGTTAAACCTGTAGGCCCTCAATACATTAACCGTAACTCCCTAGCCTAATTTACTAGGAACCATACCCATTCCTGCAAATTCCAACACCCACATGGGAACTCGTACACACACACTGTTGGACTTAGTTTCTGGAGGTATGCCAACCCCAGTGTAAAAGACCATCAGTTTAGGGGTACTCTACCTATCCCAACAGATTAGCGTTCTTTCGTTTTGGACGGTTAGTCATGACGGTTCGTCATGACAGCTCGTCATGACGGTCGTCCTGTATAATCACATTCTAGCTGAAACGAAGGGGCGTGATCAATGGAACTTGGCCGATCAACTGGCTCCTCTGTACGGTAACCTTTGTCATTCGTAATAAAGACTTTAGATTATTATTCACACAAACACACACAGCCAGGGACTGCCACACGTCGAATGCAACAACAATGGGAAACAAAAAGCCCAGTTGCTCACTTTGAATGAGATTAGTGCGGGAGTTTCAAAAGCCATACGAGGCCATAGGCCCTACATTTATTTGCCACGCAATGTTTAAAATTCTCAAAGAAAAGGTGCAGGAAGAATCTTCTTTCATGCAAAGACTGTCTTAGGGCACCGATGAACTCGTACAGAAATATGAGGGATTACAGGGTTTATTGCGAGAATAACTTGGCAAACTGTCACCACTACATGTAGTTTTGAATCCAGTGCATAGGTTTATATACAATGTACTTAAACTAAGTGTTTTCAATTTACAGGCAACGACAGCTACAAAGACGAACAAAAACAATTAAAACGAAGTAACCCATAACATTCTTTCCAGAAAAGCAAAAAACAAAAACAAAAAAACCCCAAAAAACAAAAAGAGGTGTGAAGTCATATTTGCTATTACTTTAATACACATTGAACAAAATGGGCGTCTGCAGGGGTGTCAATGGGGGTGGGGTGGGCAAATGACCACGCCCACCCTAAACAAAATTATTAATTGAGAATATGCTAGAGAAAGTAAAAGGATTTTAGGGGAACAATTGCTTTGCCCCCTGCTACAACAAAATCCTGGCGACGCCCATGCATGGCCAGGGAGGGGGGAGGGGGGAGAGCGAAATAACAACACTTATTTTAGTCCATACACTTCTCTCTTTTTTTCGCCATAACTAATTGCATTAGAACCTCACCAGTTTTCATACCTAAATGCTTAAGTTTCAACAGTTCGTACAATGTGGCCTCGAAGCATTCCTTCGTTAGCTCAGAGCAACATTTTATCATGCCCTGCAAAAACAAGAAAGCCATATAAAAAAACGTGTATTTTTAGACGATAAGCATATGTTACATAAACATAAACTCAAGGACTGAGGCTCCGTCAAACTCCAAATTGAAGTCTACCGACACTGTTTCTGTTTTTGAGTAGTCATAATGCGAACCAAAAAAATGTACGTCTCCAATATTAGGCAGCTTTTTTTCTGCTTCTCAAACTTTGACTGAATGGCTGGCTTTAGATTAAAATTTGTCATCACAAATTAATATTCATGAGTAGAAACGAGGAAGAACACTTTTCATCAAAGACAAATGGACAATAATTTCACCCCTCTCTTTTCCATCAAAAGCCAGCCATTCAGTCAAAGTACGAGAAGCAGAAAAAAGCTGCCTAATATTGGAGACGTGATCTACTTTTTGGGGGGCTCACATATTGACTACTCAAAAACAGAAACAGTGTCGGTAGACTTCAATTTGGAGTTTGACGGAGCCTCAGTCCTTGGAGTTCATGGAACATATGCTTATTATCTAAAAAAACAACAACAAAAACCAAGCTTTTTTAATGGCTTTCTTGTTTTTGCAGGGCATAATAAAATTTTGCTCTGAGCTAACGAAGGAATGGTTCGTGGCTACATTGTACGAACTGTTGAAACTTCTGGATTTTGGTATGAAAACTGGTGAGGTACTATTGCAATCAGTTATGGCGAAAAAAGGGAACTGTATGGACTAAAATAAGTCTTGTTAATTTCGCCCCCCCCCCCCCTCCCTGGCCATGCATGGGCGTCGCCAGGATTTTTTTCTAGCGGGGGGCAAAGCAAATTGTTCCCCAAAATCCTTGTACTTTCTCTAGCATATTTTCAATTGATAATTTTGTTTAGGGTGGGCGGGGGACATCTGTCCACCCCACCCCCATTGATGACACCCCTGCAGACGCCCATTTTGTTGAATGAGTATTAAATTAATAACAAATATGACTTCACACCTCTTTTCCCTTTTTTTTTCTTTCAAAATGGGCACGAGGCGCATACCGCGGGGTGTGAGATTAGTGTAAAAATTTCAAGCGAGGCAGGAGGCACATGCCGTGCAATGTTTAGATTTCTGAAAGAACAGAATTTGGAAGAAACCTCTTTCTTGCAAGACGTTTTTGCAGAAACACAGTCTCCTCAGATTTACTTTAACTGGTAATAACAATTATCAAGAATGTTATGGGCTATTTCGTTTGAATTGTTTTTGTTTATTTCTTTGTAGCTGTCGTTGCCTGTAAATTGAAACACTTAGTTTATGTACATAGTATATAAACCTGTGCACTGGATTCAAAACTACATGTAGTGGTGACAGTTTGCCAAGTTATTCTCGCAATAAACCCTGTAATCCCTCATATTTCTGTACGAGTTCATCGGTGCCCTAAGACAGTCACTGCATGAAAGAAGGTTCTTCCTGCACCTTTTCTTTGAGAATTTTAAACATTGCGTGGCAAATAAATGTAGGGCCTATGGCCTCGTACGTCTTTTGAAACTCCCGCACTAATCTCATTCAAAGTGAGCAACTGGGCTTTTAGTTCCCATTGTTGTTGCATTCGACGCGTTCATGGCAGTCCCTGGCTGTGTGTGTTTGTGTGAATAATCATCTAAAGTCTTTATTACGAATGACAAAGGTTACCGTACAGAGGAGCCAGTTGATCGGCCAAGTTCCATTGACACCCCCCCTCCCCCCTTCGTGTCAGCGAGAAATGTGATTGTACAGGACGACCATCATGACGAGCTGTCATGACAAACCGTCATGACTAACCGTCCAAAACGAAAGAACGCTAATCTGTTGGGATAGGTACAGTACCCCTAAACTGATGGTCTTTTACACTGGGGTTGGCATACCTCCAGAAACTAAGCCCAACAGTGTGTGTGTACAATTTACCATCCGTCCAAAAACGTCCAAAATGAAAGAACGCTTCTTAAACAAAACCTGCTGTTGAACTTTGATGGGTTGAGTTCGGTTAGGGTTAAGTTACAAAGCCTTGTCAGAGTATATAACAATATAACTAATCCGTCCAAGTCCACTAACTCTCCTGCTATTCAAACAGTCACAGACATTTAAAATTTACATCCACTTCAATCTTCCCCTGCTATACTTTCAACACAGTCCAGTCACCAGCAGTCAGATCAAATGTCAGGCAAGCACTGTGACCAGTCAAAATCAGTCAACAGACCATGAACAGACAAAGCAGGCAAGTTGTGGGCACAGCTGGCTTATCAATTACCAACAGTCAAATCAAAGCTGTATCGAGTTACATAACCAGTCACGGCCAGTCAATCTTGCTTTATGTACATAGGCTGGGAATTCTTAACTACTGAAAACAGTCACTTTATTGATTTTGACTGAAAGGACTACTTGGCACATAATTTATGTTTGCATAGGACGGTTAATTAGTAGAATTTTGTATTTTAATACAATCTGTGTACTCCAATGCTGGTCAGTGGCCAGATCTGGATTGGCAAGTTTGTTCACTTTTCAAGACAAAAATTCAGCATTTTCATGAAAAAAAAATAAATAAATAAAATTCAGGGCTGAATATCTAATCCATACAAAAGTTTAGAAATGTTGATGTGGCAGTTTGCCTTTTCTCAAGTTTTTATCGAAGTCAGACTGGGAAGATGTGTTAAAAAAAATGACACAGACATACATTTCTCCTTTGAATGAACTAATCTTTAATACCTGCAGATCAGTATGAAATCTTGCAGGACTCGTGGAGTGAAGCTCTCCAAGTCTTCAAACAGCACAACGATGGATGGAAACTCTGCATAGTTTTTGTTGAGCACGCTGCTCGATCGTCTTCTTTTGCCCTTGGGAGACTTCTTGGCCAGCTTGGGAGGCGAGGCCTCTTGCTGTTGTGCCTTTCTTTTCTGTTCAGGGAAGAAAACGTAGGAGGCAAGCATTGGCTAGAGAGTAAAGTCAAAGAGTTTTATGGTGAGAGAAACCTCACTAGCAAGAATATTGTAACATAGGCCTATAGATTTGACATAGTCTTGGTTATGTTTGACTCTACCTATATGTTAAGATACGGGGAGTACCCTTATGAGGTCAGTTTCCCCTGTACAAGGGTGAAATCACAGTCTTGGTATGCTGCGGGGGTATTGCTTGGAAAACAGTGACGTGAAGACCTTGGGTGTAATGTGGAACACCTGTTGTGAGAGTGGGTATCAGGGATAGTCCAAATTTCGGCCTTACAATATCAATAACAGTGACACTAAGGGTGACAGCAATGGTGACAAAAACGTCACGAGCAAAAGCACTAATGATAATGACACTGAGGGGTTGACAGTAATGGCAGCATAAGACAGTGAAATGGTGCAATGACATTGACAGCAACAGCTTCGGGGACAGTGCCGCTAGTTGGAACAACAACAGTGACACAGTAACAGCAAAAACTAGAGGTTCGCGTTTGTTGAGTTACAAACGCAGAGTGGTCGGGCTGGCATATTTTCTTGTGTTTACAGTGACTTAATCATAATTGAACTGCACATTACCCCTCCCATTACCCTGCACCCGCTACCCTGTGTTTTTCACAAAGAAAATCACACAACCTGCAGTTGAACTTGTTGCTTTACCTCGACAAGCCTTGTAGGCCTATCAAGCGCACATCTGGTGCTGCATGGATGGCTACTCAAGCATACAACCAGTTGGGACTATTGGTAGACTTGCCGGAGCCTCTTACGTCATTGGAGTTTATGCAACATATGCTAGTCATATCATAAAATGGCTTTTATGGGTTTTTTTCCTTTTGCGTGGGCATAATAAAATTCTGCACTGACTTTACGACAGAAAAGTTTGTGGCTACCCGCTGTAGAAATATTAATTTTCAGCATTCACATATGAGAGGAAAACTGGTGAAGCGCGATTTCAATCGGTTATGGAAAGAAATCTTGTTTTCCTTTTATTTGAGGCTAATTTCTATATTTTGAATTCACCTAACTTTGACCTTCCGGCAGCCCCGGAAGGAAAGGTCAAACGACTTTGACTTCCGGATGATGACGCCATCACACTGTTTTTGTGTCTGGCATTCCTCACTAAACACTTTTATAATATATGTGTCTGTAGTAAAATGCTTCCGCTTTTGAGCTATATTCAGTTTTTATTGCACTTCCGGTAACACCGGAAGTAAAGGTCAAGCGGTTTTGTGTCTGGGGACAAGAAATGTTCCTCACGGCATAGTCTACAACCTCACGAAAAAACGAACACGATACTCTATTTAGTTCAAAAGATATACGCAAACTATTTTGTCAAAATTTGCCCTTAAATCGCTTGTAATTTGATACCTGATGACGTCATGATGGCGTAACAAAAATTATAACATCTTCGTAACAAGGTACAAGTTCACACAAGGTTTTGTGATCATACCGTGAACCGTTTGGAAGAAATGTTGCTTTGTTTTGATTTCAGGCTAACGTCTTCATTTTGAATTCATTTAACTTTGACCTTCCGGTAGACCCAGAAGTAAAGGTCAAGCGAGTTCACGTACACGGCAAAAAATGTTTAGCGATTAATGGTCTATCTGATTACAGAATACAAACATCATTAAATGTTTAGTTCAAGAGTTATAAGTGAAAGTATTTGGTCACTTTTTCAGTTAAAATCACTTGTAATTTGACACCTGATGACATAATCATGACGTCAGAGTACTATGCACCACTTCGGATGAGGGTCGATATATATTGAAAGTTACAAGTTCATACCATATACCGTTTAAGAGAAAACCCGCGGAGAAGTATTGTCCGGAAAAAAAAAAAAGAAAGAAAGAAAGAAAAATTAATCGCAAAAAATCCAAAGAGTGGTCGGGTTGTGCCCGACCACTCAATGACAGTGTCATGGCCAAGGACAGCAATCATGACTTGAGGTGATATTGCCTTTTAAAAAGCCAGTCTTTTACTAAGCCCACTGTAACATTATCAGGTTAATCCCTTAAGGCAGTTTGCCAAACCACAGGTGGCCAGTCCAGGCCATCCTTCTCTGGACACACATGTATACAGCCCACATACGTATGTAAATGTACAGCCCCTTCATTTCCAGTTTTTGTGCACCAAATTCAACGATCAAAAAAGAAAAGAAAAAAAGATGGCTTCGTTTCGGAAAATAGACAAATTTTACACTAGATAATATAGTCATTGAAAATATGTGTGCGTTTTGGCCACTAAGGATTAAGGTAAACCTAACAAGTCAGTCTTGTTAAGTGATACTAATTGCTTCCTGCTGGTTGTCGGCATTCAACTGTTAATAATAAACTCCCCCAAGGGATTACCTTTTGAGATGAGAGAATTGAAATCCTGGTACAGGCTTGGGCAAAAACCCAAATATAACACCTGTGCTCAGGTTTTTTCTTAAAAGAGGGATTCACGGCATGGGTGACAGCAGAAGTGTAAATGCTTGTGACATGGGTGGCAAGCAGTGACATTGGTAATGACAATAATGGAAAATAATTATCCCCGCCATTGCCACTTTGGTTATTGTCACTTTTGTCATTTTTCTTATCGTCAGTCGTCATCGTCATACTGACCTTTGCAGTATCACGGTACCATGCCCTTAGCACCGGCATTGTCGGCGGTATTTTCTTGATGTTCAGTTCTTCCTCCTCATCACTGATCTGTAGAGGAGCAAACATAATTATCGGTTGAAAACAAATAGAAAACATGTAAAAAAATATTTTCCTCTCAAAATCACATTTCTGAGTCAAGATTTCTTCCAATGAACAAACGATACTAAGAAAACCCGTTATTGACACTAAAGATAAGAACCTTCTTTTCCGTCAAATTCTTTCTTTTAGATTTTTTTAAAGTTGTTTCAAAGCTTCCAAGGAGCTGCAAGTGATCATTTTTTTACAAGTACAAATGGTTCAAGCCACTGACTAGCAAGGGTAACAATATGTACCTTGCGGAAAATTTGTTAAATGTATGTACTTACGACGTCATCGGTACCCATAAGCTGGGACACCAGGTTGGACATCAGTGCACGGAGGTTGTTGCAGTCTCGGGACAAAAGGTTAGCAACATGGGGAGTCACTAGGCCCTTCAGCTGGGCAGTGATAGCAGCAAACGTTGCACTGTGGTCCGTCACGTTAACACCTAGCAGGCCAAAAAAAAAAGAAGTAAGTGCTTTCACAATTGCACAGCTGTTATTCTGGATGAACATGTCCTGGATGCTGATTTCGGGCGCAGTTCAAAATATGACTCGGCAACTTGTAAAGGCCTTTTCACACTGTCCAAAATCTCCGGGTTGGAACCGGTTCCAACCCGAGATTTTTTTCAACCCTTTTCCCACTTCTAAAATTTCAACCCGGTTCCGACCCGGGTAGCGTGCTCTAGCCGGATCGAAATCAACCCTGGGAGGGACCAGGGTTGAAAATCTCAACCCGGATCGAAACTGCATTTTTCGGCGTGAACCGTGTCGAAAATGATAGTGTGAACCGCCCCGGGTTGAGTCACTCACGGCTGATCCGTGTTGAGTTGAGGCCCACATTTTACCGAAAATCTGACACTCCGTGCATAATATTTCCCTCTACCACTATCGCGGTCACAAACACCGATCCCGAAACAATCGCTCCCTAGTTATCATCCAATAATGTATCGGTGTATGGAGCATCCTTTACCGAGTCTGGGCTTGTATTAGGTCCGCAAAATGTACCCCAAAAATGTACATTTCTAATGTTAAATAGAACGAATCGTCTAACGAAATGACCGGAGCCATTTTGGAAATATTGCACACAGCTGCGCTGGTGTCGTACAAAAATCGGACTCCCAAATCTGATTCGTCTACTCTCTTATTATTGGTCAAACCCTTTCACGTGACAGGTCCTTCTCCTAATAGGCATGCGCAATACTACCAATGAGTCCGTATTTCACAGAGTAGTACATTCACGCTGCACACCGGCCTGTCCGTAAGCCTCGTGCGCGCAGCAGCCGCGTGCGACGCAATGCATTATGGGATTGAGAAAATCATCGCAGCGCCCTGTGCCGAATGCGATCCGTGTCGAGAATTTGTAGTGTGAATTCACAGGGGCCGTAGCCGGATTGAACGTTACACGGTTCACGTAGCGGCCGTTCCCGTAAAGGACAGTGTGAACGTCGCGTCTCTCCGATCCGTGTCGAAAAATACTCGGGCTGAACCGGGTTGGATCCGGGTAGGTTTCAACACGGTTCGAAACGGAGATAGTGTGAAAAGGCCTTTAATTGAAATTGAGACCCTAGAATATTGGTTTCTCACAATACACAGCATTCACAGACCATAACAAATGATCTACTCTTCCTTTAGCCTTTCAAGGGGCATCAAGACCTGTTTAAGTAAAAGTAACTGAGCTACGTAGTACTTCCCAACAAAAAATTCTCCAAAACTTCCCTGATGGACTTTGACAGATCTGGGAACATTGGGTTTGACGGTCATGAACGTACCTGCAATGAAGGCCGCTGTCGGAATCTCCTTAATGGCCCGCTGAGGTCGTTGCCGTGACAATGCTCTGTCAGGGTGGTTTCCCCCCTGCCCATTCTTGACAAACTGGATGAGGTCTGTGAAGATCTCCTTATTGACTTCTGACTGCATCGTCTGCGAAAATATTCATTCTTAAGATTTTTTTTTGATTTTTTCCCTAAAGCACAAGGACTTGCTTTTCCCCATAGGTGAACATTATGACAGGTCAATGGAAAAGTTGTTTGTGGACACTAACGTGCTAGGCAGTCAAGCTAGATGACATAAGTTTCAAGGGAGCTTACTGGCCAAATTGGCTTGTATGGGGAGAGGCCATGCTCAGTTATGCTCAATATTGTGTTTGCTGCCTGCAACTTGTTGAAAGAGGACACCATTCTCAATTTGTAACTTTAAGCAGTCCACTCGTACAAGTTTTCCTATTTTTATAAATTCATAACTATTACAAACTTTTATAAATTCATAACTATTAAGAAAGAGACCAAAGACAAGTTCTTTTAGAACTTAAAGCAGGACTGTTCTTATCAGAACAAAAACTACTTAGCGAAAGTTGATAATAAGCAGGACAAGTTCTTTTCAGAACTAGATACCTTCTAAGCAGTAGTTATTACCACATGGTGTTACCGCAAACCCAAACGATACCGATATTACAAACTTTATGCAACAGTTGCCAGCAATGAGTAAGTCTTGAACGTCCTTCAAACTGTGGCTGCATACATCTCTTACCTCTATGTCTTCACTGACCCTATCCCACAATGATTCATAGGTGTTGCACCTGAACCAATCGGCCTCCGAGTCCCTGCCATCTTGGCACATGTAGTCTCCAGGGTTCAATGCTTTCTTTGCCTTTTTGGCTTTGAAAACAAAGCAGCCCTGAAATAGCAATGGCATATGCGGGAAATGAATATCAATATCCGCGACACATTTGAAACTAGTGGTTTACAGTATAGAGCAGCGGCGTAGCCAGGGTTCTCACCATTGGGGGAAGGGGAGGGGGCGCTAGACACTTGATGTTACAATGGGGGTACCCAATTTCTGTTCAACCTATTAACCATGGTCACTTAGGCCAAATATTAAAAAAACATGTTTAGTGTCCCCGCCCGCTTGCTTTTGAAGGCCGCCTCCTTTTCTTTCTATGTTTTAAAAAGAAAGAAAGAAAAAATTATACATTTTAAACAGTGACATCATTTAGGCCTCTTTGTATGTTGCATCTAGCCCATATAAAGCTGGTATGTCATTTCCTGAGTCCAATGGCGGCCATTTAAAAAAAAAAAAAACCTGGCGGCCATCTTTAAAAATAGCACGGGTCGGACGGCCATTTTGAAGGGGGGGGGAGGGCCTCCCGCTTCCTTTTTTTTTAAAGGCAGGATGCTAAACATGTTTTTTTTATTTGGCCTTATAGGACTAACAAATTTCCGAGAGGGGGGGGGGGGCGACTGGGGTAGGCAAGGATTTTTGTGTGGGGGCGTGCAACCCCCCCCCCCCTCCCTGGTTATGCTGCTGGTATAGAGGTAGACATTGTTAGCGATACACTAATTTAGCAAGAGATATCAAATTAAACTTTTATATAATGATGTAAAGTATGCCTACTCTATGCAAGACTACTTTACTTTGACATCATGTATGATAAGTGATAGACCACTGCAAGGTTGGGTACTAAAATGTCGAGAAAATCAAACAACTTTTAAAACTGACTCACTCCAATTACCCCTGTATAAAGTGCGTCTTTGGAGAAATAAAAACTAGGAAGGTACATTGGCAACTCCCCTTACACTCGAAATTGGTAGTTTTATGATACATAATTATATAGGCCTACATAAATTAACAATTAAGTACCAAGAGGTACAACCCACGGCGGCTGGGTAACATGGTTAGAGGGCCTCAAATTAGGTTTTGCCCTTCACCGACGTTTTTTAAACACTGTATACTCAGTGTGTTACCTCCCGAGTGAAAGTTGGAAAAAATCACTCGGGTGGGACTCGAACCCACGACCTCCTGCTTTCTAGTGCAGATGTCTTACCACTCGACCACCGAGCTAACGGGATCAGTTGGCCGGTTCGAATCTGATGTGCATAGCAGCGGGTACCGCATAAACTAATGGTTAGAGGGCTTTAATACGGCACCGTCCGAGCACCTACATGGGGCGTGATCCAATATGCAAAAAATATGCAAATTAGACACATGTACATCAGTCATATCAGTGTTTTCAAAACCGGTCTTCAAATGGAAAGCTGTAATACTTGAGTTGCATGAATGAATTATGGCCGAGTAAACTGCTGATCCACCCACCCACCCACCCACCAATCAACATAAGCAGCTCTTACCCACGGTATGTTTCACACCCGCCATGGGAAAAAGCTTGAGCCCGAGGAAAAAAATGTTGCAACCTGACGCCACTTTCAAAACAGATAAAAAGATTGAACTGTGATAAACGAAGGTGGAAACATGTGAAAATTCACTAAGTTGGTATATTTGTATATACCCTTTAAAGACTTTGTCAACATATAATTCCTTACAGTGAAAGTATACTCTCTGAGGCCGTGAGGGGTGAGCAAAAAAAAAGGTTTTTTTTCCCCCCGAGTTTCGAAAGTGGTTGCAACATTTTTTCCATTCCCATTCCGGATTGAGTTTTTACTGATTTGTGATTATACATGTACCTTCGAGACCGAGCTCGTTTGTAGAGAATCTGCACACATTGTCTCTTTTCCGTTTTAACCTTGAGAACTTGAAGGAATCCAAGGGTATTTTGCCCCGGTTTTCCCAGCAAAGGAACGCTCTACGGATGAGCTACTCGCGTGCAATATTTCACATTGGCGCGTACATTCCTGACATTTAGTAACACGTGCTTTTTTGTTTAACCACACAACGGTGTACACACGCGTCCATAGAAGTACAGGTACCATACCAGACATGACATTAAAGACCCGGGCCTATGGAACGCCGCATCAAAAATTATTGCTCTTGTGTACACGCGGGTATAAGAAGTACATGCACATGTACCAGCATTTTTGAGCGAGATAAATTTCGTTTCTTTAGTATTCTCTTATCAAAATGCAAACACGATCCAGATTTCACTTCAATTATGAAGTGAAATCTGGATCGTGTTTGCATTTATATATAATTGAAGTGAAAACTGGATCGTGTTTGCATTTTGATATGGGAATAGTAAAGAAAAGAAATTTATCTTGCTCGACGGAGCACCAATTCTTGAAAAATTTACATTTAGCGATCTGTGCATGAATTAATCAAAAATAGTGCAAATCATAATTGCTCGTGTGTAAATAAGGAGAAGGATGCGAGTCTATACAAAACTCGACCTTGAATTTGGTCCGGATTACGCGCGCATGCGCAGGCATATTCACACTTGTTGACTTTTGCATTTTTGTACAACGCGGGGCGCGATAGCTAGCTAGAACCTTAACCAGCAGCCGTTCAAAGCACACGTGCTTGCAAAAATGGCGATGCCTAGTTGCAAGCCCGATGCTTGTCGAAGCTCGTGCTTACCCTATCCCAAGAGTGACGAGTTGGATGGATTCGCAGGTGTTGACAACAGTATAAGCACGGTCGACAAAGGTAGGATCTGCGTGTCATAGTTGTAGACGAAATTGAGATTAGGTATAACGGAATTGGAAAGCATTTCGTGCGGTCCTTGTCGTCAATGGCGTTGACCTCCATGTACATGTATGTCGGCTGTGCCTTTTGTACACAAATTACAATGCCACTTGGAAACCACCGAGCTGTTAGTCCAGTACGCCTTGTAAAGCCTTGCATTGTGTGCACGATAAAAATTAATGTGGATGGCTGACCAAAATGTGACCGAAGGTTGATCTATGGTTGACCGGATGGGAATTAGGGTGAAAAAAAGGCGTAGCGGTTCTTTCCTCGCCGTTCTAACTTTTAAGTGAACCGGGTTTGATTCCTGCCTTGGCCAATAATGTGGATTTGGTTTTCAGTCCCTGTCTGATTGCGTTGGTTTTCCCCAGAAAATTCTTCTTTGTGTTTTACTTCAACGTCAAATTGTAATTTATTCACATCATGTCTTCTTCTTACTGGGCCCAATGGGAGACCATGGGTTACACTGTATTTACTTTGTTTTTATTAAACCCGGAAATGAACATCATCTCAATTTAAGTTATGCAACCGAAATAGATTGTATAATTACGTGTCATGATATATTTTTGTAATTTGAAAGCTGTCTAGGGTGCTCCTCTACAGAAGGCTTTGTCCTTCTCTCGGATGTAACCCCGTTCATATTATAATTATTTTTGCTCCAGATGCAGTATATTACTAACAGCTATAATAGGGCGACAGATTTTGCTAACTCCGTCCACAATAGGGCGACACACCTTATTAAGGCGACACATAACTGTCGCCCTTTTGTGAAAACGACCCTTAGGACAAGGAATTTTGCTGTCGCAAACCATCTAGATCGGTTCCTCATGGTCCAATTAGTAAAAATACTAAATTTCGTGGAAAAAAGATAAGGTAAACTTGGGTTAGGTGACAGTTTAGGTTTGTGCACAAGTCTATGGGAAAGTCGCCCTGTTGCAGCAAAAACAGTTATTATTATTTGTATAATTCATTTTGTTATTGTATCATTTTGTGTAATGTCAGAATAACCCACTTACATTGCCCACTTTTCAAGGATTGCATTAAAAAATTACACTAGCCCTTGAAACGATGTAGAGGATATCGCCGTGTACAACGGTTTGTTTGTTTGTTGAATAATATTGGAGGCCTCCCATGTTGAATTGGACATTCATACAAATTTTGCATCAGCCTATAAAGTCATACTTCAAAACGAAACAATAAACACTATATGTCGGCGTGGCATTCTTTCAAAGCATGATAAATATACCGATGTGTTTAATTATTTCAATTGACGCATTTCCGTTATGTCAATTCAATAACTATTTATATTGCAGTTGCAGTTCTTTCAATCTCGCCACGCGCCACGTGGCAATACGCGGAGAAAAAAAACCCTGCTTGCAACGCATTGAGTCACGATATTCGATATCCACTGTCGCCTCAGTGGCGTCTGGCGATCGGATATGTTGTATACTGCCCATGCACAAATATTCAAATCACCCGATAAAATAGTTATATAGTTGTTTCGTTTTCTGTCCCACAAAACCAGATTCACGGTAAATTAGCGACTCATCAGTTATTTCCGCAACGATCCAAAAAATTGTCATCCTTCATATTTTTGATAAAAGGAGAACAAAGTAGGTCATGAGTCTATAGATGCGCAAATTACAAGGCCAACTATCAACTGCACGGTACGCCCTCTCATTAAGCACAACTCGCCACTAAGGCACACCCACGCAATCATGATGGCACTGGCACATCAATTTTCTCCACTAATTAACTGACTGCCCTTATTCTGGTAGATGCACAATAAAACACGCACAGTAAAATATGCAGTCGCTGTGTCGTTCGCAGTCAATTTTAATAGCAACGTCATGACGACGCCTTGCATAATCGTTAGGATCGATAATTGACTTTTTAGATGTTGACATGGTGGACATTATGGAGCGGAATTTAATATTAAAAAAAAACACCACCAGCCATATACCATCTGTAACGTTTCTGTTACTATGGCAATTTTGTTTGTGTTTGAACGTGCACGCAAACACAATGCTCAGTGAACACGACCCCTTTTGCTTTTTTTTTATTTTTAATTTTTTTTTATCTCAACAGCGCAACCCGTGCCTCACAATGACCGCTTTTTAGTTATTTCGCGGTCAGTCGCGTAATGCTTGTCTAAGCGAAATAAGCAACCAAAAACAAATTCATTTTCCATGTATAGGCCTTAAATATTCTCGATTTGTTTCAACTTTGGTGTAGGTCTATTTGTACAGTTAGGGGGTAGCTTTTTGTTCAATGCCCGTATTTTAGTGATTGAAAATAAAATTCCCCACAGAATCTTGATGTAATTCGGTTGCTCACAATGAATCACATATTTTCTATTTCCGGGTTCTCCTGATTCTTAATATTTTGTTTTGCCAATACCTTTGTGTTTATTCATACAACTGGAATTCAAGAAGAGGTCTACGTACATGTAGATGCATTGTAAACTGGAATTACCCAACGTTTGGGCGGCATATTGGGGAAGATATAGGGAAAATATTTGGGTGAGTTCAAGCCCGCTGGAACAAACTTTTGCCAGGGGGTGCTGGAATTTCTAAAGGACGGACAAAATTAATGCGAACACGGAGCGCAAAGCCCTTACGGCGTGGCTTAAAGGGCCCCTAAAAGTTTTGGAATATGGATGCTCTGTGGTGCTATCTGAGGCGATTGCTGGCAACTTTCATGTGACTTTTTTAGCAAAAGCTTTTTGAGATTATAAAGACAATTTATTTCATTTTTTTGTTTAGAATATACTGTTGCTCTTATAACGTTTCTACTGTACTAAAAAGTCGAGACCCCTGTATTTTTATCTCCATTTTTGTTCCATTAAATTCTGAAAAAAAAGAACAGGAAGTTAAGTGTTACTAATACACACACTTATAAATTCATTATATTTCCTTATTTTCAGAAGTTATTTTCACTGTATGACGAACGTTATCCTGTCTGAACTAAATCAATATTAAGTTTGAACATTTTAACTGATGACGTCATCAGTGTAAATAAAATGTATACTGAAACTTATAAAATCCGAAAGGATGTTTTTTGGTTCAAGTTAAAACAAATGGTTCCACTGGAAACGGATGAATTTCTGTTCATAAAAATATTCACAACTTATTAGCCAATAAAATAGTTCTAACTCAACAAACGATGTAGCTCTATATTTGCAGTGCTATTTGTTTGATACAGGGAATGGCAAATATAAAAGACTAAAGGACCAAATGGCAAGTTTGGGGCGAGGGAAGGATATTTTATCGGTCTACTGAATTTTTACGAGGAAAAACCTGCATGGTAAAGCATGAATAGCTTTTTTATTAAAACGAAACTACACTGGAATCGGCGTAAAGCACGACTAGTTTCAATGACAGCCGTTCCCACTCCCCTTAGGCTGGGGATGTGTGTAACCGCAGGATGAACCTTGGTATTTGTTAATGAGTAAACAACAAGCATAAACAACTTTGCCACCATTGTCATGGCCGAGGATATTGCTTTTGGGTCAAAGCATATCCATCATGGCGGAACTCCACTAGCGCCACAATATTGCGCAAGTTCATAATATGTCATGATTTTAGAGAGTTTGAGAGAAATATCGATTCTGCACTGCCTGAAGATTTAGAAAAAAAACTCCTCTGGATATTTTACAGTGTTTGTGCTCTACGTTCGAAGCGCCGCGCTTAACCGCAGCAACGCTAAAAACGAACAAAAGGAAGGAGATATTTGTAGAGCAAGCATTATGTATAGCGGCGCAATTTCATCGTCGTAGAACACTGCTGGCTCGAACACATTTTTGCCCGGGAGTTGGGGGTGCTGAAGCATATTCCGGCAACCAAATCCAAAAAGTATGGGATGCTGCAGCACCCACAGCCCCCCCCCCCCCCCCCGTTCCCGCGGGCTTGGGTGAGTTGTGCCTTTGATGATACAAGCATGGCCTGTGGCACACATTAGAGTAAGCCTTAAGAAAGATATTTGGCTATAAGACCATCGAAGATTTGTCCTTTGAAAAAAATAAAGGGTGCGTTCGTTTAGCTCACCCGGGTCGACATGGGTCAGCCCCGTGCCGTTCGATTAGCTCTGTCGTCGTACTCGGGGCTCACCCGGGTCAGCCAGCACAGACCATGCTCGTGAGCAGAGTCAGTGGTGGAAATACTTCACACGCATGCGTTGTTTATTCCAAGAAACGGACAAATATGGCGGTCGGACAGCGGAAATCTGAAGTGGACTCAAAAATAAACGTTATTGAAATCTAAAGGTATTTTTTTGACTGAGCTCATTGCGAGCTAAGAGGCTAAAATTCCAGCCAAATTTTGTAATCCATCCAGGTGAGCTACTCGAACGCACGCATTGATAGAATGGCAAGCAATGACAGCCATTATGAAATTTTTGAAATGTTTTCTACCAATATCAAACTCACAATCCCGTCCCCTTTCTGCCGTATACTAGCATGAACAGGTATTGGTCTCATTCCAATACCTAGAACTTTACCGACATAGAGCATTGACGGAATTTTAGGTTTCTTTCCAAAATCTTTGATGGATATACATGTACCTAGTAATATACTCGGATGTAACTGTTTCCCCCCTCTTTCTTTTTTTTCTCTCTCTCTCGCTTTAGTGGTACATGTACCAACAAAAACTCCCGACAACAAACCACTGGAGACGATCTCGTTTTACGACGACCATTACCTGGAATGTCAGCGGGCATTTGAAAAAGCATCACCCTGGACTCCTGATTTAAAAAAGTGGATACACACCCACCTGGGGTCGAGGGTGCTTGAAAAGCTCGACATTACTTTGCCAGAGGGGGTACAGCTAAAGCTGCTCGGTATAGGCAGCGGAGAAGGTAATTGTGGAAATGGAATAGCGGCTTGCCAGCAACCGGAGAACCACTGATGACAACTTTTTTTGATATTTCGCTCAGACGTTTTGCATCAAACTGTATTAATGAATAGCTCTCTGTCGGCTTACATTTCTCCTGCCGAATTCAACATATTGATGTCTGTTATATAACTTTATAAGTTTTCTCAATTCCAAAGATGTTTTGTGCAAGTTTTCAATATTCTTTTTTTTATTCGGGGGCAGTACAAAGTACCTAATGCAGATCGTCACTATAACGAACACGATGCGGTCCATAAGAAATGTTCCTTATCGTGGTCGTTCCTTATAGTGACTGTGCATTCTAACAGAATTTACTATTTCGGGAGCCAAGCAAGGGGTATGTTCGTAATAGCCAAATGTTGGTAATAGTGGAAATCGTTATAGCAGCGTTTCGTAACCGCTGCACGAACTCATGCAAAAACCAACTGCTGCATGCGATATCTTAATATCAGCTTAAATACAATGAAACAAAATTCTGAATAAAAAAAAAATATTTCTTCAACAGGAGAAGTAGAATACAACTTAATAACCAGGCTGCTTTCCAAGTACCCTACAATCCACAACACTGTAGTCGACCCCAGCCAGACTCAACTGGATCTGTACAAGGACCTCATCAAGGAAAAGGCACCCGAGTTAGACGGGGTCCAGTATGACTGGCACGCCAAGACGCTCGCGCAGTACAGGCATTCTAGCGAGGAATCGGGGGACCGGACTAAGTTTCACTTCATCAGTGCCCTGTTTTGCTTGTACTACGAGGCTGATCTGAACTCGTCGCTCGAGTATCTGTACAGCAGGCTTGAGCCAGGAGGCGTGCTTCTTGCCGCAATGGAAACCGGTATGAAGTTTAAGCGTGAATCAGTAAGACGTTGCATTGTAGAAAATACATCTTGATACAAGTTTCTGTGATGTCATGCGAAGTGGCCAGAAATTACAGAAACATCGAGGTTCATGTAATTCATGTTAATTTTGCATCAATGCTTTTTTTGATTTGAGCGTTTTCTTTTGCATGTCTGTGGGGTTCCGTACTCAATTGCCTAATTTATTCACAGACCGTTGTGACGTCATGAAGATAGAAGAGCGTTTCCAGTTTGGTGCGGACTCGGATGACGTCCCGTTGTACTGTTTCACCGACATGACCGCCCACTTTGAGAAAAGGGGCGTGCCCTTCGCGGTCCTGAACCAACCGGATGACCAGCGGGACTTTGACGTCACGGCCATCTTCGACGAATCGTCGCGCGAGGGCGCCCTGCTGCTGGATTTCATCTCCAGCGTGGCCAATTTTCGCCAGGTGGCGCCCCCAGGTTTACTAGCAGATTTTCTGAGCTACGTTCGAAGTCTGGCAACACTCAGGGAAGGGAGAGTTCTTTTGTTTTACGACACCGATTATGTGCTGGCCTCTAAGCCGAAATTCAAGAATCATTTTGTTTAGCTATTTAAAATGAGACGATAATACATGGAGAACTTTAACAGCAAAGGGTCACATAAAAGGATCCATTGTCACCAATGGCGTCAATACTGGACTTGTGCCACAATAAAAGTACAACAAATAAACCTCCAATTGAACGATATCAAGACTGTTGCAATTATTCTTGTCGAAATCGTAACTCATGCTGCAGCTATTTTTCACATTCTTGTCTGTTTTCATGTCTGTTTTTAATGTATAAGATGCAGATCAGGTGAGGATCTCTCAATCTCTCTTCAGGACTTCGTGTTTGTTTGTTTGTTTGTTTGTTTTTGGTGTTCGTTTTCGATGTGATATTGTCATTAATTCTGGTCGATCGTAAAGAAGAAGAAGAGACGCAATGCTGATGCTGACGAGAATCCCTAAAGCTTTGTGAGGGAAGATATAATCCAAATGTTTGTGTTTTGTAACAGTGTTTTACTCGGTAAAGATGTAGTAATCCGAGAAAGTTTTTGTTTTTTCAGTTATCTTCCCGTTTTCTCTGAAAGCAAAATTATGAATACTGCAGTAACGAACAACAGAAATAACGTGTTTATTTATTAAAAGGCCGGTTGATGCCATACCACTTGTTTAATATTAAAAAAATACAACAATATAAATAACAGTACTTTTGTCCACGACTGATGCAAAAAAAAAAACTTGAACAAAACTTTAATTTTGTATTTAGTATATTGTGAGTGGGTGTAGTTAAAACAGAAGCATAATTTCCAGTTTATTCCGAATGAATTCTTTTAGATATGTGTGACTTCAGATTTTACTAAGACCGGGAAAGGGACACTCGATAGAAAAGAAAAAAATGCAGTTGCTAAATGCGTACGATTTCGTACATCTTGAAAACGATTTCTCAAATCGAGCGAACGATTTTCTACAAAGTGCGAACATGTCTCAAATCGTTTCCACGATTTCACCATAAATCGCTCCGCGATTTCCTAGATATAGATCGCTCCCGTTTGCACGATTACGAAGTCGTTCGCAGGAATAACTAAATCGTTCGATTGATTTCGGAATTCGTTTTCACGATCTCCGAAGGAAATCGACCGCACGAACTAGACTTTTTTTCGTGTCCTTTCCCACGGAATGTGTGGATGTTCAGATAATGTTGATTTTTTTTTCGAATTCAAAATCGACGATTAATGTTTTAATTTCCATCGATAATTACATATGTTTAATCAATGAGGTATTACTATGGTGGGATATTTGATGTTATGTTATGTTGTATTTTAGGACTGGTGATATGTGAATTTTAATCCACTTCGGCTTATTTTAATTGTTTTCTTAACATAATTATCCATTAATATCAGTTTGATAGAGAGGTCTGTTATCAGGATTGTTATCATATCTTCAGTCCGAGTTGGTAGCTGTCGTTTTTCAGTGCTTTTTGAAAATTCGTATGAAGTTTTTAAACAAAACTATGATTTTAACTGGAATTGACAATACATTTGTTATTAATGGACTTCAACCTCAGATGATTGTTTTTCTCAGTATTTTAGACCAAAATTTTAAATTTTAAATTGTTGTGACTTTTGAAAAGTAACCACCGAAGATTTCATCCACCCGAAAAAAGTAAGAGGTCGTTTCATTTTAAATGATGGTACTCTTCAAATGGTAATGGTGGCCTGCAACAAGCCACACGGACCTTCACATTTTATGTCCGTTTTCTTGTGTCAATCTCATATCACAAATTATGGATTTATAAGGGGGAACAAAAGGCCGTCCTAGCCTCTACCTACCTTAATGTTGTTCAAATATTATTGCTGATAGTCCCGTTTCAGGTTACTACATGTAGGCCTATATACTATACAAAAGACACTGTTACTTTAAGTTCTGAACATTTTATCAGTTGATTGCTTACATAAAACCAAGTGCCTTCTGCTAAAATACCAAACCAACGTTACGATCTGTCGTTTTGTCTGTTTCTTGTGAAACACGTTGTTGCATTTATTTTAAAGGCACGCTACGGCATGCATACGCCCAATTGGGCTACAACACGCGTTTTAAACGAATTGATTTGAAATGCAAAGAACCTTTAAAAGTATAATATATAAACGTCTACACAACTATCCTTTAGAAACCTGGGCGTTTCTGTGTTATTCTTGCGAGAACATATGTCGGAGTCACAATAATTTGTGTCCCGAAAAATCGAGCTGTTCGTTGTGATTCAAGCCACACATTTGTCAAATTCTGCGGACGTGTGAGAAACAACATTTGTGTATTGGTGCTGCGTGTATTAATTTATGTCGCACAAACACCCAGCGTGTATCGTGCATTGAATGAAAAGGACAGGAAATACATATAGTCCAAGAGCCAGGGGTAATTTATTTTTTGGAAACGACCAAGTGTTTGGTGGGTATTTTTGGAAAGTTTACATCTTGGGGAATTCGAATTGAAAAGTCTTGTGGTTACCTGGCGGTGGACCTGGATACCAGGAGCAGATAAGTGACGTCACATAAGCAGTGATTAGGACATGCAACAGCCGTCGGGTCAGTAAAATGGACTGTGTACGCAGAACGTACGTATTACTGACCCGGCGGCTGTTGGATGTCGTACTCAACTGAATGTATTTCTACTGTAGGTTCGTATTGTAGATTTATGTAAATTATTCGGGCTCTAAAGGTTTGTTGCTAACAAGCCCGCGGGAACGGGGTGTGCTGTGGGTACTGCAGCACCCCCAACTTTTTGTTTCTATGTTATTCTTGCGAGAACATATGTCGGAGTCACAATAATTTGTGTCCCGAAAAATCGAGCTGTTCGTTGTGATTCAAGCCACACATTTGTCAAATTCTGCGGACGTGTGAGAAACAACATTTGTGTATTGGTGCTGCGTGTATTAATTTATGTCGCACAAACACCCAGCGTGTATCGTGCATTGAATGAAAAGGACAGGAAATACGTATAGTTCAAGAGCCAGGGGTAATTTATTTTTTGGAAACGACTAAGTGTTTGGTGGGTATTTTTGGAAAGTTTACATCTTGGGGAATTCGAATTGAAAAGTCTTGTGGTTACCTGGCGGTGGACCTGGATACCAGGAGTAGTATTTCCAAAAATATCCACTTAGGGGCCATTCAGAATTTTCAATGTTTTAAAATTTCGACTTTTTGTCCAAATTATTTTGACCCACCCACCCACCCCTAATTTCGATTAATAAAAAGCTGAACATGTACATGTACATGCACTTGCATGTACATGTACATGTACTTGAACACCGTGTACATGTGTGTCTAGTTCAGTGACGGCGTGAAGTTGTCGGTCTTCCTCTTTTTTTGTGATAAAATATGTGATACCTCACCAACAAGTATCTTTTAACGAAATTCAATCAGAATATTTATCAATTTTGTAAAAAAAAATTAGTTGTGTTACTTGTTGGTGTCCCTGCCACACTGTACGATGGTGTAGCCGTGCGTTTTGCACGTGGATTGTTTACTTTCGTTTTGACGGGGACTTTACTGAATAGAGTCTGCAGCTGTACATAGAAATTTCTTTGAATAAAAGTCGAATCGTTCATTCATATGCACTTGTTATGCAAAGCAGGGGCAGTGGTTCAAGGATATCTATGTCGACTTGCAGAAAGTGTGCAAGAACGCGACTTGAATGCTTTTATGTGTTCACAATACAACGACGCTGTTTAGTTATTTCAATGTATGACACAGTGAGAAATTTTGGAATCATAATGGCGTCAGCGATACTTGCTGGGGAGCTCTTGCGTACGACTTTCTGTACTTTGGTACTGTTGTTTCCAGGACAATTGTGTGTACCCAGATTTTTAAAGACGAAATTGCCGACCTCAAACTTGTTAGTGCCATATTTGGCAACTATATGTGCGTTATTAGTTTAATTAAACAAATGAACAGGTTAATTAAACATGGTACCATTGAAGGTACCTAAAAGTAAACATAACAGCATAGAAGACCGACAGACGAACATAAAATGTTACAAAATAAACATATTTGTCTGGATAATTTTTTAGGGCGTTACCGGCAAGTTAACACAAACTTGGTGTCAAATAGATTACTTTTCTTTGACTTTCATACAAGTTTACCTAAACTTTAACTGTATGACTTGCATTGGCGTAGCCACGGGGGGCCGTGGGGGCGACAGCCCCTCCCCCCCCCATGAAACCTTGTCGCCCCCCCCCCAGTCGCCACCCCCACTGAGATGTTGAGTTTCTAAAAAAATTATCATTGATCTACATGACGCCCCCCTCCCTATGAGATGTTCCAGCCCCCCCCCCCCCTGAAAATTTCCTGGCTACGCCACTGACAATACATACAGGGAACGAAGTTGGAAAAGAAACACGCATCGCGATATCGGAACGTTTGCGCGTAGTTCAGGCAAGTCAAAAGATCTATCTTTCTTTGTTTTTTTAATCTTTTTTTCCGTGGAAAGTGAATTTCGATTTTCAATTATTTAGCTTGACCCACCCACCCACAATTTGGAAAAAAGATCGAAATTTTAAAACATTGAAAATTCTGAATGGCCCCTTAACACTCGGTCATTTCAAAAAAATAAATGACCCTGGCTCTTGCTCTATTGTGTATTCCGTCGTGTCCGATGTAAAACAAACCGGGGATTTTTTTCCCCGTCTTTTGTCGGGAATGGTGAGACATAGGTTTCGTCACCGTTTTCACGATCTGGGCGATTTTTTTTATGAAATATCGTCCGTTCATCGAAATTTGGTGGGTTTTTTTGGTGAAAATGAATAAATTATCAATATATACAACCTCTTCAGGCTATACTATCAAACAATTAATTAAAATCCAAATTAACCTAATTAACAAGTGGGCGAATTTTCCTCAAGTGCCGCTCTTCGTTTTCACGAAGGGGCGAATTTGAAAAACAACGGGTCACACAGCGCAGAGACAACAAATTAAATGATACAAGATGCGGGACAAGTCTCTGAAATACCGGTTGTATTGTCACCAACAGCAAATTAGACAATACGATATTTTGTGTGTATGGTAAAATCGCAATAATTATCTTATTTAGCTAGTGCAAATACCACCGCCCATGGGCGTCGCCAGGATTTTTTCTAGAGGGGGGCAGAACATATTTTTCCCCCCAAAAATTCTTGTATTTCTCAACAAATTCTCGATATATCAGTTTTAGAGGGGGGCAGGGACATTTTGCCCCCCCCCCCCAACTCATTAAATTTACGGCGACGCGGCTTTTTTTCTTTTCAAGCTTCGATTGTACAGACAAGGTGGGGTACTATTTTGCTTTTTTTAGTGTCCTCATGTACATTCGTGTCCTGCATAATTTGCCTTGGTGCCCTCGATCATTTGCCTTATTTCCCATTCCTTGGTGCCCTTTGGTAAAAAAAAAATTGAGGAGGTGCGGCAATAGAGGGCGCTGTTGGAGCTTTTTGGAAGAAAAAAAAAGATTGACGCGCTTGGTTAAAATCGACAAGCGCGCTGACCAGAGACCGACTATTTTTTTTAAAGGCCTTTTTTTGTTTGTAAACATTGGCGCCAGTTTGTATGGGCTGCCGTAAGCGCATAAATTGAAGCCGTGGTTGGCAACATATTTTTCCAAAAAAGTCCTCATAATGCCATCAACACATAGTAAAAAGGCATGTGTAGGAATTATTTTGAAGCTTTGTTGAAAATATTGTATTTTCAAGTATCAAATAATATTTTGGTGATCTGTAAATAATAACTCTTCTTCATTTTTGCATTGTTGGACCTTCCCGTTGTTTTGCAGGCCGTGGTTGGCAAAAATGCAGTTTGCCAACCAAGCGCAGAAAGGTCGTACAGCTCTATGCCTGTAAGGCTGTATGTCATGTACATGTACATGTATATGTGTACATGTACATCACGTCCCCCTGGTCCAAATATCCTATAGCGCCGCGCAGCGGCCATCGTGTCCTTGGCCTGTATTGTATTGATATCACCTCCATCGCATCCATGGCATGATACACGGTCCAGCTAGCTCGACATGTGCATGCATGCGTAGTGCTCAGATGCTGCATTTTTATGGTGTCCCGTGCTGGTTGAGCTAGCTGGTTTTACAAATGTGTAATTGTTCGTGGCTTTAATAAAAGCATTTGTAGTTGCCACGCTTACATTCCACAGCCTCTCTTCAGGTAAGATTTAGAAAAATGTCATGATTGATACTCATTTATAGCCCCAGTCCTAGGCAAGGCCAGGGCTTAGGGGCCAAACCAACAACAGTACACACTAACTTCCGGATGTTTTTCAACCGTCATGCATCTTGACCTAGTCATCAGTTGAGTTCCTAGTAGTCTGTCTGATCTAACCGGGAATTTTGTAACAATGGAGCTGTGGGCCATGGTATATTAATCTTGTTTTTGTAATTTCTTCATTTAAAATGGTTTTGGCAACTTCATTAATGGGACATTTTGTTTGAGAGAGAAAACCTGCAACTTTGCGCAAGGGGGAACATGCACTCATGACACCGGGGCCCTCTTTTTTTTTCTGGAGGGGGCTTTCAGTAGACCATATCCATCCAGTTCTTTATAGTTCAATGTATAGTTCAATGTAGGTAGGCCTATAAAATAGTAAATACAACATTTGCTTTTGCTGTAATTTTCAGAAATGGATGGATTGGGGGGTTAGTATAGCAAATACTGTTGCAGTAACCTGTTTAAGTTTTGTGTTCATACATGTACATCATGCGCTGGAATTAAAAAACAATCCTGATAATTTGGTGGTTTTGTTTTTTGATTTTTGCAAATGTTGCAATTGCATATAATTAATTGTTATTACCTTGAAATACTGCTTGATTGCTTCGATCTGCAAAATAACTAGTATTGTGGAATTTCGAAAATACAAAAGAAGCAATATAATTTGTTCCATTTCCCGTACAGCAATTCTATTTGGCCATTGTTGCATTTGTAAAATCATCCAAACACTTAGGCCTTCTTGGGATATTCTCGAATTAGGATTTTTGCAATGTAGTCGTTGTTTAGGTGTGTGCTTTTGTAACAAAACAAATCGCACCTCAAACATGGCTCATGAATGCAATCAATATATTCAAGGGAGGGGGGGCATGGTTTCCCATAGTTCTAAATCCCAGTGAACCCCCCCCCCCCCTTCTTCTTATTGTATGTACTTGTATTTGACAGTCAATGAAACTTTGCCTTCCAAATGCAGGGTTTATACGGCCGTTGCAGGAGTGAAACATGGAGAATTTTGACGTAAATAAGCTTCAGAGTCTCTGCAACGATGTTGACCACTACATCTCGTGCACTCAAGAGTATGAGAAGAGAGTAGCCTGGCTCCCAGACTACATGAAGTGGGTCAATACATACTTGGCACCCCAGGTGCTAGACAAGCTTGATGTTACTTTGCCAGAGGGGGAAACCTTTAGGCATCTTGGCGTGGGCAGTGGGGAAGGTAAAGTTGAATTTTCCTGTATCAGGTTGTCACAACTATTGTATTCAGTTATACAATTTAAGCCTTTTTGATATCCCACCCAAAAAAATGATTTTTTTTGTTGGAAGTAGGGGGGGTGGTCCAAGGATGCAGTTATGGATCAACACTTTTGATCTAGCTCAGACAGGGCTCTGGAGTGCTCTGAAACGTGCAAAACTAAATCAGGCCCACTTTACTCACAATTTAGCCAGCAAATTTCTCCAAAAATTCCACTGGGGCAAAGAAAATGTCCTCAGTATTTCACCAACCAAGTTTGCAGACTCAATTCAATTTTTAAAGGAGACTTTTCTTCAATATTTTGCACATGAGAGGGAAGTCAAGTGATTTCAAAATGGGGCTAAATACTAGACTGGTTCATGTCCAACCATGGTCCAACTATTTGAAAAGACTGACCGCTTCATTCAGTGTCAATAGTCTGGTGGCTTGACTATTGAGAAATGTGTGGTAAAGTGAGACTAGTTCCCGCTTCATGCCACATGTTTCTTAAATTCTTTTGGCATGGTTGATTGATGCAGTACTGAAGCTGTGTTGGACTGGTTGTTTCAGGTGCCAGTCTATTTTCTTGCATTGCATGTTTTCAATACCTTAAGTTTTGGGACTCTCATACACAGTATTGAGAGTCCCAAATTTTTGGACTAGATCTAGCTGTGCTCCGTGATGAGCATGGGCCGTATGGCGACTGCCCAAGGTATCATTATATGCCATCGGCTAAACCATGTTGTACATCTGTGTCTTTCACAAATCAGCTTCTGTTGTGAGTAAGGATGATTAGATCCCCAAATTTATTTTTTTAAAGGGGCACTAGGTCCTGAAATCACCGAAAATTTCATGTTTTGGATTATTTACTTCGCCTATTTCAAACATCTGGTTGAAAGGAAACCAACCTTAAGTCTTACTGTTCCCGAAAAAAAAAAAAACCCGGTTGTTTGCATCGGACATGACGAAGTACAAATACGTTTTTTGTGTCGTTCTCAGTGTACGGTAGGCCTATACACGTTGTGTGTCTCGGGAACAGCAGTGACCAATCACCAATGCAAAAAAAGTGGTTTCTTCAACGTCCGCAAAAGGCGAACATTGTACGAATTAAATCACAACTAGCATCCAAACAGCTCGAATTTATGGGGTCGCAAAAGTGGAACGGGAAATTCGTTTTCGCACGCATAATACAGGAATAACACAAAAACGCCAAGTTTTGAAAGGATAGTTGTGTGGATGTTTATATCCTACTTTTAAATGTTATTTCAGATTGACATCATCTCGTTCAAAGTGCGTTTTGTAGCCCAATTGGGCTGTTCCAGGACCTAGTGTCCCTTTAATGGCATTTTTGTAACATTCTGTTGTGGTGGATCATTATTCTCTGACTTTCGACAGGAGTGGTTGAGTATCAACTCTTGTCCCGAATCCTCAACAAGCATCGGAGCATCCACAACACCGTCATCGATCCCAGCTCAAAACAAGTGGACCTCTACAAGAACCTCATCAAGGAGAAGGCACCTGCGTTAGACGGGGTCCGGTACGACTGGCGCCTCCAGACACTCGGGGAGTACCAACAGAGCAGCAAGGAGTCGGGGGACAATGCTAAGTTCCATTTCATTAGTGCGCTCTATTGCCTGTACTATGAGCCCGACATGGATGCCGCGTTGGAGTATCTGTATAGCAGACTGGAGCCTGGAGGTGTGCTACTCGTCGGAATGGAAACAGGTATGCAAGGTTGTCTCAGTCGAAATCTACAAGCTTGTAATCAAACCCTGTCTATAAAATGTAGGGTTCGTAAGCAAGGTGTAAGTCCTGTGCAGGTTGTTTTCATAGTCGTAGTAGAAGCAAGTTCGATTGACCAGAAGTCGAGTAGTCCTTCATTAGGGACATATGATGTGTTAGTGTGCTGATGGCATAGTGCGAACGTCTCTAGTCAAACGGTGGAAAAAAGACATGAAACTTCGCAGTCCTGACTTTCTGTTGTACATCACCACTATACTATGAAGTGCCAAGGGTTTGCCAAACTTGCCATCTTTGCGTGAACCTGAAAACAGAACAGGTCCACACGATGCAGGTTGTGTGAACCTACTGCGTGCGTGCACTACATACACCCCGAGGACCGACAGACAAAGTGAGAACAACATATTCTTTGTTGACCTCGATCGTTCATCTTTTGTTGAAAACGGTCGTCGATCGTGTGTTTACATGCTTAGTCTGTGGGAGTGTGTTATTACAGGGTCAAAGGGAAACACAATGTCTTGTCCCTTTTATATAAAGTACGATTGTGTGTGTACAGGCCTACACCGCGTTATGGGGAAGTTTTTTATTGCTGGGCAAATTTGGACAGAGTTATGGGGACTCTCTGCTGTCCCCAAAGCGTTTTCGGTCCCCACAAATACCTCGTACAGACGAGTGTATGTCCCCACAACTACGGAACAAGAATGGGTGTGGTGGGTTTGTTTCTGCATTCAATAGGGGACGTTGAAAATAGAGGACAATAGGGTCCCCAATTCCCGAAGGTCCCCAGTTTACAATCGTGTACAAAACATATGGGAGGCCTTCCTAAAAAGATGAAGTACAAACAAAAGAGGGAAAATAGGGGGTCCGCGATTGCAGGCAAATACACACTTGTGCGTGTTTATGGTGTAAATCGAGGACACACGTGCAACATCATCGATGAATTGAGGACAGAAACCAAATCCAGAACTCCTCGGTTCGAAAACGTGTACAAAACCAATGAGAGCTGTTGTGAAAAAGTTAGAGTATAAACAAAGGAAAAGGGAAGAGGAACAAAAGAAAATCCTCGATTTGTGTATGTGTGTGTTCACAAGTTGATCATCCGCAAAGCGGGCAAGGCAAACGTTCCTTAAACATTTTGGTAATCAGCAGTGCCACTAACCTTGGTAGGCCTTTCCCAAATAGTCGACTAGACTAGTAGAACAATTGTCTTCGAGTGTGACGTTAATTCAACCATAGTAGACAATAGCTTGCTAATGAACTTGCTCTAGTTTGTCGAGAAAAACCATGTGATTACAATTTTGATGTCTGTGTTATTTGCCACGGTTTTGCAGATAGTTGCGACATGATCAAGATAGAGCAGCATTTCCAATTTGCCCAGGATGACATGAACCAGTTTTTCTGCACCCGGGATATCTGTGCCTACTATGAGAAGCAACGCATCCCGTACCTCGTCTGCAACCAGCCGGACGACCAGCGCGACTTTGACATCACCGACTGCTTTGACGACGCGTCAGATGAGGGCGCCCTGGTACTGGATTTCCTCTCCAACGTTCTGCGCTTTCGTCAGAGTGTGCCCCCGCCACTCTTGAAGGAGTTTCGTGATTACTTGAAGAACCTTGCCACTCTCCGGGACGGAAAGGTGTTCCTGTATTATGATTCGGCTTACATCTTGGCTTTGAAGAACAAAGTTCCAAACATATTAGGTGATGCGGGCCTTTGACACGCTATGAAAGAGTTTCACAAGCAGGCCTACATTACAAAAATTCCTATTTTAATTTCTTTTTCTGGAATACATTTTACATAAAAAAATCCAACTCTCTAAAATTATGCATTCGAAAGTAATTTTACAGAAACTCCTATTTTGTTTTTGTTGTAGAATATGTTTTCATCTAAAATCGAACTCTTTTAAAACTATACATTAGAAAGGGAAACTGACAGGTTTTTAGCTTATTCTGTTGTAATAATTTTCAACGATATTCTGGATTAAAGCTTTCCTTTAAGGTACTTAACAGCCTCAAAGGATAAGTTGCTCAAAACCATCCTTAAACCGTCCCAAAGTCTGTTTTTCAGTAGAGTTGGTCACATTCTGATGAATGGATACGACATTATTTTCAGGGATCCCAGATGTAATGTGTTCAATGATTCTCATGGAGATTTGAATAATGTGGTCATGACATTCTTTCTCAGGGCAGTACAATTGTATGAATACATTGTACATGTAACATGGATGTATGTTAGGGCTGTCCACTTTCGAATAATTTAGTATTCAATTATTCGAAACTGCACTTGACCGAATATTCGGATATTCGAAAACTCCCCGATCAAGTTTTACACACGCTAGCTGCAGCTGCCTTCCTCACTGGTCAAAAGTTGCATACAAAGCGCGCTGGTTAAATTTGCATGTCGCGATGGACATGTGTGGTCTGCTGGAGTGTTTTGCAGTAGCACTGTTCAACTGCCAAGGGATTTTACCCAGCTGAAAGAATGGGACCAATAAATGGGCCTAGGCATCAACCCAAAAATGTGGCATCTGACAATAAAAACGCAACTTCACGAGTAAAATAACATCACCGTAGTGTGTTCACGAGCATATTTTTTAAAATCTTTTTGAATATTTAGTGGATGATAGAATATTCTGTGTATTTTGGACAGCCCTTATGTATGTTTGGGTGGGTTTGTTTATGGTGTAAATCGAGGAAACACACGTGCAACATCATCGATGAATTGAGGACAGGAACCAAATCGAGGAAGACCTCGATTAGAAAACGTGTACAAAACCAATGAGAGCTGTTGCAAAAAAAGTTATAAAAGCAAAATAGTATTAACAAAGGAAAAGGGAAGAGGAACAATAGAAAATCCTTTATTTACACCATAAACAGACGTGGGTGTACCGGTACATGTATTGGTTAAAGCGGGCAGTAACACACACATGTGACCTGTTCTGTCAAAAGCAGACGCTTCTGGGCAGAGGTTGAAATTGAGATAGGGCCAAAAAAGGCTGTGGGGGTTTTTTTTTTCCATTTTCTAATTTTTGCATATTTGTAATCCTGAACATGTCTAAAATATACTATAAATGTTTGAAACCCTAATTTGAGCTCTAAATAGAGTATGTTTGATGATTTGTTTAGGTACATGTATATCAGTTAAAGATATTAGGGCCTACTGTTTTGTGATGTTCGTGGCCTTTTTCTCAGTTTTCTACTTTTCGACACATTGAACTTCAAAATAGCATAACTCTGCCCAGGAATGACCGGTTTCAAAAATTAAACCACCTATTAAAAGGAAAAAGAACATATTTTAACAATGTGCAAAAATCTCATTTCTGACCTTATGCCCAGAAGAGGCTGATTTTGACAGAACAGGTCACACATGTCTGTGGCAATAGTGATGGTAAATTCAGCTGCTTCCATACATGTAGTTGCATACATGTATGTTACTGCAGGCTGGAGACAAGAACCGGTACATTGCAATTCGGATGCAAATTTGTATGTACTACGTACACATGTAATTTATAAAGTGATATTTTTGTAGTACATGTTATATAAATCAGGGGTACCTGGTTTAAGTATTTTATCTCTTTAAAATTCAACTTTACCTTGGCAACTCTTTGTGCAGAATTAAACTCAGCGGATGAGTATGTGTATTTTTGATATTTTTGTTGGTGCACCCAGTCACATTGTTACTACACTGTGGTTTATTCTGTAAATGAGTTTTGGTTTTGACTGAAATTAATGCCCGTAGAATTTGCCTTCTGGTTTTTGAAAAATCCTCACGAGGTCACGAGGACTGAAATGTTTATTTTAGAATTTTACAAGTTACATCTCACATAATTATGTGTTGTAGCAAAATGTGTATTTTTGATATTTCTTTAGGTGCACTCAGTCACATTGTTACTTCACTGTGGTGTATTCTGTAAATGAGTTTGCTTTTGACTGAAAAAATGCATGTACTGAAATTTTATTTTAGAATGTTACAAGTTACATCTCACATAATTATTGTAGGCCTATATGTTGTAGCAATTTTAAGACTAACATGTACATGTATGCAGCAGATAACAAGTGTAGATTTATAGTTTGGGTATAGAAGACTTAAGAACCAATTTTTTATCCTGGCACTTTTTTAGACAGGCAGAGCATTGTGTTGCAGAGTTTTTAATTTTTCAGTCGTGTGCATGCATTGTGTTACAATACCAAATGAATGTTCAATATCCCACTAAACACAAACAAAAGGTGATCAATCTTTTTGTTTTATTACACATTTATTCCAGTACCTAAAAATCCAAACATTAATTGAGCTTTACTGCTTTAGGCCTCTCATGTCTGCATAAATCTGCTACACTATTTTATGCCCGATCATTGGGAAATTACGCATGCATTTCGCATTCTGTGGCTCATATAACAAGCATATTTGTAATTGAGTAAGTCCATGTACATGTACAGTCGAGTCTCGAAATAACAAACTCGTTCGAACCTAGCCAAATTGTTTGTTATATCAGAATTTTGTATTAAGAGGAACATCAGTCCCATTCATTGTGCATATAAATGCACAGTTGGGACCAAGGCTTTATGTTTGTTATAATCAGAATTTTTGTATTAACAGAGTTTGTACTAACGAGAGTCGACTGTACATGTACTTATATGTACATGTACATCATACACCTCTGTGCATAATACTTACAGAACTGAGTGAATATCAGTTTGTTGTTGTTCATGCCATACTTACAGCCTAATTTTGTAAAGTATTGATTTAAAGACATAGTCCATCATTTGTAATTTGTGCATTTTGTTCGTTTGAAGCAACAAAAGTGTTCAAAATCTAATGAAGGATAATGAACACCTAACCTGATGAAGTTTCAGCTCAGCTTCAGCTGTATATTCCGAGAAAAACAGCATTCTAGTATCTCAATTTCAAATCAAAAGTTGCTAAATCATGTTTTGAATTGTTTTGAATTGCAGCTATACGCGATGTCGCCCACTGATCCGACGAATTATAGCAACTGCGCGCTCCTGTGCGTCGTGCCAATGCTTGCGCGCTCTGCGCCGAATAACAAAACGAACTACTAATTAAAATTTTCCTACGGTGCTTCTTAAGACGCACCGTTGGAAGTGCCTTCTTTTGTTGATTTCTTCAAAATGAGAGCTTGTCAGAAAGAATAATTTCACAGGGAGTTTAGTCCACTTACTATCTTTCAACCAGTATATTTTTGAACAATAATTACGCCAGTTACTTTTTTGGATAGCTGCAAATGATGGACTCCGGCTTTAAATGTATACATGTGCTGTACATCAGAATTAATATGTACATTAAACTTTGTACTTTGTATCCCATTTATAGTCTGGTTAAACTGTGCATCTTTGTTCCGTACGTCTTAATAAAAGGTGGTGTGGTACATGTTCACAGGAAACAGACACACTTTGTTCTTTTCATAGTCTGTGAGCCAAAAAAAAAAAAAGAGAAAACAGATTTATCTTCAACCTCAAGAAGAACCCAATAAGAAGATTGTTTGTAATGAGTGCTGATTTGGACATGGACGGTACCAATATGTACCGTATATGGGGCGCTGTGGTCCAATGGTTACGGTGTTCGACTTGTGTGCTGTGGTACACAGGTTCGAATCCTGACCGTGGGAACATGGTGCTTGTGCTCTTGAGCAAGGCACTTTACCATTATTGCTTCGTCCTTCGGATGGGACGTTAAGCCGTAGGTCCCGTGTGTTGTGTAATGCACGTTAAAGAACCCAGGAACACTTGTCGCTAAGAGGAGGGGTTTGCCCCGGTGTTTCTGGCAGTGGCAGCAATTATGCGCCGCAGCACCTAACAAAAAGGTGCTACATAATGGGTCTCATAATGTTCATATACTTCATTTACCTGGCTTTGGTTGCATTCTCCCCCAGCGCTTTGTATCCTCTGGCAAAAAGCGCTATATAAATACAGTTATTATTATTATTATTATAATACGCAACCATGGCTCAACGGAGAGTATCAATAAAACAATCCAATAAAATAGCACAAGCTAATAAATCCTAAAATAAATTTATGAACGCGTCCACTGACTGTCAGCATGGTTGTATCTTATTGGATATTGATACGCGTATTAACTCTGCAGTCACGGATGACTGAATACCATTTAGTTTCAAAACAGATGGCAATAACCATCTAAGCCAAAGTTGGGCAGATTCTGAGCAGAGATGAACTGCCCAAACAGTGCACTGTGGATTGTGTGTTGGAAGGGGAGACCCGCACAGTTCACAGGCATGCACATTGCTGGGCTCGATCATGCCACCATAACATCAATCGGCAAAAGATGGTTTTGTACCTTCTGTCTTGAATTCAGTGGAGCTCAGTCATCAGGCATGCAACTGGGAATTCACAAAAAAAGAGGAAATTCAAATCTTTCCAAGACTTTGTACAGTGTTTTTCTATTTTCAATGGCACACATGGGAAGTCAAAAAAGAGGAAATCAGCTGATCCGAGGAAAAGTTGCATGCCTGAGTCATCCATGACTGCAGGAATCCATGACTGCAGGGCCAGTTCATGCCATCGTACAATCAGACTTCCTCAGCAAAAGATGGTTTTCTATCTTCTGTTTTGAACTCAATGGAGGTCAGTCATCAATTACTGCAGGGATGCAAATAAGGTACCCGGTATCATGTATGGAAAGCTGGTACACCACCCTTTCAAAATGCAACCGCACTGACAATAATGTGGTGCTAAGGTTTCAAAGCGCTTTACAATTATTATCCCTGATCATGCATCAGGAATGAGACCATTTTCCTGTAGCAGCTCGAGATCCGCGCAATGTGGACTGTACCTTCACAGGTACCCATGTATACTCCTGGGTGGAGAGAGGCAATTGTAGTAAAGTGTCTTGCCCAAGAGCACAAGCACCGTGTTCCCCATCAGGGTTCAAACCCACGTACCACGGCACGTGAGTTGAACACCGTAACCACTGGACCACACCGCCCCATGTTAAAGTTCACAATTTCATTTGTTGATTACCTTGTCATATTGTACAGACCTGAATCCACATGCTACAGGATATAACATTGATGTTTCTATGGATAACAAAGCAGACTAAAGATTCCAGTTTTTCCGAAGCTGTATGTACAAATGTAGTTCAACTTCTCTTACAATGTTCAATCAACTTCAGTTGTATTGTTAATATTTTCACAACAGGAATTTAAGCTATGTAGCATTTTTCTACAGGCATGATTTAGAAGAATTAACGAAACTAATACATGTAGCTTACCTGATTTTTACACATTTAGGCCTACTTGCTCTGTAGTACCAAAGACATATTTTCAACAATTTTTTTTTTAAAGTTTTCATTTCAATTGGGCCTTGGATATGCTTTTAAGTTTTGACAAAGCATCAGTTAACTGCCATATAGACAATTAGTGCAGGATCTTTGTTTCTGAAAGGAACAAACCATACATATAAATTAAACCGCAAATGCACACAGACGAGAAGATTATGTTCCCATTTCTGTGGATCGAGCCCTACTGATTACTATCATCCAAAAACAATTAGCATTTATCCCAAAAGCAACCGAGCAAATTACTATCAAAAAGTTTATTCGGATTAAACATCATACTGGTACCCCATGAAATTATTCCATCGGGCTTGCTGTCATTTGGAAGAAATCAAGAAATGTAGGTGATTTCCAAAGATCAGTCATTTTGACTGACCTTTGGAAATAAAGAGTAAGGAAATTGTGTTTCATGATCAAAAGGTTGTGCATGGTTTTTCACGGTTTTCTCGAAAAGTGTAATATAGGATAGGTTTTGAACATTCTTCTTGGGATTTTGTGTGGTGATATTGGAAACGAACAAAATACATGAAAAGCAAATGATTCTATATGAGGGCACATGCCGTCTGGTTAATATTTTCTGATGCCAGGAACATCTCAACAATTGAGGTATTCCACGGGGATATTACACGTTAGAAGTGGGAAGACACATGTTCCCACTTTGAACAGAGTTGTTGCGAACCACTAAGTTGGGACATGCACAAAGCCCACTTGCATATGTCCCAACTGAAAACAACTGTGTTGCACCATAGAGAAAGGACACTATGGTTGCACATGGGAAGCTGTTTTCACAGCTGCAACATTCTTAACGAATTGGAACTGGAACATTCAAAGAGTTTAGACATCTCCAAATCTTCCCGCCAAATACGGTGCAGATAAACCACTCACGTTTATTATTCTGTTGAAGTTGTTGACTTCAGAGGCTAGTTTCATAGACAGATGTGTCGCCACCCAAGGTTTCTGCCCAATTTTCAACTGGATCCACAGAAGGACTCAGCTTGTTGTAAACATTGCCAGAGGTGTGAGGATTGGCCTTCTTTCGGGGTCTGAATCTGTTCAACTTGGAGTAGGCTTCCCCGTTTTTTTTGCGGGCTTTGGGTCCTGCTACAGGTACGTTGCACCTTTGGAGGGAGCCAAAATGATGTTGGGGGACAATGGGGGGTCTCTTCTCCAAAGCCCCGTCAGATAGGCGATGCTTGGTTGAGAGTGAGCCGGCCATGAGACCCTTCCTGATACGAACTTTGATGGCGCTCTCGTAGCCATCATTCGTTGTGTGTTTCCTGTCCTCCTCATCTGATGATGAATCATCTTGAGTGAGCTGTGTCAGTGAGTCGGGAATTGTGTCTGGAGTACCTCTGCCTGGACCAAGGGGTGCTTGTTGGGCTTCCTTTGGATGGGATGGGATTCCAGTGAAGTCATTCACCTCAAAATACTGGGGGATGGTTATCTTACAACCGGGTGATTGCAGGAGATCGCTCTCGGAGACTGACAACCGGATATCAGGAGACCTTGCCCTGGATGGGGTGTCTCTAAGTTCCTCGTAGACATGGATACGGGATAAGTGTGGGTTTGAGGGGGCCTTGGGTGCCTTGTCTTTTCCTGTAGTTTTAGACTCCCACTTGGGGATTGCTGCTATGTTGGATGCTGCAGTTGCAGAGTGGAGGTAAGACTCGTTTCTCCACTCCTCCGGACTTGTGGGAGCCCCAGTGGCCGTGGCTCCATCCTTGTCACCCTTTGCAATCACAAGATGGAAACTGCCTGGGGTTTGTCCACCCTCAGAGCCGCTGCGTGGAACTCCCAGGAGTTCAGGCTGACTTGTCGGCCCCTCGTTTGACAGGGAGGCCTCTGGACCTTTCCTGCCCTTCTGCGGATTGCTGTAGAGCCGAGGAAGATTCTTTGTCAATTGGGGGTCAGGTGCATCGCCGGCTGACTGGGATCTGTCCCTCAGGCTCTCTGAAGTCGGATCTTTCACTGGGCTTGGCCGAGCAAAGTCGTCCTCTGATATGTTGGTCAACTGGCAAATCACAGAGTCCAGACTTTCGGTGGCGGGCTTTACATTAATTAAAAAGAGGAGGGACTGGCCTTAAAAATGAACTTTCATCACTGTTAGGGTATAATTAGAAGGCAGATTTTGCAAAATTATACTCTGGTGTAATATGTACAAACAACCAGAGAGTCAGACTCATTTATCTTCAATGTACGTAGCCAACATGAACATAGTGTGCTCTTTTAAGGCAAAGCAACTGTGGATGTCTTCACACATGTATACTGCTTTATGGCTCTCTTTGTACACATGTCAAATTTGGACACGAAATGTCCGTTTCAGTATGGTAAAAAAACACGTACACGAAGTTGAATCATTATTAACACACAAGTGTTTTGATGCATAATTGTAATGTGCTTATACACACAAGGTAAATAGGACAGCCTACTAAAACAGAGCAACAGTACGTTGGAATAAGGGACACTCCTCATTGTGCATCAGACTGTAATGTTTGCAAAAAATGAACACATTCATTTGTAGGCCTAGAGGTTACGTACCATTTTACACCAGGAGTTCGGGACACTGTTGTCATTTATCCCATACTTTGCATAGCTCAGATTACGAGCGTCCTCTTTGATATCAGAGACCAACACTGTGAATTTACATTATTAAAACTTTTGCTCTTTCTTGCAGAAAGTTATACTTGAGAAAATAAACTACAAACACATGGTTACCTGCATCTTGGTGGTTTCGAAGGATCTATCCGATTCGGTGGTCTGCTGGCTGTGCTCGTATCTAGATTCGTTTTGGTGTTTAACAACTGGTGGAGTTGTAGGGACAGGACCTGGAGTTGGGATATTAACAATTGGCACACTTTCCAGCAATGGTCATTAAAAGGTCACGTTAACCCTATAAGTGTCTGGTGTACTGTGTGTTATCTCTGACGGAATGCTGTAGCACCAAAAATGTTTCCACTCTTCGGAAAGATTTCCATATAAGAAGTTCACTAATTTTCCTCTGTTTTGACTAACAAGCCCCCAGATAGCAATTTTATGTCATCAAAGTCAATTTGAGCAGTGAGAAAATACAAGCATTTTCTTAGAAAACACTTAGAATTTTTCAGTCCACTCTCATAGGGTTTGTACACAGGGTGTTGAGTGAACTTCTGATATGGAAATCTTTCCCCCTTTTCATTTACAAGTTACTGTATACGTCTATTCAAAGACCCCTCTGTTATTATGAAACTTGGATAATTTCCCAATACAAAATGTCCAAACTCGGGGTTTTCATGCAAAATACATCACTGAGTGTGATATGGACAATAACTGTGTGGTAGATAGTGTACTTAATCTTCAAGCAGAATTCCCAGATATGTCCGCCCCAACTAATTTACTAGTTCCCATTGGGAAGTGTCAAAAAAGAAAAGAAAACTTACAAAAACTCCAGGAAGGCATGCTAATATATAATCTGACAAGATATTGTCATAATGTGATCATTCTTAAAAAATCCGTTATGGAAAGATTCCCATATCTGGCCATCACAAATTTTTCCCTTCAGTGACCTATCAGCAATCAGAAAGTGATAATATGTCTAAAAAAAGAGTCAAATTTAGCAGGGAAAATATTGAAGTATTTACTGAGAAAATACTTAGAGTTTTCAGACCAGTCTGGGTGTGTGCACAGGGTGATGATAGTGACGGCCAGATATGGGAATCTTTCCCTCAGTTAATATAGCTGATGATACATGTACTGAGTAATAATAGGCCTAATGGTTTATTTTAGTTTTGGTCATCTTACTGCATATTGCCGCCACGGGTTCAGGTAGCATAAGAGTGGTTCCATCCTCACGGTCAGAACCGTACAGTGTTGCAGATCTACAAAAAAAAACACCACAAGGTTTGCTCCGTACGAGTAATTCGGGTGTAACTTTGGAGTGTATAAAATCTATTGGGAAATACCGTTTACAGAATTTAGAAATGTCAGTTCGAAATTCGAAAATTCGTAAATAATTTCCAACAATGATAGGCCTATCGATGATGAGCCTCGGCCTGGCGACAAAAAGTTGCGCCACATATTTGCTTACTGCATTCCCGACCTGCAACTATTTGAAAAACATTTGACGAGTCAAAAAAATATGTTATTTGCGGGTTTTTTTTTAGGGGATATGGATGGCATGCTGAAGTACTTACCTGTACCGTTTTGGCTGTCAAATCGAAATCGCGCGCCACGAGCATGCACGTGTTATTCGTGGTTGTTATGTACATCTATAGAGGGCGTCTTTCATTATGTGTAAATATCATGTCTATGGTAAATGCTGTGATCATTTGCATTTCAGTTACACCTTGGTTTGCAACATAACACAGATTTAAGCCTAATAAGTGACGGCTATATATTTCATTCTACCTGCGGGCGACATAAAATAATAACAATAATATATTTCATACAGCCGTATACATTTTTAGACAGTTTTTGTTATTAGTGTTTTTTTTAAATATTATTTCTGTCTTAATAGTATCCGTCTTAAAGCCTGTCAACCAACAGCTTGCAACATACGGACAACAGCTTCTTATTTTATATAGCAAAGGCAAAGTCCATGCCCAAGTGAACACCTCTCATCCAAAGCCAGCGATAATTTCATCCCAAAGCCAGTGATGTTTTCAGTTCATTATTACTGTGAAAAAAAGCGACATTTTACTCACGTCGCCTCTTGTAACTCGACCCCAATGCGATCCCGACGGTTGACCGTGTAGGTTTTCACGTACGTTCGCCTGCAGCACATGCGGTCCAAGCTGATGGATATCGTGGGGATGAGGATGAAAATCACCAAGGCAACCACGACCCAGAACCCGACGAAAATGAAGGTTTTCAGTCCGTGGATCCACTCGTCGTTGGAACTTGGAGAGGCTTTTGTCGACACAAATGCTACAATTTAAGAAGAAAGTACAATTAATTGGTAATAAGCATTTTATCGATTTTTTTTTTACATTCTTGCAAAAAACAAGATCAGTTCACATTTATTTCCATTCTGCATGGGACAATTGAAATACATGTATACAATAAATAACAATATATAAGGAAATATATATCGTGTATAGAGATGCATATAATAACTAATTTCAATAAATTATTATTAGGTGAAGGTAAACAAAAAATGTTTCTCGTCCCCGCCCGCTTCCTTTTTGGAGGCCGCCTGGATTTTTTTATTATTTTTTATTTTTGAAAAATGCAGTACAAAACAACGAAAAAGTCCACAAATTAATCGGAAAATAAATTGTAGACCAACACAAGCCTAAATGACACTGTAAATATGTTCAGTTCTCTTGTCCAACTGATCTTTCATTTTAAAAGTGTCTTTGAACAGTGGAAACACCAACGGTTGCAGGAAATTTTTAAATGGCAGCCATCTTTAAACAAATAAAAAAAAAGCCCCACTTCCTCCTTTTTTTTCGGACGAGAAACATGTTTTTTTATTATTCGGCCTTATTGAAAATACATACTGAGCGAAATGATGAGAAAAATCAGACACAACAGACAAACAGATATACAGAATGACAAAATTGACGGATGAGACAAATAAACTGTTAACACGTACTGATAAAAAACAATGTAGGCCTACATTATTGCTGACAAAATGAAGCAAATATATATAAATATAGTAAACAAGACTGAGAAAATGAATTTAGGCCTTAAGACCGCAAATTACACAAAGGCCGCAAACAAAGTAAGATTATTGTTTCGGTGGAAAATTCATGAAATTTGGGGAAGGCCCGATCACCGCCATTTGGGGGATGGGAGGCGTTGATAACCTTTGGAGCATGTACCCACAGGGGATAGGTGTTATTGGCTATTTTTACGAGGCTACACATTCGGCATCATGATCACATACCTGGTACAGATGTCCCGTTAAGTGTAGAGATTCCGTCTGTGGAGCTTTCCGGTGTAGTGATATTCAAAAATATCGTCGAATTCCTGCGCACAAGCAAAAAGAACCACTTGTTCAAAGCAGAATCAAATAAAATTGCAACGGTCACAAATTCCACATGTAATTTTGAGTTAAAAGCGCATTTCATGTTAGGGTTCAGAATCATTACACGGTTCTTCCCTCCCCATAACTTGTTTGGGGGACATTACGAAGGCCTTCCTATGTTTCGTAGCAGGGGCGGATCAAGATAGACTCATAGGCTTTGCAAAGGCGGGGGATGCAAGGGGGGCACTTGCTCCCCGGAACCCCCCCCCAAAAAAAAAAAAAAAACACAGGAAAAAGCAAAGGACAAAAGAAAAACACGAGGAGCGAAGTTGGTAATATATTCATTTAATTGGCGCCTCACAATCGCTATACTATAGTACCGGTATAGCATCACCCTCCCCCGATTCTTTTATTTTCCGGTGTCAGGGTGACTTGGAAAAAAACGCCGCGCGTAATTTTGAACCCCCCCCCCCCCCCCCAAAATACTGGCGACGGCTAAAAAGAATAATTTCAAAAAAGGTCAGGATCAAAACCGTGCATGCGCAAGAAGTGATTTAGGTCTTTTTTTTTATTTTTTATAATTACATATATAATTATTGAAACATGTTCATTCAGAGAATATTATGGCAGGAATTTGGTTGAAAAACCTACTCAGTGGTAGTGTCCGTAATGTCCGCAGTTACGGGGGTAGTATCCGTTGCAGAGGTGTTCAAAACTTCCTCACACAGAGTCCAAGTTAGGATGACCAGCAGAATTGAGAAATGCGTCTTCATCTTGGACTACAAATCTTCAAACCTTGGTATATGAAAAACTTAACAAGCGTGTCCACAAAAAAAAGTGTCCTTCCTTCATTTTTTTTCAAATGAACTACACAGGGAAACTGACAAGGTGAATTATAAAAATTGAAAAGTTGAACAAAGAATTGACTAGTCGGGGCTTGAATCTGCGACCTCCGAATTACCGTTCTGGTGCTCTTACCAACTGAGCTATCCAGCCCTATGTTAGCGGTTCGCCAATTGGTCAATATCTTTGTTCAAGGGGCGCTAGTCAGAAGCCATAAACCAGTATGCCATACAGCCAGGGATCACGCCCATAGTCACGATACAGACCTGGGAAATAACAAACGGGGATCACTCAGGAGGGACACGGCTTTTCCCTTCATTTTTTCTCTCAAAATCAATCCAATAACAATTTCATGTTATTGTCTTACCGGTATGTACATTGAAACTAAAATTTGGGCACTTATTATGAAAAAGGAAGCTAGTTATGTTTTCCTTTCACAAACTTGATAAAGACGCTCTCGGAATTCAAATAAATTTTGGGCTTTGGGAACTATATTCTACCGTCTGAATCTGCGGCAAGGATATTTATTGCATTCGAGGCTCGAGTGAGGGACATTGATTCTTTAAAGCATGGGAACTCCAACTTTCTGGTGAGAGTTAAAACAAATACATTATTGGTGTGAAAGAATCATGCGAAATGAATTCGATTGATGTATTTTTATGACATGGTTTATAATTTCCTCCCTACCGTATCAAAATAACGTATTTCGATTCACACGACTAAAATCACATTGGCAAAACCCATAATCGAAGAATAACACATAAAAACCTTTTTTGAAAAGCTGAAGTTTTTTTTTTTATGTCAATCATCATATCCGCCAGTTTTCAAACTAAAAATACGGTGTCAAGAACATGAGTCGTAAAACTATCTTTAACATTTAATAACGAAACATTACAATCTTACCTTAATATAGCAGATGCGTCGACTTGCAGCTCAACTTAATTAATGCAATGCCCAAGGGACAAAAACACACAAGAACCAGAAACAATAGAACGCCGCTCTTTATTGGAAAGTGAAACATAATGTGACAAGTTGACGCCCGTGACTCAGTGGCACTGTGATTGAAATGCAAAAGGAAGGTACTATTTTTAGCGTGTTACACTTTCAAATTTGACCCAAACAAGGAAACACAATGGTAATTGGAAACATGAATTAATCAGGCACGTAGAGCGGTTCAAAGATAAATCATGCAATTAATATTTCCTCTTGAATGTATGTGGCAGCTGTAAATATAAAATAAGACTATTTGTTTCAAGAGTAAGAACACTTTCGTATTCTACAGGGCGTCCTGAAAAAAACCCCACGGTGCATGTAAACCCTTCTATTTTTGCTAATTTACAACCAAAATTAAGCTTGAGAATACCGTTTGTTTAATTGAGATTGCTTTTGTAAATTCAAAGATATGTTTGAATAACGGCAAAGCCAAGAAACCCATTTTGTGCCACTATATGTGAGGCAATTAAAATCAGTATAGTCCTTGTCTAAAACCATATCACTTTACCGTTCGTGATTTTAACATTTTTAAGCAGAGTGTGCAATATTTATTTATATTTAATTGAACTCTTTCATTGAAGTTTTAAAGAAGTGAACCTGTCTGTACTATTAAATTGTTTCGACATAAGAACAAAACCTTATATTGTCGTGTGAATGGAATGTTTGTCTTACACCCATAGGGATAATCTTATCAAAAGAGCCATACTGGTATTGTCTGATCTTTGAAGCACTCGCTTCCTGAAAGTACGTAGCACAGAATGTTTTTTTTTTTTTGGCTTTGCGGTTATTCAAACATATCTCTGGATTTACAAAAACAATCTTAATTATTAAACAGACGATATTCTCAAGCTAAATCTGTAACCTTGAAGATCGTGTAAACATTTGCAGTAAATTCCGGTTGTAAATTGGCGAAAATGGCGGGGTTTACATGCACCATTATTTTTAGGACACCCTGTAATTCAGGAAAGTAAAAGAATATGAAAAACCAAGATTTTGGACCCCTTAATGTTTCATTCAATCACATACGATTCACGTAAGATCCCATTTTTTACTGATATTGTCTGATGATTGCGATATTTATTGCAAACTTATACAAAATACCTTTTGAAAACTGTCTTCTCATAACAATATCGTGAGAAATAACACAACCAAAATAGCTTATGTTATGTTCATATGAAATCTCTCGTTTCTAGGTTTATATTTCAAACTGCGCTTCCTCAATAACACTGATGGAGCAGTGCGTGTAAATTATTAAGAAAAAGAAAGGGAAAGTTCGATGATTTTACTTCTCGTTTCGAGTGTTATTGTTATTTTGAGGAAGTACTGGCGAAATATGGTCGGGTAGATAGATGGAACAAAAAACAATGCTTTTTCTCTTATGGATGAAGCACATGTACTTTAATTGTGTGTATAAAGTGCATAAGGAGGCCTTGTTTGTTTCTTATTGTGTGCTGGATCGATAAAGTACACACACATATATGTTTATGCATTGCATGTATTAGGAAAAGAGACGCTGTCAAAGCATGGAGACTAGAAAGCACTCTAAGAGTACAAATCTCGGCCAAGGCTAAACAATTTCCCGCCATATTGTCAGTACACCCAAAAGAAATACTCACATAAATGGTGAAGAATCCCTAAAAAAAACCCTGTATCCAGGACCCAGATCCGGATCACTTCCAAAATCGAATCGAGTTGTACTTGTACCAAGGACCACCCCTAATAAAAATTGTCATGCAAATCCATCCATAACTATTTGAGTTATCTTGTTAACTGACAAACCAACCAACCAACCAACCAACACATGCCGATGAAAGCATACCCTCCTCGGCGGAGGCAATAATGTAACAAAGACTGGAATAGTGGAACAAATAATGAAAAATTAAAAAAAAAAAATCACATTGGGACGGTTTACTGCAGAACACAATAAACACACTCACACCAAACAGAAAGAACTAAAAGAAACAAAAATGGGCAAATAATTTTTTTCGGCATAATACAAGATAAAATAATTGGTTTATTATTTCATTCGGGTTGGGGGTATCAAGAAATAACACAAGACAGACAACAAAATGGCGGATGGGTAAAGACCACTACTTCATTTCATACTGACTTGGAGGAATAAATGCGTAAAAGAATGATGACCCTTAACATCAGCTAAAAACAGACAATCACTTTTGAAGTTCACATGTTGGGAAAGTTTCTTTCCATACCTTCTGACCTTTAACTACTTCCATCAGATGAAAGGAACGGAACTACTGGTAAATACAGTAAGCTTAACCTAAAATTTACAAAAAGGAGTATTACATGTCTGTACATAATGTATGCAACATCTTTGGCTAAGAATAGATAAGAATTATATCGCGAATAAATTATTATATCTATGTATATTCATGTGTATTTGATGCACTGGAAATATAGACTGTGTTCCAGTTGACGTGGGAATGCTCGACAGTACAAACTGACGGGCAAATAGGATTCAAAATACATATACAATACAAGCACAATATGCACTGTAGAAATAAACATATCTTGTGACTCCACACTACAGTCGAAAATAAAACTGCTGTTTTTCTGTTGGGATTAATAGCCATATTACGTTTCCAATGGACAAGTGTTTGATTCCGGAACTGATTCCCAGATATTTTTGTTTCAAATTTGTGTGACGCAAAGATATTTTGGGGTTTTGTAAAAACAAACAGGAAAATTACTTTTATGGCAAGCATTGCTGGAATTAAGAATTAAAAACAAGGGTGTGGGCGAGGTAGGGGCGGAGTAGGGGCGGAGTAGGGGCGGGGAGGCTCATAATCAAAACACTGGCGCTTAGAAATGGCTATATACATCAATTTACACAATAAACAGCCAAGAATGTGACCCTTACAGACTTAATAGAGACCCATTCAGATTCTTCCCTATACCTATAAACGCCTTGCACGGAGCGCCCTCCATGAGAACAGGGGCTAATTTCATAGAGCTGCTTAAGCACAAAATTTGCTTAAGCACAAAAACGTCTTGCTTAATAAAATCAGGTTACCGGCCAAAACTCCATGCGATTGTTATGCTAAGTAAACAACAGGTAAATACCAGTCACAAGCAATGTACATCACATGGAGTTTTGGCCGGTAACCTAATTTTACTAAGCAATTTTTTTTTCGTGCTTAAGCAAATTTTCTGCTTAAGCAGCTCTATGAAATTGGGCCCAGGTTTTGTCATTTAAATTCTGTGACAACGAGAGTGCAATGCATCTATTCATGCGTTGCTCATCATAGAGGAACAAAGCCCCGTCCTCAGATGCAAGGTGTCAATTGGAGGTTTTTAAAATTGTCTTTCTGTTGACTTGAGCATTATTGGTATTATGCTTAAAAACTAAAAGCTTAATTGTACTACTTGTTTTTATGAATGAATCTCGTAATTCCTCACAGCACCAGGGCGTTGCAAGTGGTCCATGGAGTCAAATTTTCCCTTTTTTTCTGTTTGGGATATCGGACAGCATATTTTTTAAATTTTATAATACCATTCTGATGTATGCAACATCTCTGTTATTTAATAAATACAGTAGGTTACTTCCCACGTACATGTAGTATGCCCTTGCTTTGGAAACTAAAGAATTTAATGAACTTATTACGTGACTCTTATATCGGACATTTCATGAAAAAATTCCTCCAATTAATTTTATTTTATAAAGTCCCTAGAAACTCAGACATTTTTCTTAAGTACTGTACATGTTTATTTACAGAAAAAAAATAATGATTTTTTTGTTTACGAACAAGTTGAGAATTTACTGAATTTTTACAAATAAAAAATTAAATTATTTTGTTTTAAGAAAAGATGAATACAATTGTCTAGAGTAAATTTGGGTTATGAGTTGACTTAAAAAAAAAGTACAATTATTTTATTTACAAGGTGAATCTACAAAATGTACAAGTGTGTAAATTCCTGAAAACATCTGACTTGACTTGAAACTACAAAGGCATGGTATTATTATGGTACACGTGGTTTTATATACAATGGCCTTTTTTTTCCGTAAAAAATGAACATTTTGATTGTGAGGGTGCTCTTTTTAAAAACTGTTGAAGTGCAAAAAGTCATTGTTTTATTTTTTTAATTTAAAACAATTTTTCAGACTTTTGCGGAAAAAAATAAGCTGGTGACAATTAATCTAAACCTGGGATCAACCCTCTGACAATGCATTGACTTTATGGAACTATACCAAGATGGCTGCAGTGATAATTTAACAGTTATAGCACGAACACTGTACAGCTCTGAATATAGTTTCAATCTGTACAGTCATTACTTTAAAATACAACTATATTTATATAGTGTACATGGACATACACCTACTTGATTAATGACAATCTAAGGTTGCAAATACACTTTGGAAAAAACAAAAGAACCTTTTTCCACTGTTTTTCTTAAACATAAGACTCCTCTGTGAATTCCACATGGTCCAGTTCATCCAGGAAGCCAATGGAGTGACGCTTGGCTGTAAGGTACCGCCAGTCCTTGCGAGACTTTTCGACAGCCTCTTCCGTCTCCTTGCATGTGGCCATCCCGTTAATGGGGTCCGTACTTAAGAAGTAGTCCTGCATGGTGCTCTTGGCCTTGGGCGACAGACCTTCCGGGTCAGCTTGGACTGACTGGGCCTGGGGCGAGAAGGAAAAATTTGCAGAACGGGCACTGATGTTTGGGGACATTTCTGAGCCCATGGAGATGGCCGAGTCGACAGAGTCAATCCTGGTTGCCTTCGCGTGGAGTTTGTCTTCGTCCACACTTTTGGAGCGAGTGAAGGTTCTTGCAGACTGAGTGGCAGTTTTTTCTGAGGTGCCGTTTGACAGTGAGTTGTGATGAGAGCGAGGAGATTGAGAGGTTAGTGTTGCCTCTTGACCGTAGAACAAACGGGGATGAGGGGAATCCTCATCGTTCTGAGCTGTCCTCTTGTCACTGAGTGTCCTCTGAATACCCGCAGCCACTGCATTTGCAAAGGACTGGGTTCTACCATCAGCCCTGGCTGAGCGGTCGCTGGTTGTGCGTCGGACCTGCTTGACCTCTTTGTTTTGCGGGCCACCGGGGCTGAACTGACGCAGGCTGTCAATGTCCACAATGTTATCATCGCTGGATTCCGAGTCAGAGATGTGGAAGATGATGCCACTCTCAATGATGGGAGGGGTCCTAGTAGGCGACTTGGAGTAGGGAGAGCTAGGCAGTCGACAAACTGGCTGCGATCGGGAGATGTTGCAGGATTGGGCGGTGGCACCAGTTCGTCTCCTTCGTGGTTGGGGCTCCTCACTGTCGAAGACAGGAACGTCTGGTTTGTCAAGAGCTTGAGACTGATGCTGCAGATGAGCTAGACGATGCATGGTCTCTTGGTAGGAAGGAGGGCAATCCTGTCTTGGACTTTCTTGAAAGGATGACCGGATCCTTTGTTTGGAGCCACCATGACTGTTTCGAGACTCTTCCTCTCTTGAGTCAAGTGATTGTGATTTTTTAATCTGTTCATCGCTCAGTGAGCGGGTCATGCCAGGGTTGCTCCGGCTTGGTGTTGCTCTTTGACTTTCTGGATGTGTACCCCTAGACAGAGAAAGATGCGTCGCATCTCGAGGGAAAAACTCCCTGGGTGGAGTGCTTGTCTCTGGATAAGTCACACCCCTTTGGTGGCCATCTGGTGAGAGTTTCCCAGGAGGTCTTGTAGAGGATATGCGAGGGCGCCGTGACCGTTGATTGGGGAGGGGGGATGATCTGTTCTCCAGGAAAGCAAGCCGTGGACTGGCCTCCTTTGCTGGTCCCCCTGCCATGTCCACATAACCTGGGAAAAGCTTCTCAGAAGACTCAGAGGCGAGACCTTCTGAAGAGGATGTTGAAGGAGTGCTGCGCTTGGTGGATGGGACCTTTTTGTGGAAAACGTTCAGCGGGTTGTAGAACTTGGCCGGCATGGATATCCGCCTCTGCTTGTGTTTCTGAGCCAGAGGGTTCTTCTCCGATGTGGGTGAGCTGCTGGGATGTCCCATAATATCCATACTTGCCATGAGTGAGTTGGCAGAAGAGTTGTCCGACACACTTTCTGCCTCAGCCTGCTGGGACTTCTGTGATTTCAGGTAGTCTTGCCGCCTTTTGTCAAGTGCTTTCTTCAAGCCATCACCCTCAGGACCAGATTCCTCATCTGGCAGCAAATCACTGAAGAGCTTGAAGCTGCACTCTTCATTTAATGTCCGGATCATCTGTACGGTCTCCTCACTCAGTTCCACTTCATTGTCTGAGCCCTCAGGGCTGTTTTCCTCGGAGGTTGCCAAGGAAAGGGACTTGGTGAGGATGTAGCGATTCCTGGGCATATTGGTGTTGGGCTCCGACACCCTTCTCACATGGGCTATGTCCGGCCGCAAGTACGACGGCTCCACACACACCCCGTCTCCCTTCTCCAGGGATGAGGAGCTTCTCACATGCTTCATGCTCGCTGCGGGACTTGGGCTGCTACTCTGTCCATGTCGTTCCTTGGCATCTACCCCAGAATCTGTGGTGTCTGTGGTGTCTGACTCGGGATACAGCTGATTGTCGCTAGATGTGAGCCCAGAATCCCGGCTCAGAGTGGATGGGGACAGGACTGGTAGGGTGCTGGGCCATCCCTCGATGCCAGATAGTTCCCGGTCGATGCTATCGATGGAAGAATCATCTCGCTTCATTCCGCTTGCCTCCACTGAGCCATGCAGACTGTCAGAGTCCCCGCTCGAATCACGTCGATTTGGCTCTGGTCTCTTGACAGGAGGTCCTCCAAACAAATCCAGGATGTCTTCACCAAAGATCTCTAGGGCATTGTCCACCATAAACTTGACAATTTGGGGAACTTTCTCAGTTGCTTGAACCTGCAAGATGAAGTTAAAAAAACTTGTCTTAGTGTTACGCACAAGAGATCTCAGGGCAGTTTCAGAAAGTAGGATGGACTCAAGTCAGCTCAATTATCATGTCCCTTAGCAAGACACACTGCAACAATGACGAGCAGCAATTCTTCATATTTGAGAAAATGGAATAACACTACAAACCAGTGTAGATCAGGAAGATAAGCTTATCACTAATACTGCCAATTTTTTGTTAATTTTTGTTCCCAAATCAGCTCCTCCCCAGCTACAGCTTTGACAAAATTTCACCCACCTGTGCAGTGGATCCGCTTGAGCTAGGAGCCCACAGCATACTGGGTGAGCAGCAGACAGCCTGGTTGTAGGAGTTCATGTTGTTCTCGTCGCTGCGCTGGTTGACGTGGTACATGATGCATGCCAGGTGGCGCAGCACGTTGCGATGACTTGCAGGGATGTTGTTTACAACCCTAAGAGGGGAAAGCAATGACATTAATTATTGTACAAGTTTGTTTTGTTTTCTAGTCCTATGTATTTAATCGTTGAGTGTTTATGTTTGTGTGTTTTCCATTTTCATTTTTTCTTTGTACTCTCATGTCGTTAGGGTCGAATGAATAATAATAATGGAGATGGGCAATGTGACCGTAAGGTAACAAATGTGACAATTGTTACAAACAAGTTATCTAGCGAGGCTGCTCACAAAAATATGAGTGCAGCCGCCATTTTTGAAGCAGGGTCAGTCAAATATCAAGGAATAACTAGACGGTTTTTAAAACCTGGCCTTTGCCTCTAATGTTCGGCTTCTGACTTTGGGGATTCCGGCTCATTTATGGATCTACGTTCTGTTAAAGGAATATCAAATCCTATAATGAGGCAACAATTATGAGTATTCCAATTTTATTTGGATACAAAAAGTGATGTAAAGCTGGAGACACAGCCGAGATTCCAAAACCACCTCATCAGTCACTCACAAGGAATATGATCCACTTACGATTTGATGGCATTTATCCTCTGCTCCACCCCTTCAACGTTATTGGTGTTGAGCCAGTTCTCGTACAAAACGTTGTACATGACGCCGTTGGGCACGTTGCGCAGGAAGTCCTTCAGCAGTGCGGCGGCAACCGTGATGGGCACCTCCTCGAAGGAGACGCTCTCGCCGGAGCACAGCTTGGCCTTGAGCTCCCTCGTCACCCGGGCATTGGCCGACTTGCGGAAGATGCCTGTGGTGAAGGGCCCGTTGTGGTAGATGGTGGCCAGTAGGTCTAGGATGGGGGTGGGCAGGGCATTGTCTTGGCAGAGGACGGGGAGGGGAATGCCAAACAACCTGGAAGGGCAGGAAGAAAGGTTGGAAAAACCAAATGTTACAAAATAAATAGTGTGGATAACAAACTATGTCAGATCTTACATTTGGACGTAAGACACAGTCAACTGTTACCATATTTTTAATACCAATGTTATCAATAAATTTATTTATGTATTATTATAATATTTTAGGAAAGCCTCCCTGAAAATTTACTGTACACTGAATATGCTGCCTTCCGTTGACAAAAGATATGACCATTAATATGTATATTTTGGATTTTGATGCATTTACAGATAACTTACTTGGAGTTTGGTGAGAGGGGAGGTGAGAAGGCATCAGGCGCATCCCCTTTGCTTGAGATGCCCTTCTTGAAGGACAGCTTGAAGTGCGTCTTACGACCTTTCTTCAGTCGCTTGCTCTGCGTTGGGAACACTGAGGTATCTGCAAGGAAATTCACAAATGTGAGCAACAAGCAGTTGAGACAGTCCCAAGTCAATCCAAAGCCCCTCCCAAATCAAAAGCCAATCACAAGTACGGTCACGAGTATAAAACTTTGAAAAATGCCTTCGTCGCAATGGGTTTTTTTTTACAGCTTGAAACTGAAGGACTAGTGATTGATTGGTGACTTACCAACACTGATGCCGAGATGGCAGTTTCCTTTCCTGCGCAGGAAGAACTGACACTTGTGCTGCTTGAGTGACATCTCATCGATGGCGGCAGAGGCAGTGGCATCATCCTCTCCTGGCAACAAGAGGTCTCCGTAGCTTTGCTTAGAGAGAGCCTCATGGAGATGGCTCATCTTGATGGCGTAGGGGATTTCATGGCCTAGATTGGGGATGGGGAAAAACAACAGAGACGGTGTTTTATATACATGTATAAACTTAAAAGACAAACTTTAAAATTAGAATTGATCATAAAATGAATTAACAGATCTCTGTAGCTAAACCTCGAGAGGGTTTCTGCAGATTGCTCATCCTGTTAGCTTAGAGGATCTTAATGGCCTACATTAAGAGGTGGAGTAAAGAAATACTGCCCTAAGCCTGGAAGCAATTAAAGAGTCTTACTACAATTTGCTGAGCAATACTTGCTGCATAGTAGCTTCATGCATTCAGGGCCTCACTTACCGATGAGAGGATAGGCCAGTGAGTCCTTGCCGGACTGCACCCAGAGTCCGTAGTCCTCGGGCTTAGCGTTGTCCAAGGTGAACTGCTGAAGACACGTCCGCAGTGTCTCATCCACCGTCTCCGTGTTGCCAACCTGGATGGTACGGCTGTGCACGGACCCCGTACCCTGAGACTCCTTGTTCAGGACCTTCAGGTTGACGTACTTGGGTTCTTCCCGCTCACGCTGGGCCGTTATATTCCTATCAAGAGAGGAGAGGATTATGAAAATTGGTTCACCATACCATGCTATGCTTGATCAGAAATCATTTGTCTGAGCTTGGATGTGAACCCAAGATCCGTGGACTTCAGATCCAAGCAGTCTCTAACATGAGCTTTCCAGAACTTGTGTTGCATTCTCCACTTGTCACAATGAGCATGAAAGAGTGGTTTGGCGGAATGTGGTGTGCAGGAATACATTACTATACATGAACGTGTAAGATAAAGCAAGCTGAAAAAGTATACTCAGAATTAAACTTGCAGTGTTCACGAGTGGAAGATAAATCATTATGCCATTCAACTGTGCGAAGACAGAAAAGTTGACCTCATATTTCAAACTGGGTCACTTTGCGAAACCCAAACAGTGCCACAATACCTCTTGAACCGTGTCATACTAATTATATCACCAACAACCCCCATTAATCCCAGACCTTTGGCACTGGGCAACAAACTCGCACACCAACCAAAATCACTACATTCAGGCATTTTTTTTCTGTGACAAACATAGACCCCTAAGACCATTCTTGACACCAATTTGTGGTTTTGCATCGCCAAAATCCAACCTGGGAGATGTAAATTGAGGTGATTTACTCCACTAAGGAGAAGATCCTTGGAAGTAAAAAAAACTGGCCTGGCATAAATCGCACCTAGTGAGACGTTTATGGCGATAATTAAGCTATAAAACTGGATGGGGTTGGATATAAAGGTCAAAGGTCCCTGATATAAATATTTTGTGCCTGAGCTTTGGTAAACCTCAAGTCATTCACCTTCATGGGGAAACAAACTGAGGTTGTATGGGGATGACAATGATTGTGTGATAATTCACAAAAATTGTGAATTTAGAGGGGCTTGTCAGTATGGAGAATGAATGTCAGGAATAGCTTGTAGACTTTAAGTCATGGTTAACATGCAAGTCAGAGAGCGTCCAGTGTTTTGAAATGATAAACTTTACTTCAATCTGTGTACTTTTCTGTTTACTGCCAGAATTTTTTGGGTGAGAAAAACTTCAATCTTTTATTATCCTCTTCACAACATTGATCTTGATCGAGAGTTGCAATGGTTTCCTTCAAATATCCAATTCAGTTCCTAAATTTAAATCTCAGTTGATGTCCCATGTCCTTCCTTGCACAAAAATACTACCACTATCTTAAGCTCTTTTGACACTAGACAAATCTTGGGGTTGATGCGGGGTTGACGTAGGGTTGAAAACATGCAGAGTTTCACACTTGAGGAATTTCAACCCTGTGTCAACCCTGCGTCAACCCTGAGATTAATTTCGCCCCTGGTTATTAACTCAACCCTGCTCCAGACCAGGGTTGAGATTTTCAACCCGGGTTGAAATTCTTGCCAGGGTTCAAAAAAGTTGTAACTGAGCATGATAAGCTTGATTTGCATGATACAAGTGTGAAACGCTGCAGGGTTGAACGCGGGGGTTGAAAAATTCAAAAACTCAACTTGGGCTGGCACTGGGTTCGCCCAGGGTTGAGTAGCTTAATGGTCGTTTGTGACACCAAATACCCATAACATAAGCACTCTAACTGTTTATCTACGGGACCCATAGGCCTATATTTATCTCAAGTGTTAACAACTTTACAGAATAATGTCAGAATAAAAGAGTAGCACTGTGTCATTAAGACATCAGTTATGTAGACACATCAATCATTGCGGAATAGAAAAACATTTTGGAAGAAAGGGACCTGTTTGTGATCCACAGTAGCGCTTCAATAAAAAGATAAATACAAAGTAACGGAGCAAAGGTTAACGATGAAGCAAAGCTGTGGATGAGGGCAATAAAGGCAGGGCCGGCTGGGGTGTCAGGCTAAACTTTGGACAAGGTGGAATTAATCATTGTCGAACTGAACAGCTTTTTGACAGAATCTTTTCTGTCTGAATTGACTTTGACTGTCCGGATGTTGCTATCTGCTGAAAATCTGTTGGCAGACGGGGTGGCGTTTTTGTGTAAATTTGTGGCTTTTATATATTTGAAGAAGTGTAACAATTTGATTGTGTGTGACAAAGAATTGTGTGTGAGAAAGTTGAGATTTGTATGGTTTTATTGTAATCCTTTTAAAGAGAAAATAAGTGAAGCAGAGTAAATGTTCTGCAATGTAAAAGAATACATAAAACAAAGATTTTGTACACAAGGCAAATGCACAAGATGACAAAATGGAGAATCTGCTGAACGACGAGGCAAGAACAAGTGTCACGAAAAAGAAAAATTGATTCAGTCTGTTTTTATGGAAATTCCTGCTCTGCATTGTATCCTTTCATTCCCGAATTCTTTAAAATTCAAAAGGTTTTGGAAGAACCATGGCACTTGATGCACCTTAAATGCTTGAAAGTCTGTCTTCCAGTGATTCATCCATTTTATCAGGTCTAACAATGTGACCCACATTCTTGTAAAGGTCTGATGTCCTGAAAACGTAGAGTTATGTTACATGATATGAACACGTGCTTCAGTTCATGTTATAATGACAATCATCAATCATGTCTAGACAAAAGGAATGTGGAAATTTCCTTCAAAATAAAAGGAGAGAAATTTTGATAAATTTAGTAAGATTGCAAAGGAATGCAATAAGACTCCCCCCAAAACATTTCTCATTAATCTTATCTGTAAGACAATATACAATATTTCCGTCCAAAATTGCTGAAACATGTTCCTGTCTTGGACTTTTTCCAACTTTCTTCTCCATCATTATCAGACAGTGGTTAGGGTTAATTTTACAAAAAATGAGGGGGGGGGTGGAGGAGGAGGAGGGGGGGGGGGAGATAACATCCATCTCAGAATGGCGTTCAAGAGATGTGCCAAACCAAACACAGGGGTGTGAAATCTCAGCTAAAAAGGATTTTTTTTTTTTGTTTTTGGTTTTTTTTTTTTTCTCACACTTTGTATGAAGGTAATAGGAGATTTCCAAAGTTCAGCTTTTTTGCACCTTTTTCAGCTGTTTTCAGCTATTTTTATCAATGGTCACTCACACCCCTGCAAACAGTATCAGGAATGACTCAGGTTGACTCAAATAGATTTAGGTTTGAGACAGGAAAACTTAATGTATTCATTTTCCATTGACTCAAATCTGGAGTCGCTTCAAATGACTGCAACAATTGAATGGTTCCAAAAGTCAAGACTTTTTCTGTACTTTGTCAGAATGATTTCTGCTGGTCAAACTCTGCCATGCTAGCCTTGTAACAGGTGTAAGTATCAAAGCACTTTGCTTTATAGTGTTAATTTCGAAGCAAGGTGATGTCGTGGTCGGAGTGGCTAACGTCTACTCACTTTTGCAAGGCCTGCCACCAGAGTTCTTTCTCCTCGGCTGAGCTGAAGGTCCAGACGCTGTTTGTGACTGGCCAGCCGACCACGAAGGACCGGTCGGCGGGCTTGTTGATCTCAATCACGTCGTTGATGCACGTGGCCAGCCAGAGCTCGCTGACGCGGATCCGGTGCTTGACGCGGAACGTCGTGCAGGATTTGCTGTGTGAGGAGTCAGAAAAGAAAAGGAACGAACTATGACTAACTTGTTCTTCATCGACTTACTCTCATGGTACACTGCAGTGGGAGTCTACAAGGAAATACTTGCACTGCACATGTTGCCTGAGAGAGAGCCATTATTCAGGTATTATCCCCAAACTAACAGGATTTGACATGCTTTAAGGGTTTCACACAATATAGCTTTATGATTCTGATAATGCCCTTCAGATATCTTTATGTTCTGAAGTAAACGAATTGCGATAGAAGATTTCTTCACTTGTCTTTTTAGAACCACTAATTTTCACTCCGAGTTTTAAAACAAATAAAACTAAGTTTCACAGATTTACATTCTAAAAATCCTCAACATCCTAAAAAGGGCACATAAAAATGGCACGTTCATCTGAAAAAGAACAGTTTGTACAATGTAGTTCCATAGACAAATATACATAAAAGTTGACATCCTGTTTTCTCATGAAAGTTAGCTCCTTTATTCATTTTAGTCAGCCACGACACAGTGTCCTTACTTTGGTTTAGCTATGATGACCACATCATTGAAGAGGAACACGTATCGGCTCTGGGCCTGGACCCCACCGGTCACCTGAACGGCGCCCTCCATGACATACACACGATTGTTGTTGTTGCTACTGCTGCTGCTGCTCAGCGCATTGTTGTTTGTGGCGACGTCAAGCGCCGGCAGCTCACTGGAGGTGGGGGTGCTGCCAGGTCTGAAGAAAATCAAACAAAAATTGCAAATTAATTAAGACTTTATATGTTAAATGAGTACTTTGGTATAATTTTGTAAATATTGGAAGAAAAAAAAATGAGTTTAAAGACCAAGCATAAACTACTCCTGAGCAATGGGCTTATGGATATTTTGGATGCATCTTCATATCAGGGGAATTAGGCTACATTAACTAATTTGCTGGTATGTGTTACTTTTCTTTGCAACACATACCAGCAAGTTGGGAAAGTTGCGAAGGGGAGCAGGCAGCCTGCTGCTGCAATTAGGTTAAGAGAGGATGCAAGTCTAGAGGTACTGGTACTGTCAAAGTCATCCAGTTGAAAAAGAAAAGATACTTGTTGAGAGTGACACTTACTCCGTGCTGCTGGTATCCGAAGTCTTAGATTTAGACATAGTTGCCCAATGATCAAGCAAAAAAAAAAGATCAATCCAGAGAAATTGTGGTAAAAATATCCAGTCAGATGACCACTGCACTTTAGATGAGTGCCGTCAAATGCCTGATATCAGAGCATATCTGTGGCTGTCACTTTCCGGATATTTCCAAAAGTGTGCTGGCGAGTTCACAACATTCCACAGGCAACGAGAAAGAAAATTCAGACGATCTGTTCCACTGAAAACTAACGCAATCTTTGTTGATGACATGGGCTTGATGTCATGAAATCCAGACGATATCTTAACTACGCATTGCAGTATGCAATAAGCATTCATTGATGTGCGAAATCCAACTCGTTCAACCACAATCGATTGCGAACATCCCGCAGAATCTGCGCACATCAGCACAGACGACCAACTTCATTCAAGACCCAATTTTCCAATGATTAAAAGCTGCGACAATATAAAAAAAGAATCGGCATTTTGATTGTTTGCTTGAGGGGCTCTGTCCACACCAACTCAGCGCATCGCTGGCTTGGGGCACACAGTTGACACAAGGGGAGCAGACAATAACTCGGCATGTTTGCGCAGCGCAGTTTCTCCGGTGCCGTTAGAGTAGTGACCCGCATATGGAGAGGATGGAACAAAAACCCAGGCGAGAACACAGCTCAAGGTCCAGAATTTTTTTTCAGAGGAGAGCAGAGGACCCTTTTGACAAGTGGTATGAATCTCCACCGCCGCCGAGAAGGTGCACAAAGTGGACAAAAAATAAGTCAATTTATCTGCGTCACTTCACGCCGCAGGTGTATTTTAAAACCAATACATGGGTTGATTTTGCCATGCCATAATGTGGCATGGCATCATCAATTGTTGGCGAATGATTTCTGACAAACTTCAAATGGCGTGAAGTGACATCAGTACTGTCTGACTGATCACCGTCTGTGCCAATATAAACAAATGAGTGTCTGACTGCACCCCCCCAAAAAAACTGAACATGATTATGTTTCACATTGGTTGCTCCGTAGAGCTAGGAGTAGGAACCTACATGTAGGGTTCCCAGCCCCAGAGCAAAGTAAGTGTGTACGGTATATGTCTGTATTTTCCCAAAAACACTCCTTACAATACCAATTTATTTTGTTCTATAAACTTTTATAGGTAAAAACACCTCTACAATAGAACTTCCCACTCCCAGACTCCACGTTTCAAAAGGGATTCTTTAAAAATCCTGAAATCAGGAAAAATCCTGACAAAAAATTCCGACAAATCTCATCCCTGGTTCATGTGTGGGGCGTGTTGGTAAAAAAAATCAGACCTCATAAAAATTGAGCTTATAGACCATTATCATGTTGCAGCCATTTGATTTTTTCCCCATTCAAATCAATGTAACCAAAGCGAGGTTGGAAGGAAAAATAGTCTGGTTCCTTTTTGCACAAAAAAAGTATCATTCGGTATTGTTATTGGATACAGGGAACATGACTGAAATGGTGGCAGCATGATAAAGGTCTATACCCACAGAGAGATAACAGTTCCTGATTCTGACTGCAGCCACACACAAAGCAACCACAAAACAAAATTTTGCCAAGCAGGATACTTTCTGCCCAGAGAAGTTGCAGAAAATATAGGCCAGTGGAACCTCAAGCCCACACACAGAGACCAATCACATTTGTTTGTCTTTGTACAATCCTTGCCCTTTATCTAACACAACCTGTTCCATCTCCCAACTGAAAATAATGGATAGCTGTATCAAATCTCTCCCAGATAGGACGGCAGAAACAAATTCCACGGCTCCCAAAGGGCAAAACTCTTCCCCTTAAGATATATCTGGAGGTCTCAGTAGCAATGTATATTTACAGTTCAATGATATACTGACATTTTCTAACTAATGCTTGCTGACACAATGTTGGTCGGAAATTCCTCCCACAGGCTTCAAACACCAAAGAAAATTACCCTCAAAACTTCAAAAAAAGAAAGACAGAAGAGGAATGGATTTGTGGTCTGAGGCTTCACTAATAAATAAGTTTTGTGATTGTTTACGAAGTGAACCCACAAGGTTTATTGTTTTATAACCCACCACTTCTGCACTGTGGATCACAGTCATTCAGATTTGTTTCCCCAAAGTTTTAGCTGGTGCCTAGTGATAGCGCCCTCTTGTGACAGGTTTATCAGACCATGACTTAAAACAAGAAGGCCTTCTTGTCAAACTTTTAGTAAATTGAGTAAGACATTTTGACAAGTTTCACACCAGTGTTGCATTATATTGTGAATAGTTGAAATGGGGACACTCAAGCGATATCAAGGTCTGGGAAAGTGGGACAACATTATGTTAGAAGTGGCATTTGAGAGAGAAGGAGATATATCATATTCCATTCTCAGAAAAGAATTCAGGCTGGAACAACTACCCGGTAGTACGGTACAAAGAACTATGAACAAATAACTATGAACAAACACAATTTCCTAAACAAATTTCAGGAAAGCTAGAGAAAGGAGCAAGGTACACGGCAACTTTAGAAGTAAAATCTTGACTGGATTTTCTTTTGAAAACAGGAAACCAGCTGATCAGTAGAAAAAAAAGAATGTCCTTTTCTTCTGAATGAAAAATTTCGAAGCTTGCTCAAACCAAGTGGACGCAATACCAGACGTTTGCGACATGCACATAACTCATTGAAATTCCATTATAAAGAAAAAAAAACATGTAAAACTGTGCACTTAAGTAGTCTGTTCCTCATGTTCATAATCTATTTTTAAAGACCTCTTGACACCTGTTTCGGCCCATTACTGGAACAAACCAAGTGGCCTGGTGTTTATCTACACCAACTAACAATGCAAAACTATGAATCAGCAATCAACGCCCTCCACTAATGGTGTCAAAGTACCGGTAAATTAAATAAAGTCGGTGATAAGGGGACTATTACTTCTCAAATTTCCGTGCCAAGTGGTCATTTTTAACCATTATTAACCAATTATTGAAAAAGAGACACTGTGTATACGTGTACAAGACAAAGTTCTTCTTTGCTTGAGCATTCATTAGTTACATGCGGTAGCTTACATGGGGACATCCTTAAAACATACTTAACATTCCATAAAATGGGGCTATCAATGTAAAAACCTATTCAGCAGATACTTTTAGAGAAAAGGGTTCAATGGTATCATAAATCTGCTTGGGATTTCAATATTTTGCTTTCCAATTTTTGACAAACAGGTATCTCCCGATAATAATATTTCATTCCTCCTTCTTTTGTTAACGATAATATTCTAAATTTACTCCTCATTTTAATGTAAAGAACAAGTAAAAGAGAGAAAACAAAAATTAAAATCACGATTCCCAGCTTTGACAAACTGCCAAAAATCCCCCCCCCCCTCCCCCCAAAAGGAGAAAATTCTGTAAACTTTTGGGCTGATTATCCGTCTTGATATAATTTTGGTTTTGTAAAGGACAAACTTATTGGGTGGGTTAGTGGTAAGCAGCTTCAATTTGGTGAAAAGACACAAATGAAATGCTTCCACTCTGCTTCAAACCACTTCATTTTCCATACCACAGAACCACCTTCAAAAATTCTGAAAGGCTGTCAAGGAAACAAATGGAATGACCACTGTGTGCATTAGTAGGGGACTAATTGGTGCTGACACTTTACAGATTGGCACCCCACTGGCAGCAAGAGGCAATGCAAGACCTTGGCAAGATCTGGGCAGCCATTCCTGAATACTTTTCCCCATCCAGAAAAAAAAAATCATTCCTTTATTGAAGTATTTGAGGTGTTCTTGGTGATTTTTTTAGTAAAGTTTGTTTCAAAGTCGGGCATACCAGTTACGGAATCTATCAACCCCATGATATATTTTGCCCAGTGTCAGTTTAATATAGTTGCAATGCATTTGCCAACACTTGGAGATATTTGGAGCTTGGGTTGGGACAACATGAAACCAATAAGCGCAACTACACAAATGATTAAGAATAAGGTTGCAGGTGGAATATTGTTGTTAGAGAATGGGTAACGGGTGAGGGTATGTGATGGAACATTTTGAATGTCTAAAATGGGAGAAAATTGGTGTACATGTACTTACGATGATGATTTCTTTCCACTGAGCGCTGTCTTGAGAGCAACAGAAGGTGCCGACCTCCTCCGATTGGCTAGAGCTTTAAACCTCTGCAGCAAATACAAAAACACGTGGATGGAAAACATTTAATAATTATCACACGATATAACACTCAGGCCACGATAGAAACACAACTACAACTGTTTATCTTCTAATATTGTGAGTAAAAGAAATCGAAAAGTATGCTTGACCCAAATATGTGGCAGAATGCGTACTTGAGATCTTTTTGACTGTTACAATATGCTGTTTTCTCAGAAACGCTCTGTGCACAGACATATCAAGGAGAACATGGTACTAGCACTTCAAGTACATGTACCAGATTTTACACAAATTGATACACAAGTAGAGCCGTTTCACCTGCCAATTTGCAGGACTCTCTAGACTTGATTTACACATGTCCAGAGACACCATGTCTGTGTTGGTAGGGTCTCAAGCAGGGTGTCCAGACTGTCACATGAGGGGTTTAGGGTTGTAAATTCAATTGTTTTGACTACTGTTATGACCGCATTTGGGGCACTTCAAGTCCCTATCAATGATGTTTTCATAGGGTTTCTGGCTGGGAATGCACTTGGACACCATGCAATAATGAATGACTGACAGAGGAAGAACCAACGAGATTTTTCCACAACCACGGCGTCGTCCCTGGCTTCCGCTAAAGACTTTTTTTAGGCCCCAGAATTTGGGGACCCTGGCGTAATAAACTGTACATGTAGGTCTAAATGTTGCCCCAGTTTAGGGTACTTCAATTTTCTCTAAAGACAAAACCTTCAAAATGTATCAGAGACAAAGCTGACGTCGTCTGGAGACAAAGCCAAGGATCGGAAACATTCAGCACACAGAGAGTGAGCCGCACTTCCTTTCTTTTGTTTATCACATGGCCCTGGTTAACTTTTATACTTAACAGAATGTTTTTTATTTTGTTCACAGTGTTAGAAACAAATACCGCAATGTGTCACATCAGCTAACCTATTAGACCTACTTGTTCTATATTTGTTGAACATGTACAAAATTGTTTACAGTGTGTCTCATGGAGTCTGCATGGTTGGAATTTCAGTACATGCAGAACAGGTTTCAAGATGTAGGGCAGGTTATCAGCGAGGCAGAGGACTACTGTTAGCAACATTCCAACCATACATGTAGTGGATTAATGATCCAACCAAAGGAGCAAATCTTCAAGAGAGCATCTCTCGACAATCCAACCATCTTTCCAACAGTTTCTGACTGCAAACACTCATCTATGAAGGCTCAACAGGCTTGACCCCTTACCCTGTCATGTTTCGCCCTGAAAGAAAGTAAAGAAATTCTAGACCATTTCCTGGTCAAGAAGATCAGTTCTTCTTTCCTGCTCTGACTCCACACCCATCATCTACACACCCTCAAAATCACACTGGGGTAACTCAAGTTTACAAACATCCCACTTTTGTCAATCTAAACATTGTGCACTACACATTTTCACTGCTCCTGTTTTATTTCAATCAGATTGAATCTCAGCAGCAAATTTTGACAAAAAATGAATCCGTGTCAAAGATCCGTGCCAAAGATGCCTCTGTTCCACTCAGATCAAACTCCCCTTTCAGTAGGGGGCTGTGATGCAAAAAAGGTGACTGGAAGTTTTAAGCGACAACAATTGCGGTTTCCAGTTTGTTTTTTTCAGTGCTGGATAGTGACAGGCACTGTGCCTCAGCCAGTGTCACTTGACTTGAAATCAAAAGGGTTCAGGAATTTGGAGTATCCAGTCTCAACAATCAAGCAATCCCGTGACCCCGAGTCACTGAGATACCAGATTCACAATCAGGACTTCTCCTCTTTTCACTTGGCCACTTGACAGGCTGCGGCCCCAGCCACTCCACCCTGCCAGTGGACGGCACAGATTCTTATGAATGGAGTCAAATACTCTCACAGGGGCTTTCAAACAAAATTGCTTGTTAAAACTAACAGTTGGTCAGTCAACTTTCAAAATCAGGGCATCTGATGGGGATCTGCCTGAATATTTGCCATTTTTAACATTTTTTTCCAAAGAAAGAAGCATGGACTTCTTTTAGCAATTGATGTTCTCGTACCCGGTATGTTTCCAATGAAGTCTCTGAACCAGCTCTTTTTATTCTCTCATTTTTAACATGTTACCCCAGAATGCCAGAAGTCCTTTCAAACTACAAAAGTTATTTCACAAAAGCCCTGGAAAAGACAATATGTTCAATAGTGATACTTTTGAAAGCCAATGTCTCTCACGAAATAAAATAACCCTCACAAAAAAAAGGTTAGCTCTCAATTTTTTGCTGTGCTTCAAGACAGTTCTGAAGGAAAAATAGAAAACTCTTCAGTATGCAAAGGTCATCATGTTTCACTTTTATAACACACTCATCAAATTACATCAGACATTATGAAATTTGACAGAATGATGGCAGGCTAGAGAGTGGGACACTACATGATGGAATCCAGGCTAACTCAGCCCGGCAACCACCTGGAACCATGCCAAGCAGGGGTCAGAGTTCAAGCAGAGACTTGGGAAGGGGATATCTTGAGATTTGGTGTCAAAAGGGCATCTTTGCACCTGCGAAACATCACAGCAAAAGGATGCGTTTTGTATACGCTAAAAGTTTACTTGAAAGAAATTTATGATTTCCTGTGTACAGTGAAATGCTACCTTGGTTGAGAGGAAATAAATTTAACACTGAATCTTAAAAAAAAATCTGATGACTGTTTGGAATTGGTTTTTTTTTTCAGTTTTAAGATTTGTAATATTACAAAATTATTCAAAATTGTTTCGACTGGCATTAAAACTGACATTTCAATTGGAACTGAATGTTCCTGTATTATCTAAACTGTTTGCTTGTAGATTTAATGGATTAAGATTTGAATCTAAAATCATCCAGATAATGGATGATACCTCACAAGATACCGGTACCATGTGACACGCCGTAACACACCAGGATTATTGAAGTGCTCTACTGCCTAAGAGGTCCTTTAAAATAAGGTTTCTTTCAAATTGGAAGGGAGGACATTAGGCATTAAATCACAGCGAGCTTGAGGAACTAGTTGAAAAACAAAACTGGCAAAGACATAAAACCACTTCAAAGCTGTCGCCCATTGTTGACACTAATGCCATCACCTGTCCTGTTCAAATGCTGATGACAGCCAAGTCAATACAACTTGCAAAGCTCCAACTCAACTTTCACTTCTACATGTTGGATGCTAATCCTTTGTTCCACTCCACGGCACAATTGTCTTTCCGCCCAACTTCTCTCAGCCACGCTACTGTCTCATCCCAATACGTGAATGCACAATGAATCGATCCCACCTACAGTTGTAAAGATGCTATCTCAATCGGAAACCAAAATGGCCACTGTAAAAACACGGCCAGACAAATCCCTTTTTAACACCCTTCCAATGTCGCTCCACTAAAGAGATCCTGCCTTTAATGACAAAATTTTGTGTGTTAAGAAAGAATGATCAAGCCGGAGAGAGAGCCAGTCAAGGATACGGAGTGATGTGCCGACTGGCCGAGTTTTTAATCCGCTATCCCCAGAGGGATCGCAGCGCGAAATCCTCCATCAAGGAAACACAAGGGTGGCTTTCTTTTCGTCCCAATGATGCGGAAGACGGCAACAAAGTGCATGGGGGAAAAGAAAACATTCCGAACAATGGGCTGAGCCCTGAAGATAACGGACGCACATTATTAAAGAAGACAAACTGGGATTACGGGTGATGAGTAAAGAGTTGGCAATTTCCCCTTTCATTCTGTCCTTTGAATGAAACGTTTTGATTTGGGGGCAGGTTGGGGTTTTCCACCCAGATACAGTTTGTACTTTCAAAACAGTTTTATAAGGGACCTTGGGTGTTTTTATGCAAAGTTTTGCACAAATTTACTGTTTCCTTTGAAATAAGAGAGGTTAAATACATACTGTGTAATGTACAAATGTATCATAAGATTTTGGAAAGTACCAATTAACAAATTTAGTACAGAATGTGGATATGATGTACAGTCAAACAACTTTTCCAAAAAACATTTCCCTGAACACGGTAAACGCCATTTTGTTTATCTTTTAGAATTTTGGTCTCTCCTGGCTTTCCAAAGTCATTTTACATAGTTAAACATAATTTAAGAATACAATAAAGCGAAAAATGAAATTAACAGCTGTTCTATTGTTTTTATTCTTTATTAAAGTTTCATAATTCTATAAAGTTTCAAATAAAGTGAAAATTGTTCACTTTATTTCAAATAGATATATCGCGTTTTTCAAAATAAACTCTTCACATAGAACTTAAACAACTGATTCCTTTTTGTGCTAGAGTAAACCTGCGAAGAACTTTCTATTTACTTTTTTTTCTTTCTCACAATCATTGATAAACCCCCATTTTTACAAGCCAGCCTTTTCTCCTTTTAAGGTCAAGCCGAGGTCGGCTGGAAATCTGTCTGGCCTGCCTCTCAATAGATCCAACATGTCAGCAATGGCACACATGGACCCACTGGGGAGCCATGTTGCTAATTGGAAAATAATGGCTGCCTGGGTAGCCTCACCAGACCGTACAAGGTGAGCTGGACAAACTGTCATGGCATAAAAACGCATGGCATATTCTTCTGGTTACTGGTGGCAGTCATGGTTCTTAATGTGCTTCTCTCCATATTATACACAATTTCACTATTTCAGTATCCCTTAACATTTCAATATAATGGTCTTTGGTTTATCATTAATGATATTTTATATTTTTGTTAATGTACACAATTTTTTTTCTCAATAATTTTGCTAGCTACCGGGTAAGTACCATACATGTACGTACATCTATGTATGTACGTTTTCTTTTTTTTCCGCCGAAGAAAAAAAAACCAGAGAACAAGAGAAAATAATATCAATCATCAACCAGCATACATACCGCGATTGGGGGTACAATGTACAAAATCTATGGGAGTCTTCCTAAAAAGTTAGAGTACAAACAAAAGAGGGACAATAGGACGTCCACGATCGACGGTGAACACACGTTTAATTGTACAAGTGTTTTGTACAACATACCGGTACAGCACATGTACACATGTACATTTGTACACTACACTTTTTTTGGCAGAAAGCTTTTTGTGTGTGTTTGGACTATCAACTCTCCAAGGTGAAAGGCCAATTGTATACAGGAGTCTGAAAAAATATACAGAGGTCCAATTACTGTACACATATCAACATGATACCACAGAGCGGAATGATGCCGCTACACACACGTAGGTGCTGTAAGAGTTTTAACACAACTGAACATGTACATAATATTAGACACATTCTACTAGCCCCATCAAGCAGTGAAATGCACAGTATGTATATCTGCATCACTATTTTGCACTGCAACCGAATTTCCTAACACATGGATGTTTACTTATTTAGTCTTCAAGTTAGTATTCAATAAAGATCAAAGTTTTACGAGGAATTTTCACAATTTGTTTCTGCAGATATATGAGTACAAATTTCAGTGGAACACAGGCTAAAAGACGCCCCCTACACAAAATTTAATGGCTAACCTCTAAAAAAAAATACTTTCTTTTAAATCATTTATTGACATCGTCATTTAAAAATAATCTGGATGACAAGTGTCAACAACGTGAAGTAATTTCAACAAAATCCCCCCAAATATTTGAATGCTTCTTCAGTCCAGCCAAACTCCCGGTGGAAAAATTGCAGTAAAATAATCACGCAAGCCCTGCATTCTTGACATAGTCTGAGGCTTAGGGGCTTATGGGTGCACTTTGTTACACGCATGCTTCTCTCTGTGATGCGGACGAGTGTACCATTTCTAGTAATCATAGTTGCAAAGTTGTGAGATTTCTCCTCAAAGAGAACAACTTGTTGACCTTCAAGGTACTGGTACAGACAACAGAAATGTTAGCTGTCGCAAGTTATTACTTGTATGAATGACCACTGGTTATTTTCTTAAATTTTATTTGACAAGTCTTATGAAATCTTTGTTGTAACGTCAGGACAATTTTTGTATCTAAACAGTATTAGATTTTGCATCTGAAAGTTGTATTAGACTGAATTTATTCCCTGATGAATCCAAAAAACAATAGACCTTTATCATGCTGCCACCATTTTTAGTCATGTCCCCTGTATCCAAAACAGTACTGAATGATAATGTTTTTTTGTTCAAAAAGGAACCAGACTGTTTTTCCTTCCAGCCTCGCTTTTGGTTACGTTGATTTGAATGAGGAAAAATCACGATGGCCGCAACATGATAATGGTCTATAGAGAGCTGGGACTGGTTTGGAGAGTAGGGAATGCAGGCTGGGTGTTTTGGGGTGGTACTACAGGGAGGTTACTCACACAGCGAGCTACATCACATTCCCAAAACACATCTTGGCTTTGCTTCTGAAAATTTCACCTCTCACCATCAAGAGTTCCTGTAACTTTATTATTATGGTCAACACTAACGGCCAGATTCAGAATCTTTCCTTCATTTCACGGTTGGGTTGATGTATTATTTTGGCCTTCCCTACTCGGCCCCCCTGGGAGATCCTCAAAAACAATCCAAATTCCAACGATGACTGCCCTGACTGACTCTCTAGATCAAACACATGTGAAAGTGTGGTCATGTGCTTCCCTGGTGGAATGCACAAGTAATGCGTCGCCTCTCATTGGTCGCTTTCTCTATCTATTTTTAGTAACCCTTTGTTCACCTCTATTGTTTGTGTGTCAAGGAATCTAATAAAGTTTCACCTTACACGAATGTTGATTCTGAGTGCAAATTCACTGTGGATCACCATTTTCCTATCAACTTTTTGTTTGTTTGGGGGTTTTGTTTTGCTTTTTCCCTCTTCCCCCCTACAGCTTGGCCCCCTAAAAAAATGAATGACTTGTCCTGTTTCACGCAATGGAATAATTAGACCTTAGTTTCTTTTGGTTTATTATTACCAATATTATTATTAGTTTTTAAATTTGATGAGAAAGGAAACTTTCTTCATTCTTTCTTTCTTTATTTCTTTCAACTTATAGTTGCAGGCAAAATGTGGTACATGTATATTGTAATGGATTTTTTTATTTTTAAATGGGTAATCACTGGTTAATTCAACTTTACAAAGTGTGAAACAACTTACGCAAATGAGGCTCAAAATGTTTTGAAGCCACTTTAAAAAGTCTGCCTCTCAATTCGCTAAGCATGAACAAAGGTTTGCTTGGTAACTGTCAAACTAGTTCCCTGCAGACTCCCTTTGCTCACTGATTTATTTTTGGGTTCACTCCCTCAAAAATCTGGGCTCAAGGCACAACAAGCGTAAAACCCAAGGGGAAAATTTCCAGGGTTGTGTAATAAAACAGCCTGGACAGATGAGCTCTGCAGACATGATTTATGAGGCAACTTTTATGGCCTGTTCTATTAAAAGCACCTACATAATTGTTGCTGCACCGAGGTCAGCCCCTGCTACATTTTGGTCCAGGGATTCCATTGTAAAAACCTGACTTGTTTGCTTCCCTCTAGACAGGTACAATGTAGGTACTGAGGGAAAGTGTCACTGGTCATCACCATAAAAAAGAGAGTTTGCAAATAACAAGTGAAGCACCCTATTTTTCCCTGCAAGCAACCATGGAGCTTTTTATAGCTCCATGAAGCAACTACCGTACGTCTGTATTCCTTTCTCTATCTACTGTGTCAGGTTATTGGTCAAACTTCAATGCATTTTTGTAGAGACTTCATGTCAACATTTATGCCTTCTTTGCCCGAGTTGTTACAACAGCTACTCAAGATTTGAAGATTGTGTTTTCAGGTTTATTTCGTTCAAACATCCCCAGTGACTCGGAATTAGATAAAGTTGGTTGCATCGCATGATTCAATTTCATCATCCTTGGCACATGGGAGTTGTAACAAATCAACAGTATAACCCTCTTTAATTGATAGTCATCAATGCTACAGGACCAATGTCGATGTGCTCCAGACGCCACACAATCTTGGTTCAATTAAATCACGAAATATCCAAACTTGCGTGTCGCATTCCGAGCCTATCATATCCCAATCAACCGGGTCAAATTACATGTACCTAGTGATTAGACACAAAAGGCCTTGCAACGAGAGCCCACCTTGTTGTTTGACTTTCTGCAATCACAGACACGAAACGCTAACCTCAACTTCGTTTTTTCTTCTTCTTTTACTTTACTATCGACACAAAATTACTGTGTTTGAGTGAACGATGAACTTTAAGTGTTGTTTACTTTGACACAACGGCCTGTTGAAAAGAGTAACCAAATTCGCGTTGCAATCGTGTCGCTCGGTAAACTCGTTAGGGGGCAATATTCCACCTTTTTTTAATCACGATTTGGTGCTCGTCACTGATAAAAACCTATTAAATGCGGAGAAATTAGGGCAAAGCAACACTGGAAAGCTAGATCGTGTATCAAGTGTACAATATGATTGAGGCTTTCCACTTAAAAAGAATTTTTGGTGAATGATTTCTAGCACTTGACCAGATGGGATACCAAAAAGAAATCTGTTGACTGGAAAGCTGCATGCCTGCCAGAGTGAAATATGACCACATCCTTTAAAGAGGGCAGCCATCTTTGTCTGAAACCCTGAAGCAATGATTGAGACGGTACAAAGTGAGACCTGACATTACAGGTACCAGCCTATTATACCAATTAACTTTTGATACTCTCATCACTTTCCTTGCTGGTGTGCAGTAAATACCGGTACAATGTATGTAGACAAATGTTTGGATAGTGCCAAATAGCCTCCAGGGTTTGGATCAGTCAAACATTAACAGACAGCAATTAGTTTCTCAATCAAGGAGAGACTCGTATGATGTTTGCGAAGCATGTGCTAAAGGGGTCAGAGATACCACATTATTTTCAGATCACTCATTTCAAGTATGGTCCAGCAAAGACTAAAACGTGGACTATGATTCCAATTTAAATGCTGGCTGGTATCAAAAGAAAGTTTACGCCACCATGACAAAAAGTACCAAAGTCAACTACAGAAGTGGTTCTACAAGACCTTTTCCCCTCAGATTTAATCCATTAGTCCCAGTACTGCCCGAAACCGCCCAGCCTTTTACTCCACGAACCACCAAAACTGCTTGGCACTCTTGGTTTTGTGGAATCCTCAGTGAAGTGAACAGACACATTGTAATGTACAATGTACATGTATTATGGATGCATAATGGGTTAAAAGAACAAATTTGGATATTTTGGTATTATGTGCTTACGACTGAATGGAAAAACTTCGACACCTTCAAACTTCAACAACTTTTGATCAAACCAATATCACCTTTGATGAACACAGTCGATTTCAGGGTTGTATCCACCCAAACACACATGTGGTTGTTACACAGTATTCAAGTCCTATAAAATAACAGTTTAGATAAACCCCCTAAAGCAGTTCGGTCAATATTTTGCCCAAAGGAGGCTGTGTGCCTTCTTGACTTTTTTTGAAGACGGGAGCGGAAAAATCAATAAGGGAGAACATGCCCAGAAACAATAGCGGAGACTAAAGGACTGGCAGTGAATCAATATTGTCTGACTGAAGAGTGCTTAGGGGTAATCGAAGGCGTCTTTTGAGTCTGGTGGGTTGCTTTGAATGACAGCACTGGTACACTTAGTATTTTCATTTATGCTCTCATTTATTGAAAGTTTAGAAGTTTTAAAGAGCTTGCATGCTGACATCGCCCCCACCAAACAAAATTGAAATCTTAACTAAGGTTGGATGCAGGCAAAGACTCAAAATCTTGGGAAGGGTTGATTGAATGCTGAAATTTCTCTTTCATCAATGGTTTCTTCAGAAAGATCCTGTGCTCTATGTTTCAAAACACGTCGTCATTTCATTCGGGGAAAAAACGTACAAGTGTACATGTATGTATAATTGTAATAACTGTATGGCTTTGTGTTCTCCAAAATGTGCACATTATGAACCTGCATGCGTATAAATGTTCACCTACTGGTACAGTGTATGTTAGAAGCATTACTAATCATCAGATGTAACATCAATAATTTAGGTGCCTTAAAAACTTAATCCTGGCAACTTAAATGTAATAATACATGTAGCTATTTCAAGCATTAAATTATGTATTACCAAGACACTACATGTATATCTACCGGTACACTAGATTGGAAAAACCACAGTGTTTCGGGATATTACCCCAGACTGCACTTTCAAATCTGCACTTTCAGATTTTATCAATTGTACTGTATAACAATTTTTTATAAAATTCCATAAAAACAAAATCTGACCACAAAATCTGACCACAAAAACGGCCCCTTGATGTGACACAAGCAGATTTCCAATGTGATCTAAGGTTTGCAAGGATTTTCAGACCGCAATCACCACATCCTTTTTGTAAGAATAATTTTATTTTAAATTTGCCCCAGGCCAATTAAGAACCTTCTACTGCAAGAGGGGTACAGAAATTATTGAATGGCTGGCCAGTGCGGTGGACCTTTCGCAGCGGTCAGCTGTAAAATCAGGAGGGATGTTTTGGTTGGTTAATTTTGATCGAGTGCCATTTCAGCGGCCGTGGCATTGCTTTTGTTAGAAATTTCTTTCTGGTGAGTTGTTTGTTGAAGTTAGGGGCAGGACTGGAAAGGCAAGCGGCAAAAGATAAAGGCTGGGATAAAAAAAAGAACGGGAAAAAAAGGTCGAAGATTTCTAGTCAATCAAACACTGTCAAGGATTGTTACAACAGGATCCTGTTGCAGGAGTTGTACAATTGCTGAACTTTTATTTCGAAAGTTTAGAACTTCAAACCTCCAAATTAAGGTCGCAGTTATTTGGTCAATACTTACAAGCTTTGTTGACAGAATTTTAAAAACAAAAAGGAAGAGGTCGAATATTTATTTTGATTCTTTCACGTACAGCTTTTTGGATTTTGCCAACTATTAAAAATTGAATAAGTTTTTTAGCTGAGGAAAAGGAAACTTTCTGAGGGTGACAAGTTGGACATCTATTTTTAACTAACTTCCTTCAGAATTCATTTTAACAACTGTGTTAGGAATGGGGAACTGTAAGTATAGGCACAAGAAAAAAAACAATAAAGGAAAGTTCTAATACACATGAAGAATAAATAGTGCGTTGAAAAAAAAATATCAACTTGTGACGAGGAAATACTATGCAAAAGTTGGATTTTTGTTAAAGTAGAAATTGTAACATCAATGCATTTGCAGGATATGAATAAACACAGACGTCACTTCTGCTGAAGCACGCATAACCCGTGCCCATTATAATATTCGTGACGTAGGCGGCTGATCGGAGTTTCAGGAAAGTACGAGTATTAGGAGTTGAACCGGAACATAATCGCCACACATCATCAGAATACGTACTTAATCCATGAAAAAAATGGCAGTCAAGCGTGTTTCTTTTTCCCTTTTTTTGAGTGAAAAGAATTTGTTGATTCACGTTCGTCAATGGCAAGGATACAGAAATTTTATGAGGACAAGCTGTGTACTGACGTAGTTACTAACAAGCAAAATCTTTGCATTGGTGAAGAGTAATTGTACTCAAAGAGACAAAAATGCGGAAAAGACAGCAAAATTCAGAAAGTTTGTATTGGAACCATGCGGAACTGTTATTTTTGTTCTTTTAATTTATATCCCTTATTTTAGCAGTGCTTTACTTTTAATGTTGTATACATGTATATAAAGAAGTTTGACATAACCACTGAGAATCTTAAGAAATTATGACGTACTGTACAGTGCATCATCATTAATACAAAAATGTATTCACTGTAACAATGTTACAATGTACACGTATCACAGCACAATTACATGTAATACACTGTATACATCACATCATACTTACACATATACGGTATGTAACACAATGTACAAGTACGTCACATCACAATTAATACAATTCAATTTGACTTGTGGTTTTCCCTTACCTGTGACTTTGTTTCTCTGTCTACGAGCTGTAGGTCATCATGTGGGAACCTGTCTTGCACCTGCTGGAGACGAATCTCATTCTCCAAGACAGTCACCTCATCCTCCCGTTCCTTCACCATCTGAAACAAATATCAGAACAAAAAAAACCCACATGTACAGTTAGATATGAGGAGACAAACAGATCACTGGAAATAATACATTTATTCGAAGATGGTCAAATTACTATCAAGTATGTCCACACAAAAACGGTTACACCTCTATGTTCCGACACCCCTATGTTCCGACTGCACATATTCCTATTCCTAACCCTAACCCTAACCGGGAGTAACACAATCTAGGTTGTCGGAACATAGGGGTGTCGGAACATAGAGCAGTCACCCCCCCCCCCCCAAAAAAAAAACCAGCAGCTCAAGTCAAATTTTCAATTTGTAGTGAAGGAATTTGACACACTGCATGCCAGCACAAATATGCACTCATTAAGTTTTCTGAGCACTTATTGCCAGGTCTAATTTCACCCTCAATGAACTGATTGATGAATGAGATGGTTATATTTTCTGGAAAAAAAATTGCCAAGCAATTGGGTCCTTGGGTCTATTAAACTAAGCCAGATCCTTTGGTCTCTATCCTCTTCTAAAGTATAACAGCTTCCCAGCATACAATGTAAATGGCAAGTGTAAGACTCTGACCAGTGTACCTTCAGTTTCAAAACCGACGTTTGTCTCTTAGTGAGCGTTTTCAACATCATCCTCATGCTTTTCATACACGTACAACTTGAATCGGAAGAGGCACACATGATTCTGCCGAGGCACTTCCCTGCTTGAAGTCTACAAACTAACTGAGATTTTTAGAACAAACCCAGGAAGTTATATCTTCCTTTATACCAGGAACACATGGTAAATTTAGTGCGTTCAAGCATTCCGCCGCAGCTTTGAATTTGGTGGAAACAAACTGCACCAAATCCATAGAAAAACCACGGAAGTTGTCGGGCACTCTTTTGAACTTGTGAAATGTGCTCTATGCAGTGGGACATGTAAAAAAACATTCAGTTCTATCATGGAGCTATAAACACATGTATAGAGATCAGCACTTACCAACTAATTCCAAAATGAAAGAAGGCAGAGTTTCCTTGCAACAGTGAATGTACAGTTTAAAGTTAGAATCCTTAAAGGAGGTTGTGTTTCTGTCCAACAGGTTTGAACTTTCAGGTAATGATACATACAGACTCCAGTATGTTAGTATTTAGCCCAGTCCATGGACATGCATACATGTACGTTTAGTAGTTGTTTGGTCAACGCAGTGTATGCACTGCATTGGACTGGATTAGCAGAGTTTATCAAACTGATAAACCGCCAATAAAATATCCCAAGAGCAAACTCTCTTGCTGTTCAGGTTGTGTGGTTTTTATAGCTCTGGTGCTAAACCCCTAATGACTCGGAGTGTGTGCTTAACATTTGTATACAGCTGTCAGCAGATTACAACTGTGTTCAATTAGGTTATAGCAAAACTATTCCCACCAAAAAATGTAAGTCCAATGATGTGTACACCTCATCAGTCCTGTTGTACTTCTTGTACAATTACAAGTCGCATTGTCACATGTACATGTACATTGTACATGGTTCCAAACAGTGAGGAAGGATCCAGGTTTGGATCAAGAGAGAGAGAGAGGGGGGGGGTGGGGTTAGATGCCAATTAGCAGGCATTTGATGTGTTTTTCGGCACAAGTTTCCTATTTTCTTGGCAGCCCAATTTAAGAGGGATTTTAGACCAGCTTACTCCCATAAGATTCATAGAATACTATCATGTTAGTTTATAAACAATTAACGAACCAGTTTGTTATTAATTAATTACTAAGTATTAAATATTAATTATTGTACCTGTAATTACATAGATCAATTTAATCATAAAGACACTGATTTGTCACAGGCATGCCATTCTTATAATTACCCGGTAATAAACATTCCACACTGTAGAGTATAGAGATTTGCAAAGGAATCACCCTGGAGAGGATTCCAATTTCAGAAGCTGCGTCTCTTTTTAATAAAGTAATTATCACCTCATGCCTTCATTAATCTCCAATCTGCATATTTCCCAAGCTTATATGGAATGATCCATGTGATAAGCATGGCAAAGCCTCTCTGCCATTTACAAAGTCATTATCGCATTTAGTGCGATTCCATTCGGCTTGATCTTAGAGTCGTAGCGAGAGCTTGTTGTTTTTTCAAACAGGTGAAGATCGTATCAATGATATGTGCAGATAATCCAAGCACAGTGTTACATAACTAGCAATTTTGAGATTCAAGAGATAATTGTGTTTAATGATATAATCACTCATACTTGCATCTGATTACCTCGTGGTAAAATAACTCTGAAAGTATTTTAGGTGAGGCAACTTAGACATTTTTTCCACATTGTCAATGACTTGAGCGGTTTTGTTTGGTCCAAAATGCTTGGTTTAGCGCACTACTTGTTTTGGACCATGACCTCACTCATTTATTTTCAAAGAGTGAAACTTTGTTCTACCCTGATGTAACTTCAGTCCATCCCACTGAAACTCAAGGAAAAAGACGTTTCAGAATGAAATTCATTCAATCGAATAGATCAAGTTTTCACTTGAGTTTTGACTAAGTGATTCTGTTAAAAAAGTATTTCAGTTTTTAAGTTGGAATGGTTTCATCTCTCATCTGGTTCTTGCATGGTTTCACTCTTTGGAGGTAAAAGAGCACGCTTTTGAAAGCAGTTGGCTTACCCCCTCCGCTATTAGCGACTACATGTCGCCTTGTGTGAGACTGCCCCCTTTCTAGTTTGTTCAACACAAATAATAAGAAATGTGTGCGTAGGTCTATTTCTGTCACCAAGGTTTGAACAGTCGCCCTTTTTTGGCTCCTTTGTCAGCTCAAATAGTAGGGGCACAATCCTTAGTTCACACAGTGACCGTTGGCATTTCGCTGCCATCTTGAATGAGAAGCTTGGCCCACTGGCCCCTGATCTCGAGGATTATCTCTGAAGCACACAAATGCTTGACAAGTATTTGAGGAGATTTTTTTTTTGGGGGGGGGCAACATTTTCTCAAGAGGGGGTCAAAGGGTTTTTGACATTCCAGTTACTCGGTATTATTTTTACAATTTCACAATTTTTCAATTTGCCAATAGCATAGCATAGCGAAAGGACACAGTCACACAACTAAAAAATCACAAAAATAAGGAAATTCCAAGCTGCTTGAGACTTTGTACAATGTGTATCAATATTTTGTGACACATAAAAAGTCAAAAATTAAGGAAATCAGGTGATCCAAGGAAAAGCTGCACGCCTGGTCACCATGTGGCAAAAATTTAACCAAGATGTGCAACCAGTTTTCTATCGTTTAATGGGATCATCGCAACTTGTCTTCATGCATGGGAACCAACCCTTTGGCAAAACTTCACGGAGTATTGTCCTATTTCTTATAGTATAGAGAGTGCACTAATCAGAGCATTCACTGAAAACACAAACACATTTTACAAGTGTCCAAAGTTTTCAAAGCTTCCTTTGATAGTCTGAGTACATTCATGTTCCAACCAACTGACGCAAAAGAAAATGTTTAACTATTAACTAACCCCTCTCAAAAAAATCAGGCCAAGGCAACATCCCAAGATGACTGTGACAAAACTCTATTTCCAATCTTTATTGACTCTAGGGCTATCACCCGCTACCTCCTCTTGATTCTATTATGTTGCCAAGCTTACAGATAAGGAGCGCCAGTGGGGGACCAATTTTAAGCTGTGTGCTTAACTGGACATGGCCGTAATGTACATATTTAATGATTAGATAAAAGTAGTGGGGATGCTGGGGCCCCTCTTGGTATGGATAATGGGCACATCCGAATGAGAGTTTGTTGCTAGGATAAGAAAGGAATTTGATTCGGAAGTTGGTTGGAAGTATGAAAAGGGAAGGAACTGGTTCAAGAATGTGGAATTAAACAAGATTGAGAACGAGGGGAAAAATAACTAAGGAAACAGGTACATGTATGAAACATGTTTTTACATGTGCGCAAACTGCGCATGTATTTAAGTGAAGACAATTAGAAACAATGTGGCTGTTAAGAGGTGTACTGAGAGATGATGTAACAAGCCTGAACAACACTTCAGGTCAACGAATTTGCGTAATCATTTTGTTCTCATTCATGTGCTGGTGTTGACGTGCAGATGCACGAGAGCAAGATAAGGCAACTGAAACGTAACTGCGCGATACAATAACTAAAGAGTCCAAAAAGTTGGCAGGGTGGTCCTTTCTGACGCACGTACGAATACTTTCTACCGTTATCTTAGATATTTCCTGTATCTGCGACAGTCTTATGTTTCTGAGTCGAATTTGAAGTGCAGAACAAACACGATAGCCTAAAAAGCAAGGCATGAAATGATGCCAGCAATTTCTTTCCATTATACTTTTATAGAAATGAAGATACAGCTAGAGTAAAATAAGAAGTTACTAAATAACAGTACCCTTTTAGGAGTTGCCTTGCGCTCAAATACTGAGATCAGGAGGAACGTTTTGTTTGGCAAACAGATTACCATGCCAATTAACCAAACATTTTATTTACATGTATGTGAAACTTTTATGTCACATCTGACTTGTTCTCAGTTTATTTCCCCCAATAACTCATAAATGTACCTGTAGCTATGCTAAGCAACACTTTTTTTCATGAAATACGGCCCTGTTTGCAAAGACAGAGAGAAGTCAATTTCAGCATATGGATCTTACCATTCTGACATTGCGTGCAGCTTGGCAGACATTGTGGTAGTCCGGGTGGCTGGGCGGTGTGTGGTCGTAATAATCAGTTAGGTACTTGTCATACTGGGACACACGTTGGACCTACAAATCAACAAGAAAAAAACGATTGCTTTCAATAATCTTGGTACAATGCTGAAACAGTATTCCTCCGACTGACATCATTTTTTTATCTGCTTTTACCTTCTTGATTCAAATTTCCAGCGGTGCAGTGACTAGGATACAATGAGCCATGCCCACTGAAGTCACATCAGTACAACTACCTGAAACACCAAAACTAAACTTTTGATGAGAGCTTTGCCTCATGTTATCAAGAAGAACTCATGGCACGCTGGAGCAATACATCAGATTCAAATGAGCAGCAACTGGTTCTAATCCGAGAGCAAGGCAAAGCGGACCAAAATAATTGGAGGCAACATATTTGGTCTCCAATTAGCTGGCTCTAACAAGCTGACGTCGGCTGCACCGGAAAACCTATTCAGATGTTGGTTGCTAGGCAACGGTGGGCATCTTCAAAGGATCTGGATGCTGACAATTAGCTGCTGACCGTGAAGAAAAAAGTCAACAGGTTCTGGCATCTGGAGTCGTGGGTTTTTTTAAGTACAAACTATTTGGCTTTTTGTTATTTCTAAGAGAAGCATCTAATGAGGAAAACATGACATCTTCAAGACAAATCATCTTCAACTCTTGTGGTGAATTATAGGGATGCATTATACATCACAGTTCAAGCTTTCTATAACTTGCCAATTTACGTCTTTCCATTTAACAAGAGCTTCACCAATTGTAAACCAGCAAACCGTGACACGAGCATCAAGGGCACTCATAAAATTTCCATTACAGAGATGGTCAACCTGTGTTATGCCATACAGTGCTGTTACAAGCACACTGCAAAAGAGCATCGGAAATTCTGTTAAATTAATGGCTTTATATTTAATGCAGAGGTCTAGGTTAAAATTGGCAAAGTGACATTGCCTTCAACTTTATACTGAACTGCAATGTTTCTAATTATAAACGGTAGGCCTGCAATATTATATTATTAAATAAGCTCAACTTGAGCTTATTCAGTCCAAGGCTATTATTCCGTTCCGGTCAAAAGATTAAGGCCAGTTTTTTGTTAAACATTTTATTGCAAACTGCATTATTGAAAGTGCAATCGCCCATCTTCAGTGATGAAAAATCGTTCTTTCTCTCGTCTCTCTTTGTCCGCGCAATGCTAACAAACCTTTATATTTTTTTCCCTGTGTGTTCCATCAATAGCACACCTTCACATGTGGGTCAGAGAGAGATTCGTGACTTTAGTTAAAGCTTTGTAATTTTCCACTTGCTGTAAATTTCTGGATAAAAGGACCCACCGCTTTTTTTTCTCTCTGTAAACACAGTTGAAATGACACTGAATGGCACAGGGCCAGGGTTTCCAAGAGTTTGAGCAGGAAATAGTCCAAACAGACGTTTTTTTATACATAAAAATGGAGCGTGTTTGACACGCGTACAGTACAGAGAAACGATTGTTGAGAAATTTTCATGGCGTCATTGACGCACAGCCAGGATGACCTTTTGCACAGATGTGCTATATAATATGGTTAAAATCAGTAGCAGTGACCACTGTTATCAAAATACAAAAACTAGGAAAAAACTCATTTTGTTTTGCAAAAATATGAGCATACGACGACGTTCCACTGTCGTGATTGTGTGTGCGATTTCCATGCATAATCAACTGTTTATTAGACATGAAATGGTCCACTTCACGGTAGAAAATAAATAACCATCCCCTTCCACCAGGCTGACTACGGCCGTGGTCGAGTAGTTTTTATTCAATGAAGCATGGAGTCAGAAATTCTGGAACTGGTACTAGTGGTAGTACGTGTACGTCATTCCTGTTTTCAATTTAGCTTCAGTTCATTTGGCTCAGTAAGCTCACAAGAAAGTACCGTTATACACAAATGAAGGATTAAGGAAGGGGGGAAATGGGGGCCACAGTGGCCAGGACAACGACCAAAATTCCAGGCCGATTATTTTTTTGTGTGCCTCGACCGCCCACTGAGCTGGGAGATTTCAATGGCCGCATTAGGATCTGATTCAAGCAAAGCTTTCAGTAAGCCCCATCAAGAAGCCGCTGGAACAGTGCAGAGCTGGCCGGTAATAACAAATCACAAACTAAAAAAAATTGGCATTTGTATTACCTTAGCCTCTTCTTTCCCACAACTTTTCATTATAATATCAAGAGTATTACTTACATGTCCCAACATGGAATCATCAAAAGCATAAGGCATCTTATGCATTAAGTTCCTGCCATTCCGCATGTGTATAATACTAAAAAATATCCTCAGTACATTGCTGGGAGCAACGTTTCCAAAGTGGGCTGTAATCCGGTGTAGCGATTCATGCACACTGACGAGGCCGCACACAATAACGTGTCAACACAAACCCAAAGCCGGGACTCCAGGCAAAGTTCGATTTTTTTTTTCTTTCCTTCTTTTCAAAGTGTATACAATGGTTGGATTTTGACAAGGATTAATCCTCGCAGATAAAGGGCTATTCATATGCTGATTATGGGATGACAGCGAAGAAAGCCAAAGGATCGTGGGGGAGGGAGGGGCGGGGAGGCTTCTTAAAAGCAAAAGGAAACAAGTGTTTGTATTCATTTTTGCTCATTCATCACCTTCATTAAATATATCTCATTTACATATTTTGATTATTTGTAATTCTATTTTGCCTGTGTCTTTTGTTATTTGTTCTTTCCTTCAACATTGGGAATCAGATATTTGTAAAGCTAAATGATGAAAAGGAAAAAGGAGCAAAGACACTATCAGTGTCTGTGGTTTTTCTTTGCACTGATGAAAATCTCGAGATGGAATGAGAACGTTAAGCCTGACAGATGTTAGCAACAAGAAAACACTGGCTATGAGTTCTATACTAGTTACAAAGCAGATAATCTTACAGAAGACCAGTTGGCCTTTTCTTTTGGGCAATGGGTTTTCATCCTCTTTCAAGGTTCAATGTACACACAACAAAACAGTTACTTTCTTCTAAACACCCTGCCCACTTTGTTCTTTTTACTAAAACCCAAATCTCTGAGGTGAATCTTTCTTGCTTCAAATGATGCAAGATTTCAGCAGGTGTAACATGCAGCTATATACCAATGACATTTACATAGGGTACCCAATTACTTCTTTGGGTGATCTTAAAAAGAACTAAAGATATCTTCTTTTGTTTTTTAAATAGATGGACATTGCAGTTGATAGATGAGGTGGTGTTATAATAGTTTGAGTGGTCACTCCCCCCCCCCCCCACGCCTACTAACTTAACCCATGCTCAAACTTCAAAAATCTGTATATTTAGCTTTTTATTACTCAAACAGTTTGGACTTATGAATCAAAACAACTTTGGTAAAATTCCATTTAGTTCAATCATTTAAATTATCCGAATTTAAGTTTTTGTAACTATATAAACATACACGAGTAAAATACATGTTTCAGTTATGTCATCACCACTTTCACTCCCTTCAACCCATGCACAAGTGTTCTGTCAATAAATCTTTTTTATGAAATCTAATTTAAGGCGGGTGAATGTTGCATTCTGAATAACCTTCAAAGTAACCAGACTGTGACATCACTGATTAGGATGGATGCTTATAGCCAGCACGATTTATTGATTCGGTCTCCCTGAACCAACAGGGCCAAGTCAACACACCAAGGCCAGAGAATCGAACACTTATATCTAGGCAGAGGATCAGGCATCAATTTTAGTCAAATATCGGGAGTGTTTACAGTGTACTTGTGCTCTTGCCCAGTTTTAAAACCAAAAGCGACAAAAACTATCCTTCCATCATATCACAAAAGCAACATGAAACTGTTGCCAAATTTTCTGAAGAACTTAGCGGATATGGTGGATCTCTGGATCTCATCCACGTAAATTCCTAAATGTCAAATTGCAAACTAGCAAGGACATCTACAACTGTTACATGTACAAAGTACACCTATTTTGAAAAACAATTTGTTTTAAAAAAATTTGTCTAGATAAAGTCACCATACCAGAAATGTGCAGTGAAACTTTGCACTGCACAATATCCCCCATCTGTTGGTGCAAAATATCAGTGTACACATGTAGCTTCACTGCACCACACAAAACTACCGGTGTAAAAGAGTCTACATGGGAGTCACCACAAATGTCTTTGGAAAGTGCCAGTAATAACAAAAAACCAGCGCAAACCAAATTAAACCCTGACTCCAAAACTCTTGAATGCTATTACTCAATAGTGACGCAAGCCTAAACTAAAGCCTAGGTATAATGAGCCTCTTAACAAGAACCCCTTTTCACCTTTTTTCATAACAAAAAAGCACACGCTTGCAGCTTGTTTACTTTTTGGTACTGCTACTGCAGTACTTACATAAAAAAAAAAGTCAGCTTGGTTGAAATGGCAGGGATCTTCTTTTTAATGAGTGCGCCAACAACCAAGGAAGCCTTTTAAGATGCAACAGCTAATTGTTATGCTCAGCTACTGTGGGGTTTTGAATGGGGCTGTTCAACATGCAAATCAGACTTTTGAAAACACGAGTAAAAAAAGCTTAGGGGTTCTTAGGTACAGCATAACATGCTTCAGGGGTACTCGACAGGGCTTTTGTGTGGAGGACTTCAACCTCTTCGGATTTTTTTTGAGACGTGGGGGTCCAAGTAGTCAAGAGGTTTTTTTTCTTTGTGGGGGTAGAATTTTATTTTGGCGAGGCCGGAGACAAAAAGACAATGATGTTGCAGGAGTGTGTCAAAATGAGCGGGTTATTGATGTTGACAAAAAGTGGTGGGGTTTGTTCAAAGGGCCCAGGCTGGAACTGGTTAGCCTAGTACACATACATGTAAACAAAACAAAGAAAGCAAACAAACGCACACTGTTTGAGGACACAACTGCAATTTATCTTAGGGGAAGATTCATGCATTGAGTTTGTTGTTAATGTCACCCGTTCCAAGTTTTTGAATTAACTATTTTTTGTACCTCAAAGGTATGAAGAAATGCTTCACGATAGACAAAATTTGTGCAGATCTATGTCATTGCCAGTAAACGTAATCGCTTATATTCTACTTGAGATAAAGATAATACAAATGCAGTTGACTGACAAATGAGGGCGCCAATGAGAAATATTTGCTTTGCACTTTGCGACTAAGGACCAGCGGCTAGTCCTGGATCAGGATCAGATCCACGTTTTCTGATCCACCGCTGGACCAGGATACAGATCCCCAGATTGGTGGATCAGATCCGGCAATTGCGGATCACGATCAGATGGGAGCGCAAAGGTGGATCTGATCCGGCAATTTGACCTGTTAACATCCGCCCGGTGCACGAGTGGCGCGAAAATGTTGCGGTCTCATGAACGAAGAAACACGTTTTCAGGCGTGTAGCTCATGTGAACATTTCCAGCGTATACAACATGCACAATAAACAACCGCTGAACTACGGGCTAGCACCGCGCATGCAAAAGCGCACGTGGTATCCTAAAACTACACTAGGCCTTATTTTTGTTGCGTGTTCGTCCATTACTAAACCTCTTTCACTGGTGAAATTTTACTTATTTTTCCATCCATAAATGAATCTGAGTCCGCACTCACCAAAAGACTTCACTTTGGCACAGAATCATGGAAAAGCTTACGGGTATGCGATGAGAATAGTGCCGATAACGCGGTACGTACGGAGGTGACAAATCTGAAGTATTGATTATAGAAAATTGGAAAATGATGTCGTATACATCATGTGACCGTTTCTAACCAATGAGAAGCTACAGAATCAGGGAATCCCTTATCGATGCATTGGTTTCTGCCTTGATGTCACACAATGAGCGGCTCTGATCTGTTGGATTTCACCTGTTAATTTATGCACGCACGGATCCCTTACGGATCCGTGATTTATGTTGGTGAATTCGCGTAATTTTTGTCGGTGAATTCTGATAGTGCTGTTTGAAAACTAACCCATCCTGGCCTAGCATGCAACCATGCAACAATGGCACTCCCACAGAGCGCGCGTAATTCCGAACTCAGTGACCTTTCGGACCCGACATTTCCGTACGAAAAGGTGGATCAAGCATAAGTGGGAACGCGTCTTGCGGTTTCGTTGCGGTAAGATAACGATCACACCAAAATGCCGGATCTTGATCCACCTTTTTCCAAATCAAGTGGGAACGCGGTGATATTCTACTTGAGATCAAGATAATACAAATGCAGTTGCCTGACAAATGAGGGCGCCAATGAGAAATATTTGCTTTGCACTTTGCGACTAAGGACCAGCGGCTAGTCCTGCACTCCTGCATACATTTTGCTCACTCTTCCTTCCAGGCTAAGGCTTACATGTAGGGCTGTGGCTACACAGTCCTTCACACCTCCCAGTGTATTTTTCACACCTACTTTTAGTAGTCTTGTCCAGCTTTCACACCCTCTTATTTGGTATTGTTTGGCAGTTATATTCCTGGTTAAATGGGGAGCAGATCTGAACAATAGGGGCATCATGTCAACAGACCCAGATCCAATTAACTCCCTGTAAACTGTGGCTCACACCTTCCATGCATGTTGACTTAGGTTGTAAAACAGGAGATAAGCGTACAAGTTAGTTCAGAGGTGGTGATGTGGGATTGGTTACATACCCCCCCCCCCCTTCCTCCTTCAAAATATGCTTAGCCATGAAATTAACAAATTCCAATAATGTGTCTGCATGAAGACAAGTATTTATAACCATGACAACCCTTACTTTTAGAATTACATGGGCTTCAGAAAAAAAGGGGGGGTATGACAATATAAGCACACCATACACCCCCAGTATTAAATGGCAAGTTATTAAATTCCGATAGATCTCTACATATGGAGCTCCTTGCATATATTTATTACCATAGCAACACTCTAGCATGAATAAGATTGGTTTCAGACATTCAAGGAGGGGGCATGACAATATACGATGGCCTCTATTGTTGAGCACACAGCCAAGGTTGCACAATTTTCAATATTTAATTGCGTTGCGTGTCTCTTATGAACGTCTAACTCCACTCAATTATTAATTTGACATTGTGACAAGAACGTGTTGATGTTTGTCATACGTATTATTCCTTTAATAAGGAAACTAGCCTCAAAAATGCTGGTAGTGAATGGAAGGTTTTGTGGACAAAACATGATATTTATATGTGAAACTCAACGCAAAACAAGGCTTTTAATTTAACAGCCACTAAAATACTCGTTCCCAAATGCAATTTTTTTTTCTGTATGCAAACTGTTTGGTCCCTGGTGAGAGTGTCTTCACCTACGCAAAGCACTTAAACTGTAAACTAACTGGTCATGCTCTGTTGCAGGTTTCAATGTAAACCCCTACGCATATCTCGGTGTGACGGTAAAGACCATAATTCTGACTCCTGAGTGGCCTGCAAAAGTCCTGGCAGGATCATGCTCTACTCCATGCAAAAACGAGCATGTAACGAACTCCAGTAAAACCTGATTTCTAAACATGGCTTCTCTTGTCTTTTACTCCAAGCGCCCATCGCGAGGTCATTCATTTCCAATCTTAAAGCCCAATCCATGTTATAACTTCTGGGGATGGCAATTGTCCAGTGGAAAAATAACCCCTTGCCAAAAGGCAACAATAAAAGCTCCACAGGTCTGTTGGGGCATTTACTCCACACACGCCACATCAAAGGACCTACCGTTCCGCCTGAAACAGCCCCACAAAGGACCCCACCAACAATAGATACACTCTCTCTGCATGGACGGTCTCACTGATTTCACTTTGAAAATTGGAGTTAAGGGGACACAACAGAGCTGGTGGTACGATGTTGTAAACATTTTTTTTGGGGGGGGGGGAGAGGGGGTTGAAATCTGATTCCATGAATGGGTGAGCACTACCATACGAGGAAATTTGTTTTGGCAGAAGTTCAAAACCAACCAACACTCAAAAGGTTTTTTTTAGAGAGTTAATGAAGCGGACAGTTTAAATACCCAAAGCTATGTAAAGACACCAAACAGGCAGCCCTTAACAAAATGACAAAATGTGAGTTGCTGAAATGAAAACTCCTTCATACTTAATTTTTTTTTTACAATATCTTCAATTTGCACTACTTTTTCAACAAGAATGTATTGATCCTAGTAATCTATTCCTTACATGTACACATATATGCCCAACCCAACATCCCTCTCTGAGAGGAAAGTCCATGAAAGTCAACCATTACATGCTCAGGCAATGAACTCATGTGTGTTGTTCAACACCCGAACAATTCACTACATTGTTACAATGAAGGAAAAAAATAACCCCCAATAGTCACAAAATAAAAAACCACAAGTCAACCCCATAACTACATGTCGCCATTCAAACACAAGAGAAAATCCAAGAATTACCAAAACTCCCCAGCCACCATTTTGTGTACCCAATTGATTGTATTTTTCTGTGGGTTGGCATCCCATGTTGGTGTTTGTATGACTTCAGAAGTACCCAGAAGAATTTGGACACAATTTGTGGTTTTTGACTAAATGGTCTTGACAAAACCGTGGTCTATAACCATTACACTTTTTATTGCTCAGACAACTTTTGCGATTGTTAACCGATTTGGTTTCTAAACTGCGACTGACCCCACAGAATAAATAGATTTTTATACTCGGATGCCGGAGCAGAACAGTTGTGTTTGCACTAAGACAGGAAATGGTCCGGTGAAAAATGTCAGCAACTCAAATTCTGAAGTGCTTACGTTTGTTACAAGCTACACATGTGTCAACTCTAAGAATCTTTCTTAGTCATAATTTTACATGTAAGTCATTATTTTCATTCAAACTGATACTTGGAACTCGGTATCCTTTGTGTGTATTACACGTGCATTGTACAAATGTATATGGGTAACTTAATGTGGGGTCCAAAAGTGTTGACATCTTTTGTGTCCCTGTTACACCTGCCTTGTGTAATTTGCCATACAAGTATTATTAAAATTGACTTTAAACTTATTTTTATTTGTTTGGTATGTAATTGCTTTTAATAACTCTTGGATATAGAAGGCGTTCAAGAATGTGTCCTGAATTTACAAAATCTTATATCAGATGTAACAGGGACACGGAAAAAAAATTGGACAGCAAATTTAACGAATGACTCATTTACACCACAAAATGATACTACAAACCATGTTAGAATTGAATGTTTTCATACTTGTGTTGAACTGACATCAAAGTATCGGTATATTCCATTAGCTTTAAAGACAGGATAATGCATTGGCTGATTGATAGTTCCATTCAAATAATTCAAATGAACCGTTATGATAATTGTCACGAGATCAACATTGGTTAAATCATTGTCAATGCAATTAAAAACTTACCAACCAATTTGGACAACTTATGAGCCGCACCACTCAATTTAACCTTCTTTTTTTTTGAAAGACCAATCAAAAAGCCTTTATATCCTTTTGAGTCCAAAATTAAAGAGACTACCTGAAAAAAGGCACTTGAGGCGTATGGACGAACAGGTACACGATGCACTTAAGTACGTTCACCCGAATATCACGAAAGCGGTCAAAAATGAAAGCTTGAAAAAACCTTGAATAATCCACTGAACTTGTCAGAGAGTAATTTTTTTTCAGAGAATTGTGAAAAGGCCCCGAGTACAGTACAGCCATCGGCATGCGCGGCACACAATACACACAGAGCGCTCTGTTAGGCTGAACAAGGGTGACTAATCGTCAGGGTTGGATTTACTCAGAACACTTTTACTGGGGAACCTATGACTGGTATCTAGGCACTGGCAGATTATCTTCAGAACTTGAAACTTAGCATTTCCAAAAAAATCCTATGAATCCCAAAATTTTCTTTGATTCCATAAGATCTACAGAAACAAATTTAGCCTGTTCAGTTTATCCACTATCACTTACACTTTGTAAATGTAATCCACCACTCAGTTGTGCATAATTTTGGTCTTTGAGTATTTACCAAGAGTTTGACAGGATTCCAAATAAATTCAACTAAACTTTCATTAATTCAAGGATTAAAACCAGAAATAAATGTTACACTATTTTAAAAGTTTATATTTGTCTCCAAATAGACGGGAGGATATTGACAACTTGAACCTCTTGGCGGGTTGAATCAGATTTGGTTAAAAAGTGTGAATCAAAATCTATCGGATCAATTGGGATCATTGTGAACATCAACAACATGCATGAAACTGAAAGTAGTAATGGTCAAAAACGTGAAAGGCGCTTTAACAATTCATCTCAGAGATTCTACTCACTTGATTACATAAGTCAAACAGTGACCAATCAAGTGACAGTAACGTGAAGTCAAAGATTTTAAGACTTACTTGAACCTCGGGCTGTACCTCTGATTCCATGGTCTTTCCCTGTCGCTGTGGCCGCAAAAACAAATCTTGTATCAATCCCCAAGAAGTAGACTCCCTCATTTCCACAATCAATTTTTGTTTGGTACTAAAATAAATATCCACAGCCGAAAAAGCTCATCGGGTCTGGAAATATTTAACTTTTGCAGAGATTTAGGGCCGACAGTATCCACACATCGCTCATGACTTGGGTGATTGCCATCAGAAAGCACACAGAGAGAGCTGGAAGCCACTGCACATAGTATACTGCCTGCTGCAACTCATTTGCATGGCCTCTCCCACTCATTCACCAGTCTGACCAATGGCAGGCCGGGGAGTCACACTTTGCAATTTGCATAACACTGCATGGCCCAATGGGCACGTGAGAGGGGGATGGGCTCATCTGCATATGAATAAGGGACTGCAGAGCTGAAAACTGAATGAAGTTTTGGATGAATGGCTGCCAAGGATGAAACTATGAAAGCATGAAGAGGGGGAAAAACTCTTTTATTTGGGGAGTAGCTATGGTGACTAAGAGCGGAGAAGGTTGGTTTTAGTGAATAAATCCTTTGTGCTGCGAGGAAAGCAGAGGAAACGCTCCAGTCACAGTTTTATAATTAAACAATGAAGAAAAGTGTGTTAGGCCCGAGTGCAAATATCTACATGTATGACCACCAAGCATGCCCACACTACACAATGTTCCTTCCTAAAATCATAGAGCTCTGTGGTTAAATAAACCAATAAGAATCACAGGAATACTTTAAAGATTTTTTCTTAAATTCATACACATATATTTCTTTTGCAAATTTCTTTTTTTCTTTTTTTATTAGAAAAATGCACCAAAAAAATTGATCCGTAAAAGTTTGAACAGTTAAAATGTTTGCCATTTGTTTTCAAATTAGCCAATACAGAAATTAAAGATGTAATTTCCTTAATCATCAAGTAGGCCTATACGTGTACATTATATATGGTGGTATAATTACACACAATTGTTTCAAGCCAGTATATTTCTTTTATTGTTCTGAGTCACAATGTGGGAAAGACAACAAAAGTGGAATATCCGCTTCACATTCTAGACCACAACTGATAATAACGTTTAATGGTCACATTTTTTCTTTTCATGCAATATTTGTTCAGTCTCCTCTTCGGAAGTCGACCTTCCATACTAAAACCATAATTAAATACACCTTTCTTTTGATAGACAATGTCGTTTGAATAGACAGTCTTCATCAAACACGGGAGGCATTCTCCTGTGAAAGGCATGTCTGCGTGTACTCAACAAGAGTTCAACCTTCAACATGTGACCACAACAAACACTGCAGTGTTGTGCTATAATATTATCTCAAGAAACCATTGGGAGATTTGAAAAGGGTTTTCCAGGAACCTCAGAAATAATGATGTCAGTTATGTCATTTGGGTCACGGGGTGACACAGTTGGGAGTCCAAAGATTAATTGATTGAATTAAACCATCATGGAAACTACACTGAGTCATCAGAGAGTTGGTTCACATGTGTATGCTGATACACCATCAAAAAAGAAGATTGGGTTCGATTTGAAATTATGGTTCTTTGTTGGTAAAAGCTGTTGATTTGGTGTGACATCAATTTATAGTTCTCCCCCCCCCCCTCGGCCACATTTAACAACTAAAGCGTGTGGATATCTAATTTGTCCAAAACCATCTTCCATTATCGAATGATTCTTCATAAGGCCCAAAAAAAGTTTTGCTTTCAATTACATAGTATTTGAAAAAGGGTAGGTAGGTAGGGAATGTTTTTTGGGGGCAATTTTTTTGTGTACGATCATATGGAGGTGTCTGCATGTAGTCAAGTGTAAAAGGTACGGTAGTAGTTGATGATTTTGGGCATTTTTTTCCTCATTTTCCCCCAAAAAAATATAGGGTAGGGCTGTCAAAATAGGGTAGGTTGGGTAACCGGAAGCAGAACTAATATTTGTTTTTGGCCTAGGCTAAGCATCAGGATACTGTTTGTTCATGTTCAAAAAGAATGGGCCAAATTGTATAGCGTAATTTCATTTCCAATGTTTTTCCTGGTGCATTTCTTTGCACCGTCCAATGTTCTCAAACTTGAGCAACAAAATCAGTAAAATCGTTTCTAAAAATGTGACGTTGGTATTTGAGCACATTCTTCTGAAATCGAAAATATTTTGATTGGTGACAATTCCACTTTGGTGTACTGGTACATATGCAAGGTAGCTAACCTGCATTCCTGTTTTGCACTTTGGAGGAAATCCCAATTGATTTTTGTGTGGGCACCGAACTGTTTAGGAGTTACACACCAATGGTGAAGATCCTGCGATTCGTCAGTATCAAAGGTATTACGCACTTGGTACTGAGAATGGATACTTCAAAATAAGCTGATTAACTTAATCTTTTGAATCATCCTAAACATTCCATTCAAAAACTTTAACTTAACGGCAAACAGAAGGATTTCAAGAAACTTTACAGTTACTTTGAGATCACACAAAAGTGCTTAATTAATTCTTAAACTGTGAGAGGTAAACATGTCTTTCCCAGTAAGGGAATGCAAAAGGGAGGGGCGGGGATTGATGTGAAAAAAGGGGGGTAATCAACAGGTGGTCCCCTTAAAAAATTCCCAGCTATTAATTGGATACGGGAACAAATCAATTTAAATACAAGTATCTTTTCCGGATTTCAAACTCTCTGACCATCCCATTCCCCGCATATTTTCAAATAATTGCACCGGTTAACGGCCCCTATGCAGTCACATTCCTTCGACAGGTGATATGGATTCATATGAATATGACAATTGCTCGTATGATATTCCTTTATGAATTGAAAATATGTCGGCACTGTCCGTGCTAATGCTACTAACAAAATAGACCAGCGTGTCGGCGGCATACGTGCACATTCCAGCGTCTATTAATCGCAATCCTTGAAACATAGTAAAAAAGGTTGTAGGGTTATGCCAAGCCCAACAAAAGCCCTGAATGCGGGCTCTATCCCCACACAATACAATGTTACGCCAATTAGCGCCGATCAAAAAAGTCTTGTAAAACAGTCCGGTGAAAGTCCAGATTTTTCTTTACTTTGTGGATCAAAGCGCCTTTTGTTTGCAGTTCATTCATGGGGCTGCAGACGGCGGAAATGAGTACTGGTTGGCCACTGACCCTTGCAGAATATTCTTTTTTGTGTTATTACAACGATGGTGCGTTTGTCAACAACAGGCGGCTGGCTTGTCACTGTGTCATTTTGGGTCGGTGATCTTGCAAAGACTTCCCTCCGTTACGGGGTTCAGTGTCCATACGAATGGCAAGAGATGGTCCTTTGTTGAGTTTTAAGACAAGGTTAAATTAACACAGCAGAGGGAACAGAAATTGGGCCATCATGACAACAGCACATATTTTTATCAGATTGTTGTAATGCTGATGAATCCATACATGTGTATGTACAACCATACAGTGCTGGGGCATAAACTAAGTAACTGGCAGGGTGGTTTTGGACAGCTATTTGGGTTAGTACACACAATTGTGTTTACAATTTCCTTCCTTCAAACCAAAGTCTAATTTGTGAAGGGACAATTCTTAAAAAAAAAATTCATTTACACATTTAAGGACGGTATAAATACATATTTGGGAACAATTCAACTATTGTTGGTCTTGTGTGATCCATGAGTGCACACCAGAAGTTGTGGTCATAACATTAATAACACTGTTTCAGAAAGTGGAAAACACTGTACACATGGACCTTGTGGGCGTCCACACAGTTGTCTTGATTTCATGCATCATGTGGACATCTTTTGTCTACAGGTCCATAAATGTGACTGCAAATTGTTTGTAAAAAAAAGTGTCTTTTTTATTACACCAACCAGCAACCTTGCATTCAGCCCCACACATGCAATAACTTGTCCTTTTTTACCTGGACCACCATTAAACATCTTTCCTTTTTTCACCCTTTTTAACCACTGTCCCATCATCAGCATCACGGGACCTGCGGGCATACCATTAACTTCCCAGGTATCCTTGAGATGTCAGTAATGCCAGTGAATGAACCATATCCCTCCATAATCTGCCAATGTTATCCCTGGATTTTTCTCAATTGAGCCCTGAGAAAACAATCTGACTTGAACCATAAGAAAATGCAGGGACATATCCGCTGAGTGAACAGAAAACATACAATTTTATCACTCAATGCTCTTTGTTTTACACGTAATGCTTCTAAAGAGATTGTTGTCTCACCACAAGTGCATACATCTTTCATATGGAGATTAGGATGGAAGGGAGGGGGGAGAAACCAAAATAACCCAGTCCCAGGGATAGGATGACTGAAATCATGCAAGTGTACAATTTTGGCAAAATACAAACAGCTTATGGCATCCCCTGATACGTACGTACATTAACAACACTGGAAATCACTTTGAAAAACCTGTAACAGATTATTTGTAATGATGGCATCACAGACTGGACCGACTTGAGGCTCTACATCATCCCACATAATAATTTGGGTCCCAAAGTGTACATGACCTATAAAAGGCAAGTTCTACGTTAATGCTAATTTCAGAGATGAAACTGGCATATGGCAAAAAAATCGGAAAATATGCCGAAGAAAAATACGTGTCCGAAATCTGGGCCGCGCTGCATTACACACATGTACATGCATGTACAATACACTTCATGCCCAATTTCCGGACACCTACTCCTGCTTTATTTTCGATTCAAACAAAATTTTACGGTGAAAAAAATGGTCAGTGTTTTCATTGCATAAAATGCCCGAATTACGGTTAGAGTAACGGAGTCATCAATAAAGAAGTTCACTTCTTACTTGAGAAAGTCTAGGGAAAAGTCTGAAAGACAAGGCACCGTTCATGGTGCTTCAATCATGTCCATTCAACCACACAACTCCACTACTCCACTTACATTCATATGTGGGAAAAAATCAGGTATTATCGTCTTTCTCTTCTAACAAATGCCAGTGAAATGTTTCGCTAATGCTCTCTTCGCTATCCTCGAGATAATCATCACGATTTTTAAGGCATTGTATTTTGTATAACTAAATTTAAAACCTCCGAAAATCGCACAACATAATGATTTTATCCACTGGATCATTCACAAGGCTACCCGTTCGGGGCCGTTCCTGACAGGCCATGTGCTAGCAGACGGTACTGGAACTCATTACGTGCAGTACATGCACGCACGTGCAACACAGTGATTTTTCCATACTGTCGCCTGTCAATGTTTAACCTTTTGTCCAGCCGGAGAAGGCTCCGATCAGTGTTATGCCCTGTGTTTCTACCGTTGAAACACTCCAATACACGACTGGTGAAAGAGATTAAAACTACGTTTGCGATGATTTTAACGTGCCATTTCCATCGACTTTTCATCGACTTTTCTTCGAAATTATGATTGAAATAAAATGACATTTTGTGAAAAAAATCCTTACTAAATCAAATTTTGTGGGTCACACTGTAAAAAAATCGGAAATTTCGTTGGAAAATTCAAAAAGTCGGTTTTCCGATTAAAATCGGAAAAGTTTCATCTCTGTAATTTGCTCTCTGACCTGCAAACTGACATCGAATGCACAATTCTTTAACTGCAGTTTTGCAACAAAAATACCCCAAATAGCTCTCTGACTCAAATCAACATTTCAGGCCCTCCACTTTTCATGACAGCTACATTTAGCTTCAACTCACTCCCACCTCATAAACATCATGATTAAAACCCTGGAACTCCTTGAAAACTGAGTGGACCCTCAGTGGCAAAACTCACCAATCTCAGCAAAACTTCATAAATCACAACTATTGTATCCACTGACCCAATTACAACCACCCCAGTGCAGTCAAAAAACATATAACCTAAGCCCTCCGTGACTGGGAATACATAATGCAATAATATAGCAGCTCGCAACCCTGCTTGAAGACCCTTTCATTTGCGGGGAAAAATAACACCGTGTTAACACTGGCCCAGGGACGTTTTAGCTATCGCATTAGGATCGGAGGTCCTTTTCTTGAGAGGATTACAATGTCAGACAGTGGACTAACTAACTGTAATGATCCGATGACAGACTGGAAAGAAGTAAAATCATGTGGGAACTAGAAGGCGCACTCTGAGAGCGCAAACCTCCGCCAAGGCTAAACAATTCCCAGCCATATTGTCAGTACACCCAATGGTGAAGAATCCTTTAAAAAAATGCTGGATCCAGACCCAGACCTGGATGGATCACTTCCAAAATCTAACATGTATACCAAGGTGTGCCGTGGTACACGGGTTCGAATCCTGACCGTGGGAACATGGTGCTTGTGCTCTTGAGCAAGGCACTTTACCACTATTGCTTCGTCCTTCGGATGGGACGCAAAGCCATAGGTCCCGTGTGTTGTGTAATGCACGTTAAAGAACCCATTAACACTTGTCGCTAAGAGAAGGGGTTCGCCCCGGTGTTTCTGGCAGTGGCCGCAGCACCTTGTAAACCCTGGTGCCACATAATGGGTCTCATATCTCTCATGTACGTCATTCATCTAATTATAGACATAACTCCCAGTGCCTTGAGTACCTCAGTACTCCGTTGCGATAATGCCTGAATAGGTTTCTGCAACGTAGCCATACAGATACAGATACAGAAGGACCACCTCTAAAATGTTTTCACGCAAATCCGTCCACAACTTTTTGAGTTACTTTTCAACCAAGCAACAAACTAACCAAATCCAATGAAAACATAACCTCCTTGGCGGAGGTACATGTACCGGTACATGTACCATAATAAGGCCGGGAGATGGCTACAATTCTTCTGGGGTTCTTTTTTTACCTGTAATGTTCTGGCCAGTTTTGATTTTGGTAACTTAACCTTTTGAACACATTTGTAGTTTTGTACATTGGCAAGATACAGGTATGCCTGCCAACCTTTCTGTTAGTGTGGTTCCAGGGAGAAAATGACAATCTTCAATGTTGAAAACAAAACCAACCTTTCATTTCCACTGACTATCAATTTTTTTTTTTTACTTGGCCTCATGCAATTTGCACAGGTTACTTATGTACATCACTCAAATATCAGGTTCACAATATTTGGGCCAGAAGGGACAGAAAGTAAGGTCCACTCGGAGTTGATGTCCCGTGCTTCCGCTTCTTTGAACTTTTCAGGTAACTGGGCCAAGTAATTTGTTCCTACACAGGTTATTTAACCGCACAACTTAATAGGACCTCCAGTCACAAATTACTTCCACCATGAAGTCAGTAGATAAGGAAATCCTTCATGGGCTTGTGGATAATGGGCATCATTTGTCATTGTTGCCTTCAAAATGGGTTTGAAAAAAAAAACTTTCAAACGCCTCCACAACATGGTCAGACTATATGGGTCAGAGTAAGAGATTACAACTTACAAGGACACAAGATTATCCATATGATTGGGGCACCGTCCAAAACCATTTCTGTGTACACCGACAACACGTGTCATCACAACACGTGTCATCACAACACGTGTACAACTTCAGTACAATAAGTGGGAAATTAACATGGCCTCAAAGGTCATCACAAGTCATCGCAAGTCGTCACAAGTCGTCAAAGTCATCACAAGTCAATCACAAGTCATCACAAGTCATCATAAGTTGTCACAAGTCGTCAAAGTCATCACAAGTCAATCACAAGTCATCACAAGTCATCATAAGTCGTCACAATTCATCACAAGTTGTTGCAAGTCATCTTAAGTCGTCACAAGTCATCACAAGTTGTCACAAGTCATTGCAAGTTGGCACAAGATGTCACAAGTCATCACAAGTTGTCAAAAATCATCAGAAGCTATCACAAGTCATCACAAGTCATCATAAGTCATCACAATTCATCACAAGTTGTTGCAAGTCATCCTAAGTCATCACAAGTTGTCACAAGTCATTGCAAGTTGGCACAAGTCATCACAATTAAGTCGTCACAGGTTATCACAATTTGTAACAAGTCAATCACAAATCCTCAGAGTCACAAAAAATCAATTCACAATTAAGTCTCCAATTCAAGTCAAGTGAGAAGTAGATTCAAATGTTATTTCTTAGTCAATGTTCCACTCTTGTGACTTATGATTTGACTTGTGATTCAGTTGTGAAGTGTTCTTGGCTACAACTCTGAATATCACTCAAGATCCCCCCCCCCTTTCCTGATTTCAATCTGTCTAATAAATTGTCATCTTTGAGTTCTCAAATGCAAGTGAAGATTAACAAATTTACATTGTATTATTATTATGTACACACTGTAAACGTAAATGTACAAGTTTGTGCTGGTACCGGTACTTAACCAATACAAAAAAAAAGAACTTGTTATTTCTGTGGGAGCCCAAGGCTAGTGCACAATAACTGCATAATTATTAGCATCGCAACCTCTGGACGTGTGCCAAAACGTGAAGGAAAAGTCCCACGTTGCAAAGTTAGGTGACCTGGTCAAAATAGAACTACAGAGGGCAGCATACCAAACTGGAACAGTGAAATGTTCTGAACTGCTACAAAATTACTGTGCAGGTACACAGCATGTGAAATACATGTCCCAGCTTTTAACAGTCCTGCCAATTTCAATCTCTGATGAGAAGAAAAAGTATGCCAATTGATTCCGGTGACAGCACCCAAATTTATGTGTTATTACAAAGCGTTGGCTGTTAAACAACCGAGAGGTCTATAAAACTCCTATGAGGGGGGCATTTGCAGGTGACACAGAGCATGCTGGGGGTGACATACTGTATACCAGAGGTGACAAATGGCGCACTGGGGGTGACAACCCGACAAGATATACTGCTTGAATTGACATACGTGTCATATTCACTGAGGAGTAGAATTAAAATTCAATTAATACAAAATGACAATGCAATATAGTTTTTAAAAACTGACTGTTTCGAAAGTAAAGGAGGGAGGACAAGCAAAGTCAGTTGAAAAATGATATTGTACACATTTTGACGGAAACAACAGTCCCCAATCCATAATTTAATACAGTGTATGTAAGTTTCCGGTAACTTAACTTTTTGACAATGATTTGAGTTTAGGTTTGAGTTTGCAAATATTCCACTCCTGTACAATGTACAAATGTACACATGTACATCTCCCAATTAGTGGTAGCTGAGTTTGGCGCGTTTTAACCAATTTTGAAACCCAGTGGTCTGTGGACGGGACACACAACGTGTGCGTTGGGTACTGTACTGTACTGGTTCGCGCTATAAGTACACACGACTTCCTAAATGTGCCAAAGCTATTAGCCACAGCGTCTTTGCGTGAGCGTCAGGCGTCGTTGATGTGTGAATATGTTAGAATTTAACTTGCGATGGTCTCCCAGACTAATCCCCGCCCAAAATAACTTTGAATCATTCAAAATACGCAGTGGATGGACTGGGAACCAGTCTAGGTCTCCCCAACTCTCCTTTTCTGGCCGTTGAAGAAGAACTTCTGCACGAAGCCCATTTGAAATTTGTTCTTTTTATAACACTGCATAACATTAACAACCATGAAATCACTGAAGGCCCCCCCTCCTCCTCCCATAGTGTAAGCCTGGATCATTGCTTGGATCACAGGAACTCTGTCTTTTATTTGGCAGCTAACTAAATAAACAGGATGAGAATATAAACAAGCCTGAACTTTTCACATCAACCCGGTGGCTCTTTCCAATTCCGTGGAGGAAGGAACACAAACAATGCTCCTTCCAAATCCAAAGATGAAAAAGTCTATGATTCAATCAACGAGCATCAACCTACTTTGTGTTCAAACAAACAGTGCACTAGCTGGTGTGCTTTTTCTTTATCACTTCCTTGGAATGAATTATAATAATAAAATAAAGCAGAATAACGGGAATCATAGAAATTTCACACACTACCGGTACACCCATGCACATACTTTATCCACACATTAATGTACAGCACATGGACATTTTTCTTTTGTGTTTTTTTTTTGGGGGGGGGGCAATGGGCAAGTATCTGTAGTCAACTAAAATGTACAATTTACTAATGAACATTTCATTCATTTGAACAATGTGTGAATTCAGAAAGACATGAATCCAAGATTACAACTGTATATTGACTGTGATATCTAATGACAATAATGACCTGCAAATTTTATCAATGCACTTAATTTAAAGATTGTTTGTAATTTTTGTTTGTTTGTTCATTGTTCTCAAAGTAACAAAAAAAAAAAATCTAAATGATGATACTGAACTGACTGAAGTTTCAGCTAACATTCAGCTTCAAGCTCCGAGAAAAAGAAAAACAGCATTCTAGGATCATAAATCAAAATTGACAAAAGTTTTGAAATGTTTTTTTTGTTTTGAATAATTGCAGCACACGCGGCACGCCAAGCACTTCGCGGCAACCGCGGTACAAATCAGCGGTGCGCCAAGCCGTGGCCAATGCGCGCAAAACAGCGTCACAACAAACAACAAAAATTACATTTTTAGTGCATCTTAAGCCGCACCGTTGGCACCGTCTCTTTGTTGATTACCAAAAATGACAGCTTCCCAGAAAGAATAATTTCACAGGGAGTTTAGTTCCCTTACTATCTTTCAACCAAGTTTGTTTTTCAACAATAATACGCCAGTTACCGGTACTTTTCGGATGGCTGCAAATGATGGACTATAGCTTTAAAGCACCAATTAAGTCAGCCAAAACAGTCGTACAGACAATGTACTCTAAATCTGGCTGTGAATTCACAATCTAACATTGAACCAATCAGACCTCAGCACTTCTCATTATTGACAAGCATTCTTCTTTTATCCATCATAATTGGTCATGAATGACTTCCCTCATCACCTGGCCAGCAGATTATCACTTCACACCTGTCTGGCTGCATAATGCCATTACTCACACCTCACTGCAGCATTGTGGATTGGGTTTCCAGTTCAATGACAGATTTCTTGCTGGGTAGGAGCTTATCATTAAAGACATGACAAACTTGATCCACAACTTAAAGGAACAGGCAACCTCGATTATGTACCATTGTTGTACCATTAAATATGCCCCACTGGCTCTTATTATAAACAAAATGTAGATGGGATTTGTATTTTTAAAGTCACTATCAGGAGCTTGTGACACCATCACAGTGACTTTATCAACTGGTGTTGGTGTCGCAAACTCCTGATACGAGCTCTGTAACTCAAGTCCCAAAAAGGTATCTTACCAAATTATTGTTAAAAATTTACTTGGTTTATAGATACCGGTAGTATTAATGCCTAATGGCACAAAACTCCCTGTGAAACTATTCCCTCTGGCCTGGTGTCATTTTAAAGAAAACAATAAAAGAAGGTCATTTCCAAAGATGAGTCAAGTGACACATTTTAGGAAATTTCCATTAGTATAGCTGGTATGTATTTGGGCCAATCCGTGAATGGGTACGCGCAAGCGTTAACCAACACACGTGCGTGCAGTTGCTATTATTCGTAAGTACAGAGAGCGACATCGCGTAGCTGCAATCGGCTGAATGAGAACATGTTCCGGATGCTGATTTCAGGCGCAATTCAAAATATTACTCTGCAATTTCGAATTGAAATCAAGATCCTAGAATATTGTTTTCTCGGAATGTACAGCATTCACAGAGCTAAAACTTCATCAGGTTACAATGTAGTTGTTCAGCACCTGTCGTTAGATTTTGAGCTTTTTTGTTGCTTCAAACGAAACGAATGCACAAATGACAAATGATCTACTGTACCTTTTACTACACAGTCGAGTTGAAATAATGACACACAAGATTAGTGTGGTACTGGTAGGATTTTTCTTTAAAAATTCTGGACTATTGAACAACACTGACCAGCTTGAATTAGGGAATGTTAAAAAGGCACACATTCATACTGGTATGTACCGGTAAATGACTAGTACCTGAACAAGCAACATGATACCGCATTACCGGTAGTTTTCTTTAACAAATTTTTTTTTTTTAGTGTGTTAGTGCAAACGTCCCAAACGATCTTTCTAGCACTTGCATATCACTCTTACGAAACTGCAGTACCGGTAAATCCTGCCCATTTAATGGGGCTATTGCAAGAGACCTCCTGCATAAACAAAGCCATCATAAACTGTGACATCCTTCACACTACATTAAGCACACTGGACTGGGATGGAATTGTTAATTGCCATGTGCAGTGCTGACTGCAAGGAGCTAGACTGGCTTTGGGCGATCCTTGAAATGTAGACAGGAAATGTTCACTGGTCGACCCACAGAAACATCAGTTTGATCATGGTAGATTCAACCTCCATGGTCTGATTATGGGCAACTTTTTCTTTAGTTTTGAGTTTCAAGATGGTTTTTAAGAAGGCAAATTAACTCAACATCACCTTGAATGTTTTGGAAAGTCAACTTGGAACTTGAAAAGTCAATTCGACTTTGATTTAATTTGAACCAAAAAAAAGTTACTTTTCATCTTAAAAATTAAACTGAAAATTAAACTTGACTTTCTGAATCAACTTGAAACTTGGAAGCCAACTCAACAAAGTAGAAAATTTCAAGCCTCACAAGTGAGTATGAAAAAGCCTTAATGGAGAAACCTGAAATCGTAGATCATGGATTCACATTTGCAAGAGAGTCAGACAGTTTGGAAACTTTCCCCAGCTTTGAATTCTTTCGCAACATTATTACCAACATCACTTGCTGAACGATCTCTCTTTTCATTTCCTCCAGCAGCTGCTGCAGTATGTCATTCAAACTAAGCACAATAGTATTTCCATTGACTTTAGTCATTTAAAATAACTATGAACTGAAGTTGAACTGAAAGGACTCTTTCGAAACCATCAACATGAAGGATTAGCATTTGACCACAGCATTTACAAAACAGGAGTCAAAGTCTTCACCCACTAAGGAAACCTTTCATCGGATGAGCAATAGGAGATATTTGGAAGCTGAATCAGATATTTTTACGGTCTGTTTTTCTCTAGATGGAACAAGGAGAGTCTTGTAATGACGGAGGACTTGAGGAACCACAGCAATCCTGCCGAGGGAAACATTAACCGCTCCCAGCTGTTCACGTCAATGATTTCCCGGTAACCCACACAAATCAGCCGGCTATGACACATAAATTCCTGCGTGGTGATCACCAAAAAAATGTTTATATTGGATTGAATGCAGTATAAATGAATGTGCAATCCTACAGAGATGAAAGGCTAGCATGTCAGATAAACTTCTGAGGCAAAAGCTGAACGTTGGCTGAACTCTGTGAACTGCCCTGGTGGAGATTTAATCCGAAATAAAATTCTACAACGATCAATCAATTGGTAATATAAGCATGACCAAAATCTATAATCGCCAATCATCGCAGACTATAAATTCAACTGAAAATGTCACGTACGAACACAAGATATACTAAATATGAACAATTTGTCAGATGTATATAAACGACTAAAGAGAAAACCAACTGTCAAAATGACATTTTCTTTTTTGTAGTTTTTTGACGATTTAGAAAAATCTATATACATGTATTGGCCAATCACCAAACCCTCCCATAAAAAAAAGGTCATGAAAATCTATACAAAGATTTCAGTGAGATGTAAGACAAGTATGGAATATGGCATGTCCAGAAATTATTTAAAAGGTGACAAAGAATCATGTAATTACAGAACATTCATTCCTGATTTATGTTGACCTACACTCAATATACATGTATGGAGAAGTACAGTATACACAATGTCTCGCTGCATGTCCTTATGTCCTTATTAATACTTTTTGCCATTTCTCAATGACGCAAGACAAACTTCTTCTTTTTTACACCTGACATCATATCTACAAAAATACTCTTGAACTCAAGAACAAGTCGTATCACAGTTTGATGCCAAAGAAAAAGGGTAATACTATATTTACCGAGGAGATGACAAACACGATTTGGGTCCTAATGGACTGAGACGGGACCCGACAAGAAAATCTGTTTTTACAAGGTTCTTTCCCTGCAAGACACCCCGATTCTTTACCCCGCCCCACACCGCATGGGTCCCCGTGGGTCGCCGCGACCCCGTGGCCTCTGTGCGGTTGTGACAGTCACCCAACGCAATCAAATTTTCTTACGTTCACTGGGGTGCTGGACTGTCGGTTTTAGTTCTACTTGAGGAATTGCACGCGTGCTGCAAATGTAGGCTTTTTTTCACAATCTGAAGTCAAAGTACCAGGAAAAAATGAAATTGGTTGGGTCGTAAATATATATGCTTGTGTACAGTACAATATATGCATGTAGATACAGGCACATCGAAATTATTTCCGATGATTGAATCATGATGGTGGTGTAGACCGTACAATGACTTGTGACTGTTATTAAATTCAAGTTAAACTAGAGGTGTCTATGTAAACATGGAACTCAATTTCTCACTAACGATTCGTCACGGGACATGGTTTTTAATTTCAAAGGGGATTTCATTTTGGTACGAATATTCACACGTCCACTTTATTACCGATAATGGTAAAGTAGGGAAATTCCCAAAGTTGAGACTGGGGCTTTAACTGATGCAATTATTTCTGTAAATTATTTACATACTTTTTTTACTTTTTTATAAAACACTACATGTAACATTGACAAAAAACATGATTACATTTTCAGGTCTCCTTTATTGAGGGTTACAAGCCAGCATTCTTTATCAGTAAAAAGTACTTCAAACATTGATAGGAGACATCAAATAATGGCGATGGAAACATTTCCTAAAACAAGACTAGGCTTGCCTTGGGGAGTCGACAGTCAGTGACTCAAGTCAATCAGAGGACAGTAAGCTGACTCTTCAGGTCCAGCAAGAAAAAAGATAACATTTTCCTGGGGTTGAATTTTTGGCAATCAATCAGTTTAAAAAATTAAACATACAGATCTTGGTTTCACACATGGAACAATAATTTCTAATCAAGTTACTTATCATTTCTGAGGAATTAAGTACTACAAGTATCTGTGTTATGACCACCGGTACCAGCACAATTGGTTTACTGTCATTGGGAGGCTGCGAGATTGAATAACTGACAAGTTTATTTCTAGAGATGAAGGTAATAAATTTTCAAGGCAGTGCTGTTTTCTACGGGTTGTTGGGTATACATGGTGTACACATGCGTTGTTCAGTGAACTACTTGGGTCTGACATTTTGACATCATTTTCAGTGAACCAAAGTTCTCTGAAAATAGTCATTAAAAGATGCTATTCTAGTTGCTGATGACACTTATTATGATATGTATCCATCCAAAACGGAAAACATAACACAGCTTCCGACCAAATCATGTTTTGATCATTGCTTAAGTTCACTGACCTGTTTCTCCAAAAGACAATACTCAGTCATACTGCAAATGAACAGGGCCCATTTTCATAGAAATGCTATTAAGTCAAGCAATTTTGTTAAACAAGTATATGCTACGCAAAACTCAGCGGGGAACCAGTCACTGGTAGTGTACACATTACATGACCTTATGGCGGTAACCTGTTTATCTGTGTGTTTTTTTCTAAGCAAACTTTTCTGTCCTTCGCACAATTCTTGTAGCTCCATAAATGTAAGCTCCAATGGCCCCTGGGCCTTAGGAAGCCTTATATAATTAATTAACAACACCTGTCTCTGCTAAGGATAAAACCCTGAAGGCGTTATCACTGCTATCAGTGCATCCAAGTGGAACCAGAATCAACCAGGATGTGGGTTTTCATGGAAAACGACACCCAACTTCCTCTCTCTCCTCCAACCTGATTACATGTACAGTGCTGAAACCTGTCAATTATAATTAAGACAGAGCTAATGTATCATGGGCAAGGAGGACCACCAACAATCATTTCACCATTCATGCCAACATGATTCCCTCCGTTCTATATTGGATCCTCAATTTCCAAGAAATATGAAACACTTGTCAGGAAAAATCCCAGAGAATGCGTCATGCACGGACCAAATGACTTACAAAAATAGTTGGGGTCTTGTAGACTCTGGGGAGCACCGGTACTTCCCACTTTGATGTACCAAACAGATTCAAGAAAGAGAAACTACTAAAACTTTGACACGCCTGGAAAAGAATGTTCAGTGCCCACTGAACTTGGTGAACTCTTCAAAAACTCAATACCATACATCATACACTGCATATGGCACTGCAGATCTTTATACCCCGTCACAAATTGCAGGGCCACAGTGGAGGGGTCATTAGCCTCAATAAAGTCAAGGCTGCAGGACTGTATCCACTGGCGTTGACTTTGACTAGTTCATATCATATTTGTGGGGAGGCAAAATTATGATAAATATCCTACCTTTAAAATGCTTCAGTTTTAATTTTTGGTTCAATCATAAAGTAGTGTACGTGCAAGGCTAGAAATTCTTATCTACATGTAAATTCCATGGTACAACCTTCATGACCTTCCGATACTTAATTTCATCAAATTGTGGGAAATTACAAATAATTCTAAAATGTCTCAGAATTTTTCAGAGGAGAAAATATTGGTCAAACAGCCCTTCCATTGCTTCAAACTAAAATTCCTTCAAGAAGTCCATTCTTTTGTACAGGATGTTGAAGTCTATATCATGGTGGTAAGCAAAACAGTTGTTGAGGTTTTTTTCCGGGGGCCGTGGGGGAGGGGGGGGGGTGTTTAACACCTGCATCCCTATGAATTCTGTACTCACCGGTGGGCTAATAAGTGGGCCATTTGACTCCTTTATACCCATGCAACTTTCCCAGTCAGAGAACGAGTGCATCCGTCTGGGTTGGGATGGCTGGGAGATCTCGATGCAGCTCACGTCGGCAAATCGCACCGTGGCCGTCTTGTTGCGCCGAGGCCAGCGCCGGTCTAGAGACTTGGAGCGCTTCCGCGACTTCTTGGACGTGACCAGGATGCTGTCTTTGGCCATCGTTGGAAATTCGCCAATAAATAACATAGACAATTTTCTTTGTTTAATTCGATAAGGAATTGATGGCGACACTGCCATAAAGAACTGGAAACTGGTCTCTCAGTGCAAGTTAATGAGTTATTACTTTTTCCATCATGAAGCTTGGAGGAAGAAATCTGGCCAACATCAATGAGGCTGGTCCTAATCCTCTTATCTCAGTACAAGGCAGAATCGAACCTGCATGTAGTGCAAAACTGGCTCCAGCAGCTTTTAGTTATCCAATGCAAGAGCTCCAATCTAATCAAACCAGTACCGGTACATCAAAAACAGCTCAATAACCTCGTTCCACAGAATTTTATCTGTGGACTTAAGCTGTAATCTTCTCAAATGTTGGAGAACTTCTTGACTTGAGATGATCAAGCTGCTCTCCACTGCTTCATCATTGTCATTGTCTAAAACAGAAGGAGGGCTCTTGAACCGTGGCACTCCGAAATGAAAAGTGACTGCACACTCTGAACGCTATACAGCCACTCAATATCTTAAACTTGAATACTGTAGAACTTAGAAGACACCGGGTGCTACAGTTGAACTTTCAAAATGAAGGAATCTTGAAACTTGACGGGACTTTTGCTTGGCTTGGTGTGAGCACAGTTTCATACAGAGTTGCCATCTACAGATGTAATGAAGTTGAACTAATGTACAAGTACAAGTACAGGCATAACAAAACAAAGTTATCCTTCTGTACATATCCAGTTGTCAAAAACTGCTCCACAATGTCCCTCCTCCACTGACAACAGAAGTAATGATGACAACTCAGCCAGAATGAGTTTTTATAATGAAACCTTGCCACCAGCTCTGCCGCCTGTGTGGGTGACAAGGACATGTGAGGGCATAAACAGTGATGCCAGAATCCTTCCTGGATGGTCCTTCCTGGATGGTCTAGTCCTAGACCCTGTGCAGATACTCTCTTGGTCTATGGTCCACGGGTGGTAATAAGGAAAGGCTGTGTGGTTCTGATGGTCATCTTCTCTTTCACTTGTAGCTAGCGTTTTGTTGACAATGACCGTACCCCACAACATAAATCACAATTTGATCACAACAGCAGTCAGTGTGTACATACAGGTACACCCCTCTGTAAAACCAGACTGCTCTGAACAAGCTCCAACTTCAAACATGATTCAAATGACCTGCTTTCTTACTCCAAATTTCACTGATTGTGACTGACCATTTGCGTCAGTCTGCTAGTAGTAAGTAGTACCCCCTTCAACTTGGAATGTATCAGTCCAGACGTCAAGACATGTACACATCACTGTTTGACATGCTGGTACTGATAGCAGTAGCTCCTCCTACTAAGGTTGTACCATTAGTATTTGGGGGATCACCCAATGCCGGAGGTGCTGAATCAGGGAAGCGGGTTTTTTGGTGGTTACAACATGTGGAATTTAGAATGCCTGAAGGGATTCCAATTTTTTTGTACACAGAAAAAAAAAATGGAATTGAAGTGGAGGAATGTAGTAATTTGAAAGGGATAATTTGTAGGAAGGTAAATGGTCTAAGGACATTATTATCAAGTGGAAAATTCACCGAATAATCCCCTGCATAATAAAAAGTATACATATTAAAAATGAAATAAAAACAAAAATGTATTATTTTGTGAAAATAATTTCCCTGAATGTGAGATAAAATTGGGAAATACCAGATGTTCCCTTTCACTTTCATTACTTTGACAAATCCAAAACGCTGCCAAGATTTTTTTATTCAAGTGACACTGACAAGACAGCAAAGAAGGAAGTTCAGCATCCTGTATTGCACACTTTGTATGATAATTACATCCTTAATGCGTTGGCCTAATTGGTCATTAATGTCTGGTCTCAAGGTCATGTCTAGCACATGCAGCAGTGTGACTGACATCCTGAGAAATAAACACTGAAGAACAGTGGCACCTGGAAAGTGAAACACCAGTTTAAAATGTTTTTTTTTTATTGGCAATTTTGTTAAGTGGAAGGAAATGATTTTGTCTAATGTGAGAGCAGATTTTTCATCTATTTCCTTGTTCAGCACACCGACTTACATCTTGGGCCAAGCAACTTAAAGAGAATGCACAACATTGGCTTTTGCTGCTATTTTCAGAAATAAGTGCATTTGGAGGATTTACATGTACATGATGTATATGTTTTAGCAAATATTGTTAAACTCACTTGTTTTACGTTTTTGGCTTGTAGATGCTGGAAAAAAACAAGAAAACCAATAATATTCTTGTAGTCTGGTTCCCTGACCCCACTTAGATGAAATGGAGCAATTTATAGACTTTGGGAAATTGTGCGGTCAGAGTATCAATTTAGCTGGCTTGTACCCGTTCACAGGTGAGTGATCAATTGCAAAGAAAATGTGGAATAAAATAAGAAATATGGAGTAGTTTTTAAAAATAGCCAGTTTTCTCCAGCGCTGGTCGGCCGACCAGCTTTGGAAAAATTCAATTTTTCTTGAAAATGTCAGCACACCAGGAGCCACATTTTTACAGGATGCTTTAGACTGCCATTCCTTAACAATCCAGTAAGGTATTTCGTGATAATTGGATCATTTTGTTTTTTGATGTTAGCAAATGTTGTATTTTCCCTTTAAACCATGGAGGAAGGAATAGTTATCTGAATGGGAAACCACTTGTTTTGGAGACAATAAGCAATACAAAGTAGGGCAAATACCGGTACAGTGTTGAGAAAAAAAGAGTATGTACATGTTCCTGACTACCATGCACATTTATAGTGCAACATAATCTGTGTTACGAGGCAAAAAACCTAATATTCAAACAAACGTATTAATTTAATTATGTTCATGGATGGTACGTCTGTGTTGGGAGAAATAACAAGCGGTGTGCATCGGAACCGAAGCCATGGAATCTGAAGGCTGGTGTCGGGAACTGGTTCCAGATTATGGGATTGGGTAGCCGTAACCAACTTTTAAAAATTATTTAGTAACTTCTCAGACAATGAATATGAACGATTTTGGGGACTTTTCAAAATGAAAACCGGGATAACATATTTGTACATGGAAAACCAAAACAGATTTCATGTTTGTGTATATTTAACGTGGACAGATGACGCTCGCAAAAGTTGGAGTTTACTTCGTAAAGCTATAGTATAAAGCTCTGTAGAAAACTTACGAAATATGAATTTTGGGGTTGGGTTTCTATTGTTTCACTTCAACATTTCACTGGTACCCACTTCCTGTACTACCTGTAAATGCGCACCACTTGAAGTTACACAGTGTGGTAAAATCTCAACATCAAAAAAATTACAAAGATTAAGTAAGTTCAAGTTCAGAATTAGACCAAGTTTACAATTTCTCTTTTTACAATGTATATGGTGACCTGATTCATGTCCATCAGCTTGAAACAAACTAGCCCTGGAAACAATAAGCCAATATAAATAATCAGAATTCTCAATTTTAATTACGTATTTTTAACAAAAGTAATTGTATTTTACCAGTCATGCCCCGTTTCAAGTTTCAAGCCATTTCACTTGACTTAATGCAAGGGAGTGTTTACTAGTACCACAAATACATTTGTCCACTTTGCGGCCTTAAGAGGGCCATAGACCTCCCGGAATTATCTCAGAAAAGGGGAACACAAATCAATGTCAAGTGAACATACCAAAATCTTAGCCTTAAGTGACAGCTACACGTTTGTGGGGATTAATTTACGGACAAAGCCAGGAATTTTAAGTTCCTTCTGGCAAGCAGTTAATGTCATTTGACCATGATTTGACCGGCAAGTTCGGGCAAGGTCCAGGGCTGGACAGGCCCGAGCTGGCAGGTTATCTTGGGGGTATTTGTAAATCACGGCCTAAGTGGTCACTAATAAATGACCCGTCTGTGGCGACCAAAGGGTCAATGTTTGCTTTTACCGAAGGGCACAATTTACTGAGGCAGAATCAACAAGATATTTTACTTTTGATTAGTGGCTTATACCAAGGATGCAGATGTGGAACACTGAGGGCAAAGCCCAGATACTGACCAGCTCCAGTTTCATCTGCTTCAGGGGTAAGATCAAGGATTCTTTCTTGCAATTCTTAGAACTAGACCCTGTCCCTGATTCCAGATCACTTACCTTCTGTTTTACAGTGCTAATGTCAACAATTTAATGTATAAACCTCTAGTTTTTGGTCACGTTCTTGTAGAACGTAGCTCCCCAAAATTTCCTCTAACCCCCTCAAAAAAAAAAAATCAACAATAACAACAACAAATATCAAAGTAAATCCCCCAAATTTTTCTAATAGAGTGACATACATTAGTTTTAAAACCTTTTGTTTTTTAATTGATGACATCACTGTCAATACTTTACTTTGTTTTGCTGTCTTAAATCTTTCCCACACGTAGGAACTATTTTAAGTCTAAAAATTCCCCCAACCAAGCCTGAAAACTTCCACAAATCAACTCAAGATTCAGTTTCCGTCAATAATTCTTGCCAAAAAATCCCCTAAAATCCCCCTAAAATCTTCTGGCACCAATACAAATAGTTTGTTTCCTGTCTTTCCGAGACAATGACTTGATACATGTATACATCCACCAACTCCTTTTTATTCTGTGCAGGAGTCCCGATCGGCAAATATGAAAAGACAATAAATGAATCTGTCCAATCATAGAGCTAGGACCTAGCTCTATGGTCCAATCATTTCTGTAATTGAAGCACTCTGGGCCCACACTGGCGGTCCGCCCGGAGCATTGTTTTGAAGGAAACATTACCAAGTGGTCCCCGGAGTCAAGAATGAGCTAGAGTTTCCAGTCTGGCATCCTTATTGATTTCCCCGTTTGCTAGTGAATTCTTTATTTTTTGTTTTATATTTCAGACGGTTAAGGTCAAGAGTTCAAACTTTATGACGGGTAGTTTGAACCGTTTGTTCCGGGTAAGGTTGCCAAATTTGAAATTTTGCAAGATGTTTAATTTCTAATTTCGTGTGCACCGTGCCAATGCTTCCGTGCACTTCGCCGAAAAACAAAACAAACTACTAATTTACATTTTTAAGATGCGTTTTTAAGATCTTAAGACGCACCGTTGGAAAGGCCTTCTTTCGTTGATTTCTTCAAAATGACAGCTTGCCAGACAGAATAATTTCACAGGGAGTTTAGTCCCCTTACTATCTTTCATCCCAAGTATGTTATTCAACAATAATTACGCCAGTTACTTTTTGGAAAGCTGCAAATGATGGACTCTGGCTTTAATATGGGCCCAGCATGATATGGGGTTGATTTCCAGCGATTGATTACCTGCACTCATCAGTCACTAGGGCCGACTGTTTTGACAGTGTCACTTGATCAGCGAGGGGTCACTAAGCCAGAGAGAGAGAGGAGTGACGAACCTAACACAGCTTAACCAGCGACTTCGGCCAAAGGAGCAAGTCTTGAAGGATGAGTTTACTGTGATGGAGTATATTTTATGAAGAACTCTTGGGGAGGGGTTTAATTGGGTTAATGTCCTTTTTGATGGGTATTTTAGGAGTAAATTTATTTTGTGAAAGATAAACGGATCTCATTGTTGTCTTGAATTTCATGATAATGGCTTGTTAAAGTTAGTTGTGATACACCATATTCTAATTAGACGAAAGTTGTGTAATCTACAATATTAATCTATTGTAAAGGAGAGTGAAGATGTATTGGATAACTTGGAGAAATGTTGGGAATCACATGAATAGAGTGGAGGCAGTGGAAATTGGTGGGTTGGGAAAAGTTTTACAAAACTTTTGCAGTTTTATACCGTTTGTGTTTGTGGGAATTTACCATCTTTCACTATGAAGAAATTAAAGGATAGCCTCAGTTCATAGTATACACTGTAATTCTTTCAGTGTCAAAAAGGATAACTACATGCACATATGGGATGCCATCAAGCTAAATGAGTCGTTTGTTGACCCTGGTAAAAAATTTAGTTCAAAAATTATGAAAGTCGGAACACCAAGAGATGTGATGAAGTGATGTGATGAAGTGGCCCTACTTTGGCCTGAATCTCCAAATCAGAATTCCCGCCAACGACACATTTAGCTTGATCGAATCACATACACATAAACGGATAGCCCTGAATGCACTGAAAAAGTACACTACAAAGTGATTAACATTGGTCGATTGATTTTGAATTCATTCTTGTAAATGGATAACTCGGGAAGTTTATACATTGCGTATGTAAAATGTTATACAAATATTGAGTGGCTCAGCGTGGAATGGGAGGAATATTATCACAAGGTAAAATCTGGACTTTTCCATATCATGAGGCGGAGCTGAGTGAACTGGAAAAGTCCAGATTTTACCGAGCGATAATATTCCTCCCATTTCATAATTTAAAGCAACTCAATATTTGTTTTATATAACTGACATATACCGGTACATGTAGATCCTTGTCATTTGATATATTTGAACTTTCATTTCAATACAAAACTGGAGGAAAATGTATTTCTCTCTTCCAAACCACCCCTTCACGAAAATGTTTGAACCCAACGCTGTAGCGCTGGCTCTTTGGAACAATACGCGCTACGCGCAACGCTGAACACGCACACCAGCATTTATTTGCACACAAATACCGCGTCATGATCCTAACTGTTGAATAGTATTTCCCATTCCCCATGGGCGGATAGTACTTTTTGAGCCGCGGTATGAATGGGAAATATAACGAATAGGGAAATAATATGAAATACATGTATAACGAATGCCATGTGATGTGAGTTCCACCAATCAAATGACAAGGATCTGTGTGTCGTTTATATAAATTCAAATATTATATTGTTCATATCACAATAGAGTGCAACGACCCCATTTTGATCAGTTGATGGAATGTGTTTACTTTGTCACTTTTGTCGGTCTAATTAGAAATGAATAGTGAATGTGAAACAACAAAAATGAAAACACAACAAAACCTGGAATGCGTGGGAAACATTCTCTGTGTGATTTCGCAACCGCATCCTTGTAACACAATACAAAAATGAAGCTGGCTAATCAGTCAATGACACATTTGATATAAAAAACTTTTAAAAAAAGAAGTGAAAGTATGCCAAGAAAACACTGGACATGTTTACATTATTAAGTGATGGTTTTGATGAATGAGCAGTGTTCGCAAACACCTGTACCAGTAATCATATCTTCCTGCTTTTTTTGTGGTTTTTTGGGGGATCTTTTCTAAAAATAAAAATTAAGACAACAGTTTTTTTTGTTTAACTTCAAACTTTCTGCTTGAAAAGTAGGTTTTTGTAGGTCCATTTTCTTCCACATGTAAAGTCATGAATACTAACTACACAAACTTTGAAAGTAAATTCAACGATACGAAAACATGGCTTCCGATCACTCTTATTAAGCAACTAATTAACTGGTACTTCTTTAAATTTAAGGTTGTTAAGTTCTAAATAAGTTATTGTGTTTTCGTAATTGGCTGGCATTTGGACAGGTCATGGCTTTTAAACAAGACTATCAGCGGTTTTGAGTTTGTGTATAAAGAAGTCAAACGTACTTCGATATTTAATCTGACTTTCAACCTTCTTTACTGGTGCCGGTTCCAAAAATAACCTCGTTGCAGAGATTTCAATTTGTTCCAAGGAAAAAAGAGCAAAAGTGAAAATGTGACCCATGGCAAAAGTCATAAACTTCAAAAACCACTTGTGATCTATTTTAGGTTCGAGGTCACTCAGATAAGTATATATATTTTTGTTCAGTGAGAAATTGTATTATTACTTGTCCTTCGCAGGAAATGTTGTATTGGGCATTCCTGCATGAACGATTTTTTTTTAATGCTGATGCGTGTTATTTCAGTATACATGTACACTGCCAATCGTGAGTGTTTTGAAGTCCTCACTATACTGCCACTAATAACAATACATGTATTAGCAAAATTTGACTGACAACCACCACGATACCATCCACAAATAATGTGAGATTGTGCCACGCAGTTGCCAACTTATTAAAGCAGAACATAGGTTGGACTTAATCAGCATGCCGCTGAATAAAGGTGAAGGGCAAAACCTAATATTGATCAGCTGAATAAAATTGTAAATTGCCTCAATTTTCATTAAGCTCGCAAGACAAAAAAACCCTGATTATCTGCAAACATTGGCCTAAGACCTGCAAAGAGTGTGCCCAGAGCAGTATTCCACTGAAGCAAAACCAATCACTTAACTGTACCTATACTTTATTAGCTCTACCACAGATTGAGCTGTAAAAATCTCATCCAATTGTACAGATGGAAACCTAATTTTCCTCAAAACCACCGGCAAACTTCTGACAAAGACCTCCATGCAAAGACCAATGCCAAAATCTTCATGGTCAAACAAATTACTGAGCCTTGAACTGGGGTAAGGTGATCTTTATCTCGGTATGGTAAGTCACACGTTGGGCCTGGGGCTGAGGATCTTTCCAGTGCTCGCTAAGCAGAAAGGCTTCAAGTTGTTAAGCTGTCTTCCCACTTGACTAATTTTTAGTGACACTTTACCAAGACTTAGATGATAATTCAGATGTCGGAACTTTTGACTGTGGTATTAGTTATTGAACTGGGCATGCATGCATCGGTGTTCATCCCTCCTACATGTACACGTCCTTTACGCATTTTGGAAAGTTGTTCAAGCCTTAGGCCTAATCCTCCAATTTTAAAAAGGGAATAATAGGGCCACAGAAAAAAGTCTCTGGTTTCTGGTATGGAGCTTGCCCAAAAAGTGGTGCAGCGACTGATTTTTTTGCTTCAAATGTCGGCTGATGACTGCAAATGGTGCCCGACTAAACTTAGTGCAAATATATGGGAGTCCAGAGAGGCCACATACATGTATTCTCGACCATAACCCAATCTAAAAACGTGTTAAAATTGTGCAGCAGCAGGATTCCAGTCAAACCAGTGAGTTTGGCGGTTTTGAGACATCATCTTTCATTGAAAAAAAACCGGAGACTTTTTTTTGGCCTAGTGTGATAAAGCAGTGTTAAACTTTCGACGATCTTTTGTTCAACAATTTTACCGGCCATGTTCAGGCTACTTGCATGGTATGCATCGCGCGTTGGTTTGCTCAACATCTCATTAGCCTACCGGTATAATGGAGATCATATCAGTGGTTCTCAAGCAACCAGCTGTAGTTGGAGCGTGCAGCACATACATACTACTACGCACATGTGGCATACTGCGACCGGTTCTAAACATTGCTGAAGAAAGCACACATTACGCATGCACAGTGTGTTAAAGCTTGTACAAGTGCGACTTTCATGTTGTGGCCAGATGTACAGGTTTCCTGCAGTGTTTCACCACTTCGTACTGCCCTTTTCTTCTCAGGAAAAATCTGAAAACTAGTTACTTTTACAGCGCAGTTTGGCCAGCCGGAGAAAAAAATAATGGCTGGAGACAAGTTAATAACCATGAGGAAACTTTCCCTTCTATGGGAAAAATGTTAAAAGGATATTTTCACCCAACAATTTCAACGGAAGCTTTATTCTTAATGTTAGTTATTATATAACCGACATACAGATCCTTGTCATTTGATTGGTGGAGCTCACATCACGTGGCATTCGTTATTGCTCCCATTCACGCTGCGGCTCAAAAAGTACTATCCGCCCATGGGGAATGGGAAATACTATTCAACAGTTAGGATCATGACGCGGTATTTGTGTGCAAATGCGTGCTCCAAAGAGCCAGCGCTACAGCGTTGGGTTCAAACATTTTCGTGAAGGGGTGGTTCGGAAGAGAGAAATACATTTTCTTCCATTTTTGTATTGAAAAAAAAGTTCAAATATATCAAATGACAAGGATCTATATGTCAGTTATATAAAACAAATATTGAGTGGCTTTAAATTGTGAAATGGGAGGAATATTGCTCAGTAAAAAAAATGACTTTTTTTCCATTTCACTCGGCTTCGCCTCGTGAAATGGAAAAGTCCAGATTTTACCTTGCAATAATATTCCTCCCATTCCACGCTGAGCCACTCAATATTTGTATACTGTAATAAACCTTACAAACCAGGACCCAATTTCATAGCACTGCTTTTAACAGATTAGCACAAAAATCGTGCTTACTACAGCAGAAAATCATGCTATTTCATGGCGTGGATTGAGATTGACATTGTTACATGTACGTCACTGATTTCAGCAACTTTTTCCTTGCTTTTGATGTGCTTACTGCTTACGTTCTATGAAATAGATGGAGGCTCGGTAAGCACAAAATCAGCTGTTAAGCAGCGCTATGAATTCATGCCCAGTTTAATCTTGGGTTGGAGCAGAGCTAGAGAGCTGCAGATGATTTATGTGCAGCAAAGCAGTGTCAAGACCCTGATAATTTTCCGCTTGGTCAGTCGACAATGCCTGGCTAGCTGTAAAAATTGCTGATTTATGGCCATTTAAAGGCGAGATCAATGTCATGATAACAGGGCCTTGGCTGATTTCGAGGCCTTCCCTTTTATTGCCATGTCTGGTGGTTTGGCACTTAGGAAAATAGGTGCCATTTGTAGATGTGAATGTAAACAGTTGGAGGGTTTAACAATAATTCAATTGTCTTGGCTGTCTCTGTTTTTTTCCTGAATGGATGATTCTATGCAGGAAATGAATGGCATTGACAATACTGTCGTCGTAAAATCCTCAAAGAACCAGGTATGGCCAAGTTTTGCTCAGGATAGCCCAAGGAGGGAAGGGTGGGGGGACCACCAGTATCCCACAGAAGGACCTGTTGGTCCAATAAATATGGCCAATGTTACTGTTTTTAATGGGGACACCGGGAATTTATGGGAGGTCCAGATTCCCTTGGCTACTGGGTAGGGATCCAAGCAATCGGTAGGGGTCAGGACAAGAGGGATATAGTGGGAATCCAGTGGACATTCAGTAGGCTGGAAGGCCCAGCGGAGGCTGCAGGCCTCAGTGGGGTGGACCGTAGGAGACAAGTGGGATGACATGCCATCTTAAAAAAGTCACAAATAGGCAGCACTAATAAAAATAAAAACAGCACTACTAAATTGACAAAGGGTTTCGGCTTCAGAGGACATGACACTCCTTTAAGCCCGGTTCATACTTCATGTGAAAGCGAATGCGAAGCGAATTTGACGTCATGAAACATTCGCTGCGAAATTCGTCCGAGTTGAAATGTGTTCAACTTTTATGAATTCGCAGCGCGAATACTTGCCATGACGTCACAAATTGGCGTTCGCGTGCGCTTTCGCGCCGAGTATCAACCGGGCTTTAGTCCTTGTGAGTTTTAAGGGAAATTAAAGAAAGAAAGGGTGGGAAGTTCTCCAAAACTCATTTTTTGGAATTTTTATTGGTTGCACAGACTGCATGGCAACTTTAATACTGTGACTTACCGGCAGTAGTAACAGTGAGTCCAGGGTGTGCCAGGACGCTCCTCGCTTCTCCCGACAAAGATTTACAAAGTCCTTGTTGTTGTTCTTTAAGAAGACCAACAGTCTGTGCACAAAGATGAGAAATTACAAAAGGAGGACATAATTGGAACTCTAAAAAAATACATAACGTGACAAATTCAAGCCAAGAAATTTAAACTACAGATGTAAAAGATCCATTTCATCCACTATACACTTTAACACCACATATAAATTGTACCTAATATGGGCATGAGTCAATCAGCCCTGGCAATTGGGCATAGTCTTAGTATTGTTTCAAAGGAAACTGATTCTATGGTCGAGTGAATGCTGTCACTTTTGCCTGCCACTTTTTGTTAACACTAGAGGGAACTCTGTTTAGCAATTTCTCAAAGTATAATGTATAGACGATAATGAATTTATAGAAACAACTATACGTGTACCCTTGGAATGAAGAGAACATGCATTTTTGCCTGCCACTGCCTGACACAAGTCACACAGAGGGCGCTCTGCAGGCAAGGATCATTCCACAGGCACATTCCTGAGCAGGGCATGCCATTATTATTTGGTCTTTCACTCCCTGATCACTGGAGCCAGACACTACAAACAATACGCACACTATTTCTGGCTGCCCAAGGCCTTGGCCAGGAGGTAAATAAACAGGGCTAGTCTTTCTCTGGGCTTTTCTGAAGTATTTACAAAGGAAACTGTGGTGGAAGATATTGGGTAAACATGGACAACTTGGGTGACCAGCAAAGTGTTCAACTAAATACTAATGACTCCATACAAGACAATTATCCCCTAGACATGTACTTGAAAAGACTCGGAGAATGGACTCTCTACTAAAACTTAACTGCAAAAGTAATGCAGTTAAACAAACAATAAATGCATCTGAATCTATGATAAGTCTGGAAAGTCTAGGAGCTAGTGACGGTTATTACAGTCAACCCTGGTTGATACAAACCCTGTTAATACAAATTCTGGTTATAGAGAATATAAAACGTCGGTTCCAGTTCTGTTCGTTTACAATGTATGTGCACAATGCATATGGAACTGCTGCTCCTCTTTATTAGGGAGGTTTCGCAAGCGAACGGATACGCTTACACTTATGCTTAGCTATCCGTATCCGTTTTTTACTTACGTGTAGCGAGCGAGATATGCGTGTCGTCTGCACGTTTAGCGGATAGTGAGTGGCACATGACTTCAAACAAGTCAGTGTAACAATATTTGATCTACATGTATTATACTAACCCCTCAAATAGTCCATTTCTGAAAATTACCACAGCAAAAAGCCAATGATGTACATTCCCTTTAATACATATTCTGGAAATAGAGAATATAAAACGTTGATCCCAATTGTTCATTAACAATGTGCACAATGCATATGGGTTTGATGCTCCTCTTTATTAATACAAAATTCTGATATAACAAACGTTTGGCTATACAGTTGAGTATAAATATTAACGAGAGATGACTGTATACAATGCATGTTGTAGGAGTTGTTTTTACCAAAATACACTGTACATATTGTAATGTAATATCCAACTTTATTGCAACTTTGTTCTATTGTGAAATCAAATGCCTAATTTAGAAAGAATTAAAACTATGTGTAATTATCAACCTGAAATATTGCATGTCGTCTCTAGTGGGCGCCATTTTGAGGCAGTAGTGCAAAGAATTAATATATGTAATAAGAAATTCTAAAAAAAGTTTAATATTACAAGCAGGTGTACATAACATGAAGGTGAACAGTAAACAGACTTGAAACTTGGCGAGGCAAAAGCATCCATCACTTGATTCATCAAGGATTAAAAAGTACAAAGTCAAGAGAGTTCACAAGTCTGAGGATCAAGTTTTACATGATTTACAGGAGTATCACTGCACAGTCCGGCTAAAGGAATAATATTTCGTCTCACACCGGATCAGTTTCCATTTGATGAAGTAGGTATGGATTGGTGTGATTGATTGTGAGCGAGTTCTTGTGATTAGTGGAAGCGGAGGATGACCGAGGAGTAGCAAAAGGAGGGGTGCAAGGACTGGGTAAAGGGGTACTGTTGCAACTGAGGGGATCATCTGGGGATGAAGATGATAGATTGGAGGGGCTTGTGACTGACAGGTGAGTTAAGAGGAGAAGGCTTGGCAGGTGTTAGGGTGAGAGAAACTATGCCAGAACTGGCTGTGAATTTGTAGTGCGTACAGGTTGAGGCATCCTTTTTATAGCTCCATGGTTGAGGTAAGAAATAAAGGAAAAAGACATTTGGTGGGCTAAATTCATCTTCCTTCCCCCTCTCTCAAGCCTCCCCCAAAGGGTGGATCTAGCTTTCAGGAAGGAGGGGGTTGAGGCTAGGCACACCTTGCTAAAGGGGTCCGGGGACTTGGCCCAGGGAAAATTTTGAACCTACAATTTACCATTGTTCGTTTAGAACTTACAGCAGGACTGTTCTTATCAGAACAAAAAACTACTTAGCAAAGTTGATAATAAGCAGGACAAGTTCTTTTCAGAACTAATATCCTCTAAGCAGAAGTTATTACCACATGGTGTTACCGCAAACCAAAACGATACTGATACCCCACCATGCAAAGCCTCAAATCGTATACAATTTACCATTTAGTTAATTACCGTACTCTCACACAATATACTGATGTTCCTGCTCAAGGCTCGATCCTCTGAAGTCCATCACAGATCACCCACGAAACTTTTTTGGGTACTTCGGAATTTTTTTCTAACAGCAACTTGTTACTTTTGCTTGATCTACTCAGATAAGGAATGTGTGGATAAGTGATCTTGAGGCAAAAAAAAGAAAAACACAAAAACAAAAGAAATTCCCTTTCCAATGTCCCCAGACCAATTAAAATCCAGAACCCAAGGCTTACTGAGTGGGTGTTCATCCATGAATTCAGCTTCTTTTTCTTATCAAAGACTGCAGGCAACTGTCTGTTTAAGTTCTTTTTTTTTCTACAGCCCGGCAAGTGTAGCCAGAAAAGTGGCACACTAGTCAAGCCAAATCAACAAAAAACGAGGGGTTGGGGAACTCCCATGCTGAAAAAAAATTACATTGCCTGTTTGTGCCTGTACTTTCTTAGTGGGCTACTTAATTTTGGCAAGGGTTATAGTCACAATGTAAACATACAGCTCTTGCTGAAAACAATGCACCACACCTCAAAAACTTAAAGACATAACATTTGTTTTATGTGCACCATGGTCCAAGTACTGTGTACCAGTATACTCCAAACTTTAGAACGTCAAAATATATTGAAATGTGTGCATCTATCGTTAGAATCCATAAATCTGCCACCATTCCTACTGTAATGTAATGTAGCCCCCCCCCCCCCAACACACACACAACCTAGCAAGTTTGTTTTGTACTCTAACTTTTTTGCAACAGCTCTTACTGGTTTTGTACACGTTTTCCAACCGAGGAGTCCTCGATTTGCTTTCTGACCTCGAATCACCAATGAATGATGTTGCACCTGTGTGTCCTAGATTTACACCATAAACAAACGCCTCCGAAAAACAGTGGATGCCATTTTCTTGGAGAGTTTGGAACAGCCAAACTTTGAAACTTCCTTATCTAAAAAAAAAGAAAATCGAACATTGGCAAACTCCCCCAAAATAAGTAGAGTGCCTTCAACAGACCCTCCACAAAGCATAAAAGAGACTGACATCCGGCTAGGCTAGACACTGACTTCCTGTGATATGAAGTGCCAAGTTTTGCACATGGGAGTACATGAAGTAAGTGGGGTTTCCCCCTTGGTTTTTTCCTCCATACACACAGCTGCAGTCAAGATGCGCTTCCCAGCCCAGCACCCCTGAGTGAGGTGTCCCTCATCCTCGTCCCTCCTTTCTTTTTTAACTGCTGGACTCAATCATGTGCACCATCAATAGATCATGCTCAAGAACACGAACGTGACTGCATCAGGGACAATGGCTGGTTGGTTTTCCCCTAGTGCTCTACCTGGGTGGACGGGGCGGGGGATGGGAGTAATGGCAAAAACCACCTTGATGTCACATCCTGTTCAAATCTTTATTTCTTAATACAAGTTTTCTAATTATATCTTTGATTTCTGGGGTTTTTCAGATTCATTCCAGTTATAGCCGACATGATGATTGACGTGTCCAGGGTTATTCAATTAAGGTTTATAACCATTAGGGGAAATCCCGTAATGTGACCGGGCCTATATTGTGTTTTTCATATCATATACATACAAAATAACATGTCCCTTGTGCATTTTTAAAACTGCCCATTTTCCCCACCCAGCACCCACAAAAAAGAGAGTGTACTTATAAATATCAGTTGCATAAACTTTTGTTTCTTTGTTGGATTTTAGATTTCAGGATGTTACTTTGGAACTTTGATCTTAAAACTTTTCAGTTTTTTAATCCAAGAGATGCCACTGTAACCATGGCAACCGGGGAGCATCACGATAGCTGTGGGCGAGGTCCCAAGATAATGAAGCGTTTCCCAGGCAGAAACCCCACAGATACTCCTCAGACCAGATGGGGAAGAATTGATTTCTTGTCGGTGTAAAAAGCTGCTGACAATCAGGAGCCCTGCTCGGCAGGATTACCGAAAGACCTTGTACAGTCAACCATCTTTTAAACTAAAAATCTGAACCTCTCAGAATTTTTCACAGGAGTTAGGTTCAGTGTCCTGTTCACAGTTGTCAGTTTCTGATGTAGTTTTCATCTGCTTGGATGATTTGAAAACAAACGAGCAATAATGTACAACCAATAAAACGAAGATGGAGACCTTGGAACAAATGATTAGTTTGGAACTTTGCAATTTTTGAGGAGAGAGTTTGGTTCAGCATTCTGTTAAAAGTGATACTTTCCAGATGAGGCAGCCAGTTTTTCTTTCGCTTGGATGACTTTCGAACAAACAAGCAAAAGGTAGGACCAATAACATGAAGATGGAGACCTTGGTGCAAGCAACCAGTTTGAAACTCAAAATCAGACCATCCTGCCATTTTTTAAGGACAGCCGGGATCAGTGTCCTCCTCTAAGTTATTACTTTCTAATGCAAACCATTTTTGTCTGCTTGAATGATTTAGCAACAAACAGGTAAAAGCGTAGAACCAATAAATTGGAGATATGAGGACTTGACAGAAAATGTGGAACAAGTTTCTGGATTATGTTCCCAGCTGTACCAGCCACGAACTCTGTGGGGTAACTATCACCAAATAAGAAAATGAATACTTTAACCCATTGGTCCATACTGCCCCCAAATGCCTTGCCTGTTACTCCTTATACTGCCTGAAACTGCCCAGAGTAAATACAATGTACATGTACATGTACTACAATGTAATACAAGTACTAATGGCTTAAAGGGAATATACAACATTTGCAAACATCGACAAATAAAACTACCAGGTTTTTACGAAATACCTCACTAGGATGTTGGTTAATGACAGTGTAAAGCATCCTGTAAAATTATGGCACTTGGTGTGAAGTCATTTTCAAAAAAATGGTATTTTTGTAAAAATTTCCAACGGTGGTCGGCCAACCAGCGTTGGAAAAACCTAACTATTTTCCAACTACTGCTCCAAATTTACTATTTTGTTCAGTCAAAATTTTGTTTGCTATTGGTTACATGGTCATGAACGGGTGCAGGCCAGCTAGACTGGTTCCCTGACCTAACAATTTTCCGGCATCTATAAATTGATCCATTTCATCTTTAGTTGAGTCCAGGAACCAGATTACTTGAACGTTTTTGGGTTTTTTTGGCTTTTCCAGCATTTTCGAACACAAAACTTCAAACATGTCAGTGTAACAATATTTGATACATGTATATTATACCAACCCCTCAAATAGTTCTTTTTTAAAAATAACAGCAAAAGCCAATGATGTACATTCCCTTTAATAACAGTTCCTTCAATTAAACTTACAGGCGCATCACCCTGAAATGGGCGTAGTACTCCTTGAACTCCTCCAAGAATTCCTCATCAAACAAACCACCTGTAAGATTGACACAGGAGAAAAAGTACTTATATAAGAAAAGATGACGTACACATTGATTGCACAACAGTCTCCTACAGGCAAAATCTTTCTTTTTTAGTTATGAAAGTGAAAGGGAATTGTACAAAGTCAAAGGGGACTTTGCTGTTGCCCAACACAGAGGGGACTCCTGGTATTGGCTTTTGAAATGTTTTTAACTTTCCTTTTTGAAGATTGCAGATATTCATAATTTTTCGGAGATCAGAGATATTTACAGATTTTCTTTTTTCATGAACTCACCGATCGTGGATGTGTTGGGATTCCAGGAACTTGCAACTTCTTCCAACTACATGCAAATGCAAAACAGAAAGAGAAACTTGACCAGTCTTATTCATCTGTACAAATTTGTGGACATCTTGTGAATAAACACAAGATGTCCACAAAAGACTTTCACTTTTTCTTTTTTCAAACATACAAAATTTTCAACATCTTGTGAATAAACACAAGATGTCCACAAAAGACTTTCACTTTTTCTTTTTTCAAACATACAAAATTTTCAAAATATGCACAGCAAAAGTCCTAAAGGATTAGCTATTTTGTATACAAATACAGTTTAATGGCAATGTATATAATATGCACTTCACCAATAAAACTCTGCCATAAAAAAAGAAAAGGAAATTTTGTACAGTTTACTGAAATCACTTTAAGCGAGCCACAGTCTTTTCTCCTAAGGGAGACTTTACTATCAACTCATTGATTTTTAGGAATGCAAACTGAGGCAATTTAGAAGTACAATTATAAACTGTGATGTCGTACATGTAAGTCAATATGCAAAATGTCCAACCGGATGTTTTTATTTACATGCACTGACCCTATGCACATAGTGCAGCTCTATCTCTCGGCCATTCTTGTGAATGAAAGCATTACCACCAAGCCTTTCCTGTTCTTATTGGACTTGCACTTGAACCAATCTGTCCACAGTACTGATCAAGGGTACATTAAGACCAGCCGCAATATTTACCCACACGAGTCAGGTATCACTGCGTGCCTTGTCTATGACAGTGTCAATGAACTTGCTATAGTGTGTGTGTGTAACTCACAAAGAGACTTTCAAGCTGCTTCATTACTTACTCTTGAGGGGAAAATAGTACATTCAAAGGGTTTGTCAACATTGGTTTTTACATAGGAATGTAATGCTTCCATGACTGAGCTTTTCTCAACAGTACTCGCTGGGCTTCTCTTTGCTCAATCTCAGCGGGATCCAGGAGAAGATTGTGAGCTCTAATGTGACTCCTTGGTGGAGAAAATGGAATGCTTTCTCTGTATGGCTTTTTTTTTCGCCCTCTTTTACAATAGCCTTTGTACCTAAAGGTATTTGGAAGTGACTCCGCTCTTCCAGAAGCTGCCATGTACATGTATGTTTTAAGTCAACACAAGTTCGCATATATAAACCTCAAATAAAAGAGATGATAGGGGCCCAATTTCATACAGCAAAATTTGCTTAAGTACGAAAAAACATTGCTTAGTAAAATTAGGTTACCGTCCAAAACTCCATGTGATGTACATTGCTTGTGAATGGTATTTAGCTGTTGGTTACCCCGGTACTTAGCATAACAATCGCATGGAGTTTTGGCCGGTAACCTGATTTTTATTAAGCAAGACGTTTTTGTGCTTAAGCAAATTTTGTGCTTAAGCAGCTCTATGAAATTGGCCCCTGGCTACTTCTTGTCTTTGTTGATGACAACATTTCAAGCAAGGGGGAAGGTTAATTTAGTGACCATCCCCAAAAGAGACCAAAACTAAATAAGCAAAAATGTTGGCAGAGCCCAAGTGCGGTGCTCTGGAGGACACATGGTTCAATTCCTTCCCAAGTCATTTTTTTTTTTTTTTTGGTGGGGGAGGGGGTTTCGGTTTTGTTGTTGAACCTTTTACATGTATATAGGAAGAGACAACCGCGTATGAATACAAAGAAGCATGCATCAAACCATCAACCTATTACATGCATTTTCCAAATTTATTTTCCCAATCAGTATGGTTTTTCTAAATTGACCTCTCGCCATTTGCGAGCTAACCACGTCTCTTAGACAACCCTATGGAATTTTGTACGTTGAGTTTGGTTTGTCTCAGGCTTTGCGTGTTCCGCGTCCATTTGTATATCATGTAATTGGACCAAATTTCACAAGCTGCGTTGACGCGATTCTACCGCGATAGGTTAATTGCATTGAATTAAATTCTTCCAAAGATTAGAATTAATTTCAATGTTTGAAACAAATGGGCGCGAGTACACGCTAATGACTGACAGTTGCAGTCGTTCAAAATGACTCCGGTGTCCAGTCGATTGAGAAATAGTACATAAAGTTCACCTGTCAGGAACCAAATTCTATTATTGACTTGAGTCACTCTAAATAATTCTTGGTTCATTGCGACTCTGGGATCAAAAGCAAGTCTGAAACGGGTATTAGTGTAATGTAATGAAACAATACACACGCACGGATGGGTTCTCTGACGTTTCTGTTGGCAGTGGGTCAACCTTAGACCCACCCCTTTGGTTTACTGGAGGTTAACAGGTATCAAATTGGCACTTTGTTACCTCACCGAGAGATTAAGATTTACAAGACCTCTTCAAATCATTTGTAAACTTCTCAGTTTTCAAAAAAAGGGGGAGTCTGAGAACTTGCCACAGGATAGAAATATTTGGGGCTTGTCTGGTTTGTTCAATGTCCATTTCAATTTGGTTGTCTGGTTTTGATGGTTCCTATTGTGTCAAACAATTGACAACAATTCTATGCTTGCACAAAACAGGTACATGTATTGGTAAAGGCCATTATTCAGGTGTGAACTTCCGAACAATTTTTCGTTACCGGTATGGGTAAAATTGACAACTCTTTTCACTTGGGGAAACATGGAAAGGCTATGTGGGATAGGTTCAAATATCAAATTGTTAAAATTCTGTGTAAAGTTGTTATGTTTGGGAATACATGTATTTCAAAAATCAAACGGTAATTTGCTTATTTTGTCAGTATACAGACATTATGTGTTTTTGACTTTCTGGGTCTGAATACTTTTGTGAAAAAAAGCAAGAGCGATTAATTACTTACACAGTTTCTGCACAAATTGTAAAGTACAGAGTGACAATAATGCCATTACCAATCACATAAATTGTACTTTAAACAACAAATAAATACAACTGGGCTGTACCTACAGGAAACTTTAAGATGATGTTTCTTCCTAGTTTCAAAATCTGGCTTTGGAAAAAAAAATTATGATATGGTTGATTTTCTTGTAAAATGTGTTTTCTCAATGCCGAGTTGCATGAAGCAAAATTATCTCCTTGTTAAATAAGAGACATACGAGTTGTCAGTGTTTGTTCTCAAACATGGCACAAATCATTGCCCTCTGGTGTAAATACTGCATAAAACCATCAGCGCCCAGGCAAGTCTCCAAGAATCGAGCACTAGGTCAACTATGGTTTCAACAAGAGATTTCTAAAAATATCTTATCGGTTCACCCTTTGCCTTTATAAAGAGATTTTTATATAAAAAAAAATTGCTCCTGGAAAAATTTGACAGATAAATGTGATCCAGAGGCCCTGGATGAATAACAATTCTATTGTATTGGAGGCAAGGTTTAAAGGGAATGTACAATTTTTGCTTATTTTGATGCAATTTTCAGAAATAAATGGATTTGGAGGATTAGTACATGTATGTTATAGCAAATATTGTTAAACTGACTTGTTTCAAGTTTTGGGCTTGTAGATGCTGGAAAAACCAAGAAACTAATCATGTTCTTGAGGTTCCATGACCCCACTTAAGATGAAACAGAGAAATTTGGGGAATTGTAAAGTCAGAGAATCCATCTGGCAGGCTTGTACCCCTTCACAGGTGTGTAATCAATTGAAAAGAGAATGCGAAACAACTGTTATGAAAACTTCAGAGCGGTTTTTGAAAAAAAAACAGTTTTCTCCAACACTGGTCGGCCGACCAGCGTTGGAAAAAATACAAATTTTCTTGAAAATGTCAGCACACCAGGAGCCACGATTTTACAGGATGCTTTATACTGTCATTCCCTAACAATCCAGTCAGGTATGTCGTAATAATTGGATCATTTCGTTTTTTGATGTTTGCAAATGTTGTATCTTCCCTTTAATTAAGTTTAAACTGATTCAGATTTTTCACCAGAGTTTAACAACTGATGAGATACATGGTAAAAAAAAAAAACTGACATAGGAAGCAAAAATATTGGAGTCCCTTTGGAAGATAAAGATGAGGACTTCACAGAGACAGAACTTCTTAACTGAGGAGTTGAATGGTTAAGGTTGATTTGCAAAGGAATGCCGACCTTCTGTGAGGATCACTGTAACTGCAGGGAAGCATGAGATTGGATGGGAGTACACTTACTCCTGGGCTTTGAAAAGGAGTGCACATTTAGGGGGACAACTTGTATTTTATACTTTTCCAAAAATTCAGTTTGTGACTAATGTAAAAAATGAAGAAAGAATACACTTACAAGTTTGTTCCCCTTAGGCCTTACACACATTTATTATATTTAAGTTTCCAGTTTGGAAAATGAAGGATGATGTCCTTCACTATATGAGGTTCCTTTCACATGCAGGTTTGATTTCTGTCATATTTTTCAATGTTTTCCACAAATTTACTGGAACATCACTGAGAACTGATACTTTTCATAAGGGAATAAATGTGTGCTCCGGAGATTTTTATCACTCTGTTTAAGACCACTTAGAGTCTGGGTGCTGATAATTACCCGAGCCGGAGGCGAGGGTAATTATCAGCACCCATCAAAAGTTGGCTGCTATATCTTGCCTTTTTGGAAAATGAGAATTTTCAGCAAAAATTATCCTGCCGCCAACTGGTTAAAAGGTGAAAAAAAAGTTATGCACATTTCCGGCGATGGAAAAAAAAATGGGACGGGTGCAAGGGTACATATGACAAATGTTCTCTGGAAAACGTCACACAAGCACAACATTCTCATACATCAAAACGTTGACCTGATGATTTGGATGAAAGATTGGACCCAGATTCCCTGGTATTACTTTTCGGTAAAGATATTTTTTTCATTTCTTTTCTGCCTGTCTTCTCATTCTTGTCTGGCTCGTACTTGTGTGCAGCACATTCAGCAATCATGGAAGTCATCAATCAAACTGTCTTTCTAACAAAACTTTTTATCCAACTTTTCAGTGACAGGACCCTGAACTTTTGGCTTTTGCTTTCATGATAGCTGCCAAAAAAAAATTTCTGGTCTGATATTTTTGGTTGGAATGTGATTCTTTCCCGTAACACCAAAACTGATTGATTGTCCATGACAAGCTTCAATGCTTGTCAATTTATGAAATGCATGCACTCTAGCTCACTGTAAAGTGTGAGATTAGGCAACAGGGTTCAACATGCATGTCGATATTGGCAGATTAAGGCATTCCGTTCGCGTGCTACCTTTCACAAAATACTCAACTATTCTTCTTCTTTTTTTGCCTCAGACAGCATTGTTAATGAAAGTTCAAAAGTTTACAGCACTGGTTCAGTTCAGTGAAGTTACAAGATTGTGGAATATTTTTTATAAAGTCAGTGCAAGGGAAATGAATTACCAGATATGACTTTTGGCTGGAGTAAAAATGATATGTCTGCCAATATTCTCAATCAGTCGGCAACAATATTTACCAATATGTTTGCTACATGTTGCTGTCTAAAATTCACAGGGGCTCCAGGGTGCAAAACACAAAACCTGTACGCATTGGTTTATGTGTCTATACAGCTAGCCTTCACTATATTTTTAATTCAATTTCAATGACATTTACAAAGCACAGTAAAAGCCGTCATGAGAACAAAAAGTAGGTATATTAAGATGGAGGCATGATTTTAAAAAGCTGTTTTATAGTTGTGTGATATTCTTAGATGCAAAACTGTAAAAAAAAAAAATTCAAAGAATAAAAAACCCCAGACAAACCAATAGACAAGTATATGAAACACAAACATGACACAAATTTGTGCACATTCCTAGTAAAACAAGTTGTGTGTACCGGTACATCACACACAGGGTGTACTGTCCACTGGGCTCTCTAAAGTGGTTAAAGTGCGCCCTCTCTTGTTCACACACACAAAATACTAATAAAATATAATAATGTGTTGCTTATATACATATGTGTTATACCTACTAATGTTTCTAAGCGCTTTACAACTATTATCCCTGTCCATCATGATGAAAATATTTTTTTCTGCAGCAGCTCGAGATCAGCGCAATTTGGTCTCTACCTTTCAAGGCACCCATTTCTACTCCTGGAAGGAGAGAGGCAATTGTAATAAAGCGCCTTGCCCAAGAACACAAGCACCACGTTCCCTGTCAGGGTTCGAACCCACGTACTTCAGCCCGAGTCAAACACTGTAACCATTGGACCACTGTGCCACAAAGCCGTAGGCCTATATAATTGATGAATCATTTTAGGGATCTATAGCAAGATACGGTACCGTAAATTACGGATACCTATTTTCCTCACTGTCTTACCTTTGTCAGAAAGGTGACGCTCACTGTCACCATTTGTTTCACATTGGAAAATATGCGAGTGTGATCAGATTTGGGCATCGATGGCGATTTTCTGGAAGAAGAAAAAAAAGCACAAAACATTCCATTTTAGATTTCACATCAACCTCAAAAACCGATTAAATAAGAACAATATGTCGGTAAATCTCGCTCAACTTCTTGCCAAATGTGTGGTTTTGATTTCTGAATGCTCCCTTAACTTTAGTAAAATTTACTGACAGTATTAATTAATAAGTGAAGTACCATACATGTTATTTCATACTAACCATACATGTAGGCTTTTTTGTTAGTGTACAGATAAAGTTTTGTAACTTAGTTGATGCAGTGCTGTAAGGGTTTGGATGATTAAAATTGTCAACAGAGGGCGCAATTCGCTTTCCTTGGACTCTTGTATGAACACTTTTAGACCCTGATGCCCCAAAACAACCTTTTCCGAGTTGAATTTTTTTTGGGGGGGGGGGAGAGATGCCAATAAACGAAGGAAAACATTTTCATACATATATTTACAAATTACATTTACCGGTACATGTACATGTACCGGTACTGTACATGCTGTGGAGGAGGAAAGGTACATTGCACAGTATATTACTGTCAATTTTCTGTCAATTGATCAGTATCTCCCAAAAACTTAACAGTTTCTAGGATTTTAGGCCAAAAAAAAAATGTTCCGGTTTCTGGTATGCGCGCATCGCCATAGCCATGCGCGTTGGCAAAATTAATTTTTTGTCAATGTAAGATGTCTCAAAACCGCCAAACTCACTGGTTTGACTGGAATCCTGCTGCTGCACAAGTGACGTGTTTTTAGATGGGGTTACGATCGAGTATTTAACTTTATGTGGCCTCTCTGGGCTCCCATATATTTTGCACTAAATTTAGTCGGGCACCATTTGCAGTCATCAGCCGACATTGATCGCCGCACCACTTTTGGGGCAAGCTCCATACCAGAAACCGCATACTTGTTTGGGGGGCCTTATCGTCCTTTAAGTTCTCGATCAGGAAATTAATTGGACAGATACCTCAAGGGCTCCTTGTAAGTTGTGAAGATGGACTGCAGTAAATTACAGTACGCTCTCTCTGTTGAGATGAACTCATTCAGAACAGCCAATCGCTTATCAGCATCTAGGTACAAGAAAAAGTTATCAAACTTGACAGACAAACTCACTAACGGACAAAGAAAAGTAAACCATCACAATTCAGATCACATTTCTCCAAGAAATTGAGAACTAACAAACTGGCACACACTGTCGACTGCACTAAGTGACCTGACATGTGCAAAGCAACAATCATATGAACACTTTCAAAATGTGAAAAAGTGGGTATTAAAAACAAAATCTAAATTGTAGTTCTGGGGTCTTGAATTCAATTAGGTTACATTGCGGCATTAAATGAGAGTTGCAGAAGCTAGGCATAGCAAAAGTACCGGTACCGTGGAGATTTTCAAACTGTTGTTTCGGGGACCTTTTAGGGGCACAAATATGTGGTAAAAAATAGATGTTACACAAACGCATGCGTGTTCAAATTAAAGTATTTGTACGTTTTGAAAGCATTAATAAATTCTTTAACAGTGTTGGCAAAACACTGATCAATACACAAATCAAAAAATTAGAGGGGTTTGACATTTTAGTACTTGCAGTATCCTTCTGAAAGGTTGATGAGAAAAATGGGCCCTCCAACTTCTACCATGCAGTACACATAAAGAATATTCTTCATTTATCAATAATAATAAAATTTCCCACAAATCCATCATCCTTTATCAATAATCAATGATGCATCAGTCACTGAAGTACAGCACCAACATATAAAACCATCAAACCTTCTCCGTAACAAAAACTTTAAAACCCATTTAAAAACCCAGCATGACTATCCACCCAGCCAACGAATCAATGGATAACTAGCATCATCATCACTCCTATCTTTGAGCATCAATCAGTCAACTGTAACAATTCAATAATAGGAACCGACCTTCCTCCGTTTCCTCCACGCAGCGCGACTCAATGATGATCTCCTGCCTGGCCAGCGTTGATAGCCTTGCGTCGTCCCGCACAATGCCCAGGGTGGAAGCCCTGCGCAGCCTGTGTCTGGGTATCTGGTATTCCATGGTTACGTCAGCGACTAGGTCTTTGATCTTCATACCAGGCTGGCCCGTTAACTGCAGGACACAAAGAGGATCAAAGTGTGGTTATAACTCTTTAAAAATCAGACAGACTCTCTTTTAATCAGACTATGGGCTCCGTGCACAAGTACCCCCTCACTGGCAAGAATGGGAGAGTTGGGGGAGACTATCGGGAGAGACATGGTGACGCACCGCCGACAACGCCTGACGCTCACTCAATGACGCTATAGCTTTGTGCACATTTAGAATTAAAATAATTGTCTGTATTTTTATCGAAACGCACGCGAACCTGTTGACGCATGCGTAGTGTCCCGTCCGCTGGGCTCTAAAAAGTGGTAACAAAGTATGTCTTGGAAGATACTTAACCTTGGTGTAGACCTTGTATACAATGTACCGGTACATGCAGTTTTAGAAATCAACAAATGCATTGTGATGCTGTCCTGAGTTTACCAACTATTCAAATATTTGATCATCAACCCAATATATTCGATTAGCTTTTTGCCGGTTTGAATATATTCGAAAAAAAAAGTATGCACATTAAAAATATGCACACAAAAATGAGGTATTATTTTAATCATGAATAAAAAATTAAAAAACCGGACGGTAACTTTTTTGTTAATGCCTATTTATTGGTCCGATTTCTTTTTTAGCTGGGTAAAGTCCCTTGACAGTTATGCAAAACACTCTAAAAACTAAAAAGTAGACAAATGTTTCTAAAAACTCATTTTCCAGGACCTGGTCACAGTTTATTTCTGGAAATGTTCCTGAATCTTAAACTTGAACACGGTCACAGTAACAATGATTTATTATTCTGCTCCTAGCAGGATCATTTAACCATCTCAAATCATTTTAAAACCATGTCTCAATTTTGGTTTTAAACATGATGGTCGATTTTATGCAAGAAAAATTCCTTGATCGCAAAAAAAATCATGTTTGACTGGATCCTAGATGATTGTTACTTGGCTAAAAACCTGACTAAACATGTTACTCATCGTGAACAAATTTAGGAAATAATTATTCAAATTGCATTAAACATTCTCTACCCAACACTAGATTTAAGTTGGCCGGAATAGTCCATGAAAGTCTTTTGACTTATTTCCAGTGGGGTCCCTTGGTGGAAGATGTGGATGGAAATTACAGTTTTAGTGGTGGGAGGAAAACCCCAGAATGATACTAAGGAAAACCCACGGAATCGGGCAGGGACTGAAAACCCAAATCCACATAAAAAGTACAAAAAGATTACAAGGATTAATTTTGGTTATTTTCACATCAAGAAAATTCATGAATGCTCTAGTTTGTGTTCTGTACATGAATTCTCAATGGAATCAAAGCAGAAAAAAAAATTCCTCTGAATAATGTTTGAAGTTGAATTTATTGCAACAACTCAAATCTTTGGAATATAAACATACAGTAGCCTGGTTTATGTTAGAAAATCAAATGTATTGGTTTTAATAAGTGATATATTGCCATCCAGGAGGTAAAACCGGTAGCTTCCAAACCCATTGATGCACTCATAAATAAGGACTTTTTGGGTTGCGTTACTGGGACCAGAGTCAACATTGGTGAAGGGTTAGCTGGCTGAGGCTGCGCAGCCAGAGCTGGGGTTACAATACCCCCTTATCTGGTTACCATTGAGAAACTCAAGGGTGCTTGAGATTTCCTCAAAACGGTTCGTCTGTTAGCTTTAATAGGTGTAGGTCCTAGTCAATGGTCTGGGGTATTGGTTTTCTTAGGAAACATGGGAGCAGGTTGGGGGGGGGGAGCAGGGAGGGAGTTGTAAATTAGGGGCCTTTATGCAAACAACACTGTTGTTATTTGCTCTTTGTACTATCCAGTACTGTCTATACGGTCCATGCTCTTTCAAAAATTCGATTTTTTGTTTCATCCAACCATTTTGTTATTTGTTTATATTTTATTCTTGTAAAAATATTTTTCTTCTCTTTTTTGGTCATCTGCATACAAGTTGTTATTCTGGGCTGCTAAAGTAGCATCTTTAATGCACAAACAAATCTGTAAACTGAACTGTACATTACATACATGTATTGGTGGGCAGCAAATATTTTGAAATCTGTTGAAGTAATTTTTCCATAAAAACTAAACATGGAAATTGTTTTTGTTCAATGTCCCATTCAAATGTTCTGTTGTATCGCTGGAATTTTTTTTTTTTGATATTAAGAAAAATGAACCTTTTGAGGATACTCTGAAAAACATGAACAACTTTAATAACCCCTGCTGTTCCCTACTATTCAAAGACAAAAAGTGTTGGAAAAAATATTGAAGAAACAAATTACTGAAGAAAAAGGAGTCCTTTTAAAATGAATTAAACTGTCCATTCTATTGTTGAAATTACTTGTGCGATTTTGTAATGCAATTTAAACACTCAAATTGTATGCATGTCTGCAATCAGCCAAGATCCCTTTTTTGTACAGGATGTGACATACACACAGGTGGCCTGGCATTTTTGCATAAAAATCATTGAGCAAACCACTCTCAGCAAATTATACAAGACAATAAAGATATACAAACATGTATGCACTGCACCCATACATATGCACAACGCCTCTCAGTAGGTCCTCATCCCACACCATCTTTCTAAAAGCCTCCTAAAAAATCCTTCTAAAATGTTGAGTATCGAACTAATTGCTGTAAGTACGCAGAATCAAACCAGGAAAGATTGGAGTTTCCTCATCTCTGGCATTTGAGCACCACTTTTGAGCCAATATTGCAAGTTCACATATCCACAAGTTGTTGACAGGTCTTCTCAACATAAATCTCCTCCAACTTACCTCACCCCCGGAGCTTCCACGACGGTATCGTACAGATCTTACCCGCCTCAGCCCCACTCTTACCGTCTCCTCCATTCTCATCTTTGAAGTTGCCTCATCAAGAAACTTAATAAACCACACAATTTGTGTATTTTTTCCCCTTGTCACATCCAGAGATTCTCACACCAAGAAACAGACGAGCTACGCCAGCGAGTCAAATAAAAAAACACTTTCTCATCTTGCAACAAAGAAATCCTCTCTGTTTTCAAGAAGTTTTGTTTCGCAACTGAGTTAGTCAGTGACACAGCATGCAGTGCGCGGCATGCTCTACGACACGTGAGCTCTGACCAGCCGACCGAAAGAGCAATTCTTTGTCTAGGTTTATGCAAGTTGACAGATTTAGGCCTCAATCTTCATTTGAAATCAAGCATTATAAAAGTCAAGAAGCTACAGTGAAGGATTTTTTTCTTCTTGGGCACAATGGAGTAATGGTTTGAAGAAGGTGCAACATGTAGTTACTGTTATCCCAGTGTGACATAAATGGAGAAATGTGTCTCAAAAGAAAACAGCCATGTCTGAGTTTAGTGAACTTTTTCTAGACGGGGGTTTATGAGGGCTGGGTAATTTAGCTCCTAAGCAAAGAGATAATTGGTTCAGGAGAGCAATCCCGTAGAAAATACCCTATTGACCGATTTGCTACAGTCTCGCGGACAGTCTCGCGGACTTAATGTCCGATAACCAATGAAAGTGGATAGTGTAGTGTCTGAAGGTAAGTGGGAAACCCACTTAGAGAAGTGTTCAAGTGTCTTTCCTCACCTTCCACTGCTTTGACCCGGGTTCAAATCCCGCCTGGGCCAATATGTGGATTGGGTTTTCAGTCCCTGCCTGATTCCGTGGGCTTTCCCCAGAATATTCTTCTGAGGTTTTCCTCCCACCTCTAAAACTGTAATTTCTTCTCATCGTCTTCTCTCTGCGGGTTTCTTCAGGCTTGTGAGCTACAGTGCCTAAGGCGCATTTGACGAATGCTTGTTATCATTACCAGAACTAATTAATAATAATAATGCTCATCAGCACCTCAAATGCAAGTTGCAGTAGGCCTTTAACACTGATTTAGTGGGTATTCTGGATGGACAAGAAGATTTGCCCACAATATAAACACAGACTTACACTAGTACATTGCAACTACCGTACATAACTGGAATTATTCAACTAACAGCGTGTACCTCAATGATATATGGACAAGGTTGGGCATCAGAAATTAGTTTTTCGGTCAAGAAGAAACGACATTAAAGGCTCATCCATGCAGGCTTAAACTTCTGATTTTGCTTTGGAACCAGTGCACAAGTACTGTCTCCCTTTGACAGTGATTAAAGAAAGAGAGCCCATAATGAATACTTGGGCCTCATTGCAAAAGTTCCTCTTCAAAGATGTACGCTTTACAAAAAGTACACGCTCGATGAGAAGCTGGTTGGAAGTACATGTCCGGAAATCCAGTACGTACTCCACGTATACAGAATGCATGTTTTCATAGGAGGGTTAAAAAAAAAAAAAACAATCATTGTAGCCTATATCAGGAGGATGCAATTCAGAAACAGATTTGTCTGATAGCTTGCCCCCAAGATATCCGATATTCTGCTTAATTGATTTTCCACCCGAGAAAAACCTTGATGGTGATGGGACAAACACAATCAAGAGTGGTGCAACAAATAGACAGATATCCAGTCGTATTATTCACGCCCACCAACTATGACAGGCCAATAATCACGGCCGGAGTTTTCAAGGATTCTGTATACATGTACAGATTAATAAAAGCCATCGCTTCTTTCGACAACTGATGGTTATGAAACCACAAAATAATAGCACTGGTTGGCATAAAGTCTCCAGATGATCCTGCATGTTTGTACAAATGCTTGAATGATGATAAAACATGAAGAAAACTTACGGTTTAATTTGTTGACTGTGAGTGCATGGTCGCTGAACTCAATGAATCACAGTTTTAGAAAAGTTTGTATATAATTTGTATACAGTATTTATACAATGAACATACAATGTAAATATGTAATGTGTATACAAAATGGGAATGTCCATTTTGTGCTTAGCCCCCTGGCTGGCTAACCATAATTTCATATGACCATGTACATGTACACATGTAGCACACATGTAGTTCACCAACACATCCAAGGGATCGTTTTGAAAGAACTTTTTTTCTGTACAGGAGTTGTTACCAGTAGTACTGGTATATTGCTATTTATTTCAGACACTAAAAAGTACACAAATTAATATAGGCCCTAAGCTTTTAAAAACCCCAAAAGTTTTCCACAAAATGTTCAGTGCATTCTTGGTTAGGAGAGCAAAATGGTCGGCCACAAGAAAAACAGTTCTTCTTAACTCCTCTTTACCTGCGCCTCATCCTCCAGATTTAAAGATCCCCATTTTCTTCACAGTTTATTATACATGTAGAACACGGAGAACAACATGTGTGTTTAGAAGGGCGGCATCTTTTATCTTCGAAAAGTCTTTGTATCAAGTTCTAATTAATCACTGTCAGGGGACGGACTGGGTCTATTTTTAGCTTTCTTAATCCCACCACCCCTGGATGCTACATCCTAGTCTTGAGTACCTAGTTGTTGCAGATACGTGCACTACATGTATATAAGACTCCAGTATTATAAGACTATATAGACTCCAGGATTATTATTATTCTCAACCATTATTGGATCTCTCTCTGGCAGCCAGGAGAAAAACAACCTTTGTCAAACATCCATGTAGGCCTACTGTATTTCCTCTAAGTTCTATTTTCTCTAAACCTTTCCTCAAGATTACTCCTCTTTACCTGTGCCTCATCCTCCAGATTTAAAGATCCCAATTTTCTTCACAGTTTATTATAAATACCCGGTAGAACATGAAGAACAACATGTATGTTTAGAAGGGCGGCATCTTTTAACTTCCAAAAGTCTTTGTATCACGTTCTAATTAATCACTGTCAGGGGGGGTTATTTTTTGTTTTAGCTTTCTCCATCCCACCACCCACTCTTCATTCTCATACATCCTACGGTAGTCTTGAGTACCTAATTGTTGGTAGGTACATGTACGTGACTAATTAGTGCAGATATATATAGACTCCAGGAATATTATTATTATTATTCTCAACCATTATTGGATCTCTCCTCTGCAGAGAAAAACAACCTTTTGTCAAATGTTTGGCTTTGTATTTCCTCCCTTTTCTATTTTTCTCTTCTCCTTTCCCCTCAAGATACTCCTCTTTACCTGTGCCTCATCCTCCAGATTTTTAGATCCCCAACTTCTTCACAGTTTATTATAAATACCCGGTAGAACATGAAGAAGTCTTTGTATCACGTTCTAATTAATCACTGTCAGGGGACAGACTGGGTCTATTTTTAGCTTTCTTAATCCCACCACCCCTGGATGCCATCTTCCACCCGTTCTACTAGTCTCAACCATTAAGGATCTCCCTCTGGCAGTCAGGAGAAAAACAACTTTTTAAAAACCCCGATGGCTTATTTTTATTGATTCGTGAGAGGGCACTGACCGATAGGGAGAGAAGACAGTATGGAGAGTGGGCGCATGGAGATTATGACTTAAAAGAATGCGACTTTTTAACACCTGTGTGGAATGTGCACAGACCAAGCATACCTGAATGGATACATTGAATACTGTAGCTTTGTATCATGGAGCAAATACAAGGAGAAAAGGGCATTTTGCAAAGGCTGACATCATCAGAGGTATAAGGTTGCACCAAGGTTGCAACATACAGCACGAGTGTACATACATTTGTATCAAAAGTAATACAATGAAGGAAACCTGTAAATTAATTAACCCTCCTGCTATTTTAACAGTCACAGAGTCAAAATGTCTATCCACTTCCCCTGCTATACTTTTAACACAGGCTAGTCACTAGCCTTTCGCCAAGGCCATCGTGGCTAAACTTGCCGCATCAGACAACAGGATGTTTTCACACTTGCTGCTTTGTAAAATAAAAGGGGGAGGTGACTTCAAAATTCAGTCAGAATGCATCCAACATATGCATCTAATTGTCATATTTCTGAAGAGGGCAAACTTTCCATGAATTTCTTGTAAGCAAGCCTAAACATTTCTATATGATTTCAACAAGTCTCAACGAAATATTCCATTAAACAAGAATTTTAAGTTAAATTTTAGATTATTTGCCCACGCATCAGTTCATTTTAAAACCTAGTTTTAATTTGATTATATAACTGTGAGACTTTTGTGAATGGGGAGAAAAAAAAAACATAACCTGTTAGCTACCTTATCTCCTTCCCCTAAAAAGAAGGAAAGAGGGGGTCAAGCTGTCTATAGATTTATATGAACTAGTGGTGAGTTTTTCAATGTTATAGCCATGGTTATAGCAACAGTAAATTCAATGATCAATTGGACTTCAAATTCATAATGCAATGAGATGATGTATTTATAGGAGCCCAAGATACTAACATTTTCCATTTTGGTGAATACCCATTGCTGGCCCTACTATACCGGTATATGCTACTCCCTATATGATTACGCAAAGAGTAAAAGCTCAAGCCACAAATATGTTTATCACTGTAGGGTGTAATTCCAAATTAAGGGATTTGTGCAAGCGCCACAATAGGATGGGCAGAGGTTGAACAAAGGAGAGATCAAACCTCTGGTACCTACAAAAGGCCGAGAGAGAATTGATCTAGGGGAGGACTGGAGGTGACACAAAGCCATGGGGGGATCGATACAGGGCCAATGGGGATCTGAATGGGGGTAAAGATAGGGTCGGTTACAGGTGATAGACTTGCAGGGGGTCATTAAGTGTAGCTTCTGGCCACATGAACTGCTCTGTGACATTTGCTGACTTTCAAACCTGGACTTTTTCCAAAACAAATCTTGCCAATTATATTTCTACACAATTAAGTATATAATTGTTACTATTTGTCACATGTCTCGCACTGATACCATTTTAACTAGGTCCAAATTTAGACGTGCATTTTGAGTTCAGTTGTCAGCCAATGTTACAAAACAGTCTTCTCTTCATTACAAGAATGTGAAACAGGCCTAAATAGGAACAAATAATTCACTGAACCAGTGCGCGTTGGAGGACGTGTAGCGCAAAGGTTTTGCAGTATTCGGAACGGATGATTGATAAAAACGCATCGAGCGATGCCGGAAATATCTGTCAGTGACCCGCTCGCAGCGAGTGAGGCCAGAAATATGAGCGTGCTGTCCGAGGGTGATGGCTTCAACCCACCTGGCTGGAGGTCGAGTGAAAAATAATCCCGCGCCTCGTTCCGTTCTTGTCAAAATAATCCCGGCGTGAACTGGTTAATTGTTGGCATCACAGAAAAGAAACCTAAAAGTAGCAAGTTAGACATTTTTGATGGAGTTTCAGGGAAATAAATAAGGATGTTTCTACTGTTAAAGTTATCTAACTTTCAAAGTCTTGAAGGCCTTTTTGACAAAGATCCCCAAACTGTAATCACTATTCCATGCTGAACTGATGATGTGAAATAAGGGCCTAAACTGATTGAAATTCCTTAACAATACAAAGCCTGTCATACCATTGGAGCAAATACTGAGGATGAATCGCAGAACCACTTAACCTAGAGAGCTGTCTTAGCTGCATATTGGTCTAGATTTGTTTTTACATCATGGACAATGTGATTTAATTTTTTTTAAAGAGAAACATTTTCTCTCTAACCTTCTCAACAAAACACTGACCCTCAAAGTATCACCTCTAAAGCTTCAAGTTCCAAGTTTGATCCCATTTGCACAACCTTTCTTAAGAACCCAAAGTCCTTTTCAGAACACGGATCAGCACTGCACGCAAACACAAACTTTTGAATACCATCATGAACCAAAGTTTTGTGGTTCGAAGGCAAAAGATGAGCTATTCATTGTGTTTCTGAGATCATGGTCTTGAAGATTCCCATGGTCTTACAACACAGAAGAAAAACACTGATGCCCCGCACACTTATGTACTGGGCTGTGCATGTGAAGGAAATTCTTACATCAATCCTAAACTCTCTGAACTCTTCTAACCCTCCCTTTGTATGTTTTTTATTATTTATATTCCCTTCCCCAATCCAAATTCCCCGGCGTGTATATGCTGAGCTGTATGCCTGCATGTTTATTCCTCATTTCTTGCAACATTTTTCTTTTTAAATCTCCTGGTGGATTCTGAAGAATTTGGAAGGGCTTGTGGTTAAATCCGTTCGACTTTGTTAAGAAAAATATAGCCCCCCCCCCCAAATAAAATGGGTATCATTGACCCCTTTCTCAAACAGCTTCCAAAATAAACCAATTTTAAAAAGTACAATCCGTCAAGGGAGGGGGGGGGGCTGAAATACACCAATTTACAACATAGAGTGGGGATTGCCTAGCTGTGCCAAGGGAAATTTAGAGTGAACCTACATGCACTTTGAAAAATGAGCCACCTTTTGACATCGCTCGAATGAATTTGAGAGCAAAATTGGGACTTGATTTATGGTAAATACCTCTGCTTGTTTCACCGAGTGCCCTTTAGAAGTGAGGGTCCTTTTTTCTGTTTTATTGCACTACTATCTGGAGTTACGTGTATGTTGGTTCCTACCCGGGTAATTCTGTGCCACATGAAACAGCATGCTAGTTCAAAGCCACTTAATAATGATTTTTTGTTCAATTCAACAATAGACCGAAAAACAAATCCACAACTGTAAATATATATTTTTTAAAAGACAGCCAGCAATTTTAAAGTATTTAAAAAATAAATGGTCTACATTAACTTGTAATACTGCACAACTTTGCTTATTAGACCCTGAAAAAAATGTCTTTTGTCAGCTCAGCTGTCAACACAGACAAAATGTCCCGAAGATTTTCAAGATACGGCTTTTACATGCATAATGTTTGCCTAACGAGTTACCAATGTCTTTGAGTGTTCCAAATATAGTCGGTCAACAACTTATCAGACATTTTAAGGGAGAATAAAAGCTTGCGTGTGGACATTTTTTTCCCGAGGCTTGGAACAATATGAAGTTCCCGAATCACGACACAAAGGCAAGACAATGGGTTGACAGTGAGCGGTTAACCTGTGTCAATTTGCTTTGCTGGGGGCTCGGAATGTGTACAGGTGGGGCTTTTTTGATTTCCCCTGGGGAAGTTGATTTTGATTTTGAGTGGCGTACCGTAGCGATTGGCCATTTCGAAGAAGAGTTTAATCGTGGTTGGAATGATGACATTATTGTAAGGCTACCTGCATGTTGGTTCATGAGAGAGCACACAACCATCCACACAATGTATCAAAAAGTTTCATTCAAACTTTACTTTTTCAAAAACATACACTGGAGTTGTGGTTGGAGAAAGACAGATCGTGGTTTGGATTTCGAAAATGAGTTTAAAATTAGACCATCTGACGCGAAGAAACAATTGCTGATACACGTGTACACACGTAAGTGTCAGAAAATATACTCGGATCAAAAATGTGTCTCACTACAATCACAGCACAAGGAAACAGGCTAAGAACTCCAGTACAGTCACTCAGTCAACTTTTTCCCCAGCATTTTAGTCAATTTAATAAACTGCAGTCCAAACCCTGAAAAGTAAATCCTTACCTTTGATGAGAAGTCATGCAGTGACACAGCTCAAAATCAACTGGCGAGAAGTCACTCTGTTACTAGCTCTGAAACTGCTGATTGTACAGCAACTGTGAGATGAAATGTGAGCTCAACCACCAATTTTTTTAGACAATCTTCCACCGACTCCAACAAAGCAGGCAACAACTACCCACAAGAGACTTCAGCACCATTTGAGAAATTTGTTCTGTTACATTGTATAGTCTCCGAGAGACTCTCTTAACTCCTTGGAGTGTGCTCTCTCTGCCATAAACTGTAATTGAAAACAGTGCAACGGGCACGCTAACTGTAAAATAAATGGCCCACAGAGTTTTTCACAATACCTCCAGCGGCTGTTGAAGCACACAGCTAGAATCCAGTCAGCATTTTCAGACAAAAAATTAAGTAATTTCATTCCAGAAAATGTCAAATTCTAAACTGAAGAGAATTTTAGTCTTGCTACCGGTACGTGTAGGACGTCAGTTTTCAACTGCGCAATCTTGTCCGAAGGTAAAATTCTGGGAGTTACCAGCCGCTGTGTCACCCAAAAATGAAAAATGACTTTTGATGACTCAATCTTTCTTTCTTCACGTTCAATGGCTCCATGCTCCGCCGACAAGGTAATCCAAACAGCGGCGTGTCAAAGTTGATGTTAACTGAGACTGCCCACCAGGGACAGCTTCTATTCACTGAATCATGTCAACTAAAGAATCTATTCAAACTGAATATAAAGCAAGCATTTCAGATGTATTGTGTTGCGAAATAATGGATGGAAACGTGCCTACGACAACCCCCTGACCTAAAAAAGGAGTGTTTCATACAATGTAGGAAATTAAATACCAGCATGTTCAGGTTCAACACAGATATGACCCCTTGTCATGTGTGTTGAAATGGTGTTGTTTCTATAGGCCTACTAATGAATTTCTTTCACAGTTAAACAAAAACAATATAGAGTTTGTTTTTAGAATTATACTATTCAGTATATTTCCTGACTTCTTTACTTGAATTTAATTTAAATAACAACTGTTAAGTGTTAAAGATGTTAAGGTATGCATGTACCGGTACATATCCGTGAATAGGCAGCATAAAAGTACACCACTCAGAAGATTGCTTAATGTAAAAAAAACGGAAAAATCAATTCACACATGTTTCGGCTTTTCAATAGCCTTCAAAAGCAGAACTGTTTCAATAATGATAAATTAGATGAAACCTGCAATCTACGTTTAAAAATCATGATCACGATTCCAAAAAATCCAATTCTATGGATGAATTCCAAAATCAAATGGATGGTTGAAAAAAATTCAGTTAACTTTTATTCTAAGATTTTACTTCAAACACATTCCTACTGTAACTTGCCCTACTGGGTTCGAGGTTCGAAGTACCACATAAATTCCATCAGTATCTGTCGGCAAACATCAAATTAGTTACTGTTCAAATAAGCAAATAAGCAACAACAAAAGAACTGGGAAATTTGTCAGTGAACCTGGGGAAAAACATTCTGCGCAGACACCTAGGAACCAAACCTCCGCTGTGTAAAGAAGTGTTTTCTTCATTTTTATTGAGCCTAAGAGGTTGAATCAATGGCCCCTGCTTCTTTGTTGCGCCGGGTTTGCCAAAGGCACGGCGAGTTTTGACAAGCGATTGATTTTCACGCCGCCTTGCTTGTGAGGTATGGCATTTTGTAAATCGGGTTGAACGGTAGGCTAATATCACCTCAACTGCAAATTTTGTGCAAACAATTTGTGTAATTAAAAGGAATAGTTTCTTTGGGCCCGTGTGGGAGAATAAAAAAAGGGAAAGGCCTTTAATGACATTGAAAACCTTGGATTTAAGTATGGGTGAAAAAAAAGGTTGAATTTTATTTTACAATTTTGTAAATTGATACATGGCCTAAAGACTGGAAACCCTTTGCCATACATTATCATCACAAAAAAATTACAAATCCCAACAAGTCTTAACAAACAAAGCATTATAGGCAATCATTTACTTTGAAGGAACATTTCACAGCTTTATATTTTCAAATTTTTCAAAGTCCTCTCTGTGATACTCTATATCAAGAGATTATTCTGAAGGTAGCCAAAACTCATTTCAATACATGACATTGACATTATCTATGCAAGCATTGCCTGTCCAAGGTTCATGATAACATGATTTTAAAAAGGAATCTGCTTGTAAACATATTCCTACCGAAGTCCTTTTCACATTCTTGCCTTTGATAGGGCCTACTCTTCAATGTTCTCGAACCATTTGTTCCATCCATGTTACCAGTTTATCTCAACAACTTCTACTTAGCCACTGTGTGCACAGTGATTAGCCCTAATTAGGTTATCAGTAGCTTATCAGTCAAGTTGACCAGAGGTTTTATTTACAGCCTCCTCAGCAGGTTCTTTGTGTTGTCTGGCTGCTGATTTACCCAGTCCTGAATTTAATTCAAGGTGGATTTTTGTTTGGATTGTTGACATTTGATATGAAATGAAGGGCTGCCTTGGAGACTAATGCAAATAGTTGGTTCATAGTTTCAGATTCTTGTTCTTTTTGTAGCAGGCGGATATCGCTTGCTATGCTATAAACAACATATTCCGTAGAAATCTGTTCTGAATAGAACAGTTTAATATTAGAAAATCATTCATTCGTAAAACAAGTTTCTTTTTGCATCAAGGTTTTTTATGCAAATCATGCTCTTGGTATTTACAGTGTATATTTTTTTTTAGTTAAAAATAAAATTAGCGGTGGGATTTAAATCCAGACTTCTTAAAATTCGGTTTGAATTCCACTACTCGGTTCCGAGTTTGGAAACCGAATATTTGAAACCAATCATAAAAAAATTAAACCTTCCATTTTTTATGACACAGGCTAAAGAAAATAACTGGCACATTCCCCAATTTGCTCCATTACATGGTCTCTGATTGTAACTGCATTCACTTTTCAGTGGCCTTCTTGGTCTGTGAATAGCCTGCCCATTTGACTTAAATCAGAGTTCCCACCCATTTTTTTTCAACATTACAGCTCTGGAGTGTTTTTGTAAAGGCCCAGTGGTCATTGAATCCTGCAAACTATACCCAGTCATTGGGAGGGCATTTCTTGCGGCACTCGTCACTTTTTGATGGCATGACTGTGAGCTGGATGAGCACTTCCAGTGAAATCAGATAACCGTTATTTGGTTTGAAAAAAATTAGGATATAACCCGATTTTGAAATCTCCAATTTCTCCCACCACTAGCAAACACAACTTCTCCTCCATCCGCCTCTTTGTAAAACAACATTCAACAAATTACTCAGTTATCTTGACGTCAACAAAAAAACTTTTAAGGCTGAACATAAGCTCGTCTTCACTCCATCTTCATTAAGTATTAATTGAGAGGGAACAAAAACTCTAACAGCTTAAATCCTATTTACTACATACCAATGGGTTAGGGAGAAAAATCAATGAAAAGGCCAAAAAGAAAAACACCTTTTGTGTTTAAGAAGGTATTGGATTGCAGAGAACAAAGGAGTATTTATCTAACCTTCACCTCAGGGTGAAATAGGGGGATCAATTTGGGCCCAGGAGAGGGGTAATCATCTCATTAGTTGGGTTCCAGATAGAGAGAACAAGTTTAGGCCCGACAACTGACATTGCAGATAATTACAACTGACAGTAATTCATTATTTTTTCGCTCCTTGTCCAGTAAGGGAAAGGATAAATGGTTCAGGCCAAGCATATTTCAGAATCGTCTCAACTTTTTGAAAGAGGACCAGGTTTAGCTTTCATTTAAAACTTAAAGGTCTGTGGTTTGGGGAAATTACATGAATGTTATGCCCAACTCACACAACTTTTCAGTTACCATATTTTAGAAATTATATATCTTCAAAAGTTATTCAGATAATATGAATGTTAATTTTATTCGTTGATTTTCAATATCAGAAGTTTTTAACACTTTTTCAAATTCTGAGTAAACCTCTGGTAGCTAACTTTATTCAGTTAATTTGAATTTATTCTGTTAATAATTGCTATAGTAACTTTTTCCTCATATGATGGATCTGTACTGAAAGTCTGTGTAAAAACCGTGGTTATGGATAAGAAGCAACATATTTTTTCAGAACATGGTGAAAGAAGTACTATATAAAGCAACCAAACTTAGTAAATTTTAGTGCAAAATTAAAAACAAAAATTTAAAAAGTGACCAATTAAAGTTGCTCAAATCTTAATGTGGATATTGACGAAGCATTACGTTTAAGCTTAAATTTTTATCATGAATTAAAATCATAATTTATATAATTAATTTTTGAGTTTGTATATTAACTTACTGTCAGACGATTTCCATTTGGTAGCCAGGTGAAGACTTGAATTCCTTGATTCAGAGGCGGGTCCCTCATCTGAACGGGTCCAAATCGGACGTTCTTCTCAGAGCAACTATGCCTTCTGGTCCTGGGTGAGTTACTGTAAATCTCCACGTCTCCAGAGTCAAAGCTCTCCACCGAACTCCAGATGTCATCCTCATTTTCCTCATCCTCGAAAAACGTGAAATCGCTGGTCAAATTCTGAGTCTGAGATAGAGAGGAGCGTCGTGTTTTCGAGGGAGAAGTCTCTGGAATTGTCTTCAAGATTGGATTTGGAGTGGTTTTGTAACTTGGAAGGCCTCCTGATGGATCGGAGTAGGACCGGAGGCGTCTTTGAGGTTGCTCCTCCTCATCCTCATTATTGGGAGGAGTTTTTGGATGTTGGTTGGCCTTGGACTCCACTATCGCCTTGAGATAGGCTTGGAAGTCGGTAGAGCACTCTTTTGGACCGGTCTCACCAGGATGTGCAAAACTTGCCGACCGCTTTCGCATACCCTGGAAAAATCCTTTCTTTTTTATACTTCTTGAGGCCATTACTCAGCAGCTTACATTCTCCAGAATGATGAAGAACTCATAGCGTCTTAAACCAGTCATTGAAATCGCCGTAATGCGTGAAAAAGACGAACTCAACGTACAGACTCAACGCCGAGGTGCGACACTAACGACATCGACACACCACACACACCGTAACCCCAACGAAGCCAGGCCCAGGCCACGTACACCAGCAAACTAGCGGCAACTTTTAAACTCCTCAAAGTATCATGCCCCTTTCCACAAAAACATTCTTGCATTGCAGTGAAGAAATCATTTAATGAATTCTCTCCACGTTGAAATTTAGAATAATACTGAAACTTACGAAATGGCAGGATGTGGTTGGAAAACAGAAAATGTTGACGCGTAAACTGCACTCTGCGCGTGTAAAAATTGAAATTTTGTTTTTCTCGCTTCGCTGGTTTCGATCGATTTGACACATTATTAGTGGCGATGCGTGTTTGTATCATTGGTTTGTATACATGTTTGTGCATTGGGGGGCCAGGGATAATATTGAGGGCGCTGTTGCAAAAGTTAATAGACTAGCAGGCGACAACCGAATCCTAAAGCGACTGAGTCCTGCCACCGGGAGTCCATTGAAGATCGGACTGAGTCTTAAACATCGAAGACAAATGGTGACAAAATGCCAAAACATTTCCCTGCCGATTGTACAATATCAGACTTACTTTTGTTTTCAAATTGAAACAGGACTAAAAAGTGCGTTTGAAGGCGGCATAATGTCCGGGTGTGACGGGGTCTCACAGTGAGTGCCGATCTTGCCGATCGGCCTTTTTCTTAAAGGAACATGCCGATCATATTAGATCGGACCTACTTAATTTTTCAAAATCGAAGCTAATAAGTCTGTCAACCCTCAAGAATTACCGATTAAACTAAAGACTTAAGAAAAAAATGAAAGGTCTCATATTGTCGTAAGTGTCCCTGCCGATCGTTGTACATCGAGATACTATTTAAAGTTCTATAGGCCTACAGGGCTGAAGAGGACGGGGAAATAATGTCACAAGTTAATTCAGCACATGTAACTGCCGATCACCACTTTAAAATCCAAGCTTAGGTTGAAAACATGACTTTCAGATTACATAGCGTTACAGATTTCCGTGCCGATTTATATCGGACTTCCTCAAAACAAAATTCCAAAATAGGGCTGCAAATATTAATTTGAATGTTACATCATGTCCTTGCTGATCATTAGGCCAAAAAAAACAAATTATGGAGGACGCAGTACATGACCACACCAACAAAGCAAAAACACACCCCCACCTTGCAATCCAAGCTCAGAAAAAAAGAAAAAAGAAAAAAAAAAAAAAAAAGCAAGCCGCGTGTCAATCAATTCCGGAACTTTGGTCTGACCAGGGACCGAATATTTTTTTTTGGCTGTAAAAATATATATCTGAACTTCACACAAATCATGTCCCTGCCGATCGTTGCAGATCTGACTTAATTTAGGTTATAAAGGCAGTATCTAGCTTTTGATATTTTTCTCCGGACACAATAACCACACCTATTTTATTCGCACGTGCCAACACAAAATCGCACGTTCCAGACTTGTTCGTCATATTTTACTTCAGATTTAGCTTTGATTCATCAGTTATTTTCCCCCCAGGAGAAACATGTTTACTGGGTCAGCCGATCATAAAAAGCACCTGGCCACCAGTGGCCGCATTCCAAAGTCTTTTGAAAAACTTTCTGGGATTAACTGACCCTGTAGCCACGCCTACTATTTATTCGCACATACCAAAACAAAGTCATCGCACGTGTCTGACTTTTATGCAAATTAATCTTACAATTTCAAAGCTCCATCTTTGGGATCAATGGAACATGTAGCTACATTTTATTCAAACGTGCCAACACAATGTCATCGCACATTCCAGACTTTTTCGTAAATACTTGCAAAATTAACATGACCTGTAACCACGCCTACTATTTTATCATGTCATTCGCACGTGCCGACACAATATCATCACGCGTACCAGACTAATTCATATGCAAATTACCTTGAAAAAAAAAGATCTAGAGTTAGCTTTTGGTATTCTACACAATGCCCGAAGCCCAGGGTTCATCTTAACTTTTTGTCAGCCAGCCGGGCATTTTCACTAGCCCGCATATTTTTTTTGTTTATTATAGATTGTCTCATAAACAAAAATGTGCACTAGACGTGTATCCTGAGGCAATCTTGTCAGTGTTTTCAATTTAAACAGAATGTAATATTTTAACCCTAAACAGCTAATGAAATTAGACACAAATTGATACAGGTTTGCTTTCTGAATTTAATTAGTTCTTGCTGTCCTTTCGAGTTTTGTCTTTGCCGTAGACCAATGATTTCTTACTTAAAGAATACTTCGACTATATAGCCCGCCGCTATTTTGACTAGCATTAATTGGCAAATGCAATGCAAATGACAACGTTTAGAAATGGAGCTCGTGGCGCTTGGCTTCAACTTAACACAGCCACAAAATAAGGGGCATTGCAGGTTTAAATGAAGTTGCATTTACATTGAAAATAATTCTGATAAAATACTATTGTTAAGTTCAAGTTTTGGCAACACAAAAAAAACCCCCAAGATTCACTCACCTCGGGCCTGTTTACTTTAAAAGACTTACCCCTGACTACTCCCGTTGCATTCTTGTATAAAGCTCGAGTATCGTCCAAAATCGTGACAGAACAGGAGTTCACACAAGTCCACCATTTTCTTTATCGGTTCAGTCACAGAGTTGAGGTTCAAGCTGTTCAGTAAGTCTACTCTGTTTCAAGTTCTATCCAAGTTCAATTCAAGTTCAGTTTTACCCAAATAATGACGCCTAATAAAACCTATACTTTGGACTCGGAGCTTGAAATTTGTAAACGTGCCGACTCACCAGGCCAGGCAGGAGTCTCCGCTGGGAGAAATTTGTGCCGATGTGGCTTGGCCTGCTGCGGCGGTCTGTGAGTGGTCTGTCGGACTAAGATGACTTGAGTTTGAGGGTTGAGCTAGCGGAGAAAAGCAGTCAGTTAAGAAAAGACAAAATGGAGGATGTCAATGCGAATTTAATGACGGATTCGAAGACATGTTTTTGCACCATGATGCAAACATTCGCCCGAGATATGAGGCAAGCTCTCTGAGGTCCTCTCCCGTTGGAATTCGTCTGCAGAGTGAGATATGAGTAAAACGACGGGTAGGTTTGTTTTTGAACCCGCACGGTGATAGTCTTCTGGGTTGAGCGCCCAGATTGTATTTCTCCGCTCATCGTATTTTAACGACATTTTTGTCTTTCAAGTGTACATATTGGATCAGTAATAAAATACATTAATACGTAAAGTCATAAATGCAGTCATGAATGAGAAAAAAGGGAAATACCTGGCAGAAAATATCCTTTTGATCAAGGTGGAGGCCTACTTTTTCAGAAATGAGAATCAGACGACGGGAGACTAGTGACGTAATGCGAACGGGCAATTCCAATTGGTCAGAAGTGTGAGGAGCGACAGCAGCTCGTCGATCTGATCAATTTGATTGGATTAAAGCAGTATCTCATTTAAATGAAAATGCGGCAGACGAAAACAGGTGATAAAGTTGGCACTGATTTTGGCGGGCAGAGAAACTTGACTCGGAACCGGTTTCAACCGGCTCCATCCAGTTAGTTCCATAGACTTGTCCAGTCGCAGCATTTTAGTCAGAAAAATTGCACTGGACGTTTGAATGGTAATGAGATTGAAGGAAAACTGCATGTGATATTTTATCCATGTCAAAAATTCAACCAAATTAATCAAAGTTTTGTTTATAAAAAAACGACCAAGATTAGAAACATGTTCTAGGTCCCATCTGGCTAGGGAAGTCAAATTATGCATAAATTTCAGGGAATTACTTAGGGACCGTATAAAGTTCACTGTAGCTGTATTGTCGCAAAGAAAATTGTGGATTCTGAGTGGATGTGGGGGATTTTTGTTCATGAAAAAAAAAATATTAAAAGGGAAAAGGAATCTAATAAAAAGGAATAAAAACCCAATGTGGAAAATTTGTTGAAAGTTTTGAGCACTTTAGGTTGCCTTCTTATAAGTCCTTTTCTTTCCACTGTAAAGACACTTTGATTCATAGCCCATTATTTTTTTTTATTGAGAGCACTGTGATACATATATAAACCAAAATATTATTTGGGAAGTGGTAATATGGGAGAAGTTGTCTTAAATTCTTCCCGAATACATACCCACCCCATTAATCTTGTAATTTACTTTTTATCATAAATGTTTTTAAAGGGTTGTTCCGTCAGATTTTGCATGAGTGGCGCCCTCAACTTTAATTACTTGTGTAGGGCATGCACTGAATGAATAATGTAAACAATGAAAATGCGTCAGCTGTGTGGCGCCAGACTATTATGTTTTGCAGTATGCTATTATGGTCAACAAAACGAAGGGCACCAGACCTATGACAAGGGTGCGTCTATGGTGGCTAAAATGGCAGCGGAGGAGAAAGCTGGCGAGAATTCTACGCCAGAAAGTGAGGAAACTATCGACGAAGATTACGATTTCAGCGAAACCGAAGACATTTACGAGGTAGAGAAGATCCTGGGCGTGACCAAGCATGAGGTGAGTTGGCATGGCATTCCGTTTTTACAATGATTTTCCCGGGTGAAAATGTCGTGAATCTTGGCCGTGTCTGTGTCGCTGCCGCGCCGGCCGGCCGGTTGTCTTTCCAAGGATGTGGTCAGCTGAAGGCCGGTCATTGTACGTGTACGTGTATTTGCTCACCGAAAGGTGTTTGCTTTTTTGTACGGGCGGGAAGGGGAAATAAACAATGAAGAGTTCGGGCCTGACTTAGCTATTTAACAGGAAGGAAGAATGCACTTTATTTAGTGTGAAATACTGAAGAACTGTATGGCCAACGCCGGTTTTCTTTTCATCATGTTCTAGCCCTAGAGTACAGCCCCATAAATGTGGCCAATTTACTGGACTACCTCCGTTATTAAATGCCACACTTGGAACATGCACAAAAACATGTAGAACTTTGTCAAATTTTGATTTTCACTTACATTTAGGCTTAGTTTGTAGTTTATTTTTGCTTTAGAAGCATACTTCTATACTCACCCTCTTTATACTAGGCTAATCAGAAAGTGCTGCCTTTTTCAGATGTCTATTTACTATTTTTAGTGAAATTTTGTGTTGAAATTTTGATACGCAAACGTGTGCAATTGTTCCATCCATTTCATTGCTGTTCCGTTGAGAGCTTGTGTGACGTCACTGTCGTCGATCGAAGAAAAGCAAGTCGCACTTTATCAACGACTGTTTTCGTGTAATGATACGTGCTCCGATCTGCGCCAGTATGGGCTTTGAATACACCCAAGACGGCAGACGGCAGAAACGTACACCTTCTAAACAAATAACGACAGATACCCACATGAAACTTGTCTCAAAGTTTACATCGCAACTAATAATATACTGACAAATGAAAATCCCATTGTTATTGTTGTTTTTTTCTTCTGAAATTGAATTCAAAACACATGCAAAATATATGCCATTTTGTCCCCCTGACACACTAATTCCCCTTTGAACTCACCCAAACCTTGTCAGGCATAACCACTACACAGTTCGTTGAAGAAAATAACGATCCATGATGAAGATTCAGTCTACAATTGCAGTGAAAAAGGAGGCATTAGACCAAAAAAAAAAAAAAATATTCGGTCTCTGGTCAGACCAAAGTTCCAGAATTGACGCGGCTAGTGTCTTTTTTTTTTGTTGCTTTTTTTCCCTTTTTTCTTCAAGCTTGGATTGTGCAGACAAGGTGGGTACTATTTTGCTTTTTTGGTGTCCTCATGTACATTGGTGTCCTCCATAATTTGCCTTCTTTCGATCATTTGCCTTGGTGCAATTTCCCATTCCTTGGTGCTCTTTGGTAAAAAAAATTGAGGAGGTGCGGAATAGAGGGCGCTGTTGGAGCTACCGTGGAACATTTTGGAAAAAAAAAAGATCGACGCGCATGATTAAAATCGACGCGCGCGCTGACCAGAGACCGACTTATTTTTTTTTTGGCCTTACTGACAGCCGATCAAATTGTGATTGCTGGCTAGAGATCACGTTGGGGTTTTGTTGGAATCAGGTCAACTCGGACCCAAACCAAGTCGGACCCATGCCAACTCGGACCCACGCCAACTCGGACCCACTACCAACTCGGACCCACTACCAACTCGGACCCACTACCAAGTCGGACCCACGACCAACTCGGACCCACTACCAACTCGGACCCACTACCAACTCGGACCCAAGCACGACCAACTCGGACCCAACAATGACTCAATCATTAGTTTCAGAGATTAATCATTATATTTATAAGTGATATTAATGTTAGTGCGTAGTGAAGATATTCTGTAATTATATTGGGCAGAATGAGGCTTTTAGTTTTGTTGTTTTCTTGTATTGCCGCTGTGTGGAGCGCTATTTTATGATGCGTACAGTAAATACTGTTGCTAGACGCTTATCGTTTTGAACGTCATGAAACTAAACGTGCTTAGCTTTTTGAAACCGTGACCTGTGAAGCTAAACCAAGAGATATTTTTAATTCACATGCTGGCTTTGAATTTTGTGGGATTTTTTTTATGAATCTGTTTAACTTTAAATAATTTTTTGATTTAACTTGTTTCCCTCGTGGCAATCATAGTGGAACATACAGGTAGCTACCTGTAAGGCCTTGAAGGGTAATCTTCCCAGAGCTCCAATACTCCTTTTTGATGATTGACATTGCATCTTTTTGTAGGGGATTAAACTTGATCATTTTTTAATTCACATGCTGGCTTTGAATTTTGTTGGTTTTTTTTACGAATCCGATTAACTTTTTATACTTTTTTGATTTAACTTTTTTGTTTAATATGGAACCTTCGTTTTTCTTGCAGTGTATGCAATGGTGTTCATGTGTGTTTTTTTTTTAAATAGAGATTAGAATAGACTTCATTTTTATATCTTATTTATTTTATTTATTTACTTACAATGTTTACTTATATTTATTGAGTTAATAATGTTATGTTTGAAAGTGTTTATGTTTTAATGCCATACTTTCAAATTTAATTTTTCTATGAAGATCTGTTCTTAATTTGTATACTCGTTACGTTGCAGTTTGGATTAAAAACGAAATAAATTGCTGTTAATTTTAGCAAGATGGTGTGAACGATGTCAATTAATATGTTTTAATGAAAATAAATAATTGGTTTAACTTTTAAAGCGCAATATGTTTTAATGGAAACAAATAAAAATAATAAATAATTAATTACACTTTTAAAGCGCATTTCAAATAGCATTTCAATGCGCTTTACAACGACAAAAAAGTTATACTGCTGCAATACAGATATGAGATAATTTACCTTACAATTACAATGAAAATGTATACTTAACAGCATCACTGTAAATTACAGTGATGCTGTTAAGTATAACAGATGAGAAGTGGACAAACTTTATGAAATGAATGATTGAAAACGATGTCGAATGATTGAAAACGATGGGTCCGAGTTGGTCATGCATGGGTCCGAGTTGGTAGTGGGTCCGAGTTGGTTGTGGGTCTGAGTTGGTAGTGGATCCGAGTTGGTTGTGGGTCCGAGTTGGTAGTGGGTCCGAGTTGGCATGGATCCGAGTTGGTAGTGGGTCCGAGTTGGCATGGGTCCGAGTTGGCTTGGGTCCGAGTTGGTTTGGGTCCGAGTTGGATCGAAACCGTTTTGTTTACAAACAAAATTTGCTTACTTACCATGCACTGGGCACGCACCAGTCAAACTTGCCAACTGGGCGCTGAAGCGCCCACCCGACGACTGCCTTAAATCATATGGCGATTGTGTAGTGTAGGGCCCCTCTCTAATTTTGATCAAATTAGAGTCAATGCTATTTTTTATCGTGAAACCTTTTTTTGGGTAATTTTAAACAATTTTTTTAGGGTAGAAATTGCACTTTTTCGTACGCGTTTATGGTTGGTGCCATGCAGTACGTTGCGGTGATCACCATCTATATTTTCCTGTTATGTTTTGTCATTGTCGTCATCACTTTGCCCCCAAATTTCCCTCAATAATTTAAAACCCTGCCCTCTATGACAAAACTGTTTGTTCTTAAAAGTCGTCAAAAACTAGTAGTTTGGTGTATAGTCAAATAACTTCAAAGTTGATTTTGTTTTCTTTATGGAACGGGGCACTACACTTCACATGATTGTTACATGTATTTAGGTGCACTTTCTGATCTAATAATACATGTAGTATAATAAAGTCAAGAAGGTCTGCATTGTGAAAGATTAATACAAACAGATGTTCATTTTTCACATAGTTTGAGAAATAATGAAATATGGTTTGTGTATTATGAGAGAATTGTACTAGGAGTATCGATTTAGTGATTTAAAAATCTTTGAATAAAACTGGTGTTGTATCTAAAAATGAATGTAATTTACTCAAGTACTGATCGTGTTTTTTTTTTAAATTAAAATTACAGAAGTTCTTATTACTTAGTTCAGCACAAGCCACATGAAAGGCCCCCCCCCTCCATAAAAAATACATGACATTTAAAAAAGGGTAGCTAGGAAGAAATGTTTTTGGGGAATTTTTTGTGTGTACGATCATACGGAGGCGTTTGCATGCATTCAAGGGTGAAAGGTAGTCATTCATGGTTTTGCTTTGTTTCTTCTCATTTTCCCATAAAACAATAATAGGTTAGGGGCTGTCAGAATTGGGTAGGTAGGGAAACCGGAAGCAGAACTATTTTTTTGGGCCTAATGTTATGTGTAGTGTATGTTTACAGCTTAAAAGTTTTGACAATGTTTTTACATAAATTGAGAACAATTCATTCTGCAGGATAATTTCAGCATTTTATTTCATTAAATATATTACGGTAAAGCACAGAGTACATGTAAGTGTTGTCCAACACTTACATTAATCCTCTGTAACTTGATGCTACGAGATCCATTGTTGATTGGTTCAAAAGCACTGTGCGATATTATTTACATACGGATTGGGTGTTTAGACCGAAACCAAATCATGGGTTTCCTTAGAAAAAAGACCCATCCTTGGTTTTGCTCCCACAAAACTGAACCTTTTCCATTGTCCTCTCGCTCTAGCTTTCTTCAGGCCTCTGATTTACTGTGCTCGTGCACGTAACCAGAAAAAAAAATATGAAACAAATTTTAACAAATAACTAAACTGAATACATGTAATTTTTGAAACGAACGTGCAGGCTTATGTAAAAGTTGAGAAATGTTAATTTTGTACAATATTAGCCTATCCACTCCGTTCACAAGTACCCCCTCACCAGCAAAGAAGGAACAGTTGGGGGTGACCGACCGACGCCATCTTGCCTGACTGCAATTTTGGCGCGAGGTACGTGTGGCTGTACCACTGCTTGTACATAGTACAAATCCCCTGGTGTACGTGCGTCACACACAAGGAACGGTGCGCATCAACCAGCTAAATGTCCCGCCCATGGGACGTCATTGCTAGGTAAAAGGGCGCCCTCTTTTTTAGCGCACGGAGCCCATATACAGTTAACTCTCGTCAATACAAACACCTTGAATACAAATTCTGATTAAATAGTAAACATAAAGACTTTGTTCCGACTGCATTTATGTGCATACGAATCTGACTGGCACTCCACTTAATACAAAATTCTGATATACATGTAACAAACAGTTTGGCTAGGTCCAGCTGAGTTTGTATTAATTAATGAGAGTCGTCTGTATACGTGTACAGTGTTCCATGTACAAACATGCAATATTTTTTTGGTGGAAACTGATGAATATAATGAGAATCAGTCCTGATTATGCTTAAAAAGTTCTGACAGATGGTATAATCCTGTGTTGACCTGGGGTGATATTTTTTTTTTAATTTTTGCATCAATTCACAATACACAGACGATTGTACTTGTGCTATACAGAGATGCACTGTAGCGTGTCACCTGTTTTGTTGAAAGTTGAAACACACATTGAATCAGACAAAACTACATGTACAGCTGTCCACAGTGTGCGCACAATAATGTAAAACCCAGTGTTGCAAGGGCTGAACCCCAGGGTATTTCTTCTGAAATTCCCCTTTTTATTTTGCCCATAGAGTTGGCTCTATTGTGGCAATTGAATCCAATTTACTCATGTGTAACTAAAAAGTTACGCCCAAATGTAGGTCGATTTCTACCGATTCTTCTATTTGATACTTCGGTGTTCACATCCTCAAGTTGGAATTATGAACTCTGGAACGTTTGCTGAGAGGGTGGGTAAATAGTTGGTTGACTCTGTTGCTCTTGGATGTTTTTTTTTAAAGACAATTTGACTAAGGTCGTTGCCTGTATTAGTCATCATGGACCTCCAATTTGAGGGTTTTGTGTGGATTTGAAAGCTCTCCTCAGTTATGTCTGTCGCTGGTTTGTGCCCATTGTTCCCCTAATCCAGCTGGTCCCTTCTGGTTAGTGTTGTGGAGCTGCCGGGGCAGTCGAGGGCACACTCAACAAGATGGATCGCCGTCAGAGTTGGGAACTTTGGCACTTCTGAACGCATCTCGCGCGCATGTGTTACAGGAGAAAGCAGTGTTAAAATGGCCTAGCGACCTGTTCAAAAGTTTTTCCGGATAAACCTTTAAGAAGAAAAAAACAATTTCTCCTTCCTGTTGCATCTCCAGGGGAAGCCCTTGTACCGGGTGCGTTGGCAAGGCTACGGACCAGAGGAAGACACTTGGGAGCCCAGGGAGAACCTTCTGACCTGCGAGGATCTCGTGGAAGAGTTCATTGAGAAGCAGAAGCAACGCAAGCAGAAGATCAGCCAGAACCTAGCCAAGAGAGACAAGGTAATTAAACCCATCAGTTGAGGCTCTTTAATAGGCCCCCCAAAAAAGTCTCCGGTTTCTGGTATGGAGCCTGCCCAAAAAGTGGTGCGGTGACGCGGCTTTTTTTTTTTTACCTGACTTTTTTGCTTCAAATGTCGGCTGATGACTGCAAATGGTGCCCGACTAAACTTAGTGCAAATATATGGGAGTCGAGAGAGGCCACATAAAGCTTATTCTTGATCATAACCCCATCTAAAAACACGTTCAAATTGTGCAGCAGCAGGATTCCAGTCAAACCGGTGAGTTTGGCGGTTTTGAGACATCATCTTTCATTGAAAAAAAAACTTTTTCATTTTGCCGACGCGCATGGCTACGGCGACGCGCGCGCATACCAGAAACCGGAGACTTTTTTTGTTGGCCTAAGCCTTTTCACACTAGACAAATCTCGGGGTTGACGCGGGGTTGACGCAGGATTGAACACCTCCAGCATTTCACACTTGAAAATTGTCAACCCTGCTGAGATATCCCTTTTCACACTAGAGCTTCTCAACCCGGGTTGAACTCAACCCTGGGTGAACCCAGTGCCGCCCCGGGTTGAGTTTTTTAATTGTTCAACCCTGCATTCAACCCCGCATCGTTTCACACTTGTTTCATGCAAATCAAGCTTATCATGCTCAGTTATTACTACTGTTTTGAACCCTGGCAAGAATTTCAACCTGGGTTGAAAATCTCAACCCTGGTCTGGAGCAGGGTTGAGTTCAACCCGTGGCGAAATCGATCTTGGGGTTGACGCAGGGCTAACGCAGGGTTGAAATTCTTCAAGTGTGAAACGACGCATGTTTTCCACCCTGCGTCAACCCCGAGATTTGTCCAGTGTGAAAAGGGCTGTAATATTTGATGGATTTCACCCCAAGTTGAACTCAACCGCTCCAGACCAGGGTGGAGATTTTCAACCTGGGTTGAAAGTCTGACCAGGGTTCAAAACAGTAGCAACTGAGCGAAATAAGCTCGGTTTGCACGAAACAAGTTTGAAAAGATGCGGGGTTGAACGCGGGGTTGAAAAATACAAAACTCAACCCGGGACGGCACTGGGTTTCGCCCAGGGTTGAGTTCAACCCAGGTTGAGAGGCTCTAGTGTGAAAAGGCCTCATCATCATATTCATAGTTATCCAAAACCTCAGTTGTGGACCCCGAGATTTCAGGAACCCCATTCACAGTAGCAGGAATCAAACACAGCTTCTACCTGGGCCTAGTCTTCGTTTAAGGCTGACTTTGGATAATGTACCCCTAATGCATGCCAGTTCCTGAAAAGCCCAGCAAAGCCTTCCTTGCAATTGAGGGCATCTTCAACTTGAGAAATCAAATCCAGTCTTGACAACTTTGGCACACTCTGCAGGAAATTCTGAGTATAGACTAATCCGGCGACTGCCACTTTCTGAGGTGGCACCGGGATAATGCGAGTCGCGCTCAGGTAATACGCACGCACTTAGGGCTCCCTCGACCAATAGAGTTACCAAAATGCACGCGCGCCTTTACAGAACGCGTGCAGAATATGCGTGAGTTTGGCGCCACCGCAGTAACGGCTTCCTAATTCTGGTCGCTGGATTCCGCTGTACTTCACGCAAGCATCTCAAAAAAGTGTGCATGGATTGGGAATGTCATGTTTTGTGTAGAAAATTAACATCATTCATTTGCTAATGTTTGTTCTTGTCTGACACTCAGTAAACACACTGTAGCATACTGCATTTGATTTCAAAAGCTGGCTGCAAGGCTTTGTGTACAGTTTATTTGTAGGGTAAATAGATTTGATGTTTGGAACATTGAACAAAACCCCCCCAAAAAACACAAACAGCCAAAACATACCCAAAACAAGCAAACAAACACCCCCTTCCCCCCACACAGTAAAACCGAAACAGGATCTTCTGTCTTTGAAAATATTAAAGGGAAAATACAACATTTGCAAACATCAAAAAATAAAACTACCAAATCATTTTGAAATACCTTGCTGGACTGTTAGTGAATGACAGTGTAAAGCATCCTGTAAAATCATGGCACCTGGTATACTGTCATTTTCAAGAAAAGTGGTATTTTTTGTATCAATTTCCAACTCTGATCGGCCGACCAGCGTTGGAAAAAAAGCAATTTTTTTCAAATACTGCCTCCAGTTGACCATCGCACTTGTTTGCAATCGATTACACACCTATGAACGGGTACAAGCCAGCTAGACTGGTTCCCTGACCTTACAATTCCCCAATGTATGTAAACTGCTCTGTTTCTTCTTAAATAGAGTCAGTGAACCAGACTACAGGAAAATGATTGTTTTTCTTGGTTTTTATAGCATTTTCGAACCCAAAACCTCAAAAAAGTCAGTGTAACTATATTTGCTATATATTTCCAACCCCCCAATTCCATCCATTTCTGAAAATTACAGCAAAAGCAAATGATGTATATCCCCTTTAATTTACAAATGACTCCATTTGAAGCAAAGGAGTCCGGACTTAATATTTTAGTTTATGCGATACTCCATTTCATTTAGAGATCTTTGGCCTAATCTGCGTAATATTAAAGGGACTAGGTGCATATTGTTCAGTAGGAACGTAACAGGATTCACAAGAGAAAATTATATGTGATCTCATGGTCACTTGTCTACCAAAGTCTACCTGTGCATGTTTGTGTGTCTGTACAATTGAGGTGGCCTTGCAACAGGAAAGGCTGGGCCTGCAGCATAGAACTGAGTGTGTTCTTATTCCTCCATGGTCTGCCCGAGCCACAATACAAATTTTATACCGTACAATGTATGTCCAGATGAATTGTAATGTATTCATGAACATGTCATAGAAATGTTAAATTTACGAGGGGGTTACGTGTACACGTAGCTTGCCCATTCCCCAGATGCTGTCAAGAAATTTACTCGACGCAGCCAGAAATTTGACATCCAAAAAGATATAATGAGCAAGTTTCATGTAAATATTTTTGTATACTTGTAGGTTATTTTAAAGGGTCACTCTTTGCAGTGCAAGGCATTAAACTGGAGGTTTGCCTCAAGAATTTGGTTATAAATATATTTGTGATATTCTCCAACTTCGTTTGTTTTTATACCAATTTATACCATGTTTGTTTTGAATGCTATGAAAGGAATGCAAAATGTGTTTGATTACTAAAGTACCGGTACGTGTGTACTATAAAAACTTGTTATTTCAAAGGATCATGATGCACAGGATGCATGTGTTTTTCCTCAGTATAGTTTTGAACACAAAGGGCTTCACTGCTTAACGTTTCTTAATGGGCTATTTTTTACAATGTAATTTGACCATTTAAACACATGTGCCGGAATTTGTGTACGTGTATCGTTTCTGTTTTCACAACATGTACGTATGTAGGCCTACCGGTACGTAAAAGACATACTGTACATACGTGTACGGTATGCACATGTACACATTTAATTACATCAAATGTACTTACATAAAATGTAAGCACAGCACTAATTTGTTGGAGCTTGAACAATTCAAGTTAAAAATAAACGCATTAACCCATTTTCAGGGCCTTCAGGGTGACTACTGTTACTCAAAATTTAATTACTTACATGTAGGCTTTCAAATGAAATTTACAGTAGGGGCCTACATGTGTACATGTACATGTACATGTACATATGTGTTGTAAGTTTGTATGTGGACAGACACCCATGGTACTACACGTACATTTACGATATGTGTACATGTATCGTTTCATCATGCTCCCTCTGTGTACATGTAGGTACATGTACATGTACATGGTAGTACAAGTGTACATTGTACATGTACGTACATGTACATGTACGCATACACATTGCAGTGCCTCAGTCAGAACCATTCATACATGTACATTGTACATGTACCGGTATTGTATGTTTGCTCTACTGGTGTGAACTAAAAGGATAGTGTCATTAAAAGAGCCTGGTGTTGAGACTTTAGGCTACCACAGTTTATGATGCAGGCTATAGATGTACATACTATGTACATGCAGGGAACAGGGATTTGTTAAATGTAACTATATTTACTTGTACCTGTATGTAAGTTGTATGTACAGTATGCCTCCCAAGCCAATACACAGTGGATGTTTGCCCCTCCCCCTTAAACCCTTTCCAAGCTGGTCTAATTTTTCCTTGTCTTGTGTTTGTGCAGATTGTGCAAACGAAGGGCTCTACTCAGTATTTACTGCTCTGTTGCAGGTTGATGTTCATAATTTACATACATGTACAGTACTGGTACACATGTGCATTTATGTACACTTTGTATCATTTTTGATTAGGAATTTTGATGTATAAATAGTGCTCCCTTCGAACAGGCTGGTCCTGGAGAGAGTGCAATATAAGTTTAATAAATTATTATAATTACATGGTCTGTAATGTATGCAGAGGCAGTATAGTTGTACCCGGTACTTTTACGTACAGGTATGAGTTATTAAATTAATGCATAAAAAGAATACTAATGGCACAGATGTGGAAATTCCTTGGAACGCCTGGAGTGCACTGTACTGATGTGTACGCACATTTAATATTACTTGATGAACATGTGCTTAAGGTCTACGTTCATAAATGAACTACTTATGTACATGTTCCTCATGTGCATGTACTTATAGTGCAAATTAAGGACAAACTTGTATGTCCAAAGTACGTCATGTATGCTGTGGACGATGAGTTTTATAATTGAAATTATGATATAAATTATGCATTTCACAACCTAATTCTTATCCTGGGACATACACATGTACCAGTACAAGTGCTAAAACATTAAAAATAAAATTCTTAATTAGTTGTTGGCCATGGTTACTCAAATACGTACACGCAAATGTGCTACGGACAAAAAGTCGTTTACCAGATGCTGATTTCCATATTTTCAACTGCATCACCTTATGTGCATATGTACACACATTAGCCTGTAAATGATGCCATTTCTTCTTCTAGCAATTAGAATGATAAGGCCAAAGAATTATTAAAAAATGTCTTTAAAAATATTGCATTGTTTCTTTTTCTTTTCTCGTAGTACGGTAGGCTAGGTATTTATTACGCATGCTCAATCAAATACTGCATCACTGTCTTTGATGCACTCAATACATGTGCATCTTTTGATGGTGTAATGAGCATTGAATATGCGTGTAATTATATTCTATATGTAAAATCTACATGTATTTGAGTGACCTGATCCATGTTTTATGTAATCACTAAAAACACAATGGGAACATAGGGTACATGTATACATGTACAAACTACAATGTAAATGACTGAATTCTGAACTTGCTGTGTACATGTACAAAAAAAACATGTATTTCAGGGAAAAGGGTAGGAATTTGAATTCCGACAAATATTTTGAAAGCGTAAATCCCAGGTTTAGGCTGTCTGCTATGACATTTTGTACACAAGGAATTGTTCCCTTTTTTGCTACCTTGTATTTGTACATAATTTATGAATACAGTGTTATTACAACTTTATGTGGCATTCCTTTAAAGGGAAGATACAATATTTGCAAACATCATAAAACGAAATGATCAAATTATCACGAAATACCTTACTAGATTGTTAGTGAATGACAGTCTAAAGCATCCTTTAAAATCGTGGCTCCTGGTGTGCTGATATTTTGAAGAAAAACTGTATTTTTCCAACGCTGGTCGGCCGACCAGCGTCGGAGAAAACTGGCTTTTTTCCAGCAACTGTTCCTAATTTTTCATATTTAGTTATTCTGACTTTTCTTTGCAATTGATTACACACCTACGAAGGGGTACAATTAAGCCTGCTAGACTGGTTCTCTGACCTTACAATTCCCCAAAGTAAATTAATTGCTCCGTTTCATCTTAAGTGGGGTCAGGGAACCAGGCTACAAGAACACGATAGGTTTTCTTGGTTTTTCCAGCATCTACAAGCCCAAAACGTGAAACAAGTTAGTTTAACAATTTTTTTTCCAACATACTAGGCCTAATCCTCCAAATCCATTTGTCTCTGAAAATTCCAGCAAAAGCAAATGTTGTACATTCCCTTTAAATGCATACAACACAGCAGCTTGCTTTATACTGGCATTACAGGCTATGACTTCATGCAGTCATAGATCGCACACTGTGCACACAACACAAACATTCTTTTCATAATCCAGCCTCACACCAAATCCATATTCACAAAAATATGACACCTTAGATTTTTTCTCTTCCCAAAGAAAGATTTCACGGGACTGGCAGTGATTTGAATAAATACAGCCCAAGGGGAAAGGGGGGGGGGTTTGATAAATATGATTGAGGTTTGCTAGCACTGTGTATGCCCTAGAAGCTTGTCTCACGTGACTTGCTCTGCCGTTCCTGCTATACTCTGGCTGCTGAGGATTTTTTTTTCCAATTGGGGATTATATTTCAGTCAGGTATTTGTACAGTTACGGGGATCCTGGGTGAATAGGAGCATAGCGAAGCAGAAAACGCCTAGGGGCCGTTGTGGAAAATTGGGAAATTCTGGATTTTTGCATGAGTACATAATACATTTCAGCATACTTGTGTGTTGAAATTCTCTCATGCAAAAGTATACATGTGCATATGGTCAAGTACATTTGTATAATTTGCCAAATTTACATTGCTGCAAAACCACTGCACTTTGCATTTTTCAAACTGTTTCCAAAATAAAAACATATTCTGAAATAGGCCTAGATTGTACATTTACATGTACACACAACTTTTCCTGTTTTTGTCGTATTACGAACAAAGAAAAAATAGTGTAAATTTGTCGTGCACTGTTAATGTTAAATTTGCAGGCACTGTTAATGCATCCCCACTATACTGAAACATCTGTGCAGATCATAACAATTAACTGTAAATATGTACACGTGTACATTTTGAGGATGGTTTGTTATTACTGCCAGTACCGTGTGGAGATTGTCCAGTGTGATGATGATCCTTTTGCTTAAGTGTACTTTGCTCATCAATTTATAGTGTGGAATATGTGAAATATATACGTTTACCGGTACTGCACTCTTATGCACAACGTTCATTTCTGTAGGAGTTCCATCGTAAATATACATACAGTACATGTACGTGTAGCACAGCTGTACTAACAGTTGGCCAGTAATTTCCTGCATCCTTCAATTGTTATTTAAAACTTCCTTCCTCTTACATTCCAAAAACTTCTGTTCTGCAAAGTGTAACTTCCTTGAATGTGCACACTGATTGCAACACCTGTTGTAAAAGCTTGCCGCCATACACTCAGTGGATCATTAATCAGTGACTTTGTCTATTATGTTATTGCATCCACAGAAACAACCTTCCAAGAAGCGCACCCCACCCAAAGAGCCCTCCACAGCTGCCCAACCCAAACGGAGGAGGTCCTCAGAGAAAGACGCATCAGACGATAACAACGAGGCGGCCAATGGCCAACCCAAGAGAAAGTCCTCTTCCAGCGAGGACGAAGGACCTCCACCCCTCAAGGACCCCTTTTGGGACAACCTAGAGAAGGGCCTGATCACCTTTGACGGTGACATGTACTCTAAGGTCAAGAGCCGGCGGGCCACCTTGGATGCCAAGAAAGCGAGCCAGTTCTCAGAGAGTGCCAGCAGAGATAACGGGCAACTGGAGAGTAAAGTGACGCCGTCGGAAGAGGACGGGGAGGACAAGGATGCTGAGGAGGAAGCAACCCCAGACAAGGCGGAAGACATCAAGCCGAGCATCGTCAAAGAAGAGCCCTTCTTTGGAGAGGCTGGGATGCTGCCAGAAGACATGTACTCCAAGGTGAAGAGCCGGAGAGCCTTCCTGGATGCCAAGAAACTGGAGGCAGCCGAGGAGGAGTTGAAGCAAGCCAAAAAGGCCAAGAAGGAGCACAGGCAACACCGGCATCGTCATCACCGCCAACGCCACCATCGTCACCATCACAAGAAGTCCAGCAAGGATGGCCCCAGGAAGCCCAAGACCTTAATCGACCTGGAAGCCATCGGGTCCCTTGAGACAGCTACCCAGAAGACGCTGAGCATGAGCCCCTCTGTTCTGGAGAGAGAGACCAATGCTGCTAACATGTTCCACACGCCTGATTCTTGCTTGTCCATGGAAGAAGTGCTGACTGTGGCTAAGCTGGAGGAGAAGACGAGGAATGGGACCTATGGGAGGCAGCTCTCGGGCCAGTCGGCTGAGGAAGATAGTGAGGGAGACAAGACGAAGAGGGTGCTAACGCTGAAGTTTGAGTCAAATGGTGGAACAGCAGCCACTACTCCAGCTGTAAGTATATCTTTTCCATAATTGATGTCAGTTATGTTTCAGTTGGGACGTATTATAAGCTAAGGTTTGTTCCTTTTATAATGCCATTGAAATGAGTGCTCTCATTGAGTGTATATACAATGTGTTCTATGGAAAAGACTTTGTTCAAAGTTACCTTGTGTTTACATTTTTCTTTGATAACCAGTACTTCAGAAAAATGAAGTACATGTACGAGTGCAGTTCAAAATTAGAGATAATTTCATGTTAATGCATGTTAATGGGGCACCATGACATTTTGGTCATTATACATGTTAAGTTCAGTTTCTGAATGTCTGGTCCATACGGTTTGATTATGTGTCATTACTTTATTAGAATGTTAATGTTGAAGTCATCAAATTGTTGAACCTAACATCCATGTTAGATTGTGTTATCATTTGCTTGTCTTCAGGTTCCTCTGACGCCTGTGACTGACCTTTCACAACCCCAGGCAGTACAGCTGTCCCCTCTCCAATCTACCTCACGCTCATCCCCCGTGGGTCACTCCCCAACCTTTCACCCCTCCCTGGACTTTCCACCAGTCCCCCCAGTGAGCACCGGGATTATCCCAGACACGCCCGAGTCGCCCGACGATTCGCAGAAGGGTCCAGGCCCCTCAGTGTGGAAACCATGGGAGGTGAACCAGCAGTGCAGTACCAGCAGCAGCAGCAGCAGCAGCAGCAACACCAGCAACACCAGTGCCACGGTGTCAGTGTCCAGCTGCGAGATGACTGCCACCGAGCAAGGCATGATGGGAATGTCTCGTCCAAATGACACCGTCCAGGACCTGGGCCAGGACCTGGCTGACAAAGTGTCCCTCCAATCCCAAAACATCCCCAGCCCAACTCTCAAAGAGATCCCTCAAACCATCCCTCATAACAACAACAACACTGCCAAATTTCCAGATATTCCTCTAATGACATCCGTTAATACCACAACGTCGTCAAATGCTGCTCCAACAACTGTCTTCAACCCACTGCCGACCGTGAGCTCTGCCAAACCATTCACTGCATCCCCGAACTTTGACCTCGCAAAGCCGTGCGAGTACAAGATACTAGAGCCTCAAGAGTTAATCCCGGTTCCGGACAAGGTGCCTGCGTGGCTAGAACTGCAGAACTTTGTGAACAGGGATCCGAGGTTGGTAGGACGGCCTCTTCCGAAGACTGTTCACGAGAAGAGCTCTCAGCCGCCACAGGTGGTTCCGTCTAACATGTCCCAGAGCCTTGGCAGTGATTCTGCAAGAGGTGTTTTTGTTGGTCAGCCATGCCAGGGATCTCTACCTGGGAGGAATGCGAACGAGAAGCAGTACCAAGGAGCCCATATGAAGTCAGATGTGAAGACTTGCAAAGATATCAATGAAAGTACGTACACATGCACAGCCTACCTTTATATTTTCCTTTCACTTCTTATAATGGTGACTGAAGAATACACCCGTGCGCTGAGGCTGCTCTAACCTGCATTTATAAAACTTGTATTCATGGAATTGATGTTTTTTCTAGAGAAGTTTTAAAAAGGGGAGACAGAAGTTGCAAAACCTGACTTTAATATCCCTGCATGTGTTTTTGAATACAAGAATTTGACGGTGTATTGGTATGAATTCCTTGCATTTTCCATGTACGTTTACAGCTACCGGTATGAGCAATTAAATAATTTGGCCGTTTCCAACACAAAATGTTTTAAAGAATTTGGCCCCCCCAAAAAGGTTTTTAACTGATGACAGTCATAGTGTAGAAACTCATATAAGTGCTACAATTAAAATCTGTTCTGGTCAAATACCTTCGCCACATGAATACATTCACAGCAAATGTATGTGTGTGATAACAAAAGATCCTTTCAGTCCTCGAACGACGGTGCTTTTGTTCGAAACTGTCCTCGATCCTACGTTTATGTGCTTAGTCTATGGGAAAGTGTTAAAGAACAGGAACAAAGGGAAACACAATAGGTTGTCCTCAGGCGTATAGTAAAACACGACTGTGTGTACATGTATGTGTACATGTATTCACCTACCAAAGTTGAAAAGGGTAAGGGCGTGTCCGAATTACTTGGCTATGGCTGGACATTTCACAGGCGTGCCTATGGCAGCGGCTGCAGCCACTTCCCATAGACCTGTGTGTAACTTTCAGCCGTAGCCACGTAATTCAGACGCAGCCTTATTGTGATGCGTGTGGTGCTTTGTTGCTTGTAACGTTTGGTGTGCACACTTAGAGGTACATGTATCTATGCCTGGGCATTGCATGTGTGTATGTGTTTGCATTTCAAGTACATTTTCTGGTATGCTCTGTGTTAATGTGTATACAGAGAAGCAGCGTAAGACAGGCCCGAACCCAACCAAACCAGGTACTAAACCCTCCCTCAAACCATCAAAGAAAGACCGTCCGTCCCAAAAATGTCCCGCCGCAGAGGACGGGAAGAAAGAGTCCAAAAAATCCTCCAAGACCTCCAAGAAGAAAGAGAAAACAGATAAACCAAAAGCTGGGCATGGCAAGTCCAAGAAGAAGATACGTTCGGTCAGAGGTATCTTGTCGACAAGTTTTTCACCAAGTGGAAGAGTTTTGACACTAATCTCACATTTTCGTCATTACATTTGTGTTTGCCCCAAAAGCTCTGCACTCCACTAGTTCAATTTGCCTTGCGTTGTCATTTTGTTGAGATGTCAGTGATATCTGGATGTTTATTGTAACAGATTGCACACATGTACTGTATAATGCACTTTTACAAGTTATTTTTTCCCATTTTTGAGATGTTTAACCCCATATTTCAGCATGTGCTTCTTGATGTGTTGTGTATTTGTGTCTGCATGTACATGTATGAAGATGTTTTGATTTGCTTCGTTTTAATTTGTTTATTTGTTTATTTTCAACATTCAGTGACATTGATTTACCTCGGGTTTTAAACTAACATTCAGTTTTGAATTTTGAAAGTTGATTTGTAACTTTGGTTATATTTACATGAGCTAATGGTACGGTACCTTTCAGAAGTTTCTCTTTAGAATTACTCGTGTTTCAGAAAATCTTTTTGCCATTTTAAAAATATGTAAGTGCCATTCTTGAAGTGAGGTGCATGTTTGCATGAACTTTTAAGCAACATTTTTAGCAAAAGAAAAATGCATGCAGTTTTGTCTTTGCCTTCTGAAAATGAAAGCACATTAGTTTCACAACTAAAAGCTCACAAGGTTAGTTATGATAAACCTGATATTAATTATGTAATTAACCTCATGTTATTAACCTCATAAATACCTGAGACAGTTTACCCATTCCTATCGGTCAAGAGGCCGTCACGTGGGTGGTTTTAAACCGCTGGTAAAACACTGGCTGGTTTTTAAACACAATTCCTGTGTTCTGTGCCACATTGCGTAGTACCGGTATGTACCGTCCACGTGCCAGTTTCCATATAAGGAGATTTTAGCACTACACGTTTGAGGCACATACCATAGACATGGCCAGAGGGGTGCTTCACCAAATATGAAGTAAATTGTTGAACAAAATCATTGGAAATTTGGGAATTTTTACTTGATTTGACATTTTGACCAAAAAGTAATTTATGAGTGGAAATAAATATGGTCTTGGTCAGTAAAACACGTACATGTAGATTTAAAACCGTTTTAAACGTACTTGTTTAAAACCAGCCCAGCACGTATATAAATTTGTTCTCTTATTAACCAGTTTGCGCCGGGATTATTTTGACACTGACTGGACCCGAGCACGTTGTTTTTACGAACCTCGATGCCAGACGGGTTCAGGTCGTCATCTGCGGGTAGCACACCCTGTGTGTGGATATTTTCGGCCTCGCTCGCTACGCGGGTTGCAGACAGATATTTCCAGCCTTGCTCGTTGCGTGTTTTTCCGACATCTGTTCCGAATACCGCAAAACCTTTGCGCATATACAGGTCATCCGACGTGAACTGGGAATAACCTCATTTTTAATTACCAATGTTGCATTGCAAATGGCTTATTTTTGTAATACACATAACACCTACATGTACATGAACGGTATGGAACAGCACTACATACATGTACACGTGTGCTTTTAACTCTTTATTTGCTTCATTTCCAGACACTTTTTATCTAAATGCTGCTTTTCACTTGTCTGTGCTTATAGAACCTGCTTTGCATGATAGTGGTGCTCTGCTATTAAGTGAGCCATCTCTTTCTAGTGAAATACAGGAATTGCTCGCACAGGCATGTCCTAAAGAAGGTATTGATTTCTTAAACTGTTTCATTTTCATCAACAATTCTTTGAGATAAATTCACTGTCTGGTGTTTCCGCCTGTTTTCAGACCCACACAAACTCACAACAGAGATTTCTTGTCACATAGTGTAACTGCAAACTTGTATTGTTTCAGTGTGTTTTGTACATGTAATTATTTTAGAAAGTTAAGTGAACTTATAGGGAGTCAGGTTGGCGTAGCCATGGTTCTTGCCTGATTCCGTGGGTTTTCCTCAGAATATTCTTCTGGGGTTTCCCTCCCACCTCTAAAAGTGTACTTTCTTCTCATTGTTTTCTCCCTACGGGTTTCTTCAGGCTTGCGAGCTACAGTGCCTAGGGCGCTTTTGAGGAATCCTTGGTTTCATTACCAGAAATAAATAAGAAATCGCATTGGACTTAAAAAATGTTAAAATGTTTTAGAGGCTTTGTTCATCTTACTCTTCATTTGTTGGCAAAACCAGAATATGTTTCTGATTTTGGCTGATTAGACTGGGTTAGGTTCATAGAGCTATATGAAATTACTAGAGCGCTGACTCAATGTACAAAGTGATGCCTGCTGGGCGCATTCATGTTTGTGCACAAACCTATGGAAACTCAAAATTTTGTGCGGCTTTTGAATGGCTATTTGTTGGCATTTATATTCTGGACAAGTGCGTTATCAAAGCCACTTTGCCCAAAAGTGAAAGACACAATCACTAAATGAGCGTTTCATTTTGCTCTGCGCAAACAATGCACATTTTTAACTGTCATGACGCGCTTAAGTTGCTTGCGTATGTTGTACTTGTGCGTTGCATTTATAGTACACTTTCAAAATTCATCTAATTTCATTATGTTCTACAAACACGCACATGAAATCAAACTGTCTGCGCGCAGGACGGCTTCAAAGTAGCTCCGCGCTACTCCGCGCTAAGAATTAGGAGTTAGCGCTCTAGTAATTTAATATAGCTCTATGGTAGGTTTCACTTCAATTCTTGTACTAAACATGTATGTTGTGTACATGTACATTTGCGTCAGTCGTAATACCGTTTTTCCTTGATTTGTTCGTTGTACTGATTTTATAACTTGGAATTTCCAGGTGGTATTGAGTTTGATTTTGAGGAGGATACGTCACCCGACGAGCCATGGGTCAAGCCAGGTCTGTCCCCCATCATATTATCCAATGGTAAGTATAGGAATTACTTAAATCATGAATAATCAAAAGCCTTTTGCATATTCATGATATATCCTCTTCATTCTGTCCAATGGAAAGTGTATTCAAATATGAGTTAAAACATGAATAATTAAAAAAAAATCATGCCTATTTAAAATCGAACTCCTCCCTCTCATTGGCTAACAAATGTATGCATATATTTACATCATGAGTGCAGCAGCACTGCTATAAAAATGATTTTCATACATTTCTTAATACAAGAAATTAATTCTTGTTTCAAGAAACATTTTCTAGTCTCACTCCCTAGAAAATATTTCTAGGGAGTGAGACAAGAAAGTTTTTCTTGAAATCACATTTTTTTTCATTTTGTGAATTCCATTTTTAGTAGTGAGGGGAGTTGCCTGATAAATTTTGGTAATTCCAGCATAATGTAATGTCCCTGACAGCTTTTCAGAGCTCAGTGAATAAACCTGAAAATGTGTTTTTTCAAATCTTTTACATCCATCATCTCGTAATGGTCGAGGAGATTACGGACTAGGAGTGTTGGATCATTTCTCTGAATCATTAATTAGATATCATGGTTAATTGGCTCTGTCACAGACATTACATTGCATTTAATAATGCTGCAATTGCCCATATGTGGTTTTCACACACAGTTAGTGTAAGGAATTTTCATTCAGGATTTTGTACTTTTATTTCAGATGCCCTGAAGCAGGCAGTGAAGGATGGTCTGACCGAGCGCGTTCGTGAGGCCCTGTGGCTGAACGGCTCCCACGACCTGGAGCAGCATGACCCCATCTGTGGCTCCACACTGCTGATGCACGCCTGCATGAACAGACACGATGAAATCGCCAAGTTGCTGATCGCTAACGGTGCCCTGGTCAATGTGCTGCAGACCAAGAGCGGCTTGACACCCTTGATGTTTGCCACGGATATGGTAAGGACTTGTAAACACGGAGTTCCCTAACTCCCTAGCAGTGTTGCAGTCAAGTCCTCATAATTGCTCACAAGTGCTCAGAAGTCCACACAAGTCCTCACAAGTCCATTACGAGTCCTCACAAATCCTCAAAATAAATATCACAGTTCCATCACAAGTCCTCACGATTCCATCACAAGTCCTCACAAGTCCATCACAAGTCCTCAAACGTCCACAAGTCCATCACAAGCCCATTATAAGTCCTCAAAAATCCTCACAAGTACATCACAAGTCCTCACAAGTACATCACAAGTCCTCATGAGTCCATCACAAGTCCTCACAAGTCCATCACAAGTCCTCATGAGTCCATCACAAGTCCTCACAAGTCCATCACAAGTCCTCACAGGTCCATCAGAAGTCCATCCCAAGTCCATCACAAATCCGTCACAAGTCCTCACAAGTCTTCACAAATAATAATAATAATAATAATGTGTATTTACAAAGCACATGTCACCAGTCCTGGTGCTCAAGGCGCTACATCATCAAGTCCATCACAAGTCCCCACATGTCCATGACAAGTCCTCACAAGGTCATCACAAGGCGATCACCAAAGGTGTACACAGACTGTACTGAGGATATGTGAACTGAACAGGAATTCAATATTTCAAAAGAACCAAAAAAAAAAGAGAGAAATCACATTGGGTGATTATGGATATATTAGAGACCCAAAAAACTTTAACTTTATTTTCATGATTAAAAATGGTACCGAGCAGGGCTATAAAAAAAATCATTCATTTTGCATTTACCGCTCTTATTTTCCAGGGGTACTACAACACAGTAGCCATACTCCTAGAAGCCGGTGCCCATGTCAACCTGCAGCAAGCCTCAACAGGAGAAACGGCCATGATGAAGGTACTTGTTAGCATCCCAAATGTGATCTGGGGAAAGTCAATACTTGGCCATATTTTACTGTCTCTCAGTGTGACAGACTTGAGTCCGAAAACTCAACAACAAAAATGAATTTATATGTTAAAGGGAAAATACAACATTTGCAAACATCAACAAATAAATCTACCAAATTATTAGGAAATATCTTGCTGGACTGTTAGTGAATGACAGTCTAAAGCATCCTGTAAAATCATGGCACCTGGTGTACTGTCATTTTCAAGAAAAGTGGTATTTTGTATCAATTTCCAACACTGGTCGGCCGACCAGCGTTGGAAAAACCTGGTTTTTTTTCAAATACTTGCCCATATTTAGTTTTAAGTCTGCATTTGTTTGCAATCAACTACACACCTGTGAATGGGTACAAGCCAGTCAGACTGGTTTCCTGACCTTACAATTCCCCATCTATATATTGCTCAGTTTCATCTTAAATGGAGTCAGGGAACCAGACTACAGGAAAATGATTGTTTTTATTGGTTTTTATAGCATCTATGAACCCAAAACGCCAAAAAAGTCAGTGAAACAATATTTGCTATAAAACACTAACCTCCCAAATCCATCCATTTCTGAAAATTACAACAAAAGCAAATGATGTATATTCTCTTTAAAGTACCATTTTATTATGTATAATACATTGTATGTACTTGTACCTAAACATTAACCCAGATTACAGAAAAAGTTAATTTTAGATTATTGAATGTAGTTGCGTATGGTTTTGTTACAGACTTTGAATTGTTTTATGCTTGTTTCTCCAACAGGCTTCTAAACGAGGTCATGCCCAGATTGTCAACCTGCTGCTGATGTTTGGAGCCAATTGGGCCGTAACTAGCCCCTCTGCCAACACGTCCTTGGAATACGCCATCCTGTACAAACATCCCGATGTCTATGACATCATAGGCAACCACATTAATAGGTACAGACTCGTCATGTTCCTTGGTTTCCTAAATGTACCCTTTCATTAGCATAATGGGGGGGGGGGACAATGCAAGGACAGCAGGTGGAACTGTTTTGTGTGCTCATATGAGCCACCATTAAACATCAGTGCATTTGCGTACTGGTTTTTCGCTCTTTTCGCTCGAGTACGCAAGACTGTTTTTCATCTGTTGTGCAAAAATCCGTAGCAGCTGTGCATGGGCACTGGGTGCATGATGACTGTCTGTCATTTCTCTCGGTTTTGTTTGTATGTTGAGGAGTCCATGCATTAAACACAGGTAGACTGCAGAATATCAGACATACATTGATTTCACTTCCGCACAGAGAGGTTGTCATATAGCTCTTCTATTTCAGCATTACTGCTGTTCTTTTTCCAGGGTTGCCTTATAAAGAACTCCTGGCTTTTCTCATTCCAGGAGGTCTTACACATGATATCATTATAACCATTGCGTTTACCTGCATGCCCTCACTCGATCACAGCCATTCTTTTTGTAGTGGTATTTGAAAATGTTACACTTGGCCCTTTCCTTCAAGGAAAATCATGCAATTTGAAACTACTGTCACCTTGTAGGCATTCACATGACCCTGGCTTTGCTCTTTCCAGGGTAGTCATGCAGTTTGAGAGAACTATCATTGCTTCCATGCAGCCAGAAACGTACTCGTTTTTCTTTTTCCAGTGACCAGTGTTGACAGTGATAATGAAACTCAGCTCTTCTCTTTCCAGGGTGGTCAAAGCAGTTTGAGAGTATTATCAGTATTACTTACATGTGCATGCACCCACATGTTCATAGCTGTTCTTTTTCCAGAGTTGCCTGTGATAATGAAACTCTTGGCTCTTCTCCTTCCAGGGTGGTCATGCAGTTTGAGAATACTATCAACCAGTACCTGTGCGGCACGGCCAAGCTCATGAAGCCAGTGTTTCCCCTTCAGTGCTTCCGGATCCGTGAGAGTACTGAACACAATATCTACCTCAATCACGACACCAGACAGTACTCTCACAACCAAGGTAGAGCCAGAATTTGACTTTTTGAAAAATAAATAGCAATGATAAGACAGTGCCAGCAGGTATAGACTTAATCCTAAAAAGCTTGGGTTTTCCGGCCATCTTACTGCTGGGAAGGGGGATGGAATGGACAGGACAGATTTCATTCCTCAGAAATACAATATGATCCAAAAACTGTTTTTCAAGTTTGGTTTGCAATGTTTTAAACTCATTGTACCTCTGAAGAAGATCTTGTTAAGATCGCAACGTCAGGCGGTCTTAATTTTTTTATTCGTATATTTCAGGCAATCCAGTCAGAAAGCAGTTTGCAGCATTTTTATTCATTTTCATGTTTTAAACTCGGTCAGACAAATTGTTTTATAATTGTGGTTAGTAAATGTTGCCTGCTTTCGTATGTGAATAAGTGCTTTTTCCTACACACGGCCAATGAAAAACAGCAGAATTTTAGGCAAAAATATACTGAGGGTAAGCGGTGCAGATTCTAATCTCTCTATTTCTCCTTAACAAGTCCTTTTAGGATAAGGGCAGGTTCATGCGCGCACTTGAAGTGAAGTGAACGTCATACAACATTCACGGCAAATTTCACAGGAGAACATGTTCGCGGCTTACTCCACTTCCAATTAATAGACACTTGTTTACTGCTGGCTGCATCCAAGTAATTCAGATGCTGTCTTTGCATGTAGTTTTGAATATACCAGAATTTTTTTACTGGCACAAACCTAATACGGCAAATGTGACTATGAGGAATCTGTGAGTTAGTACTTCAGTTTTATTTCTACAGGTTGTGGCAATGTGTTGTTCATCGGTCACGCCCAGATCGGCTTGAACGGTCTGATGTGCCGACTGAATGGCCACAGCTTTGTCTACAAGGTGACACTCAACGGGCAAGACCTTCCCCAACTGTCTCAGGTACGTGATTTAGACAACTAGATTTGAGGAAGTCTTTTTTTCAGTATCGTATCCTTGCCAGGGTTCTGGCAAGGATCTGGAGCTCAGGGCATCCAAGTTCAAGTGTGCTATAAATGTCAAATAGAGTGTGCAAGTCTTGCCAGTCCACGTTCACGTTTTATGTGAACGTCTTGGTACCAAACGCTGACCAGTCTAGTCACAGACACCCTTGTTAATCAAATTGATATCCGTGGGATCGATTAAATGGAAGTTGAGGTCAAAGTTTTTCATTCTACATGTATTGTAGTCGTTAATTTGCAATATTTTCAATATGTTGGAAATTCAATCGATTTTTCTTTCTCAGAGCTCAATTATTGCCCTTGACTTGATAAGCCCAGTTAGGACACAAAATAAATGCAAAAAATGGGATGTTACACACATTGTAGATCCGCTACATGGTGCCCTGATGTACATACATGTATACTCTATTCCCGTAAAATCATATGTGTTTGAGGTCAACTTGTATGCTCTATTGGGCATCTACATTTTTCACTGAGACTATGTTTTACAAAAGTGTTCTGTAAAACTGGGTGTCCAAAACTGTTCACAAGCTTGGCTGTATAATACCCCTTTGGCCAACACTTTAGCACATTTCTGCACATTGCCTCACAATCCAGCATATCTTGAGTGTGGTATCTGAACGTGTGATTATTTTATAAATTGATCTTGGAAATTTTCCATGCTTGTATTATGTCACAAAACAATTTTTAGGATGAGTGAAGTCCATTGGAGGGAGTAGAATATCCTTTATCTTGCCTTAGGTTCATATTTCGAATTTCTGATTTTAATTTTTGCTGTTTTATTTCATGCAGGGTTCCAATTTTCTACTCTCGTTTCTACCGAAGAATGGCCGTAATTTGATAACGGTTAAGACCATCTGTGACCCCTACACAAAGGTTTTGAATATATCATTTTACAAGTTTATCAGAAGCTTTTCAGAAGTTTATAAGATGCTTTTCAGAAACAACATTTTTTTTTCTATTTTTGTGTTTAAAGTTGCTTGACCACACACATTTTTGGAAAATTTGAACTTCAAATGAGAAGCCCTTTCAAGTAGCCTCTATTGCATTTTGCGTTAATTGAATAATTATTAATTTGTTGCTTCAAACAAACAAAAATGCACAAATGACAAAGATCTTTCCCTCCGTTTAGGATATATTTTGTCTTTTGCATTGCAGATGCTGCTTCTCGTCGGTGCTTACTCGCTGCAAATAATGTCGGACGGACCTCAAATAGGCTTCTAAAGGGCCACACTAGACTGAGGTACAAGTAGAAGTACGTGTAGTATTGTGTTAGTTCTCTCTGCAGCAGTACGTTGAATTAGTATTGTTTAGTCAAAGGCACTGGAACAAATCACATTTTGTATACAGTTTTCGCTGTAATTATTGGGTTGGTTTGATCAGCGTTCGTCCGAGGTATGTGTAACAGAATTGTTGCAGTCAAGTTGTCCTGCATGGATCGTGAACGTAAGAGGCAACAGTGTAAGATATTGATGAAATATAGGTGAGGGGAACATGGATATGTACGTGTATGTAGTTGAGTTGGCCGAACCAAATCTTTACAGACATCCAAAATGCTGGGTTTGAATTATTTCCCATGAGCAACGCTTTAAGAGGTATCTGTGAAAACAGAAAATTTCTTTTTTTTATGTCAAGATATTGTCTTACGGATTTCGCGCCAATAGTTGAGTCTATCACAAGTCCATTCACAAGTCCGGTCACAAGAGAATGTACAGTAACAAAAGGAATGCTTTTATCACAGTTCATTTGAATAGCTTGTGACTTACACGTAACTTGGGATTGACTCACAATAGACTCACGGTTTGTCCACATAAGAGTCTGTGGCAAATCCATGGTCGGTGATATAATGCATTCTACCTACTGAAGGCCAGATGGATGTTACAAGCACAGCAAGCTAGTATGGCCAAGGGAAATGTATGTATACAATGTATACTATGTATACAATGTATACAACGTATACAACGTATACAATGTATGCAACGTATACAACGTATACCACGTATACAACGTATACCACGTATACAATGTATACAACGTATACAATGTATACAACGTATACAATGTATACAACGTATACAATGTATACAATGTATACAATGTATACAATGTATACAATGTTACCTATACATGTATACAATGTAAACATTGACTTTACAAGCAAAATGTGCAAATATTGAAGTGTTTTGGAGAGTGTAGCAAAGCAAGGGCTATTGTGTGTTTACACTTAACTTAGGCTTCAAATCTTAAGCTTTCTCACATACTAGGATCCCACTGCACAAGTGTAGTAATTACAACCAGCACAGCACCTATTGGTTTTTAATTTCTTTGTAAATATTTTTTTTCAAAACTCCAAAGGGACAGCACAGTAATTAGCTATTTATTTGTACATTTGTCAGTTATTAGTAGTAGAACCATGTAAATTGTAATTGTAAATAGATTAACACTTGTATTTGATTTTTTTTTTCTGTTCTATTTATTTCTATGTGTTGAGATACTTGATTGATTTCTATTTTGGGGATTCCTAGTAACATTTCCTTTACGAATCATAGTGAAAATCAAAATCACATTTACCGTAATCAAAGAACTTTAACATCAGTAATCAACAAGAAGAAAAACATAATGTGGCAAAAAGTTTTTTTTCCTGAAATTATTTGTTCTGGTACTTTTTCCTAAATTCAAAGTTTTGTCACACTACATTTTCAAAAGGAAAAGTACTTCTATAATATTTTTTAACTGCCCAAACATCAGGTGCTATATCTTGTACACTACGCATATCGTAAATACATAAAGGATTTTTTTTAACGTGAATATATTAGCATATCTGAAAAGGTGAAATTGGGACCAATATACAGCCCTATGCAAGGAAATATAGACATATTTTTCAACAACGTGGACAGTGTAGTGCCAAGAAATGTATTTGTATACAGTGTAATCACTATAGGACCGCGCAGGATTGCATCAGCCGGTAAAACAACTTTTCCTTAGGCACACGTTTTTACCGGTTGCTTTGCGTTACCATCCAGCACTCCAGATGCAAGAACCATTCAGTTTTATGAAAATGAGTCTGGGAACGAGACATGTAGATTTCAGAAGTTCCTGGATATCCCAATTTACCTATAATACAGTTACCATGGTGGTACTACAGAGCAAAACAAATAAATAAATAAATAATTTATGGAGGCTTGCTGTGTGGTTTGCTGGTGCCAAACCATGTCAAATTATTCAAAGAAAAAATAATGAACAATCCCTTTTTCCAAAGGCAAAAATTCTATTTGGGCCATGTCTACCAAACAAGTGCCATTGTCCTAATTTTTTTCGCGACAGGATTATTTTTGCCGAAAATTTCAATTTTCGCAAAAGGCGAAATCTTCCTGCCAACTTTTGATACACAGCCAAACGCCACAAATACTGATTCGCAAGAGTCATTTCAACAGTATTTGTACGATATTTCTTGCCGAAACCTCACATGTTTCAAAACTCTGGGGTGTGGGTTGGAGCATAAATGTAGAACAATAGGCTGTGCACAACAGCCAATTCAAGCTCCACAGACTTCACAGACTTAGTGTGTTTACAAAAGGCACGAGGGATTATCATATTTATACGTCACCCGAAGGGGAGTCGAGGAAATCTTGATGTCTTAACCCATCAGCCGCACCTGTGTATAAAAACAGCCAGTGCTGTCATACGTCCTCCGACGTGAACTGGTTAGAATAAGGGGAAAAGAGGCCTCTTACAAGGTTCAAACTGCCATGTTATGATTAAGATGGCTACCAGAAATTGATTTTTTTGTCAAAGTGGCTACTTGCTTCCCTGCAAAAGATATGCATTTTTATGTTTCCTCTCTTTATGAAACAATTTCTCTTTCTGTCAGTTGTTTTAACGAATACAAAATGTACCAATGACAGACCGAAGGCTGCTTCTATAATGCAACCAGGCAGGCACAACAAACACGTTCCATTTTTGTAAGGGGCCAAGATTACCATTGGCACATGGCGTGTAAGTGTAAAGAAAGTACATTCATGAAAATCTCCAACAAAATCATGATATTTTTGTATTTGTAACTGCCACAACAGTGTTAAATTTGAAAGTCTTGAAGTAAAAAAAAATGCAATCAGAAATTGGAAATTAAAAAAATATATATATATACACAAAACTGCCATTTGAGAAAATAACAAAAATATAGGCCAACATAGTTTTTTTTCAAAATAATATAATTTTGTATTTTGAAGAGCTGCCAGATACAACACATTAAACGTATCTTTGTTGACTTAGAACTTATAGTACATTGCTTTAATGCTTTATGGTATCAATTTCTAGACATGACTTGTTGACATGGACATAATTGTATGGTTTTTGTACAGTCTCTGACAGGATAACAATCTTAGCTTTTAGGCTCTGGCTATGGCTATTTGCTATAGGTTTCAACTACAGTTTCATCCATTCCTATTGGTCGAGAACCCGTCACATGTATGGTTTTAAACGGTTGATTACACTGGCTGGCTGGTTTTAAACACTTTTCGGGTGTCACATGAAAGTTGGACTCCTATGAAATCTGGTCCCTTTTACCATAATACCGACACGCCGCTATTTATTTACATGTACACTGATATACTCATATCCCAATATACTTTCAATAGCAGTAGTCATAGCCATGTACAGATAGTGTGCTAATGACTTTGTAGACTGGTACCCGTTACATGGTTAGGTACTAAGTTGGGGTCATGTCTTCTGGAATCATGACCAGGGTAACTCCTATAAATACGTGTTTTAGTCATATACACATGTAGTACATGATCACTATGTGCATTGCGTGGCACTGTACCTAAAGAGCCTAAACATTTGTAAACATAATCATAAGATAAACATAATCAAAATATGTCAGTCAGTGACCGTCCATAACTTTGCATTGTGATTCATGTTACAACTTGCTGCATTTGGAAATAATTTTGTACGTTAAAAAAAAAAAAAATACTGTTCCCAAAAAAGAAGAAGTCTGCTTTTATACATTTTATTTGCTGCTCAACAATGCTTCGATAACACAGGGTGCTTTAAGTAACGATTTCTAAAGAGCTTTGGACATCTTTTACAACTTTTGAAAAATGTTGAGAAAAAACAGTCACAAAGATGTTAAGATGTTTTGCTTAAAATGCATTCTCTCATTTTGTTTCGTGATAACTGTTTTCTTTACAGTTGGATCCAGTCAAAAGTCAAAAATAAAAAAATATCTCATATCTTTTTTGTTCGAATATGGTGTGGTGATTTTCTTATTGTTCCAACTGACATTTACTTATTTTTGTGTCACAAGTTTTCAGTAAATCTTAACATTACACAAAGGCAAAACACTGTATCGAGAAAAACAAAAGCTCTTTAGAAATTGTTTACCAATTTTTATGATTACGTAAAATGCTGCAGTTTTGTGATCTTAGTAAGTGTATCATGAAACCAAGTACTTTGTCGGTGATTTTCATTTTGTACTAAGTATAGCTAGCAGTAAAATAATACTGAAACTCTGAAAAGTCAATGCAAATAGTAAACTACTATGGTTGTGTACATGTATTTCAAGATATTTAAAAAGAAATTTTCCCCCCTCAAAAATAAAAAAATAGTTTGAAGAACTCTTTACGACCAGACCCATCCACATGAATATTGTAGCGATTGTATTTTTACTGTGAAAGATGACAAATACATTTTTGTAATACAAATTAATAAGATGTTAAAAAAGCCCTTTTATATGTCATCCACATATGAAAGCATCCATGAAAAAGGGCATTCCAACAAACTGGCCTTTTAAAAGAAAACAATATTTTTCCTTTCTCTCAAAGGAAAAGATACAAGTTTAAATATTTCACATTTTAAAATTTTTGTTGGGTCTTTTCTGATAAGTTAAATACATGTTGTTTATCTTCAATTGTACATTATTACTTCGTTTAATTGTGAGTTTCAACAGTGTCTGGCAAGGCTACTATAAGTGTCATCTTCTAGTCTTGTAGAAATGTTATTCTTTTTTTAGGATGGAAAGAAGTGTAGTTGTATATGTAGATAAAAATAAGACTGCCGAAAGTTTAAACGTGTACAAAAGAGAGTGTGCACCATCTTTGTCTAGTTCTCAGACTCTATTGTCAAGATCACTGTAAAGTTTGTCCTGGCGTTATGTGCACCGGACTATTGAAGCTGGAGATTGCCTTCTGGGTTTTGTGTTAAAAATGTCAAGTGTTTCTTATTTGGTGGTTTGTAAAATGTAAATGTATTGATATTGGCAAGGGACTGCAAATAGACTGGTGCCAATATGAGATGAAACACTTTGAAAAGATTTCTCAATTTGCTGTTCGAGGAACTAGTCAAAGATGGCGGTGACAGAATTGGTTTTGAACACCAAAAAGTCGAAGTTTGAGAAGTGAAACTGGAATGTAAATAGATCGGAAAATGTTAACGGTAACGCTTGTAGATCATGTCGAACATACTTTGAAAAGAATATGACGAGAGAAAAAAAAAAATTGTTCATAATCTGTAAAAGCGTCTGTAAGTTTGAAAAAGTCTATTGGAAGTTGAGAGTGATTGGACATACTATACATGTATTAGAAAGAGGTCTAAAACAGTTATGTGAAAAGTGTACAATGGTTTGTCGATTCAGAACGGAGTATATATCTAGATGAAAGTTTATGAAAGTCTCTGTATAGGAATGTATCTTTAGATTCATGTAAAGTATTTTGAATGGCCACAAATTTCACTTGTTGGTGGTTTAGGTTGAAAAAATGGTGTCGTTAGACTAATCGTTTCATTTGTTTAACTACGGCTAAAATGTCTTCAAAATGTGAGTGTCTTATGCTAGGGGTGGGGCCGCAGGTGTAGTTCTGTGGGGTGGATAAGTTTAAAAGTATTTAGATTTAAACAAGTTCAGTAACATCTTACAATTTTTCAATTTTCTAACATTTTAAAACTATACTAATAAAACATGGCTCTCAATTTTTTTTATTTTTTTTTTGGGGAGGCCTCCTTATGCATCACATTAATTGCTTGCGTGTTCTATGTGAAATACCATGGTTTTTGTACACCTTTGTTTTTTGGTGGGGCGGGGGATCGGGGGTTTGGGCGGGGATTGGGGGATAGGGGCGAGGATGGGGTGGGTTTTGGGGTGGGTACTAGGTGGTGGGTATGGTTGTATAGGAAAGGATAAATTTTGGAGAACACAACCCATGTTTCCCTCCACAGAACTGCACCTCGGTAGTAGGTGGGCAGGAAATGTGCCTCATGGTGAAACCACAATTCAGCTTAATATAAAAAGTGGCTTGTCTTAGACCGACAATGACTTGTATTTGTCTGCCGTTTAGTCTGCTCGTGTAAGTCATTAGGAACCAGGGCCCATTCCACAAATGCTCGGCAGAAAATGAGTTTATAGTCTCTATACGTGAGCGATTGAAGGTGGCGTAACGATCGTCTTTGCCAAGTGTTAATTAGTATACAAATAACGAATGTTTATGAATGCAATGGTAAGAATAATTTCATGAGGTGACCAATGGAATGTCCCGTTCCACGAGGCGAAAAATGGAACATTCAATCTGCCACCAACTGAAATTATTCTTTCCATTGCACGAATGTGAAACATTCCTTATTTGTTTTATACAACGCCTGAATAAATCCTCGTCATCTGATTGGTCAGAGCCACCAATCGTGTGACTGTGCAAATGGAACTTCCACCGTGGAAAAGAACTTCTGTTTTTGCTGTGTGGCCGCACCTTGCATTTGGGACGAATAATTCAACGACGCGCGATCAACGACCCATCAATCAGATGAGGGGGATAAATTCAGGCGTTTTTAAACTAGCACTGGAGTGATAGATTATGTGGTAACGAGACAACACAATTTTGAGAGCTGTTTTAGCTAAAACATCGCATAAGCATATTTAACTTGAAAAAAATCAAAATCAGTAAAACACCACCTGTTTGATAGTCGAACTTTTCTGCGCTTCGCATCTTTGTGGAATGGGTAATTGATTATGTAGAAGGAGGTAGTGAAACTCTGCAAAATTCTCCAATGCTCAGTTGTTTTTGTGATACATGTATTTGTCCTGCTGACTTCAGTAGATGCTGTTATCGTGAAATGTCACATAATGTTCAAACAATCAAACAACAAAATCGTTCAAACTTTCTTTGGTGATCTTTGAGAAATACCTCTCTGTACCAAAGGTTTATGAGTTGCATCTTGGAAAGTTGAACAGATTTTTTTCATCTTTGTCTTTGCACCAGTTCAAGTATTTTGTCGCGTGTCCGCACAGTGTTAAATTTTCAATGTTGTCCGAAAAAGGTTTTGAATTATCTTTCTTAAAGCCTAACTTGTCTGAGTTTGTCTTGTACCCTAGTTGTCATTACTAACATTGTTTACTTAACCATGTAGAGAGCCTGACTTTTTTTAGTATAAACGTAAAGTAACTTTACTAAACTTTTTTAGTAAAAAGTAAAACTCGTCCAACAGCAAAGTAAGGCTAACATTTTTGTATCCTTTTGTTATTAACCCAAGTAAATATATTAGTAGTACGAATACAGAATGAAAAAAAAGTGGATTTTTAAAAGGCCTCATTATCTGAAATGAGATTATCTAGTTTCCTAGACATTTGATATGCTAAGTAGGATTAGGGATTAAAAAGGTATTTTTTACAAATATTTGAAAGGTTACATGTAAACGAATGGTGTCATGTCTTTTTTTTGGGAAGAAGCATTCATTGTGAAACAATGTTCTGTACCGCTTTTTCAGGAATTAAAAGTTAATTCTGCTGTGTGATAAAAAGCTGTTATCCCTGTTTACTGCTCTTTCAGTGCTGTATAATAACCCCCCCCCCAACATGGAATCTCTCATTAGCATGAAGTCTGCTGGAGTTGCCCAGAATATTTGAGTTTTCCAGATTTTATTTAAAGGGTTCATGAAATGAATTTTCTTAGGAAGACATTTCATGCAAGTTTCTACTCCTCTTAAATGTATGAAAACTATTTGACATCCATCGAGCATGAAAGTTTGTTTGACAGCCATTTTTGGTTAATTTTTATGGAAAAGTGCACTTCTGTAAACATTTTAAATTATCCATTTTATGGCCAACTGAGGGCGCTGTTGCTGTGATGTCATTTTTAGGAAGACACTTCAATTCAGAGATTTTCTGTTCAAATTCTGAACCCAAAAATTAGCTCATTGAAAACATTTGTGTGAACAGTTTGCTCGTTTGCTTACTGCCATGTACTAACAACGAATCACCAACGAAAAGAAAATTGAACTACAAACATTCTGTGTTTCTGTAGTCAATAGATTTTATTGCTAAACATTAGCAATATGCATTACACAGTAAAATGGAAATCGGATTGCACAGACTATATATTGAACATGTTTTTGAAGGAGGACTTTTCACTCTTCAGGTCCCTGTTTGAAAGCGAACGGGACAAGTACATTCGGTGAAAGTGTCCTGCCAAAAATCATCAAAACAAATGGCTTTTAAACCACCATGATTAAGCTCATGTACTCCACAACTTTAAATTCACAGATTATACAATACAATAAATTAATGGCAGAAATTTGCCTGTATGATCACAGAGGCAGAAACAAGATTATATTTCAAAGTGAAAGGCACATGAATGTAATGTCTTTTACGACGAAATACACTAAATAAAAACAAATTGAAACAATTAAGTACACAAATCTGAGTCATGTGGACTGTGGAAATACTGCTAGAAATAAATCAATTTAAAAAGATAACATTACTGTCTTCCATGTAAAACACATTTTTATGGCAAGGTGGGCAGATTTTTTTTTAATAAAAAATATTTTTGTTTTGAATATCTGATTGAGGATACTGTAGCCATTTGCACCTTCTGTGGCTCATTTCCGACATGAATATTTTCAAAGTAAAGTGCGAAGCATTCTGGCAAACTGAGACAGAACTGGGCAGAAGTTGAAATAGAGGTTTGTGGGTATTAGGAAAGAGAATACAATTTTCCCTACAATACTATTTGATGCACTTCATTCTGTTGACAAGTTACGGCGTAATACTGAGAAAAGCCTTAACGTTCCAGTTTTCTAGTTGTGAAAATGAAAGATGCCAATTTGTTTCTTGTGAAAAACACTTTTAGTCTGCGATTTTTATGCTATATCTTTGTGCACTACACATATCAAAGATTGCAAATATCAATCAATCTGAAAGTCAGAAAAAGTTCATTACTATTCATGTTAAATTTTTTTTATTTACTTTAACCAGTGCCCAATTCCGTCTCATTTTGCCAGAACGCCACACAAATATGCGCAGTACTGCATAGCATAATTTGAATCCGAGCGTAGGAATCTAGTACATATATTTTTATATAACTTGGGTAATGGCAAGACAAAATCACATGTATACAATAATTCACTCTAGATTGTCCAAGAAAAAAGTGGTCATGATTTCATTAGTACACAGTAGTTTCACGTCTTCTCTTCCAAGGCTGACAAAAAAATCACACGATTTCAACAACCTTTCCAGAACGCTACACTCTACAGAGGTATCCAAAATGGTTTCACGATTTCCGCATATTTCTCTCAAGATTTTTTTCTGTGACTTTCCTAATCATTCTAGGACATTAAAAAAAAGGTAAAGGGGATGAACCTGTGTTCACAGGAACGGAGTGCCCATCTCTCCTTCGAAGCGATTGGGCCAGACTCATATGCTGCTGTGGGGGGATCGCCACACCTCCTCCACAGCGAGTCTGTTGCCTTCCCAGCATTGAATAATGCCGGTACCCATTTAACACCTGGGTTGAGAGGAGTAATTGAAGTAAAGCACCTTACTCAAGGGCACAACACGCATGGCCACGACGGGGCTCGAACCCACAATCCCACGATCATGGGGCCTGTGCTCTACTGCTAGACCACATGTGCCGACCAATATCTAGGATATTCATGCTAATCAAGGCTTTCCAAACTTCGCAGGATGTTCGTGGTGGTCATTTTCTTTAACTTCGGCAGTATTTCAAATAGAAGATCTTTCTACACGTTTATAACAAATGCTTCACAGAGATACGGGAATGAAACTCCTTCCTGGTGCATCAACACAGCGGTGTGTTCTTCAATTCGATTTGTCTGTGGGGCGCCGGCAGCAAGGTACCAGTTCCAATGATGTAATGCTCCTTGTTGACTATGTAAATCTCCTCCCCTGAAAAAAAATACAAGAAAATCAGCAAAGTTAAAAACAAAAATTAAATTAAAATTTAGACCAAAACATTTGTCAAAGTGAATAAGTACTCAGTTGAATGGCCTTGTAGTCCAGTAGTAACTTATTTTTTTTTTACTCTAGACTAGTGTGAATTAAATTTGAAACTTTAAAATAAAAGGCCATGGTCCCTGTGTCCTTGAGGTAGACACTTTTCTGTAATTGCCTCTCATCACCCAGAAGCAGACGATTAATAGTGTGGAAAATATAAAGGTTTTACAATACAATGTGTCACTGAGCCCTGACCTTAATAAGGTCACTTTTCAATTTCTGTATTTGGTTTAGGTAAATTCTTTCGTATTTACCAAAATTGACCCAAACCAAACAGTGCCCTATTGTGTCCACCATATCTCAAAACGGAATATTGGAATGTTGTCATTTTCTGTTTGAGGATAACTTACCAGCATGTATGACCAAAACAAACAGTGCCCTATTGTGTCCACCATATCTCATAACGGAATATTGGAATGTGGTCATTTTTCATTTGAGATTAACTTACCAGCATGTATGACCTCTCCATCCCTCTGATCCAAGTCCGCTTTCTCCTCATCACCTTCATCTGTGGGATCGCCCCCTCTCTGGTCCAGACACTCCTTTCCCTCAATCTCTTCCTTCATTGTGCCGGTACCCTGCCCCGGCTGGTTCCGCTGGCAGCTGTTGGGCCCATCAGCGACCTCCTCTGCGGCATCATTGGGTTCACCGTCGCTGCTAACGGAAGGTGGGGAGGCGGGGTTGACATAGTCCGCCATGGCCTGGATCTTCTGGATCTCGGAGAAGTACTGGACCGCTACCGGGGTACCGGTGATGTAGGTGCCGCCGTCGGACGGAACGACGCTGGCCACTACACACTCGCAACCAAGACTTTCCAACTGATGTACCTTTTAGGCAATTGGACAAAAGAGTAAACTTTATTAACCCTGACAGAACTCAGCCAAACCCCAACGGCATGTTTTGTTGGAATCTGTCAGGATGGGTACAGTACCCCTAAACTAACAGTCTTTTAAATTGGGTTGGCACACCTCCAGAAACAAAGCCAGAAATATGTGTGTGCAGTTTCCCATAAGGCGTTGGAATTTGCCAGGATGGGTATGGTTCCTAGCAAATTATGCTAGGGAGTTAGGGTTAAACACAAATTCTCAATAAAGAGTTCGGAAAGCAAACACACTTGTAACTGTTTGAAGACCTCACATTTTATAATGAAAAGAAATTAAGCTTCAAAAGAAGACGAAAACAAACCTGAAGATCTGTGCAGAATGATAAATTTAGAGAGTCTCTTAATAAATTGTATAGGGTCCCTGAACTTTGCTTCAGAGCATGGATCTGCGACTAACCCTTCCGAGACACACTTACAGATTGCTGCACTTGTTGCATTATTCTCTGAATCTGCTGTTGCCTCCATTCACTGTCGTCGATCTCCAGACTCGGCGCCAAACCTTGACTCCTCATGACTGGGATCGTCTCATCCGGGAATCGGTCGACAGCTGTCGCATTCAGTGCTACTTGTTGCTGTGGCTGCGATGAGGGCTGATGATGAGTCGCCGTGCCGGCAACCAGACAGCTGCTCTTGTCGGCATCTGATTCCTGTTTCGCTGGGGTCGGCAGGAACGCCGCCTGGGTGCCTGACCCTGGCTGCACAAAAAAAAGTCAGAATCTGTGTACAAATTTTCACAAAAGTTTTCACAAAGGGAATCAACATTTTAGAAATGGATCTTGTATTCATGTGATCTTCCTTCTAGATTTATTTTTAAAAAGAATTGAGGATGCCTGTAATCACTTGTAATTTGATTAGGAGAATGTTATTACATCCTTTGAAGTTTAATAAATACATTTCGCAATTATTGGCAACTTTCTAAATTGACTCAACCAGATTATGCATTGTATATAATTTGTTGTACCCGATGCACACATAATGAGAAAAGTGGCAGCCTTTGTACAGCGTAAGAGAAACATGAACACTCAGTTGAACGTTTACCGAATTAAATGCGGCTTCCCATCCTTACCAAACTCTGTTGCCCTGAGCCTACTGGCTGGTTGACGTTCTGGTCTCGGGGGGCCAAGGGCGAGTTCCTCAAGGGAAGAGAAATGTTTGAGCCAGGGGCACCGGCTCTGGATGCAGGTCCTGTCTGGGTGGGCTGCTGTCCCCCGTTTGGCGGGTGACGGAGGATGTACTGTGGCCCACTGAAGGCGCCGGAAGGCAGGAGGTAACGCCGTTTGTTCTCGGCTGACTGGTCGTGCTGTAGCATCATGCCAGGCATGGGGTTCTTCTGTGCACTTTCCATTCGACGTTTGCGACGCATGTTACCGATCCAGTTCTAAAAAAAAAAAATGATAAATGATATTCACAGATTTGAACCAAAGCACCAAATCTACCATTGGATAGGTACATGTTGAATATTTTAAGGCATAGGTAAACTGTTTTATCAGTCTTTGGTTAACCAGCCCCATTAACGGGTCCTGGATACTAGACTGCGTATTCTGGGCCCCACAGCCACCTGTGGAAAAAAGCACAGGAAAATGTGCTTCTCCGAGTTGTGAATAACAGACTGTCTTGTGTCTTTTGGTTGCATACTTACCTGGTTACTAACACAGGCGAAAAACTGGGCAGGCCCAGAAGTTTGATTTCCATGTTAAAGTCTCCAGATAAAATTTCAAGACCGATATTAACAAACTTTTCTCTGGAAATTAAATGGAATCTCTACATGTACATTATCTAGAATGTCAACATCTTTCTTTCGTGTTTCGGCAACCAGGAAAGTCATCTAACCCAGAAATTAATTATTATTATTATTAATCATTTCTGGTAATGAAACCAAGGATTCCTCAAAAGCGCCCTAGGCACTGTAGCTCACAAGCCTGAAGAAACCTGTGATACATTTAAAAGAAAACAAATTCCACAGGTGGCTGTGGGGCCCAGGAAACAGAGGCACTCTTCTGTCTGGGCTGCATTTATGGGGCTAGTAGTTACCCTGACAATGTCAAAGTCCACCCCAGCCTCTTGAGCACAAGCCACAATCTTGTCCTGGTAGGCCAGGCTCTGCCCATGCATGCCGTTCTCATAGTGCTTCATCAAGATTCTCTTCTGGTCCAAGCTGAAGGAGTAGCGCATAGGGACCTGTTGATAAAATAAAGATTGCTGTTTTTAGAATGCGCGGTCCCTGATGAAAAAAGGGGGGGGGGGTTGGCAAGAAATATATAGAAATAACAAAATACTAAAACAAACAAAAATCTATACAATGTAAGAAAGTTAAACAAACATTCCTGAATTCAACTCAAATCAATCTTGCCCTTGGAATGGAATTTGGAATTTGGAAATATAAAATTTAAACCAAAAAATGCCATGGAAATTAATTTGGAATGGAAACTGAGAGTGAGAAACATTTCCAATTTCAATTGTTAGGAAATGCATGATATACCCGACCCCACTCCATACCCCATACAAATTGTACACAGCCATGACAACCAGGTACTCCTTCCTTCATACACCCCCACCGGCACCGTCAGAACCACGCCCATTGAAAAGATCGTACGTATTGTAGAGCGCTAGTGTGTAAAAACACCGCGCAGCGACAAGCGACGACCCCGGTTTAAGGCAGTTTTAACTTGAAAACTGTCAATAATACTCACTTTCTGAGGCAACGGATTGAAAGATACATGTTCCAACCGAATACCATAATCCATGACGTACGGAAATGCACCAAAAATGATGCCCTTTTACTTATTTCTCACCCTGTGAGATCAAATTTCGCACGGAATCTTTAAAATCATCAAAGATGGTGGATCTAAATCTATTTATCTAATCAATCATTCATGATTACCCACAATGCACGTTGATTCATCACAATCTTACCGTCCGTTTTCAAGCCATATTTTCGACTTTTTCTGAATCATTATGAATCAAAAATAAGAGTTTGTTTGCAATGGGAACCATCTCAACAGAATTTGCAAGAGCCCATCTCCTAAAGGGAATCACCGTGTTTACAAAATAAGTTTTTAAAGGGCAGCAGTTTTAGGTGACCTTCTGCTTAACCGAGAAATAATCGATCGCCTACCGATTCGACTTTACAATCGATCAATTAAAAGAATTGTAGAACCAATCGATTCAATGATTAGAGAAATTCTGTGGACTTTCTATTAAAGTAAAAATAACAAATGAGATGTTCAAAGCTCAGTTTGGAAGAGAAAAATATAACGAAAATATGACATGTGAAAACCGATATTGAAAAAAATAATCGATACTCGATAGCAACCGATACTCCTTTTGTTCCGTAATCATTTCGGAGGCCGAGGACACCGTACCGGTGCTGTGTACATTGTACGCGCCGTACGTATGATCTTTGCACGAACGCAAATTTCTTTGTCCTGTAAAATGTCGAGATGAGAAATCAACATTCCTAATTTCGTCGGATTTTTAAGCCAAAGAGGGAGCAACACATTGTCCGTAGACATCATGGAGCGTAAGGAAAAGGAAAAGGACAACGGTGGTAGCGGAGATGAGGCAAAAAAGAGGATAAGTCCGCAGTCTTCCGACGCTGGGAGTTCGGCATCTGGGAGCAGCGGGTCGGGACCGAGTGTCACACTGGCGGCCAACGGTGGTGGTGGCGGCGGCGGCGGCTCAGGCGGACATAGCCACTCCATCTCGCACGGAATGCATAACCATGGCCATGGCCACGGCCACAGTCAGGGTTCGGGATCACATGCACAGAAAACCTTCAAAATAGCCCCAGGAATGCACGATGCTCCCCGAAGACAGAGCAAGAGGAAGCGGGCAAAGGCAAGCCATGATGATGAGGAGAAAATGACAATGAAAAATATGAATATGATTATAATAATATAAAAAAATATGGATAGTAATAACAAAAACATTGTATTTTTAATTATGGTATACTTATTAATAGGCCTTTAATATAAAGTCAGTTTTGTTATGATCAAATTTGAAATGCATTGCTGTTTGTTTTGTTTGAAATACTTGAATTTGATGCCAGTATTTGCTTTTATTTACATTTCAGATCTTTCATGTAGGCCCTGTTGTTATTTCTTTCAAACTTCTTTAATTACATTAACTTTGCTCTTAATTTGATTGTTATTTCTTTTTGAATTTGATTACAAATTAATGTTTTGGCATGTTTGTGTTTCCCTCTGATTGAATTTAATCATTCTGATCATGTTTTTGATTTATTATACATGTACATGTAGGCCTATTTTCCATGAAAGTCAGTATTCTGTGGACTATCAAAACAGTATCGAAACAGAAACCAAACAGGAATTCTTTACCGTGAACAACTTACTTATCATTCATTATGTCGCTCAGGTCGAGTATCGGGAGATGGATGAAAAGCTGGCCAATCTTTCAGAAGACGAGTACTTCTCAGAGGAAGAGAGACAACTCAAGAAAGAAAAAGTCACAAAACCAGCAGAAGACGAGCCAGAGGAAAGTGATCTGGAAGAACCTAAAGGTAGGACCGAGGGATTTTCTCGAAAAATATTTACTGTTTGAACAACTTTAGTGTAAACACATCTGGTGCCAAAACATACAAACTCTTTTTGGGAGTTTGTCACATCATTGCATAGTACATGTATATTAGTCTATCCACAAATGATAATGTTTCAATTTTTCATTTTTTTTTGGTGTTCTTCACCATTCAAAGCCTCTAATGGCATTGGCTAATAGGACTCACTCAATGACGGCCATCTCTGTAGGAGAACTGCAACTGCGTATTTTACGCAATCTAGCAGTAGCACGCCTTGCGCAGTGTTGAAAATGTCCCAAACACGCGCGCTTGTTGCTCGAAATGTGTTTGAAATACGATGCAGCCAATGTGCGTTTGAATGCAAGTTGATGCTCAAAACGTGGCTGGTCTGTAGGAAATGACGTCATTTGAATGAGACCTATTGTTAACAACCCCAAAATCCTTTGAAGTGGAAAAGACAAATAATCCAATGATTATATGGTTTGGTCTGATTTGTATATAGGTCTTGATGGAGCAGCCTTTTCAGCACGTCTTCCCAGTGATAAGATGACAGCTCAGGAAGCAGCCTGCTTTCCTGATATCATTCAGAGTCCAGCGCAGACACAGAAACTGTTCCTGTACATCCGTAACAGACTGGTAAGTGGTAAAAGTAGGCGCTGTGGGTCGATTGTGCTGTGCTATCGGTTAATCATGCCGCCATCATTCGATAGCGACGCCATCAGTCGATCACCCTTTTTTTTCTAATTCACACCTCTGGAGAATTGTTTTAAAAAAGGCAAGTAAAGTCTGAGATTTCCTACAGGATCGGCCGATTGCACAAGTGCATTTCCGCGCGATTGCATGATGGCACAGATCCACCGATCGCGCCCAACATAAACTCTTCCACCGTGGGCTTGCTTAACAACCCTCTGAGTACAGACTTAATTGCCATAATCAGACAGAACTAAAACAATGCACCATGACATTTGAGTTGGTATGTCGGCTGGTTATCTCATGCGGGGGCCATATTGAGCCAATATACATGTGTCAGGTCGAAGCTACATATAAAGCCCTATGGGCTCCTTGCAACAACTATATTGCACTACAAATATATTGTCGTAGATCACAGACAGCATATTGCCGTGTTTGACATGTGGTTGAGACCATCACCAATCCATCACATGTCCAGACTTCGCTAATCAAGGTCACACACTATTCAATAAATTGTGACAAAAGCAATTATTTGTCATTGTTCATTACCTGTTACTTGAGTCTGCACTTGTGAACTTGGAGTTCTGAGTGACTTGTGATGGACTTTACTACAGATAAGTTGTATACATTTCTTTCCAGCTCCAACTGTGGTTTGAGAATCCCAAGCTTCAGTTGATATTTGAGAACGCACTGCCGCAGATTGAAGCTCCGTACAACAGTAAGTTTGTCTTTTATTGACCTTTCTTGAAAATTTATTACTTGTGCATGTGTACTTCATTGGATTGGTAAAGCTGGTGATGAAATTTGGACTATTATGACGTAGGATTTGTGGATTTGTTAACATAAAATTCTTAATATGTACATGTAGTTGTTGGGAGATGTCTTATGAAAAGCATCCACAATAATTTCAAGAGAATGTTTTGGCTTTAGCCAGATTATTTGTGTGATTTTTTTTAGTGTTTTTGTAAATTCCTGTGATTTGTTCCAAGCAAAAACTTGTGAAGTACAAGTAGTAACCCTAACCTTCCCAAATCATCCAAAATCCTCTTTGCAATTTGGAGAATTTTGCAGGATTGAGGCTATCTGGCAAAAGTGTGTTGCTGATTTCGGAGGAGGCTCTGTGTCAAGGTCTTGGGCCGGACCTTGTGTTGTTTATGCTCAGCCGTGCATAAATTTAAGCCCAGATTATACTTGAAATCCTCCGCACTGCTCCAGGATGTCACTGGCTCTGCCTCAACACATTGACAGTGATTGCTAAATTTTGCAGGATTGAGGCAGTGGTCACCCCTCCAAAGACCACATTCAAGAAATAATGGATGAAATAATGGATTGAGGCTATATGCAGTTTGTACATGGAGGCAGTTGGAGGATTTTGCAGGATTGAGGTTGCATCCTAGCAAAAATGCCTAGGGAGTTAGTGTTAACCCTAACCCTAACCACAAGTAAAAAGTTGTTGCAAGTTGTTGCATTTAGCAGTGTCCTGATCTGCATGCATTCCATGCCTGCATTCCGTTGCATTTGGCAGGGTAGGTACTTGGTACCAAGGCTGGCACTGCATTCTGTTGCATTTGGCAGGGTGCCTAGAGAATACCCTGTGGGGGTACCACAGCTCTTCAATTACTCAAAACTACCTTGAAAACATGGACTAAGTTTTAACCTAGTTGGTTTGAATGGAAATGTGTGCATACAGGCGATATCCAACTGGTGATGCGTGTCCATGCTTACCTGGAGCGCCACGGACTGATCAACTTTGGCATCTACAAGCGTCTGAAGCCCCTGCCCACCAAGACCCTGGGCAAAGTGCTGATCGTCGGTGCCGGCATCTCGGGTCTGGCCGCAGCCTCCCAACTCCAGACCTTCGGCATGGACGTGACGATCCTGGAGGCCCGGGACCGCGTCGGGGGCCGCGTCACCACCTACCGCAAGAACAACTACGTGGCCGACCTGGGGGCCATGGTGGTGACGGGGCTGGGGGGCAACCCCATGACCATCGTCAGCAAGCAGGTCAACATGGAGCTGACCAAAATTAAGCAGAAGTGTCCCCTGTTTGAGAGTGGAGGTCAAACGGTATGGACGGCAAGTATTGAATTTTCCTATGTGTTCGGGCGGAGATCCCGCGACCCTAACCGTCACCGTGTTTCTACTAACGGTACAGTTGTCTTACTATTAACTCTGCAGTTGAATATGATTGCTAGAAGTTACCGGTGAGTGAAGTTAGACAGAATATTTTGCATAGGGAGAGCTGTTGGTCATTGCAAGAAAGCAGTGGCAGGAATGTTTTCCAACAACATTTTCAAATATTGAGACTCTTTTTCACCGCTGACGTTCATAAAAATCAACACGTCTGAAGGAACCTGTTTGCCTCGGTTTGATAATCAACAAATTGAAGAAAACTTTATATTTGGTATGATAATAATCATATTAATCATTCAGATCTCACTTTAAAAGTGTTAGCCAAGCTGATACTAAGTAATATTTGAAAAACAGTTCTCCTAATGTTTTTTTTCTTTCATTTGTAGTATTTTTAAGTGGTTGGGGGCTGTTTTTTTTGTTTTTGTTTTGCTCTTGTTTACTTTTTGTTATTTTTTTCTCTTTGTTATTGGTTTCTTCTTTTTTTTCTTTTCTCAGTGTTGTTCCAATAGTACATGTAGTTTAACGTGTTTTTGTTTTGTTGTTCTGATTCTTTTTATTGATTTAGTTCTGAATTAGAATCCTACATTGTACATAATTCAAATTTTTTAAGTTTTCCATTGTCATAAAATTGTTTGGGTAATTGATATACACACAAAAATAAGAAAGATGTTTAAAATGTTTCAGTTTTCCCCTAAACTTAACTTAAACTGACACAATTTCAGTTTTGTTTGGTGGTTTTAGGGTGGATTAACACTCACAAATACTAACTCTACAATTAATTTCATAATTTAAAACATGCATTCATCAAAATCTAAACAAATTGAGCGAAAAGATGACATCTATTCAGTATTGTTAACTTTCGTTGAAATATATGTATGAAATCAGCTAAGACAGCACTCTGCTTGCAACAAAAACAAACGTAAATTCTGTGTCCCAAAGGAACTTTCGACCTAAAACATTATAGTCTTTCTTCAAGACGCTAGTGAGTGATATCCCATTGCCTCAGACCAGTGCCGCATGCTGGTGTAGGGCATCCTCACATGATCAATTTTAAACTGCTCATACTAGCATACTAGCAAATAGGATGGTCAAAACCTGTCATGCGAGGGCGTGCTACTATAAAATATTGATGCCTCCGCCGAAGCATTCCAGATCACTAACATCTTGAGCCAAGACAAAAATCGTCGGAGGTCAAGAATTGATTTCTCTGTTTTTGTTTGCGCGCAGATACCAAAAGACAAAGATGAGATGGTGGAGAGGGAGTTCAACCGTCTTCTGGAGGCTACGTCCTTCATGTCTCATCAACTGGACTTCAACTTCATCCACGGCAAGCCGGTGTCGCTGGGCCAAGCACTGGAACTTGTCATCAAGTAAGGAAATGGTGATCAGGGAATGGAAGGGGAAGGGAAAAGTTGCGCCACAACTACGGCGTCATCCCAACTATAGTTTGGACAGCCGCATCTACAGTTGAGATGAACTTCCTGTATATATTCTACTAAAGAAATGTGTGGACTTAAATTCAGCTACGCCATCACGGCGCTCAAACTCGATCAAGTGACTTAATTCCACAGTTTGACTACAGGTGTTTGATATGCCAGCTGTACATGTACCTACCAGTTAGTGGGGCGCTGTGATCCAATGGTTACGGTGTTTGACTCGTGTGCCGTGGTACACGGGTTCGAATCCTGACGGGGAACGTGGTGCTTGTGCTCTTGGGCAAGGCACTTTACCATTATTGCTTCGTCCTTCGGATGGGACATGAAGCCGAAGGTCCCATTTGTTTCATATTTTCATCATCTGGGCAATTCCACGGTTACTCACGTTACATTTTTGATGTACTTTTGAGTTTCCTTTGGCTGTAATTACCTTACTGAAAACGTTTAATAACTGTTATGCCCATATATAGTAGTAGAGAAGATACCTAGACCTAACCTAGCACCAAAGAGAAAAAAGATGATGTTATAAAAAGAAAATAGATGCACAATCATTTTTCTCACGTTACGAAAAAAATGACGTGAGTAACCGATTTTGTGCATTGTTTATCATACATAACATTTTTTCTGATTTTTCATCTTTGTGTTTAAAAAAAGAGTAGGTCTCTTCTATGGGGGGGGGGAGTTTTTTACTCTATCTACCATGGGGATAACAGTTATTGCCCATCTTCAGTTACCTGTCTCTAAAAAATAGAGAGAGCTTTGAAACGCCCATTGACAACGCTATATAAATGTAATATATTATTACGTATTTTGTCTGTTGATGAAATTTGACTGGTCACAGTGTTTACATGAATGTGATCCGACTGGTTTTTTTTTTCACTAGTATGTAGACAAATGCATGGCAGGGGAATAGGAGGGTTTTAATCAATAAGTGCAGAATGTCAAAACATTTGCACAACACCATGTTTTAAAGATATAGTCCATCATTTGTAATTTGTGCATTTTGTTCGTTTGAAGCAACAAAAGCGTTCAAAATCTAATGAAGGATACTGAACAACTAACCTGATGAAGTTTCAGCTCAGCTTCAGCTGTATATTCTGAGAAAAACAGCATTCTAGGATCTCAATTTCAAATCAAAAGTTGCTGAATCATGTTTTGAATTGTTTTGAATTGCAGCTATACGCGAAGTCGCGCACTGATCCGACGAATTATAGCAACCGCGCGCGCGTTTGCAATCGTGCCAATGCTTGTGCGTGCTGCGCCGAATAACAAAACGAACTACTAATTTAAATTTCCTACGGTGCTTCTTAAGACGCACCAATGGAAAGGCCTTCTTTCTTTAATTACTTCAAAATGACAGCTTGCCAGAAAGATTAATTTCACAGGGAGTTTAGTCCACTTACTATCTTTCAACCAAGTATGTTTTTCAACAATAATTACGCCAGTTACTTTTCGGATGGCTGCAAATGATGGACTATATAGCTTTAAGGTGTTTTGAATGCTTCAACATTTGTGTGAACATAAGTTCCCGTCTTCTTTTATATTGCATGAAAAATTGAAGTATGAAGATTTGATCGCCATATCCACCATAGACATGTGTGCAGCTGGAATACCTAACTGACGTATTAGAACAGGCAGTATTCCTTGTGGGACCTGCCAGACGTTCTCAGTTTGTAAATGTTTTCTGAGACTAAAATCTTGTGAAATTGTGCCTTCCTTCCAGACTTCAAGAAAAACAGGTGAAAGAGAAGAAGAGCGATTACTTGAGGACGGTCATCGGTCTACAGGAACAGACTAAAGAAAACCAGGCTAAGGTAATGTTAGAGGGGCTGTCTTTCTGTTTCCTCCATCACCCTCCGAAATATTTCGGCCTCCCCAATATTCATCCATTCAGGTGTCAAAAAATTGAATCTTTTGAAGTAGAACCGTAGTCTATAATGTTACGGTGTTTCTGATGTCCTCCCTTGGCTTGCCAATTCGACTTTGGATTTGAAAGGGTTACTTTACGACATTATGTGTACTGTGTCAATCCGTCAGTAAACCAGTCAGGTAGTCAGTTAGTCAATCAGAGGATAATAGACTTGCCCTTCAGATCCAGCCAAAAAGTTTTGAACAGTACCCTTTTAAGAATAATAAGAGAGGGAACACACCACAAAAAGGTGTGGTTACACTTTGAGATTCTTCACAGAACTAAAGACCTGGATTTTATTTTCTGTGGACAAAATATGGACAAACTTTTCTTCAAATTGTCAATGTTCCTGTTGGTATTACTTCAATGGGGTACAAAAATCTAGTCTGTTCCAGACTTAACCAAAACCTGCAGACCAAATATTAGGGCAGTGAAATATGTTTTTTTTTTAAATTGTTTATTGCAGCTGTTGGTACTACAAGACAAGATCAAGGAACTTCACAAGCAGTACAAGGAGGTGTCAGAGAGCAAGACGCCCAGAGACATCACCGCAGAGTTCTTGGTGCGCAGCAAGATGAGAGATCTGAATGCTGCCCTCAAGGTATGTGAATGCGTAAAGTCAGTTTGGGTAATTGCGTAATGCAACATTAGAATGCTGGAGTATGGCATCACACAACAAATGTTTGTATCGTGATGCTTAGTGTTATTGGCCTCACAGTAAGTCTTTGCTCTGTGGTACAAGCGTGAAACCGAAGACATGGAGGTAAGCAGTTGGCTGTCTGTTTAACATTTGGTGATGTATCAAATGTATTGAACCAAAAATTACAATCGCTTGAAACTTTTGAGAAAAATTCATGTACCGTAAATTATGTATCGGCAACGATATAATTTTTGGCCGATTGAAAAATTATGCTGATATGCTCAAGATGGCCCAATCCGATATGCCAATCCGATTGACAGTTAAACACTACTAAACAAATGGTAGACTATTTCAGGCAGCAGAAGTCAGTGCTTAAAGTCGACAAAACAGCTTGAAATCGGGAACTACATAATTCTCAACAATATATAAACGCTTTAAAAGTGCTTCCAAAATGATAGTTGAGGATTAACCAGCAGCAGAAGCAGCCCCTTTCTCCTACATACTTATTTAGCTGCATCAGGCCCCATATGTGAAAAGTAACAGTGACTGGTCTTTACCTTCCTTAATCCTTTAAAATATTCCAAAATCCTCCAAAATCCCTGGTGAATTGTGAAGAATTTGGAAGGATAAGTAGTAATGACGAATTTTTTTTTCAACAGGACTATGATGTACTGGTGTTCAATCAGAAAGAAGTGGACGAGAAAATGCAAGAACTGGAAAACAATCCACCGAGGTACATGTATGCCAGGTTATCTGCATAGCAATGTTTGCTTGACAGAGGCTATATTTTTCACCATTTGTCTGGAGGATAATGAACATCTTCATAATAACTCATTTTTACTCATATTAAACATCCCACATACGCAAGTGGGCATGGAATAATGTAGTGCGCCCGTGTCTCACATGCCACGAGGCTGAATGTGGGAAGCATGAGGCACTACTTTTTCCGTGTTCCACGAGCGCGAGTGGGATAACAAAAATTGCCAAGCAAACCTAACTTGCATGTCATTTAATTTTGTGCTTTCTATTTTTTTTTCCATTTTTTTCCTGCTTATTGTTCCCAGTGATGTCTACCTCTCGTCGCGGGACCGTCAGATCCTAGACTGGCACTTTGCCAACCTGGAGTTTGCCAACGCCACGCCCCTCTCCACCCTCTCCCTCAAGCACTGGGACCAGGACGACGACTTTGAGTTCACCGGTAGCCACTTGACCGTCCGCAACGGCTACTCCTGTGTCCCCATTGCCCTGTCCGAGGGACTGGACATCAAGTTGAATACCATCGTCCGACAGATTAAAACCAGCAACACAGGTTTGTTGTTGATGCCAATGTAACTTGCTTTTGAAAAAAATAAGGCAATTTATCAAAATAGCTAAAAAGGTTAATTTTTAGAGATGTTAATTTTCAGAGGTAAAAGTGTATTTCAAATAATAGCAATTTTGGATCCATTTCAGGAGTGGAGGTCGTGACCCAGAGCGCCAAAGGTCAAAGTGGCACCTACACCTACAAGGCCGACGCGGTGGTGTGCACCCTGCCCCTGGGGGTGCTGAAGCAATCCCCACCGGTGGTGCAGTTTGTGCCGCCGCTTCCGGAATGGAAGACCAGCGCCATACACCGCATGGGCTACGGCAACCTCAACAAGGTATATTCAGTAATTTAAGTGTCATGATACAGGTATACATTCCCTTTGAACTAGGGTTCGTGACTCATGATCAGAAGGTTTCGAATCTTGCTGCTGGTCATATGTTGTGTCCTTGGGCAAGCCGCTTCACCCCCATTTGCCTCTCTCTACCCAGGAGTATAAATGGGTACCGGCAGTAGCTGGGGAGTAACCTGCGATGGACTGGCATCCCATCCAGGGGGAATAGAAATATTCTTAGTTGTTTCATGCCAAGGAATCATGCCAAGATAAACGCTGACCTATTGTGCAATATTGGTGTGTGACAGACTTTACGTTAAGAGTCTGGTTCACTAGTCCGGCTGGCTTGCGAAGAAAAAAGTAAAGGGACGAACCCTGGCAAAGCCCAATTTTAAATTAAATTTTGTAGTGAATTGATTCATTCTGTATTTTAGGTGGTGCTGTGTTTTGACAAGGCGTTCTGGGACCCCTCGGTCAATCTCTTTGGCCACGTCGGCAGCACCACGGCCAGCCGCGGCGAGCTCTTCCTATTCTGGAACCTGTACAAGGCGCCGGTTCTCTTGGCTCTGGTCGCCGGGGAAGCTGCGCAGATCATGGAGAACGTCAGCGACGATGTCATCGTCGGCAGGTGTCTGTCGGTGCTCAAGGGAATCTTTGGTGCATCCACAGTTCCACAGGTATTTAAACTGGGCACTTGTGATTAGCTTCCCTTAAATAATGGCGGGATTTTGCCAGATCAAGTTTGTTTAAGGTCCAATGGAGAACTTGTTGTTGATTCATGATATAACTTATGCCAGCGTGTTCATAGCAATTGTACTCAAAATATAAAGAAAGCAAAATCTCTAAACTTCATTTTACTGGTTCTTTCCTATGCATTATAAAGCCAATGGCCTCAGTAGACTGGTTCTGAATAGTTGACTAGACTAAGCCCAGCTGCAAGGATTGTACAAACTCCATGTTGGTTTGATTTGTAAGAAAATGAATCCTGAACACAATTAAAGAGCCACGATTCAAGGGAAAATGGAGCGTGTCAAAATCAAAGGCTAAAGTCACTAGGAAGCCATCTTGGAAGGCCTGAAATGCTGGACTTGACGCTCACGCAAAGATGCAACAGGTTCATGTACAGTCAGAACAACATTAGTTGTGTGTACCCACTGGGGAGTTTGAAAATGGTAAAAAAAAATAAACTGTTTGTTCACGAATTCCATACTACAAGCGTTGATGTACGTAATGGCAGCCAGTGGAGTCGCGTGTCAGGATTTACTTTTTTGTGCATTGGGATAGTCGCATGCACTACCTGAATATATCAGTGGTACCTCGAAATTCTTGTGGTCAGGAATATTTCCATTGCTACCTATTTCATGTTTCCTTTCCCAGCCCAAGGAAGCAGTGGTAACCCGCTGGCGTGCAGACCCCTGGTCCCGAGGGTCCTACTCCTATGTCGCGGCGGGCTCCTCCGGTAACGACTACGACCTGATGGCCACCCCCATCACGCCCACCCCGGTGGTCCAGGGCGCGCCCCCTCAGCCCAACAACATGCCCCGCCTGTTCTTTGCCGGCGAGCACACGATCCGGAACTACCCGGCCACTGTGCACGGCGCCCTCTTGAGTGGGCTACGTGAAGCCGGCCGCATCGCAGACCAGTTCCTTGGCTCGCCCTACGCCCCTCCGAGGCAGGTTCCCCCCATGGCACATCAGTCGTCGTAGACCCACATCATGTTGGAGCATTTCTACGGTCAAAAAATTCTTGGGCTAACTTTGTGGACTGCTTAGCACAAGACTTTCACAAGAACATCAAATATTTGCAAAAACAGGTTTAACAAACTGGAAAGTCAAGCAATGTATATTCCGTGTTGGGAATCTGGAAGCGTCTCTGCAAAACTGCCAAGGGAGAGAAGGTTAATGTTAAGAGACACAGTTCCCCATTGAAATTCTGGGTTAGATATTTAAAACAGGCTTTTTATAAACCTCTCGTTATTTATGCACTGTTGTTTCTCTTTACTGCCATTTATAAAGAGTTTGATAAGGTCTTCATACTCATTGTTTTTTATTAACCTAGCAGGTATAGCACTTTTTGGTATTTTGTTCTTTAGAAAGGTCCTAAGGGCTGTTTGGGGGTCAAGGACCAAATATTACAGAATACTACATGTGTTGTGCACACTTGTATGGAAAGAAATGCATACTACAGGTTACTACTACAGTAGAGTTTGTAGCTTTTGGTGAGGTTAAGGCTAGATAGAAAAACAGAATTCAAAGGGTTAGACTTTTTTTTTCGTTTAATGTCTCATTCATTATGCAAATAATAAATCTTTATGAGTGCAATGGAAAGAATAATGTCATGAGGTGACAGATAGAATGTTCCATTGCACGTGGCGGAAATGGAACATTCCATCTGTAACCGAATGGAATTATTCTTTCCATTGCACGAATGTGAATCATTCATTATTTGTTTTACACAACACCTGAATAAATCCTTGTCGTCTGATTGGTTCTTTTCCACCAATCGTGTGACCATGCAATGGAACCTCTGTTTACAATGGAACAGAACTTTTATTTGTGGTGCGGCCGGGCCATGCGTATGGACGAATAATTCAGTGACACGTGATCAACGACCCAATAACTTTTGCCTTGCCAGAAAAATAGCGTTTCAAGATAAAACATGTATTCCCACATGATGTTTCCGCAAACCTTTCATTCGTTAGTAACTCCGCCATGCAAAGCCTCAAATCTCACTTTAAACATCTCTGTTGCAGGGAGTAATTCAAAAGTAGCATGGACATTGCATCTAGATACACTACATGATTAATTTTAGTCACTGGCAGTCAAACAGCAATTGAAAATTTGTGCACTTTTTAGCTCAGTGAAAGCACTGGTTGTGGTTTTGAAACATCAAAATTTGAGGGGGGGGGGGGAGGACAATAAAGCAAGGGAGGAAATTAAGGTAAAAAGGGTTATTGGGGAATCTGTTTTACCACTTGGCAAAAGTGGTATTGAAGTAATAAACCTCTGTCCACATTGTAAATACATTCTATGTTTTTTTGTACATATTTGAACTCATGCAAACATATCCGTGGTTCGGTTTGTAGGGTTTTTATTTATTGTGGATAGTCCGTCATTTGTTTTGGTTCATTTTGTACAATTTTTGTTTGTGTCCTATCCTTTCATTAAAGTACTTGGACCGCAGCAGTTTTCGTTGTGAATTTTATTCGGCACTTTTTTGTTTTGAACTTTAACTACATTCTTTTTTACCTTCAATGAGGCAGTTATTTTTGGCCTAATCTTTGGCCAAAAGCAGAATTGCGTCAAACTGCCAGGCACACTTAAAACATTATAACCCAATTTCTGGACAAAATGTGTCATTCAAAGGAAATAATGTATCAAAAATTGCTTGAAATTTGTCGCACTTGATAATTCCTTTGAACGGTACATCTGGCAAGAGAACTATGCGTTACATTAACCCTTACATTTTGAGTAAATTTTGAGTAAATTTTGGTCAAAAATTTACCTTTCCGGAAACACATTCCAATTTGATTTCTGGTTAGAGGTCATTTTCTTCAGAAAATTTCTCTCACCAAATGTGCCATTCAAATGAAATATGGCGTGCAAAAAATTGTAAATTGAATACATTTTTCTAAAAAAATATTTCTACATGAATCCTTTATACTTGCCCAAATCTCTTCCATAATCACTTTTCGAGTATCAAAGTATGTTTATTATGCCTCCTTAAGTGTTTCTGAGTTGTTTCTTGAAAAGTCGATTTTTCACCCAAATTTGCCAAAATTTTTTTCAATTTTGGCCAAAAAATGAAATTGCATGAAACTTGCTAGGAAGATGCCTGAGGGCCCTTAGAACACGTTCCCAAAATTTCCCTGGCCAAATGTGCCATTCAAAGGAAATATGGCGTGCAGAAAAATGTAAATTGAATACATTTATTCAAAATATTTCTCCATAAATCCTTTATACTTGCCCAAATCTCTTCAATAATCACTTATCGAGTATGAAAGTATGTTTATTATGCCTCCTTAAGTGTTTCTGAGTTGTTTCCTGAAAAGTCGATTTTTCACCCAAATTTGCAAAAAATGTCAGGCTAACCCCTTACATTTTTTTCAATTTTGGTCAAAAAATGAAATTGCTTGAAACTTGCTAGGAAGATGCCTGAGGGCCCTTAGAACACGTTCCCAAAATTTCCCTGGCCAAATGTGCCATTCAAAGTAAATATGGCGTACAGAAAAATGTAAATTGAATACATTTAAAAAAAATATTTCTCCATAAATCCTTTATACTTGCCCAAATCTCTTCAAAAATCACTTGTTGAGTGTGAAAGTATGTTTATTATGCATCCTAAAGTGTTTCTGAGTTGTTTCCTGAAAAGTCGATTTTTCACCCAAATTTGCCAAAAATGTAAGGCTAACCCCTTACATTTTTTTCAATTTTGGCCAAAAAATGATTTTTTTAAAACTTGCTAGGAAGACGCCTGAGGGCCCATAGAACACGTTCCCAAAATTTCCCTGGCCAAATGTGCCGTTCAAAAGAAATATGGCGTGCAAAAAATGGTAAATTGAATATATTTTTTTCCTTCATATTTCTCCATAAATCCTTTATACTTGCCCAAATCCCTTCAATAATCACTTATCGAGTATGAAAGTATGTTTATTATGCCTCCTCAAGTGTTTCTGAGTTGTTTCCTGAAAAGTCGATTTTTCACCCAAATTTGCCAAAAATGTAAGGCTAACCCCTTGCAATTGTTTTCAATTCTCGCCAAAAAATGAATTTTTTTTTGAAACTTGCTAGGAAGATGCCTGAGGGCCCTTAGAACACGTTCCCAAAATTTCCCTGGCCAAATGTGCCATTCAAAGGAAATATGGCGTGCACAAATATGTAAATTGAATACATTTATTCAAAATATTTCTCCATAAATCCTTTATACTTGCCCAAATCTCTTCAAGAATCACTCATCGAGTATGAAAGTATGTTTATAATGCCTCCTCAAGTGTTTCTGAGTTGTTTCTTGAAAAGTCGATTTTTCACCCAAATTTGCCAAAAATGTAAGGCTAACCCCTTACATTTTTTTCAATTTTGGCCAAAAAATGAAATTGCTTGAAACTTGCTAGGAAGATGCCTGAGGGCCCTCAGAACACGTTCCCAAAATTTCCCTGTCGAAATGTGCCATTCAAAGGAAATATGGCGTGCAGAAAAATGTAAATTGAATACATTTATTCAAAATATTTCTCCATAAATCCTTTATACTTGCCCAAATCTCTTCAATAATCACTTATCGAGTATGAAAGTATGTTTATTATGCCTCCTTAAGTGTTTCTGAGTTGTTTCTTGAAAAGTCGATTTTTCACCCAAATTTGCCAAAAATGTAAGGCTAACCCCTTACATTTTTTTCAATTTTGGCCAAAAAATAAAAAAAAATTGAAACTTGCTAGGAAGACGCCTGAGGGCCCTTAGAACACGTTCCCAACATTTCTCTCGCCAAATGTGCCATTCAAAGGAAATATGGCGTGCAAAAAAATGTAATTTGAATACATTTTTTAAAAATATTTCTCCATAAATCCTTTATACTTGCCCAAATCTCTTCAAAAATCACTTTTTGAGTGTGAAAGTATGTTTATTATGCCTCCTTAAGTGTTTCTGAGTTGTTTCTTGAAAAGTCGATTTTTCACCCAAATTTGCCAAAAATGTAAGGCTAACCCCTTACATTTTTTTTCAATTTTGGCCAAAAATTAAATTTTTTAAAACTTGCTAGGAAGACGCCTGAGGGCCCTTAGAACACGTTCCCAAAATTTCCCTGGCCAAATGTGCCGTTCAAAAGAAATATGGCGTGCAAAAGATGGTAAATTGAATACATTTTTGTCCTTCAAATTTCTCCATAAATCCTTTATACTTGCCCAATTCTCTTCAATAATCACTTATCGAGTATGAAAGTATGTTTATTATGCCTCCTAAAGTGTTTCTGAGTTGTTTCCTGAAAAGTCGATTTTTCACCCAAATTTGCCAAAAATGTAAGGCTAACCCCTTACATTTTTTTTCAATTTTGGCCAAAAAATGAAATTTTGTAAAACTTGCTAGGAATATACCTGGGGGCCCTTAGAACACGTTCCCAAAATATCTCTCGCCAAATGTGCCATTCAAAGGAAATATGGCGTGCAAAAAAATGTAAATTGAATACATTTAAAAAAAATATTTCTCCATAAATCCTTTATACTTGCCCAAATCTCTTCAATAATCACTTTTTGAGTATGAAAGTATGTTTATTATGCCTCCTAAAGTGTTTCTGAGTTGTTTCCTGAAAAGTCGATTTTTCACCCAAATTTGCCAAAAATGTAAGGCTAACCCCTTACATTTTTTTCAATTTTGGCCAAAAAATTAAATTTTTTGAAACTTGCTAGGAAGATGCCTGAGGGCCCTTAGAACACGTTCCCAAAATTTCCCTGGCGAAATGTGCCGTTCAAATGAAATATGGCGTGCAAAAAATGGTAAATTGAATACCTTTTTTTCCCTTCATATTTCTCCATAAATCCTTTATACTTGCCCAAATCCCTTCAATAATCACTAATCGAGTATGAAAGTCTGTTTATTATGCCTCCTCAAGTGTTTCTGAGTTGTTTCCTGAAAAGTCGATTTTTCACCCAAATTTGCCAAAAATGTAAGGCTAACCCCTTACATTTTTTTCAATTTTGGCCAAAAATTAAATTTTTTGAAACTTGCTAGGAAGACGCCTGAGGGCCCTTAGAACACGTTCCCAAAATTTCCCTGGCCAAATGTGCCGTTCAAAAGAAATATGGCGTGCAAAAAATGGTAAATTGAATATATTTTTTTTCCTTCATATTTCTCCATAAATCCTTTATACTTGCCCAAATCCCTTCAATAATCACTTATCGAGTATGAAAGTATGTTTATTATGCCTCCTAAAGTGTTTCTGAGTTGTTTCCTGAAAAGTCGATTTTTCACCCAAATTTGCCAAAAATGTAAGGCTAACCCCTTACATTTTTTTCAATTTTGGCCAAAAAATGAAATTGCTTGAAACTTGCTAGGAAGATGCCTGAGGGCCCTTAGAACACGTTCCCAAAATTTCTCTCGCCAAATGTGCCATTCAAAGGAAATATGGCGTGCAAAAAAATGGTAAATTTAATACATTTTTTAAAAATATTTCTCCATAAATCCTTTATACTTGCCCAAATCTCTTCAAAAATCACTTTTTGAGTGTGAAAGTATGTTTATTATGCCTCCTAAAGTGTTTCTGAGTTGTTTCCTGAAGAGTCGATTTTTCACCCAAATTTGCCAAAAATGTAAGGCTAACCCCTTACATTTTGTTCAATTTTGGCCAAAAAATGAAATTGCTTGAAACTTGCTAGGAAGATGCCTGAGGGCCCTTAGAACACGTTCCCAAAATTTCTCTCGCCAAATGTGCCATTGAAAAGAAATATGGCGTGCAAAAAAATGTAAATTGAATACATTTTTTAAAAATATTTCTCCATAAATCCTTTATACTTGCCCAAATCTCTTCAAAAATCACTTTTTGAGTGTGAAAGTATGTTTATTATGCCTCCTTAAGTGTTTCTGAGTTGTTTCCTGAAAAGTCGATTTTTCACCCAAATTTGCCAAAAATGTAAGGCTAACCCCTTACATTTTTTTCAATTTTGGCCAAAAATGAAATTTTTTGAAACTTGCTAGGAAGACGCCTGAGGGCCCTTAGAACACGTTCCCAAAATTTCCCTGGCGAAATGTGCCGTTCAAAAGAAATATGGCGTGCAAAAAATGGTAAATTGAATACCTTTTTTTCCCTTCATATTTCTCCATAAATCCTTTATACTTGCCCAAATCCCTTCAATAATCACTTATCGAGTATGAAAGTATGTTTATTATGCCTCCTTAAGTGTTTCTGAGTTGTTTCCTGAAAAGTCGATTTTTCACCCAAATTTGCCAAAAATGTAAGGCTAACCCCTTACATTTTTTTCAATTTTGGCCAAAAAATGAAATTGCTTGAAACTTGCTAGGAAGATGCCTGAGGGCTCTTAGAACACGTTCCCAAAATTTCTCTCGCCAAATGTGCCATTCAAAGGAAATATGGCGTGCAAAAAAATGTAAATTGAATACATTTTTAAAAATATTTCTCCATAAATCCTTTATACTTGCACAAATCTCTTCAAAGATTACTTTTTTAGTGTGAAAGTATGTTTATTATGCCTCCTCAAGTGTTTCTGAGTTGTTTCCTGAAAAGTCGATTTTTCACCCAAATTTGCCAAAAATGTAAGGCTAACCCCTTACATTTTTTTCAATTTTGGCCAAAAAATGAAATTGCTTGAAACTTGCTAGGAAGATGCCTGAGGGCCCTTAGAACACGTTCCCAAAATTTCCCTGGCCAAATGTGACGTTCAAAAGAAATATGGCGTGCAAAAGATGGTAAATTGAATACATTTTTGTCCTTCATATTTCTCCATAAATCCTTTATACTTGCCCAAATCTCTTCAATAATCACTTATCGAGTATGAAAGTATGTTTATTATGCCTCCTAAAGTGTTTCTGAGTTGTTTCCTGAAAAGTCGTTTTTTCACCCAAATTTGCCAAAAATGTAAGGCTAACCCCTTACATTTTTTTCAATTTTGGCCAAAAAATGAAATTTTGTAAAACTTGCTAGGAATATGCCTGGGGGCCCTTAGAACACGTTCCCAAAATATCTCTCGCCAAATGTGCCATTCAAAGGAAATATGGCGTGCAAAAAAATGTAAATTGAATACATTTAAAAAAAATATTTCTCCATAAATCCTTTATACTTGCCCAAATCTCTTCAAAAATCACTTTTTGAGTGTGCAAGTATGTTTATTATGCCTCCTAAAGTGTTTCTGAGTTGTTTCCTGAAAAGTCGATTTTCACCCAAATTTGCCAAAAATGTAAGGCTAACCCCTTACATTTTTTTCAATTTTGGCCAAAAATGAAATTTTTTGAAACTTGCTAGGAAGACGCCTGAGGGCCCTTAGAACACGTTCCCAAAATTTCCCTGGCCAAATGTGCCGTTCAAAAGAAATATGGCGTGCAAAAAATGGTAAATTGAATACATTTTTTTCCTTCATATTTCTCCATAAATCCTTTATACTTGCCCAAATCCCTTCAATAATCACTTTTTGAGTGTGCAAGTATGTTTATTATGCCTCCTAAAGTGTTTCTGAGTTGTTTCCTGAAAAGTCGATTTTTCACCCAAATTTGCCAAAAATGTAAGGCTAACCCCTTACATTTTTTTCAATTTTGGCCAAAAAATGAAATTGCTTGAAACTTGCTGGGAAGATGCCTGAGGGCCCTTAGAACACGTTCCCAAAATTTCTCTCGCCAAATGTGCCATTCAAAGGAAATATGGCGTGCAAAAAAATGAAAATTGAATACATTTAAAAAAAATATTTCTCCATAAATCCTTTATACTTGCCCAAATCTCTTCAAAAATCACTTTTTGAGTGTGAAAGTATGTTTATTATGCCTGCTAAAGTGTTTCTGAGTTGTTTCCTGAAAAGTCGATTTTTCACCCAAATTTGCCAAAAATGTAAGGCTAACCCCTTACATTGTTTTTGAATTTTGGCCAAAAATGAAATTTTTTGAAACTTGCTAGGAAGACGCCTGAGGGCCCTTAGAACACGTTCCCAAAATTTCCCTGGCCAAATGTGCCGTTCAAAAGAAATATGGCGTGCAAACAATGGTAAATTGAATACATTTTTTTCCTTCATATTTCTCCATAAATCCTTTATACTTGCCCAAATCCCTTCAATAATCACTTATCGAGTATGAAAGTCTGTTTATTATGCCTCCTCAAGTGTTTCTGAGTTGTTTCCTGAAAAGTCGATTTTTCACCCAAATTTGCCAAAAATGTAAGGCTAACCCCTTACATTTTTTTTCAATTTTGGCCAAAAAATGAAATTGCTTGAAACTTGCTAGGAAGATGCCTGAGGGCCCTTAGAACACGTTCCCAAAATTTCTCTCGCCAAATGTGCCATTCAAAGGAAATATGGCGTGCAAAAAAATGTAAATTGAATACATTTAAAAAAAATATTTCTCCATAAATCCTTTATACTTGCCCAAATCTCTTCAAAAATCACTTTTTGAGTGTGCAAGTATGTTTATTATGCCTCCTAAAGTGTTTCTGAGTTGTTTCCTGAAAAGTCGATTTTCACCCAAATTTGCCAAAAATGTAAGGCTAACCCCTTACATTTTTTTCAATTTTGGCCAAAAATGAAATTTTTTGAAACTTGCTAGGAAGACGCCTGAGGGCCCTTAGAACACGTTCCCAAAATTTCCCTGGCCAAATGTGCCGTTCAAAAGAAATATGGCGTGCAAAAAATGGTAAATTGAATACATTTTTTTCCTTCATATTTCTCCATAAATCCTTTATACTTGCCCAAATCCCTTCAATAATCACTTATCGAGTATGAAAGTCTGTTTATTATGCCTCCTAAAGTGTTTCTGAGGTTTTTCTTGAAAAGTCGATTTTTCACCCAAATTTGCCAAAAATGTAAGGCTAACCCCTTACATTTTTTTCAATTTTGGCCATAAAATGAAATTGCTTGAAACTTGCTAGGAAGATTCCTGAGGGCCCTTAGAACACGTTCCCAAAATTTCTCTCGCCAAATGTGCCATTCAAAGGAAATATGGCGTGCAAAAAAATGGTAAATTTAATACATTTTTTAAAAATATTTCTCCATAAATCCTTTATACTTGCCCAAATCTCTTCAAAAATCACTTTTTGAGTGTGAAAGTATGTTTATTATGCCTCCTAAAGTGTTTCTGAGTTGTTTCCTGAAAAGTCGATTTTTCACCCAAATTTGCCAAAAATGTAAGGCTTACCCCTTACATTTTGTTCAATTTTGGCCAAAAAATGAAATTGCTTGAAACTTGCTAGGAAGATGCCTGAGGGCCCTTAGAACACGTTCCCAAAATTTCTCTCGCCAAATGTGCCATTGAAAAGAAATATGGCGTGCAAAAAAATGTAAATTGAATACATTTTTTAAAAATATTTCTCCATAAATCCTTTATACTTGCCCAAATCTCTTCAAAAATCACTTTTTGAGTGTGAAAGTATGTTTATTATGCCTCCTTAAGTGTTTCTGAGTTGTTTCCTGAAAAGTCGATTTTTCACCCAAATTTGCCAAAAATGTAAGGCTAACCCCTTACATTTTTTTCAATTTTGGCCAAAAATGAAATTTTTTGAAACTTGCTAGGAAGACGCCTGAGGGCCCTTAGAACACGTTCCCAAAATTTCCCTGGCCAAATGTGCCGTTCAAAAGAAATATGGCGTGCAAAAAATGGTAAATTGAATATATTTTTTTCCCTTCATATTTCTCCATAAATCCTTTATACTTGCCCAAATCCCTTCAATAATCACTTATCGAGTATGAAAGTCTGTTTATTATGCCTCCTCAAGTGTTTCTGAGTTGTTTCCTGAAAAGTCGATTTTTCACCCAAATTTGCCAAAAATGTAAGGCTAACCCCTTACATTTTTTTCAATTTTGGCCAAAAAATGAAATTGCTTGAAACTTGCTAGGAAGATGCCTGAGGGCCCTTAGAACACGTTCCCAAAATTTCTCTCGCCAAATGTGCCATTCAAAGGAAATATGGCGTGCAAAAAAATGTAAATTGAATACATTTAAAAAAAATATTTCTCCATAAATCCTTTATACTTGCCCAAATCTCTTCAAAAATCACTTTTTGAGTGTGCAAGTATGTTTATTATGCCTCCTAAAGTGTTTCTGAGTTGTTTCCTGAAAAGTCGATTTTCACCCAAATTTGCCAAAAATGTAAGGCTAATCCCTTACATTTTTTTCAATTTTGGCCAAAAATGAAATTTTTTGAAACTTGCTAGGAAGACGCCTGAGGGCCCTTAGAACACGTTCCCAAAATTTCCCTGGCCAAATGTGCCGTTCAAAAGAAATATGGCGTGCAAAAAATGGTAAATTGAATACATTTTTTTCCTTCATATTTCTCCATAAATCCTTTATACTTGCCCAAATCCCTTCAATAATCACTTATCGAGTATGAAAGTCTGTTTATTATGCCTCCTCAAGTGTTTCTGAGTTGTTTCCTGAAAAGTCGATTTTTCACCCAAATTTGCCAAAAATGTATGGCTAACCCCTTACATTTTTTTCAATTTTGGCCAAAAAATGAAATTGCTTGAAACTTGCTAGGAAGATGCCTGAGGGCCCTTAGAACACGTTCCCAAAATTTCTCTCGCCAAATGTGCCATTCAAAGGAAATATGGCGTGCAAAAAAATGTAAATTGAATACATTTAAAAAAAATATTTCTCCATAAATCCTTTATACTTGCCCAAATCTCTTCAAAAATCATTTTTTGAGTGTGCAAGTATGTTTATTATGCCTCCTAAAGTGTTTCTGAGTTGTTTCCTGAAAAGTCGATTTTCACCCAAATTTGCCAAAAATGTAAGGCTAACCCCTTACATTTTTTTCAATTTTGGCCAAAAATGAAATTTTTTGAAACTTGCTAGGAAGTCGCCTGAGGGCCCTTAGAACACGTTCCCAAAATTTCCCTGGCCAAATGTGCCGTTCAAAAGAAATATGGCGTGCAAAAAATGGAAAATTGAATACATTTTGTTCCTTCATATTTCTCCATAAATCCTTTATACTTGCCCAAATCCCTTCAATAATCACTTTTTGAGTGTGCAAGTATGTTTATTATGCCTCCTAAAGTGTTTCTGAGTTGTTTCCTGAAAAGTCGATTTTTCACCCAAATTTGCCGAAAATGTAAGGCTAACCCCTTACATTGTTTTTGAATTTTGGCCAAAAATGAAATTTTTTGAAACTTGCTAGGAAGATGCCTGAGGGCCCTTAGAACACGTTCCCAAAATTTCTCTCGCCAAATGTGCCATTCAAAGGAAATATGGCGTGCAAAAAAATGTAAATTGAATACATTTAAAAAAAATATTTCTCCATAAATCCTTTATACTTGCCCAAATCTCTTCAAAAATCACTTTTTGAGTGTGCAAGTATGTTTATTATGCCTCCTAAAGTGTTTCTGAGTTGTTTCCTGAAAAGTCGATTTTTCACCCAAATTTGCCAAAAATGTAAGGCTAACCCCTTACATTTTTTTCAATTTTGCCCAAAATATGAATTTTTTTGAAACTTGCTAGGAAGATGCCTGAGGGCCCTTAGAACACGTTCCCAAAATTTCCCTGGCCGAATGTGACGTTCAAAAGAAATATGGCGTGCAAAAAAATGTAAATTGAATACATTTTTGTCCTTCATATTTCTCCATAAATCCTTTATACTTGCCCAAATCTCTTCAATAATCACTTATCGAGTATGAAAGTATGTTTATTATGCCTCCTAAAGTGTTTCTGAGGTTTTTCTTGAAAAGTCGATTTTTCACCCAAATTTGCCAAAAATGTAAGGCTAACCCCTTACATTTTTTTCAATTTTGGCCAAAAAATGAAATTGCTTGAAACTTGCTAGGAAGATGCCTGAGGGCCCTTAGAACACGTTCCCAAAATTTCCCTGGCCGAATGTGCCATTCAAAGGAAATATGGCGTGCAAAAAAATGTAAATTGAATACATTTAAAAAAAATATTTCTCCATAAATCCTTTATACTTGCCCAAATCTCTTCAATAATCACTTTTTGAGTGTGCAAGTATGTTTATTATGCCTCCTAAAGTGTTTCTGAGTTGTTTCCTGAAAAGTCGATTTTTCACCCAAATTTGCCAAAAATGTAAGGCTAACCCCTTACATTTTTTTCAATTTTGGCCAAAAAATGAAATTGCTTGAAACTTGCTAGGAAGATGCCTGAGGGCCCTTAGAACACGTTCCCAAAATTTCTCTCGCCAAATGTGCCATTCAAAGGAAATATGGCGTGCAAAAAAATGAAAATTGAATACATTTAAAAAAAATATTTCTCCATAAATCCTTTATACTTGCCCAAATCTCTTCAAAAATCACTTTTTGAGTGTGAAAGTATGTTTATTATGCCTGCTAAAGTGTTTCTGAGTTGTTTCCTGAAAAGTCGATTTTTCACCCAAATTTGCCAAAAATGTAAGGCTAACCCCTTACATTGTTTTTGAATTTTGGCCAAAAATGAAATTTTTTGAAACTTGCTAGGAAGACGCCTGAGGGCCCTTAGAACACGTTCCCAAAATTTCCCTGGCCAAATGTGCCGTTCAAAAGAAATATGGCGTGCAAACAATGGTAAATTGAATACATTTTTTCCCTTCATATTTCTCCATAAATCCTTTATACTTGCCCAAATCCCTTCAATAATCACTAATCGAGTATGAAAGTATGTTTATTATGCCTCCTAAAGTGTTTCTGAGGTTTTTCTTGAAAAGTCGATTTTTCACCCAAATTTGCCAAAAATGTAAGGCTAACCCCTTACATTTTTTTCAATTTTGGCCAAAAAATGAAATTGCTTGAAACTTGCTAGGAAGATGCCTGAGGGCCCTTAGAACACGTTCCCAAAATTTCTCTCGCCAAAATGTGCCATTCAAAGGAAATATGGCGTGCAAAAAAATGTAAATTGAATACATTTAAAAAAAATATTTCTCCATAAATCCTTTATACTTGCCCAAATCTCTTCAAAAATCACTTTTTGAGTGTGCAAGTATGTTTATTATGCCTCCTAAAGTGTTTCTGAGTTGTTTCCTGAAAAGTCGATTTTTCACCCAAATTTGCCAAAAATGTAAGGCTAACCCCTTACATTTTTTTCAATTTTGGCCAAAAAATGAAATTGCTTGAAACTTGCTAGGAAGATGCCTGAGGGCCCTTAGAACACGTTCCCAAAATTTCTCTCGCCAAATGTGCCATTGAAAGGAAATATGGCGTGCAAAAAAATGTAAATGGAATACATTTTTAAAAAATATTTCTCCATAAATCCTTTATACTTGCCCAAATCTCTTCAAAAATCACTTTTTGAGTGTGAAAGTATGTTTATTATGCCTCCTTAAGTGTTTCTGAGTTGTTTCCTGAAAAGTCGATTTTTCACCCAAATTTGCCAAAAATGTTATTTTCAATTTTGGCCAAAAATGAAATTTTTTGAAACTTGCTAGGAAGACGCCTGAGGGCCCTTAGAACATGTTCCCAAAATTTCCCTGGCCAAATGTGCCGTTGAAAAGAAATATGGCGTGCAAAAAATGGTAAATTGAATACATTTTTTCCCTTCATATTTCTCCATAAATCCTTTATACTTGCCCAAATCCCTTCAATAATCACTTATCGAGTATGAAAGTATGTTTATTATGCCTCCTCAAGTGTTTCTGAGTTGTTTCTTGAAAAGTCGATTTTTCACCCAAATTTGCCAAAAATGTAAGGCTAACCCCTTACATTTTTTTTCAATTTTGGCCAAAAAATGAAATTGCTTGAAACTTGCTAGGAAGATGCCTGAGGGCCCTTAGAACACGTTCCCAAAATTTCTCTCGCCAAATGTGCCATTCAAAGGAAATATGGCGTGCAAAAAAAATGTAAATTGAATACATTTAAAAAAATATTTCTCCATAAATCCTTTATACTTGCCCAAATCTCTTCAAAAATCACTTTTTGAGTGTGCAAGTACATTTATTATGCCTCCTAAAGTGTTTCTGATTTGTTTCCTGAAAAGTCGATTTTTCACTCAAATTTGCCAAAAATGTAAGGCTAACCCCTTACATTTTTTTCAATTTTGGCCAAAAAATGAAATTGCTTGAAACTTGCTAGGAAGATGCCTGAGGGCCCTTAGAAAACGTTCCCAAAATTTCTCTCGCCAAATGTGCCATTCAAAGGAAATATGGCGTGCAAAAAAATGTAAATTGAACACATTTTTAAAAAATATTTCTCCATAAATCCTTTATACTTGCCCACATCTCTTCAAAAATCACTTTTTGAGTGTGAAAGTATGTTTATTATGCCTCCTTAAGTGTTTCTGAGTTGTTTCCTGAAAAGTCGATTTTTCACCCAAATTTGCCAAAAATGTAAGGCTAACCCCTTACATTTTTTTCAATTTTGGCCAAAAATAAAATTTTTTGAAACTTGCTAGGAAGACGCCTGAGGGCCCTTAGAACACGTTCCCAAAATTTCCCTGGCCAAATGTGCCGTTCAAAAGAAATATGGCGTTTAAAAAATGGTAAATTGAATACATTTTTTTCCTTCATATTTCTCCATAAATCCTTTATACTTGCCCAAATCCCTTTAATAATCACTTATCGAGTATGAAAGTATGTTTATTATGCCTCCTCAAGTGTTTCTGAGTTGTTTCTTGAAAAGTCGATTTTTCACCCAAATTTGCCAAAAATGTAAGGCTAACCCCTTACATTTTTTTTCAATTTTGGCCAAAAAATGAAATTGCTTGAAACTTGCTAGGAAGATGCCTGAGGGCCCTTAGAACACGTTCCCAAAATTTCTCTCGCCAAATGTGCCATTCAAAGGAAATATGGCGTGGAAAAAAATGTAAATTGAATACATTTAAAAAAATATTTCTCCATAAATCCTTTATACTTGCCCAAATCTCTTCAAAAATCACTTTTTGAGTGTGCAAGTATATTTATTATGCCTCCTAAAGTGTTTCTGATTTGTTTCCTGAAAAGTCGATTTTTCACTCAAATTTGCCAAAAATGTAAGGCTAACCCCTTACATTTTTTTCAATTTTGGCCAAAAAATGAAATTGCTTGAAACTTGCTAGGAAGATGCCTAAGGGCCCTTAGAACACGTTCCCAAAATTTCGCCAAATGTGCCATTCAAAGGAAATATGGCGTGCAAAAAAATGTAAATTGAACACATTTTTAAAAAATATTTCTCCATAAATCCTTTATACTTGCCCACATCTCTTCAAAAATCACTTTTTGAGTGTGAAAGTATGTTTATTATGCCTCCTTAAGTGTTTCTGAGTTGTTTCCTGAAAAGTCGATTTTTCACCCAAATTTGCCAAAAATGTAAGGCTAACCCCTTACATTTTTTTCAATTTTGGCCAAAAATAAAAATTTTTGAAACTTGCTAGGAAGACGCCTGAGGGCCCTTAGAACACGTTCCCAAAATTTCCCTGGCCAAATGTGCCGTTCAAAAGAAATATGGCGTTTAAAAAATGGTAAATTGAATACATTTTTTTCCTTCATATTTCTCCATAAATCCTTTATACTTGCCCAAATCCCTTTAATAATCACTTATCGAGTATGAAAGTATGTTTATTATGCCTCCTCAAGTGTTTCTGAGTTGTTTCTTGAAAAGTCGATTTTTGACCCAAATTTGCCAAAAATGTAAGGCTAACCCCTTACATTTTTTTCAATTTTGGCCAAAAAATGAAATTGCTTGAAACTTGCTAGGAAGATGCCTGAGGGCCCTTAGAACACGTTCCCAAAATTTCTCTCGCCAAATGTGCCATTCAAAGGAAATATGGCGTGCAAAAAAATGTAAATTGAATACATTTAAAAAAAATATTTCTCCATAAATCCTTTATACTTGCCCAAATCTCTTCAAAAATCACTTTTTGAGTGTGCAAGTATGTTTATTATGCCTCCTAAAGTGTTTCTGAGTTGTTTCCTGAAAAGTCGATTTTTCACCCAAATTTGCCAAAAATGTAAGGCTAACCCCTTGCAATTTTTTCAATTGTGGCCAAAAAATTAAATTTCTTGAAACTTGCTAGGAAGATGCCTGAGGGCCCTTAGAACACGTTCCCAAAATTTCTTTTGCCAAATGTGCCTCTCAAAGGAAATATGGCGTGCAAAAATTGTAAATTGAATACTCATGCCACCCATGCAATCTGGTCATATGATCGCTCTGTACATAAAGATAATGGTGGCTGAATTCTTTTCTAGCTGTCGCCTGATATGCCTGAAAAATTGCACAGAAAATATTTCAGACTTCTCCAAACTCTGCTTATCTTTTGCACTTGTACACACATTACAAAAGGAAGAAAATACTAAAATAGGGATATCAATTTTCTCAGATATTTCAAAATTTGGTTTTATTACAATAACTTTATACCAGTATACACGAATTCAGTAAATACTCTCGTACAAAAATTCAATTGAAATGCATTGGAAAGACGAAACAACAAAGGCCAAATATTAATTTCATATTGAATATAAGATACAAAGAAATACATTATGGCATCTGGTGCGAGTTGCCTCCAGGCACAATTAATTTTACTAATAAATTGTTAAAAATATAAGACTACCGTTTCCAACTTTCCATTTCAATCATTAAAAGTCGACAAAAGTTCATTTCAAATTGGTGCAATACATTTCCATGATAGTTTGATGTTTGACGTACATACCAAGTTATGGTGCATTCTGCATGAAATATTCCAAAGAGAAACGGTAAAATATTCTTGGTGACTAGGCTGGGTCAAAGAGCACTCCCTACAGGCCATGTTTCAATGGGCATTATTCTGAAAACTGTCAAGGTTGTTTTATCTAGAGATTTAACAATTCTTTTTTTTCAAGGCACGACAGTTGTAATTAAGTTATCATAAGTCACTATAAGTCATCACAGGACACAAGTCAATCAATCACAAGTCAATCAAACATTAGTCTAGAGTCTCTAGCAACAAACAATTGAAACGAACTGTGACATAGACAATTCCTTTATTAACCAGTTCGCGCCAGGTGATGTGTAAACACGCAAAGGTTTTGCGGTATTCGGAACGGATGACGAATAAACACGCAGGGAGCGAGACTGAAAATATTTTCAGTGACCTGCTCGCAGCGAGCGAGGCCGGAAACATGAGTGTGCTGCCCGAGGGTGATGGCTTCAACCCGCCTAGCTTGAGGTCGACTGAAAACTAATCCCGCACCTCGTTCCATTCTTGTCAAAATATTCCTGGCGTGAACTGGTTAATTTTCATCCTCTCTAACTTTTGACCCGATTTGTCAGGGTTCCTGCACCTTTTCAGACAATAAAATGCCATGACTTTTTCATCACCATATTACAAAAATCAGCGACCTAGTTCATCAAAAGGCAGATCATAACTGTCAAATTGGTTCACAGGGCAACAACAATTGAAATTATAATGCTCGTTTCAGCAAAATTTTTCGGGTATACAAATCAGATTTCTAGTGCTAAATTATGAAAATTTGACGTCTTTCTCCTGACTTTTCCAGGCTTGAAAATTGAAAATTGAAATTCCATGACCGTTTCCATGTTTTATTTCCAGGCAGTGGAAACCCTGCTTAGACTTGTGACAGAATTGATTATGACATTGCAATATGATACAAATCATACTAGACTATGCATCATGATATCAAAGTTTTAGATGGTATCTGACATCACTACATACTGTTACAACCCTAGATGTAACTGTGCCTTTAGGGGACAAACAATATAAAACAAAGTTGGCTGAATATAACTCAATAAATTACTGCAAAAATGTTAAGAATTTCAGAGTTTCAAGACACAAAAATTGTTTTCCAACATCAAGCTGTCAAATAAGTCTTTGAATAAGATTTGGCATAAAATGTTCTGAACAAAGATAGCTATTTTGAATTCTTCTTTACATTCGCGCCTCTTTCAGAGTTGAGGTTTTTTTCTTTTTTTTGCGAGGGACCCACTTTAGCCTTCACTGGTGCCAAATCAGAGATCCAAATCTTCCACACTTCCCAATTGACTGGGACCGACTAAGCCCTTGGCTGGTAACTTGACATTCAGAGAGCAAATTCTGGCCAAATTTCTCATGAGGGATCAACTTTAGCATGACTGGTGCCCTGACAATCAAAGATCCAAATCTTCCATACTTCCCCACGTGGGACCAACTTTAACCTTCACTGGTAGCCTGACACTCAGCACCAGTGCTGATTCCATCTCTGCCTTCACCAGCTGTGCCACCTGGATGACATCCTCCCTGTGGACCTCATAGATGAGCTCATCGTGTAGCTGAAGTACCAGGAATGCCCCAGAGGGAGTAGTGGCGACACCTTTACGGCCCTTCTTGCGTTGGGTCAAACCTTGGTCAATACAAAAATTGATACATGCAATTAATGAAGAAAACTACAAACTCTTTTAAATCCCGGAGTAAATTTAATGTAAAACTATCTCCGAGATATTTTTTATCCTGTAGTCAGCCCAATCCAATAGGGGTGTGCAGTCAGGCCTGGATTATTCAATAGGCACTGTGCCCAGGGCCTACAAAAAATTTGGGGCCTACGACAAATTTGAGGGCCTGCGAAAAAATCACAAAGAGCCAACATGCTTTTTGAGCTGCCAGTTTGGCCTGGCTTGCTTAGTACAGCTTAGCATCAACATAACATTGGTGCAGGTGCCTAGTGCGGAGTAGGGTTTACGGAACACTGGTGCCTAAGGCTTACTTAACACTTTTTCTGGCCCCGGGTGTGCTAAGCGGGAAATTTTGCTTTTGATATTTCTTTACATTCTGGCTTGAATTTTCTGGAGACTTTTTGCCAATATGCCTTTTTTTTTCTAAGCAAAACTTTGCTGCGCTATGTATATTTTCAAGCACAGTTGCTCCTTGAATAGTCTATGTCTATTTCGCGTGAACAGATTTGCGAATTAATTAGGCAAGACCCGCCTCTTGACCGTGGGAGATTTTGACCAATCAGCAGGCGCTTCCTATATCGAGTCTTCGGTCATTCACTCGTTGAGTGTCACATAGACAATAGATTAAAAACAAATGTGTCACGCGATACGGGGCCAGTTGTTGTTGTATTACAAAACACTGCATTTGAATTGACCAATCAAACCATTTAGTCCTGATTTGGGAATGAAATGACGTCACGATTTAGTAAAGTCAACTTAAGTTGGCTATGTGGATAACGGGTGATACTCAGACTACCTTAAATTGGCACCCCGTGCTTTTCCCCTCTTTTTTTCGTTTTTCCTCATGGCCTAATTGTCACAGATAGACTCATATTGATCTCAAAGAGTTCAAGAATACTTTTATGTTGCTGCTGCATGACTAACTTATCAAGTTATCAAGTAAAGTTATCGCAACGAATGATATTCAACAAATTCTGTGCTTGGGAACCTTTAACTTGTAATAATGTTATGTCTCACCTGATTCAAACTCCACCCTGTGGCGATGAGTCACCTTCGTGTTTGGGAACTCCTCGGCCAGCCTGCGGTCAATCTTGACCATGGCCACCTTGACCAGGTCAGCTGCCGAGCCCTGGATGGTGGTATTGACCGCCTGTCGCTCGGCCTGGCTCCGGGCGGCTGGATTGGTGTGGGTGATGGCCGGCAAGAATCGCTTACGATGGAGGATGGTCTCCACGAAGCCAGTGGTCCTGCAGCGCTCTACAGTGTCCCGAATATAGTTCTTCATTCCTGTAAGTGAGATAAATTCGTGGAATTATTATGGTTGTGTGGGGTTCTGGCAAAATGAGTCACAACTAGATAAAGGTCGAAATGAGTGTTTGCGGGTATTTAGGGAAAAGAATAAATTCTCCTCACAATGCTGTTTGTTGCACTTTAGTTGGATATTTCGTTGACAAGTTATGGCAATTTAACGTTTGCATTTAACGACATGTTTTTATAACCTTTCTAATGAGAGATGCCAAATGTTTTTACTCAAAAACACCTTTATTCCAGGATATTTATAGTATTTCTTTAAAATATGTGTAGAAGACATATCACGGACAACAAATACAGGCATGCAACTGGGAATTTAGAAAAACTTCAAACCAAACAAGACTTTGTACAGCATTTTTTAATTTGTAATGGCATTCACGAGAAGTAAAAAACAAGGAAATTTGCAGATCCAAAGAAAAGTTGCATGCCTGTAAATGTCAATAAATTTGAAAATCGAAGAGAAAAAAAAAATCACCACTCTTGGTTTTATTCATTTTTCTCCACTATGGCCTGTGCCCAATTCCGTCTCGTTTTGCTAGAATGCCTCACATTTATGTCTTGGGGTAAATTTCATAGAGTTACCTAAGCACATAAATTTGCTGAAGGCAATAAAATAAAAGTTCAAATATATTATATGAAACAAATATTGAGTGGTTTTAACTTGTGAAACTGGAAAATATTATCGCTTGGTAAAATCTAGACTTTTTCAGCTCAGTCGGCTTCGCCTCGTGAAATGGAAAAGTCAAGATTTTACCATGCGATAATATTTCCCCCCATTTTACTCTAAGCCACTCAATATTTGTATACTGAAGGTTCTGCAAAGCATACAGTGAGGGGGAGAGGCATACCTTTGTACTGCATCTTGAAGGAGTCCATGAATGCCGCTGCATCTTCCTCCGACTCTCCTAGCTGCTGACCCAGCGCCTTGGCTCCGATGCCATACACCATCCCATAGCACATCTAAAAGAGCGAATTTTACGTGTCACACATTAAAAAATAATAACAAAATTAAAAAAAATCCCCATCAAAAAGTTTGGCACAGGCCAAAGCTTACCATGGGTGGCAACATAACACTACAACTCTCAACCCCATGTATTATATGGAGAGAAACTCCAAGTTGGACAACTGTTCGTTATTTGTCTTTATCCAACACACCTCATGATCCAAAAACAGATTACATCATAAATAGTTTCTCTACAATAGCCCTAACAGTCCTCAATCCTCCAATTTCAATATGATTTTGCACACCCCCTAGGGGGTTAGGGTTAATACAATATAAAGCTTTTCATAAATCAATAACAATTAAGAGTAGACAAATTTACTTTTACTTTTTTTTCAAAACAAATATGGTTGTATCTGAAACAGGCACTCAGAGCTACAGCTTACGTCTACTGGCAGTGTTTTTTTCACACAAGCCTGGACACTACAAGTAGCTGTAGATGAGAGATTCAGATGGACTGAAATAAGTGAATGGTGAGGTCATGGTCGTGTACCCCAGCTCCTACCTGCTTGGCTTGTTGGCGTAGATTGGGGGTAACCTGACTCTCTGTGGTCTGCTTCCACTGAGCAGCGATGCACTTGAAGACGTCTCCTCCACCGTTCAAGATGCCGGCCAGCTTGGCATCTCCTGACAGATGGGCTAGGATGCGCAGCTCCAGCTGAGAATAGTCAGCAGCTAGGAGAACACCTCCTGGGAGAAAAAAATATGAACAATTGATGGTAAAGCCCATTCAGGTCGTGAAATTTGCTGGACTTGACACCATCTGCAACCTGCAAGTTTGCAAAGAGAAAACTTACGACAAGAATGAACCAGCCTTTTAAGAGTAAAGGCTAGTAAAGAGAAACTACACAAAGATCACAGAGAACCACTCACCTTGAAATGGGCAGAATGCATGCCGCACACTGACAGCACATGATGGACCAGGTTTATCCTCTTCCTTGCTCATACTGGCACCCCTGGTCTGCTGACCTCTCCCCTGGGTCTGTCTCACCCTAGCCCTGGTGGGGTATGACTGAGCAGGGGCCCCCAGGGCTAGGGGTGGGCTCTCACCGATGGCAGACGGCATCTCAATCTCAAAGTCACGGGGGATGGCCTGGATGTTGGGGTCGGATAGGCAGACACGACCTGAGAGAAAAAAGAATCAAGGAATTCAGCTGTCACTGTCGCTTTGGAATAAGGGCCTGTCACAATTCATATCTGGGACAAGTCGTGTGCATTGTATGGGGTATAAGCTGCAGGATTCTGAACAACTTCTCCTCAATATTCCCGCAATGAAGTTATCAGTATTTGTGAGTCAAGCATTTGCTCGTGAAATTTCCCTGGAAAATGTCCGGAACAAATGTAGAGCTTCTTCTGGACAACGTGAATGATTCTTCTTTCAACTTGTCCAGAACTCGAGAATTGAGACGGGCCCTAAGGCAAACATAGGTAGTTTCAAAAGCCTGGCTTTACTGCAAGTCTTGACAATAAGCTCTGGCTACAGAATCACCGAGAAGCCTTGAATATTCAAGCAAATGGGAATACTCTGAACTTGCCCTCATGTTTTTTGATTTGACGTTCCTGAAGTAGACCAGGGACAAATTTTATGTCCCTCAAGTCAGGGGTCTAAACTTGATCAAACCAAAGCAAGAGAAAACAGTTTCAAAAGCCAATTATATTTCAATAAAATCTGCTTAAATTCAGCATGGTTTAGGGTTCATCAGTGACTCTACTTAACTCTAACTTTCTAGGGGATGTGAAGAATTCTATTAAAATTGGAGGATTTGGGACTGCTAGGGTTTATCTTATTTGCAAACTCAAGTCCGAGGACTTTGCAAACATTTCCATTAAACTTTCAGAACTGTCAGCTGTGTCATTACACTCATATTTCTGCTCATTCAAAGTACTCAGTCAGTCTTGCCATGGTGTTTGGGCTTGATTCCTACTAATATAGCAGTATGTTTGGAGACTGAAAAAAGGCTCCAACTACGATACTTCATCTTGCTAACGGATGCAATACATTTCGGCAACGCAACCTTGGCCAAACTTGGATGGCATGGGTGTGGCTTCTGCATAAAGCGCTCTCTTCTAACCAAGGTGACCACAGTTCGAATCCTGGCCTGGCCGCAGATCACATGTGAGTAGAGTTGTGCGTTGGTTCTCTCCTGTGCCACAAGGGTTTTTCTCAGGGCCCTCCGGTTTTCCTCCCTCCGGAAAAACCAAACACTTTCGATCCCAGGCTGTGCTCCATGGTCATATATGGGTCGATATGGTCATATATATGGTCATATATATGCCAGCGGCCCGACCACAATGTAGCCCCGTCCTTCGCAATTCAGCATACCAGCTGCCATTAAGGATGATTAGCCTCCCAAATAATTATAATTATTATAAACAACCGATTGCTGTACCTGTAGCAGTGTGGGTCTGGCAGGATGCATAAATCCTCTCCCCTCCCAGCTTAGAGTCAGTCTGTCTCTCCTTCAGCAATGGATACACCACCTTTGTCACAGCTGCCGTGATCCGTCGCCACTCCAGCACCACGCTGGGCAGAGGGTGGAAGGGCCGAAGCTTCTCCAGGGAGTTCTTGCAGGTGCTGAAGTGTTTCGGCAGGCGGGCCCTGCCGCCCCGACCACCCAGAGTCTTACGCAGGGGTGCAGTGGTGGTTAGGCTTGGGTCACCATTTGGAGGCAGTCTCAGTTCAACATAGAGGACCTACATTTAGAGGCATTTGAAGTAAATGTTTACAGAATGTAAAAAAATAATCCTGAAACTATTGAAAGTATGAGGAATATTAGTAAAATGAAAAACATTATTGGGGCATTTTTGTACTCAAGTTAGTTCTCTAGACTTGGGACAAAAAAATCTTTCCTTGTGTAGTCGTCCACAATAACATTCTTTACTGTGATGTCATCAGAAATACAACATAAATCTTACCCGTATCTGCAGACACAACAAACACAAGTTTTTACATGGCTCTGGACACCAGAACAAGTAAGCTATGTATTAATTCGCCAAATGAATTCAGAGTAAAAAAAAGCAAATTTTGTTTTAAATCTTTAATGGGTACGGGAATAAGAAAATTTTGATTAATTTGTCCGAAATCTTGAAAAAATACGGAAACCAAAAAAAAATACTCCAATTTTTTTAATAGTTTTTTTTTTTGGTATTAAACAATGTTCCAGAACTATTACTAAATTTCTGTAGGTTAAATCACAAGCTATTGCAATGAACTGTTACAAAGGCATTACTTCATCATTGTTCATCCCCTGTTTTCTATGAAAGGACGTGTGACCGACTTATTGCATTGGACTACAACGCTAAATCTGAGGGTGGCGAGTACTTCACGTAATGGTAGCGAGGGCAGCAAATGCATGTCGTCTTGTATCACCTGAGCGATATCTTCTGGGGATGTGAGAGAGAACCCGTGTCCAGCCATCTGATAGGCTTGCTCCTCTAGCACTGCCAGCTTGGTTTGCATGACGGCCTTCTGGGTTTCACACTCTGCCTGGCTGAAGCCGAAGCCTGTCAGCTCCATGCGGGCCAAGACTCGCATGCAGGGCATTTCAACCTGCGGAGGGAAAGGTGGGGATGATGCATCAAAAAGTTCAAACTGTCACAGGATGTGCTCAGAGCTACCATCACTTCTTGTTCCCCTGTTGTGTACTTTCAACTGCTCTACACAATTTGCTGCCTGATTTCATTTGTAAGCTGAAACTGCCTGGTCTTTTTACTCCCTGTACAGGGCGAGTAAAAAAAAGCGAAACCCAACTAATGGGAGTTCTGTTTCAGTGAAGTTCTGCGTGTAGCACTTCCAAAATCTAGGATACAAAAGCCCAATTCATAAGCTTTCTTTCGGTACAAGAATCATTCAAATCACTCATGTACTTATGAAGTTACAGAACACAACCACTGTTTTAAAGCTCTGTCCACGGATCACAAAAAAAATGTGTGTTCTTTCAGGAAAACGAAACACTAATAACTTCTGTTGATCCGTGGACAGAACTATAAAACGGTGGATGTGTTTAAAATTCCGTAACTTCAAAAGTACATGAGTGATTTGAATGATTCTTGTGCTAAAAGAAAGCTTATGAATTGGGCTTTCATATCCTAGATTTTAGAAGTGCTACTAACTTTACTAAAATGATGGTCCCAACATTTGGGTTTCGGTTTTTTTACTCGCCCTGCAGTGCCCAAAACTGCCCCAGCATTCTATGTTTTTATTGACTATGCAGTAAGTAAACACATGTGTAATACAATGTATTCCGTATTTACTCCATGTCACACAAGGTAATTTAAAAGGAACCTTTTCCAGGCAATCTCAAAGAGGAAAACACCAAAACAAATTTAAATTCCCTGAAAAGTGCTCCGAGGAATTGGTGAATACTGTTGATAAAAACTCAAAAACTATCAGCATGGAAATAAATTAGGGGGGGGGGGGGGAGTCGATAATATTGAAGAAAATATCACCAGGGAAAAGGGCAGATTCACTTCATTTCAGTTAATTTTGATCTATAGTGGACATGTGGATTCAATGGCCAAAAGGCACAGGGTACATAGAATTCGAAACATTATTTGCAACTTTACATGGTTGGTTATCACTTGCAACCAGGTCTTCTCAACGTTTCTACAAGAGTACTCTAGTCTCTGTCAGGAGAAAGATGGTAATTTCACCTCAGTGAATGCTTTGTGGAGTCTCTCCTCCTTCAGTGTAGGTTCCAGATGATCCATGAGAACCAGGACCAGAACGGACTCTGTCGCCGCCCTGAGACGCCCTGTTCCTGACTCCTGGGACATCAGACCCAGGCTACCCAAGCCCAAGCCACCACTCAAACCTGATGTAGAATACAAAGGAAATCGATTGTCAGTCACGCCAATGGGAGTTTAGAAATGATCAATCGACCTTCCAACCCATAAATGAACTACTGATGATATCACTATTGCTTAATACTGCAGAGAAATTTGATAATAATGGGCAACGGATATGTTTTGGCCAACTACAAATTATATGAAGTTAAAAACAAGTTGGATTAACAATTTTTTTTTTTTTAAGTTACAGGTCATTTCATAAATCTAGGATCCAATGTCTGACATTTTCCCCAGTCCCTGTTACCTCTGATCTTTGTAATTTGCCATTCAAGTATCATTAAAAATGACATCAAGCTATTCTGTATTTGATGGATAGGTAGTTCAATCTCTAAGAAAGAAAGCTTGAAGAAGCATCCAAAATAACGATGTCAAAAAATCAAAAATGTGGTTCCTAAATATAGAATAACCCTCATGTATTTCAAATAAACTAACTCTTGTTGGACATTGATTTAAAACTAAAAGTTGTGAAAGAGAAATTATTGTCTTTTTGTTTTAAATTATGGAAATAGAAGGAGATTTTTTGCTCAAATCATCATGGTAAACAAGTAAGATTTGAGGCTTTGCATGGTGGAGATACTAAATAATGAAAGGTTTGCGGAAACACCATGTGCGAATAATTTCTCAACTAAGAGAATGGCTCTGAAAAGAACCAGAGGTATAAACTTGACGTTCCGGTCAGTATGCTCTGACCGTCTTCAGTATGCTCTGACCGTCTTCTCTCCTGAAGACGGTCAGAGCATACTGGCCGGAACGTCGAGTTTATACCTCTGGTTCTTTTCAGAACCATCCTCTTAGTTGAGAAATTATTCGCACATGGTGTTTCCGCAAACCTTTCATTATTCATCATGGTAACACTTACAATTTTGTGTACGCGAAAACAAGGAAAAGATGAAAATATTTTCACGATGGAAAAAACATGTTGCAGATTCAAATTTTAACAGGCAGAGTCAGATAAATGCCTTCAATACTGTACCTTCTAGGATTTGAGCCTCCTGGGGTACGTAGTGGGTGACCAGCCCATGCAGGTTTCTCTCCTTAGCTCCAGGATCAATCAGCCAGTGAGCCACCTTAGGGTCGGCTAGTCCACCGCCAAGGCGGATACCACAACCACGACTCAAAACTTTGTACTAGGAAATAATGCACAGTAATACTTATAGTTACACGCAATTATTTGTACATACATATATGACAAGCAAATATATCAGTTCAAAATGGTGCCTAATTGATATAACAAGCTGCTATCGGGCTCATTTTTAAACCATCAAAGAAAGGCAATTAATTCCACTGCCATAAAGTTGAACAAGTCATAACAGTAGTTATATTGTATAAATAGTACGTCACATCCGGGATAACTTTTGTAACAATATGTCATAAAAGAACAAAAGACAAGAGTTAAAATACTTGGTTTTCTTTTTGTCAGTGCATTAAAAGAAAGACTATGCTATGGACTAATGACTGCTTGTGAGAATAATTTCACAACCTAATACTTTGATGGGACCAAGGGCGGATCCAGAACACAATTTTTTGGGGGGGGCCAAAAAAAAATGTGGTCCCCCCAAAAAGTTGGTCAAAAAAATTACGGCGTGGGGTTCGGGGCCCGCTTAAGGGCCCCGAAAATATTTTGGATTCTAGATGCTCTGTGGTGCGATCTGAGGCAATTTCTGACCACTTTAACCAAGGTTTTTTTGAGGAAAAGATGGTGGTGTACTCATTGCCTGCCTTTATTGCGATGTCACATAAAAAAAAAAAAATTGGTTTCGTTTTTGGGGGGGGGGGGCATGGCCCCCTTTGGCCCCCCCCCCCTGGATCCGCCCTTGGGTGGGACTCAGACTCACGACCTTCTGTTTACTAGACTTGGGTCAAAACGACGTTGTTGTATATTGGATACATGATAACCCGCCATCGCAAGAGGGCGATATCATGACGAACCGCTATCACAACAACATCTTGGGAATCTTGTAGCGGTTGTTGAATGCATGCGCACACCTGCTTTGCCTAATGTATGCAGCGCGCGTTCAAAACCTGTCATATTAGCTCCGAACCAAACTCTTAAATTTCATCCAGTTAGATACAAGATGCAGCAAGACTTTTGTGCAACTTCATGGCTGCTCTTTTGTTGTATGTGGTACGCATGCGACTGAAAATAGACCATAATTGCCCGCAGAAGTAGCGCATGCACACTAGTTTCCCTCATTCTTCAGGGGGAGATTTTACAAATTTTCAAGACGTTGTTGTGATAGCGGCTCATGGGTAATAGTGGTTCGCGGGTGATTGCGTTTCGTCGTGATATTGTCCTCTCACGGCGATGGGTTATCATGTATTCAATATACGATAACTCTTGTACCAAAACTATGTTTACTAGTGCATATGTCTTGCAATACAGCTTGCTAAGGTTGACGAGAGAGAACGACGTTTAAATTCTACATGAATATTTAAAGTCTGTTAAGCTTTTCATAAGCTCTTAGAAATGACCAAGCTCAAACATATTTAGTAAACCAGAAATACAAGTAACCATTGTCAAACAAATGCCAATTGGAAGTCGTCAGGGATCTTACATGTTCTTTGCAGTCAAATGCCATTTTGACAACTTCCTGGGTTCTGTTGCACACTGATAACTTCTCTAATTCCAGGTTGGTCTTCACTGCTTGTAGGCGTTGAGCGACTGGTAGCCTTGGGTCCAAAGGGGGCTGAGCTAAGCTGTCATCTGGATCAACTGAAGTGATGAAATTACATTGCTTTCACACTTACTCAATTTTGCTCACAGATGGAACTGAACTTTGGATGATCACAAAGGGAAATGCATTTTAAAAGGAACAATAGGCCTATAGGTTTTTTTTTAGTTTCTTTGATTACAAGCTACTGACCATTGCTTAGTTCCCTCTGGAAGGATATGAAGTAGGCATCTTTATCCTCCCAGCAGATTGCTAGACCAATCACAATCAAGCTCTCATCTCCTACTTGGAAACCATCCAGTGCATCAGGCTTCTTTGGTCTTGGGGCAGCTTTAAGAAAATAACAAGACACAGAGGGCGGAGATGATTATTGTGATTGTATTAGCTTCCTTGCGCCCAACAGACAGCTTTGAGCTGTATACTCCCCAGGGAGCTGAGATGGTATTTGGAATGTTTAATTGGCCCAATGATCAGGGGTAATAATAATGTAAAGCACTTTGAAGTTAGTTAAAAGCGCTATATAAGAACCTGTTATTATTATTATTATCATTATCTGTCACTAGTGGACGAGATAAAATAATGTTTATATCATACAACTATTATGTTACTGATTATTACTTTTATGTTTCTGGTTATGAAATCAGATTCCTTGAAGCTCGCAAACATGAAAAAATCTGTTAAGGGAAGCTGATTACAAAAAAAGTCTGTTTGAGAGGTGGGAGGAAACCCAGACAATATTCTGGGGAAAGCAAGGGTATAATATAGAGACTGAAAAATCACTGCATGTTTTGGTCTGGGTTGGATTCGAACCCGAGTCACATACCAATAAATTTGATTAAGGGCATTGATGATATTGGCTTACCTTGTCTAATGTTCCCTCCAATTCCTCCACCTTCCACAGGTGGTTGGTATCTCTCACAGGCCACAGAGAGGGAGTACCTGGACTTGGTACTCCACTCCTTCAGGAATGTCTGGAACAGCTCCTTGCTGGAGCAAACATCGATGACGGTGAAGGTACCCTGCGTGTTGGAGACCTTGGGAGATGAATGCTGGATTGAGGCAAGAGGCTGGGCCTCCCTGGAGGATGCACTTCTTTGAGAACTGCAGGGTCTACCCTTTGGTGGAGTAGGAGGCTCAAACTCAAAGCTACTCTCGCTGTCCAGGTGAAGATGGAGATCAGGGAGAATCGCAGCGTTCAAATCATCCTGAGAATTCATTGGTGATTCAAGTTGTTGGGTGTTGGGAGGTGAAGCCAGACGATTCGGATGAACTGACTGATTTGATCTTGGAGACTTTCGTCTCTTCTGAGATTGGTTATTTCGTTGATTCGCTAAGCTTCTGGCTACCTTAGAAGACTTTGTACCTTGTTTATGGTTAGCTGATAATCGCTCTCTAAGACGCAACGATCGAGGGGTATCTTCCTCTGTAGAGATATCTCTTGAAGATTTGTGCTTGGGAGTTCCTTTGAAAAGCTTTGGGGTGTTTGGTTTTTCTTTTGGTGGTGTTGGAGATATGAGATCACCATCACTCTTTCTCCTGTTGTCTGGTGTCTCACTAGTTGGTTCATCATTGACTGAGGGACTTCTCTCCTCCCGGAAAGGTTTCTTAGTTGGTATGGGTTCTCCAACAAGTTTTGAGACACTTTCTGAGCTTCTTCTTTTGAGCCGTTCAGCTCTGGTGGACTTAGTCTCCTTGTTTGTAGATAAAAGACCGGGATCACTACTCTGGTCGGAATTGTGTTGATATGCACACAGAGACTTTCCGCTAACGGTTGCAGAAGTGGGATCAATGACAACTGTTTTTGTTGACTTTCCCATTGACTTGTATTCGTTAGTGTTGCTTGCATGCTGTCCATTGCTTCTTTTCGGAGTCTTAGGTTTCAACTTAGAGGAAGGGCAAGATGTCTTAGAAAATGAATCTCCAGCAAAAAGATCCAACATTTCTATAGTGCCTGGGCTCAACTGCTCATCAAATTTCCTATCAGTACTACTATCTAATAGAGGTGTCTCTCCAAATCTTGCTGCCCTACTTGTACACCTTTTCCTCAATGTTGTGGAAGACTTTCCAACTTTTGCAGTGCTACATAAGGTCTTTGGAGCTGTTTTTACATTACAAATGTCGCCATTCATTCTACCGTTCTTGTTTGCATTCTGGTCATTTGAAGACATGACATTTCCTTTCTGTTGAAGCACTGAGACACATTTCCCACCGGAATCAGATATGCCAACCTGTTTGTTCTGGACAGGATTCGATTTGGGCAGTGACGTAATAGCCTTCTGCTCCCCTTCATCAAAAGAGAAAGAGTCATTCCACTCTGCTGCTAGAGCCAAGTCTGCTTCTAGCTGTGAGTAGACTGGAGGCTCTCCTTTCTCCATATTCGCCGTGGCCATGCCCTCTGTATCCCTGACTGAGCAAGATTTTCTTCTACTGCTCACGTGAGCAAGATGGCTTGCATTTGGCTTGCCTGGCCTATAACTCCTGTTTGGATGTTTCAGAGAAGTGCTTTGAGCAGAGCTTACACCTTCTATGAGAGGCTCAGTTCGATCGATGATAAATGAGCACTCCAAGGTCTCTGCAAGATCAAGTGACATCTCCTCATCTTGGAAGAACTCCGAGTATGGTGATTCTGTCTGGCAGAAAGTCAAAACAAGCTTTTGCTTCTTGTGTGAACTTGATCTTGTCTTTACGGTGCTCTTTCTCTGAGTGCTCTTGAGTGAATTCTTTTTTCTGGTGAATTTCGCAGACATCTTTGTTTTGTTGTGAGACTTTAAGGCAGGGGATGCCGATTCTGCAGCTAGGTCATTCTTGGAGGTGTGGAATCCATCGATGAGGTTCAGGGCCTGGGAGTCCAGGGTTTGAAAAGATGTAAACTGCATGTCTTCAGTTGCTGCTGGTGTAGCGGATTTCTGGTCTTGGGAAAGCCTCAGATCGCTTGTAGTACTGTCATTAAACAGGACAGCCTGGGAGTCCAGAGGGGAGTAGGAGGGTGATGATTGAAAGGATTTGGATGATGAGATGGGAGTTTTGTCCCCATCTCGTTTCGCCTGTAGATCTTTCTTAGACTCTTCCTCTTGGTAGCAATCCATTAGTCTCAGAACTTCAGGATCAAGAGGTGAAAAGGCTAGAGAAGACTGTGACTCCTGCACCAAAGAAAACTTGGCATTTGTAGGCAATGAGGGGTTCTTGGGATTTTGGACGTTGGTCGGTGGTGCTTCTTCGACCACTTGGATGGGGTTCTGATTAATATTTGCTGATGTTTCTAATAAGTGAGCATTTTCTTGTTGCTCAAGGAACTTAAGCATTTGGGAATCAAGAGGCGAAAAGAAAGGAGAGATTGGCAAAGAGTTCTTTGGGGAGGGTTTATGGTTTTTGGCAGGTGTATTTATCACATTGTTGGGAACGGGAGTTTCTGTTTGCATGACTGGAGGGCTGTTTTGGAGGGAGAACAATTCTGGAGATGTTTCCTGCACAATTTGTTGGTTATGGAGTGTAGCTGCTTTAGGGGTGGTGAGGTCTTTCACATGTTCCTTGATGACAGCTTCTGATGTTGAAGCTGTGTCTTGATTGGCTGCAATCTGGTTGGTACAACGTTCCCGTACAGACACAACCATCTCATTGGACGACTGGGGACTGATTTGGATAACAGAATTACAATCAGACATTGGTTTAATTTTACTCTTGGATTTTGAGGTACTTTCTTTTATTCGTGGGTTGGATTCACAGTGTTTAGCGGGGCTGAAGTTTTGAACAGAAGTACTTCCTGATAATGAAGCATCCAAGTGAACATCAGCCTTGATTGTCAGAGTTCTACCTTGGCCCACTGTTCTTGTGCAGACACCATTTGCAGGAATCACTTGTGTTGTACTGTTGTACTGATGCCTTAGTTCCTCTGCTGGTAAGATGGAAGCACTGACTGGTGGTTTAGCCTTAACCGACGTATCATTTGTAGTCTTTTGAACCACCTTGGACGGGGAAAGTGAACATCCATCACGTTGGCCATTCCTCACCAATCTTGTAGTTCCTAGAGTTCCAGCTGCATTATTTGATTGATCTTTGTTGGTGTCAACTTTCACTGAATGAAGGGATTTTAAATCAAGTACAGTTGTGCTGAGGTTGGTACTTGATGGTTGAATACTTGATGGCATTGTCCGCTCCTTATTCCAACTCTCATCAACAATATTGACAGATCTCAGAGGATGAGGAGGCTCTTTTTGTGGCTTCAATTGCACCCGAGGAGCTGCTTGCTGAACAACAGATGGGCATGGGTCTTTCACATCACTGTTACTTCTTGGAAGTTGAATTCTCGATAGCATTGTCCTCTCCTTATCTCTACTCTCATCAGCTACATCACCAGATCTTATTAGGGGACTGTGAGGCACCCCTTGTGGCTTTGATTCTACCTGAAGAGCTATTTCCTGGACAGCAGATGATCTTTGTTCTTTTGTATCACAGTTGGTTCTTGGAGGTTGAATTCTCGAAGGTGATACCTTCTGCTCATTCTGAATCTCATCAGCATCGTTGTGTGATATCAAGGAGCGAGGAGGCTCTTCTTGTGGCTTCCACTCGACTCCAAGAGCTCCTAAGTCTGCTTTCAAGAGGTCCTTGGCTTCCTGGACTATCAGCAGGGCAGCCTGCTGCTCTGTCAGGCCCTTGCGTCCTGTGACCCAGATGCAGCGTGAGTGCTTTCTCTCTTCAACTTCATATTGTTGTTCATCGATGGCTTTTCGTGAACTGAAAGGCAAACATCAACACAGAGTTTATTCAAAGACATTCTTTTTTTAAAATTAAGCGGCCTATGACCTGGTGGTTAGTATTGTAGCTAGTTATGGAAGGATTAGGTACTTGAATTCAGATACTGGCTTCCTCTATCCTTGAGTATAAACGGGACACTTCATGCCAAAACTAGACGCTTTGCAGCTCTTAAAAAATGCAAAACATGCAAATTAATCTTTTTAAAAAAAATGTAAACATTGCAATACAGAATCATGTTTAACTTTCGAGGCAGGGTGCAAGTTCAAGTTGCACTCATTTTTATCACACCTCTGGAAGGGTACAGCCCTGCGTAAGACACTTTCCACATCTGCTGGCTTGGCCGCAGCCACAGCCGCCACAGAGGCAAAGCCGCTGCTGTAGAGCAGCCTGGCGCGGAAGGCGTTGAGGAGAGAGATCCGGACGAGGTCGCAGAGTTCACGCTGGACACCAAAGGTCAGACGGCTCTGGTACTGGGCCAGGAGAAGCTCCATGTTGGTCCAGCCTAGCTTGCTGCAGAAGGCTGTCACCATACCTACAGCCAGACCATAAAAATAGCCTTCACTAGTATCCAATTACTATTTGGTAATTAATGTTTGACAAACAAATATATGTTTGACATCAGAGGTCATAGCTTATGTGTAGTTAAACTTGATATCGTCACGTCAGTGCAACAAGGTCGTAACTCGATTCTGCAACAAAGTCGTATCTCGCGTGAATACGCTCCTTGCAACAAGGTTGTATCTCGACGTCCATCGACTTCGCATGTACATCCGGGTTATTTTAAGCGAGATACGACCTTTTGACATACAAAAACACGCGTTTTGCGTTTATGTCATTTTAGGAGATACGACCTTGTTGCACTGACGCGACGATATGTAGCAGAGTTGTAGTCGAGTACTTTCTGAGTACTTTGTTCACTACCAAGTATTGAGCTGTTTCTTGCGAACAACGCGAGAGAAACATTGACAGTAGACAACAAAATGAAGTCAGTGTTAGAGAACAAATTAATTTGAGACTTTGGTTACATAAAACCCCCTTTTAATTAACCTTTTGGGACAGAAGTACCCTAAAAGTACTTGAAAAGTACTCGGCGAGTACTTTCCGAATACTTTTGTCTTAAAAGGTTAGTTCGTACAAGATTCTGATCGTCTAATGTGTTTAAATTCTTTTGGTGGGGATTTACTGTTCAGTGTCTGCTTTATGCAGCTTTCTCCATACCAAACCATCATAATCTCTGGTAGCTAAGCTGGTACTCGAAAAGTACTCGACTATAACTCTGGTTGCATGCTAGTTACTGTTTAAAGGGAATGTACATCATTGGTTTTTGCTGTAATTTTCAAAAATGAACTATTTGAGGGGTTAGTATGATAGATCAAATATTGTTACACTGACATGTTTGAAGTTTTGTGTTCGGAAATGCTGGAAAAGCCACGAAAAACAAAAAGTAGTTTGGTTCCCTGACTCCACTAAAGATGAAATGGATCAATTTATAGATGCCGGAAAATTGTAAGGTAAGGGAACCAGTCTAGCTGGCCTGCACCCGTTCATGAACAGGTAACCAAAAGCAAAAAAAAATTTAACTAAAAAAAAAGGTAAATTTGGAGCAGTAGTTGAAAAATAGTTGGGTTTTTCCAACAGTGGTCGGCCGACCACGGTTGGAAATTTATACAAAAATACCATTGTCTTGAAAATGACTTCACACCAGGTGCCATAATTTTACAGGATGCTTTAGACTGTCATTAACCAACATCCTAGTTAGGTCTTTCGTAAAAACTAGGTAGTTTTATTTGTTGATGTTTGCAAATGTTGTATATTCCCTTTAAAAGAACAAAACTATTAAACCTCCTAGATCTAACTCTAAAGCCCTTGCAATTACAGTACCTGCAAACGTGGCAGCAGATTGCTGCAGGCTCTGCAGCTGCCCCCTGGCACAGCCATACTTCCTGGCTGCCGCGACCACCGGCATCTCCTTGACCAAGTCATTGAGAATCAGCGTGGTGTAGAAGCGCTTGTGGACGGCCAGCGCGTGCTGCAGCCGGGCGTTGTGGGTCGAGAGGGCGCCCTGAGCAGCGCGGATCAGAAAGCGTTCCTCTACGCCCACCAGCTCGGCCACGCGGCGCTGGTCCGAGGGTAGGTTCTCCCAGGTGCACATGAATTGGTACCAGTCGGGCTGGAAGCCCTGGTCATAGATCGGGGTCACCTGTTGATTTCAAGATAGGTACACGTAGTTGATGTGAGTTACAGCTAATGAAATTTCTTATGGATTATGAACTTTCCAAAAGAAGATTCCTCCAAAACTAGGTATCGCAGTTGATTCCATGGTAAGACATAATTTCTTGTAAAATGGTCCAAATGACTAACTCAAAGCATGCACAGTGCAAAACACTGAGTGTACATATGTAATTCAATGCACATTCCATATCTCGCATTTCAAGTATTATTTTCGGGATGCCTACTTTGAAATACTCTCTCCAAACACAGCAAATATGTAGCAAGATATTTTGAACCTATCTGTCCAAACAACCAGCGCTAGCAGCAAGGATGGTGAGAATGTAAAATAGATTCTTTGCTAACAGAAGCCCGATCCATTCAGTCCATACCTGTGGCTACATCTAAATCATTGGCTGTGGCTTCAACATACGACCCCATTCTCTCAGACCGTCGTACTATAATAGCACCATCAACGAGCAAAAGTTCATCGATACCTCAGCCATCGGTCTGAGGAAGCTTGCACGAAGCCCGGTTCATACTTCACGCGAAAGCTTGTGCGAAGCGAAATTCATGTCGTCAACAATGGTGGACGCGCTTCAAATGTATTGTTGACGTCACGAATTTCGCTTCGCTTTCGCTTTCACGTGAAATATGAACCGGGCTTCATGATTGCGAAAATTACCCTAAAGCTACGTGTATTTAGTGATATACCTGTAGCTCACTGTATACACTTGTATCTTGCTGTATTGACGCACACCGACGCGGTATTTTTATCATGCGGACCTTTATGAACAATCTGTGCTGCAACCTCCAAGATTTAAAATTTGGTTTTGGGTTTCTTTAACGGGTACCCGTGTTTTTTTGTCAATCTGGTTCCCAATTCCTGTACTTTGTAAAGCACACCCCTAATGTTCCAGCTGTGCTCATTGTATGCACATGCTGGCACGTCAGACTTTTGTTCACACCTGTCGGACATTGTTTCCCCTGGCTAATGAACTGAGCCAGGTGGTAAAACTTCAAATTGATGATTGAAACAAAATTTACACAGTCTGGCCAACTGAAAAGAATGCAGCGCTCACAAAAATGCGCGATGATTCCGTCTACACATTGAAATTGTGAGTTCTTGATGCATAGAAGTCAAGGAAAACGTTCATAAATTACACAAAATAAAAAGTTTTTGATTACTAGTATTCCTTTTTTGCCAATCTTCACAGCGAGGGGGTGCTATTGGCAAAAATTGAGCGAGGTGGTCACTGAAAGTAGCGAGGTGGGCAGCCTCACGTTTGAATGGGCAGGGGAAACACTGCTGTCAGACATCAATCACAGCTGTAATTAGTCAAAGTTGATGGATCACTTCATTGGGTACAAAGAGTCCAGAAACATGTTACGATGTTCTATAGACCTTAGAATGCAGCTCAAACCAGAAAGACACATGGACCAGGCATGCAACAAACAAAAAGAGGAAATAAAAATTTTTTGCCAGACTTTGTACAGTATTTTTCTATTTTCAATGGCACATATGGGAAGTAAAAAACAAGGAAATCAGCTGATCCGAGGAAAAGTTGCATGCCTGATGGACTGAGAGTCTGGCATTTATAAGCCAATACACATTATGAAATGATGAAAGGCGAAATGAGGCTTCACCTGGTAGAGGAGGTGCAGGTCGTTCTCCAGGACAAAGTTCTTGCGAGCTCTCTGCAACTCCGAGAAGACCACCAGGGCTTCGTCTGGGGATAAGGCAGAGGCTAGGGTGGCACTGCCCAGCTGGGTGGGTCGCAACACTTCCTCAGACTCATCTAGGTATTGTGGGAAAAATAGTATTTGTCACTCCAGTACTGAACTGGAAAGCATTGATATAAATTGTCTGCACTCCGTTTCCCCCCAATTTTGATCCCGAAACCAACAATCTTTCAAAGTAATTCAAACTGTAAACAATATAATCTTAGTAAACAAAAATTTGGACGGTTTTGTTGTTCACACCATACTTGTTATATATTTATTTGTTTTGCAATAAAGTCATAAAGGGGACCTCATATGCATGCTCCATTGCATTTGTAATATATACAGTCCGGGACACCCACCTCCACACTGAACCTTCTGGAGAATCACAAATTCCTGATCCTGCAGGAACTTTACACATCTGTGGATGGCCCCCGCTGTGGTTGCCCCATCTTCAGCTGCACCCCTCTCTTGATCTGATGAACCCGGCGTCAGGCTGACTGCTAGTAGAGTACAGCCGGCATAGCAAGACACTTCATGTGGGGTGGAGGCAGCCCCACTTGCAATCACCTTGGGAGCAAAAGAAACCCAGGGAATCCAAAACTTACAGATGTAATAGGGCCCCTTAATAGGGTCCAATGATTTCTGGCCTGTTAATTGGGCCCTGTGTTTTCTTGCCCCTTAATTGTGCTGTGTGTTTTCTGGACATGAGGGTGCAGTGGTTGGGGTGGATGTGATCCAGCATGCTTGAGTGTTGTTATCATCATCAATTCCACCTGCTGCCTACTTATTCCCTCTCCTTTCAGGTAAGAAGCGTTGCTTTATTTTTGGCATAAATTGCAGGGTGAAGTATTCAGATAATAGATTTAACTATTTCATTCAGTTGGTTTAAAGTTTAGTTCTTTTGAACTTGAGGACAATTAGGTTTTTCTGTTTCATTGTCGGAGATTTCACAGCATGGTTTAACTTTTTCAGTGTGTGTAACAATATGGTCAGTCTGGGCCAAAATCGGCCATATTCTGGTCTGGAGTGTGGATTTATTTCTTGATTTTTCTGTGAAACCATATAATATTTTGCTTAGATAACTCTAGTTTCAGAAAGTGTATGATGTATCGAGTACTTTTCTAGTGGTTTTTGTATGATTCTTTTAGTTTGAGTATTTTGAATAGGGAAATTTACTTTTTCATTCTGATTTTTCTTTTCTTGAGTTTAAAGCCGCTGATAGGTAAAACACATGGCCCAGCCAGGCCTCAGTCAGTCCCTGGGTGGGGCATGCCAGACCAATTAGCATAGCCTCGGGGTTGACCAGGGGATTCCCCCCCCCAAGATCTCGGCCATCGAGTGACGAAAAATGTTGAAACTCGGTACATGCATGGAGCAACTCATCATGAACATACCCAAGAAATTTCATGACTATAGGTCAAAGGGTTGGTCGGACGATACCATTGGAAAACCTAACTTTTTTTAACTACAGCTCCAAATTTACCACTTTTTCAGTCCAAATTTTGTTTGCAAATTTGGTTACATATTCATGAACGGGTGCAGGCCAGTTAGACTGGTTCCCTTACCTTACAATTTTCCGACATCTATAAATTGATCCATTTCATCTTAAGTGGAGTCAGGGAACCAGACTACTTAGACATTTTTGTTTTCTTGTTTTTTCCCCAGCATTTTCGAACACAAAACTTCAAACATGTCAGTGTAACAATATTTGATCTATTATACTAACCCCTCAAATAGTTCATTTCTGAAAATTACAGCAAAAGCCAATGATGTCAAAACTGTACCTCAAGGATCGCCCGTTTCATAGAGTTGCTCAAGTCCTGCCCTTGCTTCTTGAGACAGCTCTGGACGGGTGGCAGAGGAGCCTGCAGCAACTTGGAGGCTTTGTCTCGTTCGCTGGGCTTACAGATCAAGATGCTTTCACCTGGAAACAAACCCATAATGATATTAATCTTTAATAACACAAACCCGGTAATCAAAATCAAAGCAATCCAAAACCTGAGAAATAGACGTTTACACTATCATCAGGTGACAAACGTTACATCAGATATATATTTTTTTCATAGAGATTTTCGTTGGTGTTAGAGGCACAGAAGCAGCCCAAAGTGAGAAGTTTTTTAAGGTGGAGGTTGCAGATACTGACAAAACCCCACAAAAATCATCTAAATTGAAAATCAAAGAACAAGGTGTGGCACTAAGTAGGACATTTGCTGACGTGAACATTTTTTCTCACATCCCGATCCAATTTAGATTGATACACCACTGCATTTTCAAATAAGGAAATTGGTTGCTTTGAAACTTCAAATGTGCCTGCTTTAACCCTTTAACCAAATGTTGAATCTCCTCAACTTTTTCCGTGACAGCCTTGAAAAAAAAAATGTTTACGACACGAGCTGTTCTGACTTTTTAGCCTTGAGTCTTGCGCATCTTTTGATACTAAAAACATAAAATAAGCTAAATAAGTTTTTATTTTTAATTTTGACCCATTTCAAGACACTGATTACAAATATGCTGGTATATCAGTCGTTTGTATTTTTAATTTCTTGCGGTAAATTACATATCATTAAAAAAATTATTGCACTAATAATCAGAGGTGAAAAGCTGCTCAAGGTTGTAATTGCATCACTTGTACGAGCAAAAATGTGAATAGTACAGATAAACAAAGCCATTCCTTAAGTAAATCCTTTGTAATAAAGATTTCATCCTATGATCATAAATATTCCATCGTATTAAAGAATAACCCTAAAAAGGCCGAGTTATTTTGACAATCTCTCAGTGGGAAGGGGGGGGGGGAATTCTGCCCCCCCCCTCTTAGATCTCGGCAATCGAGTAGGGAAAAATTGTGAAACTCAGTACATGCATTCAACTACTTATCATAAACATACCAAAGAAATTTCATAACTTTCGGTCAAAGGGTTTTGGAATTATGGCTAATTAATTATTCATATGCACGAATGGTAACTGTGCTTGGTGTACACAATGTATATGGGGAAATTAAGTTTTCATGGCACGTAGCGGCGGAAAATTTTTCGCTGCGCGGCAATTCATGGTCCAAATTTTATGTTTTTGATATTAAAAGATGCACAAGACTCGAGGCTATAAATTCATAACAACTCGGGGTAGCAATAGCTATTAAAGTGTAAGATCCCACTTTTTCAGTCCAAATTTTGTTTGCAAATTTGGTTACATATTCATGAACGGGTGCAGGCCAGTTAGACTGGTTCCCTTACCTTACAATTTTCCGACATCTATAAATTGATCCATTTCATCTTAAGTGGAGTCAGGGAACCAGACTACTTAGACATTTTTGTTTTCTTGTTTTTTCCCCAGCATTTTCGAACACAAAACTTCAAACATGTCAGTGTAACAATATTTGATCTATTATACTAACCCCTCAAATAGTTCATTTCTGAAAATTACAGCAAAAGCCAATGATGTCAAAACTGTACCTCAAGGATCGCCCGTTTCATAGAGTTGCTCAAGTCCTGCCCTTGCTTCTTGAGACAGCTCTGGACGGGTGGCAGAGGAGCCTGCAGCAACTTGGAGGCTTTGTCTCGTTCGCTGGGCTTACAGATCAAGATGCTTTCACCTGGAAACAAACCCATAATGATATTAATCTTTAATAACACAAACCCGGTAATCAAAATCAAAGCAATCCAAAACCTGAGAAATAGACGTTTACACTATCATCAGGTGACAAACGTTACATCAGATATATATTTTTTTCATAGAGATTTTCGTTGGTGTTAGAGGCACAGAAGCAGCCCAAAGTGAGAAGTTTTTTTAAGGTGGAGGTTGCAGATACTGACAAAACCCCACAAAAATCATCTAAATTGAAAATCAAAGAACAAGGTGTGGCACTAAATAGGACATTTGCTGACGTGAACATTTTTTCTCACATCCCGATCCAATTTAGATTGATACACCACTGCATTTTCAAATAAGGAAATTGGTTGCTTTGAAACTTCAAATGTGCCTGCTTTAACCCTTTAACAAAATGTTGAATCTCCTCAACTTTTTCCGTGACAGCCTTGAAAAAAAATTGTTTGCGACACGAGCTGTTCTGACTTTTTAGCCTTGAGTCTTGCGCATCTTTTGATACTAAAAACATAAAATAAGCTAAATAAGTTTTTATTTTTAATTTTGACCCATTTCAAGACACTGATTACAAATATGCTGGTATATCAGTCGTTTGTATTTTTAATTTCTTTGCGAACCATTACATAAAAAAATTTATTGCACTAAAAGAATCAGGAAAAAGCTGCTCAAGGTTGTAATTGCATCACTTGTACCAGCAAAAATGTGAATAGTACAGATAAACAAGGCCATTCCTTAAGTAAATCCTTTGTAATAAAGATTTCATCCTAGGATCATAAATATTCCATCGTATTAAAGAATAACCCTAAAAAGGCCGGGTTATTTTGACAATCTCTCAGTGGTGGGGGGGGGGGGGAAGGGTTGAAATTCCCCTCCCCCTTAATAGATCTCGGCAATCGAGTTTGGAAAAATTGTGAAACTCAGTACATGCAAAGAACTACTTAAATCATAAACATACCAAAGAAATTTCATAACTTTCGGTCAAATGTTTTTGGAATTATGGCTAATTAATTATTCATATGCACAAATGGTAATTCTGCTTGGTGTACACAAAGTATATGGGGAAATTAAGTTTTCACGGTGCATAGCGGCGGAAAATTTTTTCGCTGCGCGGCAATTCATGGTCCAAATTTTATGTTTTTGATATTAAAAGATGCACAAGACTCGAGGCTATAAATTCATAACAACTCGGGGTAGCAATAGCTATTAAAGTGTAAGATCCAAATGAAAGGTAACTGGGGCACGTTTTGGCGCTGTGACCGTAGACATGTTTCTGGTTCGCGGCCATTTTGGCGCTTCGGTTACACTGAAATGACGTCATTGTTTCAACCAAAGTTGAACTGAAGTTTCCAGTCAGTTCACTTATGCTTCAAGATGGCGGAAAGGTAAACGAGCTTAGCACATTACTTTTTACAATCAATGGGGTTTAAATAGTGGGTTTTTACCTTCAATTGGTACGAAAGTTGATACAGAATATCAGGCCTATACTCTTTTTAGAACTTCAGGGAAACGCTATAAAAAAACTCCCACTTTTGCTTTGAATGTTATTGTTAATCATGTCCGGTCGCGGCGTGATTTTTTTGGGTTGTGTGCAGTCACATAGGCAGTAACATGAACAATTTTCCGGTCAGTCGTTTTCGCAGTGCACAGGAAACACGTTTCAGGTCACGGCTGTGACGTCAGAAACATGTTCCGGCCAGTTTAAGGGCCACCAAAACGTTCTCCTGGTTTTGCTGGTATACCTGTACATTAAATATACATATTATGCATTACCTGAACCCTACCAGTTCTATTCTACTTTTGCATTCACCAAGTGTTCAATTATCAGGGTAGTCATGCCATTAAGTGTTCCAACAAAAGATGACAACACTTTGCCCACTTTGAAATCTCTCATTCCACATCGGAACAATCAGCTATGTGTAGCAAGAGAATCAACAACTATCTAAACTGACTGCTGGCTTTTCAAGAAAACAGTGAAATTGTGTGAAGAATCTGGAAGTGGAAAAGATGAATGTGGCAAGCCATACATGGGTGTACAGGGATTTTCTGGAGTCTTGTCTCACGATCTAGGAGGATCCTCAACCACAAAAGTCAAGGGAACTGGATAAAGGTCAATTTGGTTTTATGCTTTTTTTTGGTGGAAGTGTTGTTGAAAACCATGAATTATTTGACTGTTTTCCTACATCCCTTCAAGGAATCACACATGTGCTGATGACCTTTGCTGCTGTTAGCCACAACTACGTGGGAGGCTTGAGCAAAACTGTTTGCATCGTCTAAAACAACAAGTGCTCGAACTCTGATACTTCCAGTATCTTCTGCACATCACTGCAGATTTCTGATGACTGCAATATCACTTTACGTACAGCAGATGTAACCCATCAGAACCACATCAGACAATTGAAAACTGGGGAAGATTTGCTCAGTTGTGTCTTCATTTCCTTCAGAGAGATGTCTGCTTGAGTCTGTGTGAAGGAGCCAATAAAAGAAAAACACTGTACCACAGGTTCAGTGTTGAAAAGGTACCACTTACAAACATTTCCGTTTTGTGTTGGGCGATGGGTGGACTGTTCACAAATGAATTTTAATTCAAAACTTTGCAAACACGCTGCCGGAAATCTCTATCCTTCGTGGTAAATGATCAGAAGACACTGGAAATGAATTTGTAGTTAGCACATGAAAGTAATAATGTCAGCAACTTTGTTAGGAAATGCTTGATTGCGAATTTCCATTTCCTTATTACTTGGTGCTAAACTCTTTCTTGTGTCCTTTCTTTAGGGATAACATTGAAGCAGAACCATCCAACGAAGCTTCTTTTGTCATCAAAGCTCTTCCGACACTCCAAGAACAGCTAAAAGATGCCAGCCGAAGCTGTGGGTCAGATTGTATCATATGTTTTTTTTTAATGTTGTCAGTTGAACTTGTAGTCATATACCTAGAACATTTATAGTTATACTTTGTGGGTTTTTTTCAATTGGGTACTCGTAGTTAGTTTACTTGCAGATTCACATACCGTTTTTTGTTTTATTTTAATTGTTTCATTTGGAATCAAAATGGGATCTGGGTTAAGCACAGTAGTTGACTGCCCGGAGGAAAGCACTTACAACATCACAGAAGCGGATGTTCCATCACTAATTTTTACACCTGTAGACATTGCCATGGCTGCATATGTCATACCGATAATTCTGTGTCTTGGTGTCATCACCAACTTCACGTTTCTCTTCATGGTGTCCCGCGTTCCAAAAATGAGAACGGATACCAATATATATTTGTCATTTTTGGCACTGGCAGATCTTCTCTACCTTCACTGCACTGCGGTGTTCAAAATCTGGCAGTACTGGGCGACTCCAGTTAGAGATCACCAGCCAGTTGCGAGTGAGGTCGAAATGGCAGTTCTCTTTATTGCTACTAACACAGGTTACTATGCATCCACTTTGCTTGTGACTATGGTATCGGTGGAGAGATACCTCGCATTGTGCCATCCCATTAAACACCTGAAAGTCCGTGGTCGGCGACGCACCTACAGATTCACAGCCATTTGTTGGCTAGTGGGGATAGTGTTGGCTGGTACTATATTGCCTCGTTCAGTACGTCTCCATGTAAACTGCCTGCTATGGCCAGACAATGAAAAGTACGATGGTTTCCCATCATCCATGGCATATCCTGGACCAGCCAATGATTGGGTATTGTACTTAGTCGTACCCCTCACAAATATCACCTGGCTGATTGTTCTGATCGCTAACGTGTATATGGATATTCGAATCATACGCGCGCTGAGCAAACGAAAGGCCGACCACAGAGCATCTCGTACTCGCAATCAAGTCGCTAAAATGCTGGTTGTGAACGGCGCTGTGTTTTTTATCTGCCAGTCCACATATCCAATCATTGATCTTACTTACTGGATCTCGGCGGTAGCGAGAATTGAACACAACCTTGATAACGCTATTTACCTAGAGTGGGTCTTTATAACTCTGGAGCTGCTTAACACCGTTGTCAATCCACTGATCTATGGCACGATGAATGCACAATACCGCACTGCCTTTGTTCAGGCCTTCAGATGCAAACGCCGAAAGCACAAAGACAGATCTATCAACTCGCAGCCTTTGGCAACAATTACAGACAGCAGTACAGCGTGAAGAACAAGACAGGGCTTGAATTGAGCCCCAAAAAGTCAGTTCTATGAAGCTGGAGGCTGTAATAGTGGTAGTTATACAATTAGAACTGAATATAAAATGACTATCTAAAACAATAATTTTAATTAATCAATCACTGTACAAAATTACAAGATATTCGTCTCCAGAAATGTTATTCTTCTTGTATTAAATAAAGGTACCGGTAGAGTAGCTCACTTGTGCATGTGTTTCATTTGAAGCAACAAATGTGCTTTAAATCTAAAGACAGGTGCTTAACAACTAACCTGATGGAAGTTTAAGCTCAGTGAATGCTGTATATTCCGAGAATACCATAGTCTAGAGTCTTAATTTCAATTCAAAAGTTGCTTTGTCATATTTTGAATTGCGCCCGAAATCAGCATCCGGAACACATTCTCATTCAACCGATTGCAGACATACATGTACGTAATGTCACACACTGAAAGGTGAAAAGGTGTCAAATGTGTCATTATTCAAACGCAAATACAAAACCCAATTAATTAACAAATATGTGGTAGAATAATCCCATTTTGTAAGACCAAATAACTCTAGTTTTATTTCGTATTACTAGCTCTGTACCAATATGTTTTTGTCATTTAACTCCTATCGTTGTACTTGTACTTGTAATTAATTGTAACTGTAATTGTAACTGTAATTGTAAATTTGTAATTGTAATTGTTCTTTATTACAGTGGCGGTCTCCACTCGACAAGCTTATGCTTTTTGGAGACCTCCATCCAGCCATACACAATAATTCAAATGTTAAGTAATATTATTATGTACTTGTATGCGTTGGGAAAATTCAAGATTTGATTGATTGATTGATGAATAATAGCAACTGTGCGAGCATGTGTGTCGTGTCAACGCTTGCGCGCACCCAGTCATAGATTCGCCCAGTTACAAACCAACTACATTGTACTAAATGGAAAATTTCCAAAAATGCGTCACTTGACTCATCTTCGGAAATGACATTCTTTTGTTTTCTTCAAAATAACAGCATGCCAGAAAGAACGATTTCACAGGGAGTAATGTAACTATCTTTAAACCAAGTAAGCTTTTCAACAATAATTTGGTCAGTTATTTTTGAATAGCTGCAAATGATCTACTTCACCTTTAAAGAAAGAAAATGTCACTGACCCATTTCAAGATGCTGAATGCGAATATGCTGGTAAATATACATGTACATTCAGTTGTTTGTATTTTTAATTTCCTGTGGTAAATTACATGTACATTTTGTAAAATAAAAATTTATTGCACTAATCATGTGGTGAAAAGTTGCTCAAGTGTTGTAACTGCATCATTTGTACCAGCAACAATTTCAATAGTACAGATAATCAAGGCCATTCCTTAAAGGTATAGTCCATCATCACTTGTAATTTGTGCATTTTGTTCGTTTGAAGCAACGAAAGTGCTCAAGATCTAAAAAAGGGTGCTGAACAACTAACTTGATGAAGTTTCAGCTCAGCTTCAGCTGTATATTTCGAGAAAAACAACATTCTAAGATCTGGATTTCAAATCAAAAGTTGCTGAATCATGTTTTGAATTGGGCCTGAATTCAGCGTCCGAGACACGTTCTCACTGAGCTGATTGCAGCTACGCGATGTCGCGCACTGATCCGACGAATTATAGCAACCGCATGCACGTGTGTGTCGTGCCAATGCTTGCGCGCGCTTCGTCGAATAACAAAACAAATTACTAATTTGAATTTCCTACGGTGCTTCTTAAGAAGCACCGTTGGAAAGGCCTTCTTTTGATGATCTCTTCAAAATGACAGCTTGCCAGAAAGAATAATTTCACAGGGAGTTTAGTCCCCGTACTACCTTTCAACCAAGTATGTTTTTCAACAATAATTACGCCAGTTACTATATCGATAGCTGCAAATGATGGACTCTGGCTTTAAGTAAATCCTTTGTAATAAAGATTACATCATATGATAAATAAAGATTCCATTGTATTAAAGATTAAACGTTATTGTCAGTGTCCTCCTTACCTCTCTTCTGTTTGTTTTCCACGTTTTTAATGTCCATCCATCCAATGATCTGTTTGTCAGTCACTCTCTTCTTCTTGATCACTGCCACCCCTTCCCTGTTTGTCCATATGCTACTTGTTTTCGTTGTGTGTCTGTCCGTCTTTCTCATGTTTGATTTTACTGAGCCTAGCTGTCAGTTACTTGATTTTTCCATCCGCAAATCTGTCTGTTAGTCTCTCACCTTACCTTCAGACTGTTTGTTTATCTGTTAGTTGTCATCTTCTTCGTGACTTTGTCATACACCCTTCCCCATTTGTCCATCTTCTGATCATCATGAATCACTTGTTTGTCTATTAGTTGGCTTATTGTTTGTCTGTCTGTCCATATAATGGTCTGTTGGTTTGATCCGTCTTATTCTTCCTCGCCTGATCATTATGGATCATTTCCCTGTTTGTCTATCTATTAGTTGGCTTACTGTTTGTCTGTCTTTCCATATAATGATCTGTTGGTGTGATCCGTCTTTTTCTTCCTCGCCTGATCATTATGCATCACTTCCCCGTTTGTCTTTCTATTACTTGGCGTATTGTTTGTCTTTCCATATAATGGTCTGTTGGTTTGATCTGTCTTGTTCTTCTTCGCCTGATCATTATGCATCATTTTTCTGTTTGTCTGTCTATTAGTTGGCTTACTGTTTGTTTGTCTTTCCATATAATGGTCTGTTGGTTTGATCTTTCTTATTCTTTCTTGCCTGATCATTATGCATCATTTCCTCATTTGTCTATCTGTTAGTTGGCGTATTGTTTGTCTTTCCATATAATGGTCTGTTGGTTTGATCTGTCTTATTCTTCCTCGCCTGATTATTATGCATCATTTCCCTGTTTGTCTATCTGTTAGTTGGCTTACCGTTTGTTGGTCTTTCAATATAATGGTCTGTTGGTTTGATCTTTCTTATTCTTTCTTGCCTGATCATTATGCATCATTTCCTCATTTGTCTATCTGTTAGTTGGCGTATTGTTTGTCTTTCCATATAATGGTCTGTTGGTTTGATCTTTCTTTTTCTTCCTCTTCTGATCATTACGCATCAATTCCTCATTTGTCTATCTGTTAGTTGGCTTATTGTCTGTCTGTCTATCCAAAGACGTTTGTCGTCTGTCTTTTCTTCCATACCTTTAGTATCCAACTGTTTCCTTTTTTCCTCTTTTTGTCTATAACTTTTTATGTGCATGCTTGTCAGTCTATCAAATGATCTGTTTGTCAGTCTGTCTGTCTTTTCCTGCCTCACCTTCAGTATCCACCCCTTTCCGGCCGGCCCTCCCAGCCATCTGCCTGTAGACCAGGGGGTCCAGCACTCTCCTGTTGAACATGAGGCTGCGGATGATGACCCTCCGGGCGGGTAGGTTCACTCCCGAGGACAGGGTGGAAGTGGCCACTAGGATCTTGATGCTACTCTGACGGAAGGCCCCCTCGACGATGTCCCGTTCATCAAAACTCAAACCTGTACATGTGAAACAGGGCCAAATAGACTTGATAAATGTATGCATGATTCATAATCCAAATCAAGGCTTTAGTTGTGTTGTTTAAAACTTTTCTTTAGAAGCTTCAAAGCAAAATGTTTCACTGTAAAATATGCATTGCTTGCGTACTCAATCTAATTCAACCAATAAAGGCAAAAAGATACTCTGATTATATAAAAGTTAAATTGGCCAGATATTTTAGATTTCAAAATTGTCTTTGCGTTTGTGGAAATGAAGTGGGGATCATGATACAAGATTGAATTTTTGAAGACTCCAGTGATATGTTGTGCTGCTTTTGTACGGCTATTTGCATATCTGTGTTTGTATTCTATACAGGGGCACCATCGAAGCCGATGCGCCCAAAACCGTAACGCACGATCAGTGAGTGAGCGTTTCATTTTGCTCTGCGCAAACAATGCAAACGCGTACGCCTATCCGCTGCAGATGATTTTTGCCTTGACGTCTTTTTTAACCATCATGACACGCTTAAGTTGTTTGCGTGCGTTGTACTTGCACGTTGCATTTAGAATACACTTTCAAAATTCACTCCAACTTAATTCATTATATTTTACAACACGCACGTGAATTCAAAATGTCTGCGCCCAGGACGGCTTCAATGTATCTCTGCACATAACAATGAGGACTTAGCGCTCAAGTAAGTAATTTAACCCTAACCACCCCAACTCCATCAAAATCCATCCCCCCATTTTGGTGGGTTTTGGGGGACCTGGTCCAGAAGGCCTGGCATGACTAAATATTGATGGAGTATGATGAACTTGGGCCTAATGGCCTGAAGCAGGGCTAGGGGTATCTGATTGGTTTTGCCTAGCTTCCTGTACTGCTATTGTGATAAAAGCCATGTTTAGCAAGTCCATGAATGTCAACCAGTGCCTCAGTGGTGGATTCCATTATGTCATGTACAGTTTTGTATATGGACGCACGGTGATTGATGGATTTTGATGGAATTGGTCAAGACCCTAGTGAAAGACGCTAGGAAGTTAGGGTTAATAAAGCTCTATGGCACAGGATGACTTGTGATGGACTGACGAGGACTCTTCTGCAAATCTGCAATTTAGGCCGGTCCTCATTCTGACACACACAGTTTCCTCGCATGGAGTAGAGTGGAAATGGACATACCAGCATGATGATAGGCTACACCGCATGGCACCGTTCTGCTGAGGACTGGGTCCAGACCGACTGGGATCCTCCTCAGTTGCTCCAAGACATCTTGAAGAGACTGCTTGTTGAGATGAATAGACACACCCTCATCTGCTCCGATAACACACGATAATAATGCCGGAGTTAGTGACTGACCATCAGAAACAAGTACAAGTGTAAGGTCACAATACGGGCAACCAAAAGTGGGACATGAGAGATCTGAAGCAAGATGAAAGCTGCATGCTGTTAGTTTTCTCTCAAATTGTTGGGAGAAACATCCCTTTATTATAAGTGGAAAAACAACATTAAAAAGATAATAGGCGAAATATTTTTCACTGCAAGGCAGATTATAATGGTCTTTTTGAACAATGGGTGCAGACAATGGCTAGCAACACCACCCATTGTATGGACTGACAATCGAACTTAGATGTTAACTATGGTGAAACAGTATCACTTCTGCGGGTTTTTTTTCTTCATAATTCCAAAAACAGTTTTCTTACAAAAGTGCCTCTTTCTGATTTCTCAAAGGCAAAACTGGGCACAGAGGTCTATGTACATATTTCACGTTTATTTCCAAAGTGTTGATTATTTTGTTTATGACAGCACTCAAAAATTATGTGACATTGGTGTTACTGCCACAACAAAGGCTATCCCGGTGGCTTATCTGGGGACCTTAAAGGGAATATACAACATTTGCAAACATCGAAAAATAAAACTACCAAGTTTTTACAAAATACCTTACTAGGATGTTGGTAAATGACAGTCTTAAGCATCCTCTAAAATTATGGCACCTGGTGTGAAGTCATTTTCAAGAAAATTGTATTTTTGTATACAGTTTCCAACGGTGGTCGGCCGACCACCGTTGGAAAAACTTAACTATTTTTCAACTACTGCTCCAACTTTACACTTTTTTTCAGTCCAAATTTTGTTTGCTATTGGTTACATGTTCATGAACGGGTGCAGGCCAGTTAGACTGGTTCCCTTACCTTACAATTTTCCGGCATCTATAAATTGATCCATTTTATCTTTAGTGGAGTCAAGGAACCAGACTACTTAAACTTTTTGTTTTTCTTGGTTTTTCCAGCATTTTCGAACACAAAACTTCAAACATGTTCAACAATATTTGATCTACTATACTAACCCCTCAAATTTCTGAAAATTACAGCAAAAGCCAATGATGTACATTCCCTTTAACCCTGACCCCCTTGAGTGATTTACTAGGAACCTTCCTCACTCTTGCAAAATCCAACACCATATGGTAAACTGAACACCCAAACTGTTGGACTCCTATTATGGTGGTATGCCAGCCTGACCATGTAAAGCATTATCGGTTTACCCGTGCAGTACTCACTCCAACAAATTCCAACAAAACATACAGTTGGATTTTGAAGGGTTGGGACGGTTAGGGTATAATGAGAAGACGTGTGCCTCACTAGAAAATCTAGGCGTGTACGACAAGTACGACTAGTCAGCTAGTCCCCAATAAAAAGCATTGGTGGTCAAAGCTATCAATTTCTAAATAGTCCACTAGTCGTTATGCCTTGACTAGTCGCGACTAATTACAATTAGTCACGCCTACTGAAATTCACTGGTCACCCACGACTGAAAAGTTGTAATCCAAATAAATAAAGAATGGCCCAATAAAGATGTTATAGGGATTTAATAGTGAACAATGATGGAACAATTTCAGAGGCAAAAGTGTATTTTCTATTAATGTGATCACTCACAGCCGAGTTAATCAGGGTTATACGAGAAATGATACGTAGACACACATGATTTGGTCATTACATGTTTTTTGAAAGCACACCAAAGGTTTAATGCTGAGTAGTACCCAGACAGCCAGTGTCGTTTCTGCCCCAAAGGCTTATGCATATGTGTGGTATTACTAAATAAATAATGTGTTACTAGTCCCGACTAGTCGTGACTATTAATCGCAACTAGTCGCAACTACTGAAATTCACTAGTCGCCCAGGCCTAGAACATGCTACCCTAAATTTGAGGCAACCTTCCATTAAGGCAACCCTTTCAACCAATAGGTCAATTCGGGCGATTCACAATGCAGTGCACCACCAAGAGTTTGCCATGGAGAGTTAACTTTTCAAGTTTTACGGTCGACAAGACGTGGCCCATTTGAATGAGTGTCAGTAGACAACTTGAGCTAATTTGATATAGATTTGGGCATAGCATTCTGCCGCCTTACAAAAAAACACCGTATTGATAAAAAGAACAGAACAGGACAAACATATACCCGAATCATACGCTTATGAAACTACTGACCGGAAAAACGAACAATTTCAAATGTCCCGCGCTGCGACTTTGTCGACCATCTCCCACACTTCACAGGGAAAAATAAACTCTCCTTGGCAAACTCTTGGTGGCGCACTGTATTGTGAATCGCCCGAATTGGTCATGACCAACGGGTTGCCTAAACCCAAAAATGCCACATTCAAGAGAAAAAGGACTCCTAATAGAACAAAACAAGGTATATACCTCTGGTGTGACCAGGGATCATCCCAGTCAGTCTCGCAATCTCCCGCGCCATGTTCTCAGCCAGTTTCTCGCACCAATTCTTCGTCGGGCAGAAGATGAGAACAGAGCAGCCCATGGCCAACGTCTCCAGGCACAGCGACAGGATCTGGTCCTCATCCCCGGGGATGGAGGCATGGTGGGGGTCTACCTCCCGTAGCCTGGCCAGGGAGGCGTCGTAGATGGTCCTGCCCACCTTGACGGTCTGGGTCAGTGGGACAGGGCGGAAGTCGGTGTGGTAGAGCTCGGCATCCAGCCACTTGGCCAGGTGGTCAAGGTTAGGGAGGGTGGCGCTCATGCCCACAATCTGGATGGAGTTGTTGGCTGCGGGAGCCGTTACTCTGTAACAATGCGAATATTAAGTTGACAAATTAACTCAGCAGAGAACTGCTTGTCTTATTTTCTCACGCTGAAGGATATGTGAGTAGCTACACTGCGCCATCTACTACTCCAGAACAGAGTCCTGTGTTTATTGATTGGGGAGGTGGTATCTGAATTCACTTGTTAAGTGCACAAGCTTTTACAATGCAACAAAGGTGGAAGCCTCCAGTTGACTTCATATCTCCACAGATAACTCTGTTTCGGATTGATGTCGACTTCTCCTGGACTGGATTATTTTGCTTTCTGCACGGAACACTCCAAGAAAGAACAAAACTACTTCAAATAGTAGGGAAAATTCCCTTGTAAGATTCTGGCCACTAGAATTCTCAGACACAAGTCTTGAGAGGGGTAAATTTCACGTTTCAATTGCAAACTGTGCGTGAACCAACTGGCAGATGATGAGATCTGTTAAATTGAATCCTCAAAGGGTCCATGCGATGCATTTTTCTTTAAGAACACAATTTTTGCATTTTTTTTTACTAACTCTTAAATGTAGAAAAACTTTTTGAATTTCCTTTTTGGTAAATTTTATTGAAAAGTGCACTTCTCTAAACATTTAAAATTTTCCATGCTTTACGGAGAACTGAGGACGCTATTGCTGTGATGTCATTTCAGGCAGACACTGTTCAGTTTAGGGGTTTTCTGTTTAAATTGTGAGCCCAAAAATTGCTCATTGAAAACGTTTTGTGAAAAAGGTTTGCTCATTGGCTTACTGCCATATGTACACAACAAAGAATCACCAAAGAAGAGAACATTTATGACCACAAAATACCACCAACTCCAGCAACTTTTTGTACTGAAATAGATGCAACATTGAGGTTTTTGCCCAGAATGACATCACAGCTTTGCTCATGAATATGGAAATTTGCATTAGCGTAAAAACAGAAAAATTACCATAATACCCTTGAAAGTGGCAAAACAAAAATTGAAAATAAGGTTTAATGGGACACAAAGGTGTATTTTCAAGGATTGCAGTAAAAAACAAGTAAGGTGTGTTTACAAACACAAATGCCCCGCAACCGTGACTGTTTCCATGACATAACACATACTCTTTTAACATCAACTTACATGTACCTTGGTCACATGGAACATTCATTGACAGCATTAGTGTCTTCTGTAGGTTTTAAATGAATTGATCCCTAATCCCTATGATCTCAGAATAAATACAAGATTTCTATTGTTTTAGCCACTGTGACCTTGACCCTTGACCTTTCGACCCCTAATGTGATAGGCCTATTTGGATTACCAAGAACGATCCACAAACCAAATTTGAAGTTCACTTGTAAAGTATTTCTCAAGTTATTGCGCAGACAAAATTTCTTTTGTTTTTGCCACTGTGACCTTGACCCTTGACCTTTTGGCCCCAAATGCAATAGGCTTCTTAGGATTGCCAAGGACAATCCACAAACCAAATTTGAAGTTCATATGTAAAGTGTATCTCAAGTTATCACGCTGACAAGTTTCTTTTGTTGTTGCCACTGTGACCTTGACCCTTGACCTTTTGGCCCCAAATGCAAAAGGCTTCTTAGGATTGCCAAGGACAATCCACAAACCAAATTTGAAGTTCATATGTAAAGTATTTCTCAAGTTATCGCGCTGACAAAATTTCTTTTGTTTGAGTCATTGTGACCTTGACCCTTGACCTTTGGGCCCCAAATGCAAAAGGCTTCTTACGATTGCCAAGGACAATCCACAAACCAAATTTGAAGTTCATATGTAAAGTATTTCTCAAGTTATCGCGCTGACAAAATTTCTATTGTTTCAGCCACTGTGACCTTGACCTTTGACGTTTTGGCCCCAAATGCAAAAGGCTTCTTAGGATTACCAAGGATAATCCACAAACCAAACTTGAAGTTCATATGTTAAGTATTTCTCAAGTTATCGCGCTGACAAGATTTGTCCGGACACACACACACACACACACACCCACCCACCCACATACCCACCCACCCACCCACGGAAGGACAAGGCGGAAACAGTATGCCCCTTCGGCTTCGCCGCGCGGCATAAAAAAAAATCATTGTAAGGGCTCTTTAAACATCAAACCCCTTAACAAAAAATAGGAGCGTCAATCTGAAGAAGAGTCACCTCATTTGCCACAAAACCAATATGAGAACAGCCAACATTACTGATGAAATGACAACTTACTTGTTCTCCTTGCCTGTCGGCACAGTGTGTGCTGCATCTTGCGTCTTCCTGGTGATGTAGCGGACCTTGGTGAGAAGCAACTCCAGCAGATAGCCTCGGTGGGCGTCTCCTACCATGTGAAGCTCATCAACAACAATGATGCCTGAATGAACAGACAACAAATACAAATGTGGTAGATTTTTGAGGATCTTGGAAGATAAGGGTTACAGCAAAATTCTTATCCCAAACAATAAGAGATGCTTCAAAATGGAAGCAGAATGGGGCAGCCTCCTTACCTAATTGGTCCACTTTGTTCTCTTCTAGAAGTCTGTTGACCAGACTGTTCGCTTTCTCAATGGTGCAGACAGCGACATCGATTGCCTTGAATCCTCCAGTGGGCGACTCGCTACCCATGTAGCCGCCGACACAGACCCCTGCATCCTGAAATATTCCCTGCAATTAAAGTGTTGCTCCATATAAGTACATTGTATGTAATCAGTGAACATTCAGAGTCTTCCATTTATGTGTCTCGCGTCATATTTTTGGCCGTAGGCTCCATTCAGAACCACCTCTTAACAGTGAAAGAGTCCTGATACTGAAGGGCATCTCACATATGTCGTAATATTGTGACTACTCACCTGTAAGTAGAACATCTTCTCCCTGGCCACCGAGACAAACGGTAGGATCAGCAAGGCTTTCTTCTTGGTCTCCAACACCCTCTTCAGGATCAGCAGCTCAGCCACCAGGGTCTTGCCGGCGCTGGTGGGGGCCGAGTAGACCAGGTTCCCCCCGTCCAAGACGCTGCCGAGAGCCAGGCACTGGGCTTGCCAGGGAAACATCTGGGTGATGTGACGGCGGTGGTACTGGGCCAGGACCTGCTCAGGCAACCCCCAGGAGGAGAGAAGCAAGGGGTCTGCCGGGGATTGTGTTCGGGGGTTCGTGCCTGACGGTGGGGAAGGAACGTCACTGCAAGTGGACTCGGCATCTTGGTGTGACGTCCCCTGTACTACCGCTGCCTTAGTACATTTTAAACTTCTAACTTCACGTGAAACTGCGTCTGGAGTGATTTCCGGACACCGAGAAGGTTCCTTGGCATCTGAAGTCCCATTTTGTTTTCCAGATACCCCTTTTCCACTCCGAGCCACAGATTTCTCATGTTGTTCATTGTTATTCGGTGACTGGGATCGCGACTGAGAATCAAAGCAGTAAACCTGGCCAGCAGGGGAATTTTCCTTCTCTGTATTCACAAAATAATTCATAGCATTTTTGCTCAGCCCTTTTGGCAAAAGTGGAGTACCCTGCTCCAAGTTAACCACGTTGGAGTTTGTATTCAATTCATTCAATATTGCACTAGAAGTTGAACATTTGTCATTTGATTTCGAGGGGCGTTTTCCCCTCAAGTTCATTTTCAATTCATTTGTTTGTTTCTTCTTGTCTGTCGGGATATTACTTATTGAAGAATTATGTAATCGAACATTTGTCAACAGTTCATGTTTTTGCTGTAATTCATTCAATGGGACTTTCCCACCTGTCGAGCTTGATCTCAACCTTTCACCAATATCAGACGGTTTTATTTCAGTAAACAAATCTTCAGAATTTTGAAACTCCGGATTCAGGGTACCAGTGACCGAGTTGGTTTCCATTCCACTTGGCTTGCTGCGAATCAGTTGACACGCTTCTGCACCAGTTTCTGGCAAAACGTCAAGCGGGGTACCAGCATTTGCTCTGGTTTCTACTTGGTTATTTCTAGTGCCGTTAGTCTGAGCCCTGGTACTGCCTTGGTGCGGGGTGCCAGTGATGCCACTGGTCCCCGCCTGTTGGTGTTGATGGCAGTAGATGGCCTCAGCCTCCTCAGTTGCTTGCAGCACATCATCATCCAGGTCGCCAGTGAAGAATGAGTTGAAGGAACCAGCTTCCTGATGTTCCCCGTCTCGGCTTGTACGTGTGCGTAGCTGGTTGGAGTCAGATGATTTCACACTGCCGTAAATCTGCGATAGAGGTCGATAAATCATTGAAGTAATGCGAAGCGGGTAAGACAGGTGGCGAAGTCACCTCCCCCCGCATAGCAGGCGAGGCAAAGCATAGTGTACTTTTATAAAACAATTACATTTATATTGCTTGTTTATTTATTGCATTAACTACAATGCACTTATCAATTTATTCATTAGTATGCCCTACGCTAATTACATGCAAGTGGATCATGCATAAGCAGCATTAGATAGAAAACAATTGGCATATATATGTTAGTTATTTTTCAAACTGTTTTGGATTGTAGCTGATCTTACCTCTTTTCTTTTCTGCTCTTTCAGCCTCGGTGATCTCCGAATAGTCGCCTGCGTCTCCCCATCAAAACAACCGTTAGCCTTGCCCCGCTGGGTCTTATCCTCCTCCCGATTGGTCGATTGCTTATTGGAATGTCCAATGATCAGTGAGCCGGATGCACTGATGGGAACAGCGTGCTGGCCCAGTCTCTTGGTTTTCGTTTCGTGAAGTCCTGACGACGGAAGCGCCTTGGAGCTGGCTGACATGGCTGATTTTGAGATTTGTGTTTCTTGTCGAGTTCTCACTTGCTTCTGTTGCTTCCATGTCGACGAGAGTTTCTTCATGGTGTAGACGACCTAAACCCGGCCCTTGCATCAATGCTCATTTAACCACAACTGTTCAATGTCAAGTTGATTTAATTATTGATTTTGAAATTTATTAGAGTTCATCTTTGCAGAAATGCCAATCAAATGAAGTATTCCATTTTAAAGTTGATAGCCGGATTTGATGCTTTTGAATTTTACACAGATCTAAGTAATTCATGTTATATGTAATCATGTTACATACGCGGGCCTATTCTTGATTTAACAGGATGAGCAATTTATTTTGATTCTGTTATACAAAGCTGATCCGTGAGTGAGTTTCAGAAAACTGAAAACTGTATACTTAAACATGGCATTTTGTGAGTGGACGTTCGACAGAGATCATCCTGAGTCCTGAGATGTTTCTCAACTTGAACTTGAAGGTGCAGGAAAGCTGAGCGGCTGACCTGCTTGGCAAGCGTCTGTGATTGTGTCCGAATTTTGCTCCACCTCTGGAAATGTCAGGACAACTGCAGTGGTATGCTCTTCCAACTATATGTACATACATAGGATAAAAACAATAATACGAAATTTAGTCTGTTGAGTCTCAGTGTCAGATCCCGTAGACATTGATAGATGGGAATGGAATGAACCAGCACTAGGGCCTACGACTGTTTGATACTGATATACCAACAAGGATTACCTTTTAGTTGACATAACTTATACTTTATGTTTAAATAATAACCTACATTTAATTACGATAAAATTCAAATGAGATATATACATGATATTTGTGCTATCCTCACCATAAAATTAGAAGCGAGAACACGAAATCAAATAGTCCGCCATGTTGACAGCACAGCCACAGCGAAACGCCTTATCTAGAGAGGGCGCCCTCAGAAGGTTCACTTGCGCCCACATATCCGGAACAAGACGTACGTTCTTGAACCCCCGCCGTAGCTTGTCCCTCAAATCGCGGACAACTCTAGTCCACGTTGACTTCGTGAACCATGCGTGAACTAAAAACTCCGCCAAATAATTGCCCCCCCTCCCCCAAAAAAAACACCGCGGACAACCATGACTAACAATAAACTTCCATTTCGTGAACTCGAAACTCCGCCAGCTATAATCTTTCGATTTTCATTGACATTTCACTTCATTAATTTCAACTTTGGAAATAAAAAACGGGTGCAGCTAGTGCGTACAGGGATATTTGGGGAAGTGTGGCCTAGTGGCTAGGGTTCAGTCGTAGGTCAGGGGTTCGAATCCAGCTGCTGGTGTCCTTGGGCAAGCCACTTCACCCCAATTGGCTCTCTCCACCCAGGAGTGGGTACCGGCATTAGCTACGATGGACTAGCCCGTCCAGGGGGAATAGAAATATTCTGTGGATGAGGTGTTATAATAAAAAGTTTCACACGTTTGAGTTGCTGGAATGGACCAATGAAATGCTGCGTTTGCCTGACGAATAATTATGAGGTTTAGATATAAAAAATACGGAAGTGGCTGAAACAAACTAGTCGCTTTGAACGCGAAATACAATCCGAAGCTTTCATGGAACAAAAGAAACACATTTCCTCTTATAAGGAAAAATGTCCGTTTTATTGAATTGGTAGTTGGCTTTTTTTGCAGGGGCATTTTCCGCACACTTTTGTTTACTAAACGTTTCTGTCGAAAAAGGGCCGATGTAAAGCATGGACAGAAACGTTCGGTCTACTGCAATTTAATTTCTCAGAGAGGGCGCCACGTAAATAGTGCTTACCACCACTGACAAAGCATCAGTTCGAAACTAACAATACTAAGAAGAGCAGATTGATCACTATATACATTCATTTAATTCTATATAATTCGATTCGTCAGGCTATTGTACGAAACAAAAACTCCCGTCCAACTGAAACCCTTATATTCAAACAGTGTACATTGAATATTTGTTTTATGTCGAATGTAAAAAAGGGGAAATTAAGTGAACGAGTCAAGGTCTTCTTCGTATTCGAAATAACCATCCAATCTGTGCTTCGTTTATGTAAAAAAAAATGTGAACTTTTTCCTCTCACAATAACAAATTAATTTTCCTTCGTTCATGTGGCTCATACTTTTGTCCCACAGACTAGAGCCATTGTTTCGTTAACCAGAGTCGTCGTCCATGGGCGTCTCAGGATTTGTTTTCTCAATTTATCATTTCTTTCGAGGGTGGCCGGGGACAATGGCCCATCCCATCCCATTGACACCCCTGTGGACGCCCATGTTGTGAAATGTGCATTAAATTAACAGCAATGTGACTTCACATCTCTTTTTCTCTTTTTTCCTTTTTCTTTTTCTCTCCTTTTTTTGAGTTGCTTTTCCAAGGGGGGGGGGGCCTTGCCCCATCCTGGCGAGGCATATGTCATCACATCAATTGGGACGATGTTTTAATTTTGCCCTTATGGTGAGTGCGCACAAAATGCTGGATTTAGGCCTACTAAAAAAATAAAGAAGCAATCAATACAATTTTATTCAAAACATATTATGCCAACAACTCACGAAATCGTTCAAGAGATGTACATCTATGGTTAAACATAAAAGCTGTCATTTACGAATGCATCACTTTAGGCAAAATTCAATATTTGTACATGCGAATCTGAATACAATGTTATACTGAATCTGAAGGACTGATCACTAGAACCAAAATATTTTCACAAACTACGGTGTAAACAATGTGCACATTCAACCGCTCGTTCAAGACATATACAGGAAAGACTAAAAGGTATTACATTAACATCATCATTTGTATTTCATTGCAAACAATATTATCACGGCAAAGCAAAAGTGAAACATGAAATGTCACACAAAACCAGTTCTTGGTCGCTCCTCACCAAGGCACTCAGGACCGCTGCATGGTCTTCATTTCTAATTTTTTTGAAGTAAACGTCTGTTCGCTCAAAAATGGACTAGAAGTTGTTAGCGCCCTATCATAAAGCGATTGGGATGAGTGAACTGTTCTGCCTTCTTCTTGAAGACTAATTAAAAAGTTAATTCATGAACTTCACAGAAAGGGCGCCCAAAACAGCGACAAGAAGAACGTATATGATGTCACTTCCGGGACGCGCTGCTCTGCTGCAGTCAGTTGGGCAATCTGAATAAGACAAAAATAATACAAGTCATACCGGTAGGACCGATACTTTTGGTAAAACTTGCTTGATGTACATGGTATACTGCAGTTTGGTATGAATTTGTTTAAGCCTACATAAAAAGACTTAGTGACATGCTCCAGGAACAGGTTCAACGAATTAATTTGTTTGTGTTGAAGTATGCTGCCCTGAGACAAATTCGCACGATTCAGAAATATACATTCTGATGACATTAACACAGGCTGCTTCTTTGAACATCTTAGGATAATTTTTAAAAAAAAGTATGTCACTGGTTTCACTTCATTGCCTTCTTGAACAAAACATGGCGCTGTGAAGTCTAATAAATTCGTGTGAAGGGCCGAGATAAATGCATGACGGCCATTTTTTGTCAGTTTCGTGGTTCGGAACTCTTAATTTGAACCTTGTTGGCCCATAGGGGTACATGTATTAGAGAATAAAGTTATATCAACCTCGTTATAAAGTTTATATCAACCTCGTTATCTAACCGGTGTTTTCCCTCAACCATTTTCCAGATTTCTTTGCTAAGTGATCCCTTCCCCGATGAAAGTGAAAATGCAAACGGTCCGGGGAAATCTTTTGTGTTTCAGAAACTAACCACGACTCGAGTAGTCGTTCCCGTAGTCGTTCTTGGCGCAATCTGCGAAGGGCTGGAATGTCACGTTCTTCAGTTCAGCAGAGAAGCCGCCCTCAAACGGGATGGAAAGCGACTGATCCTGAGAGTAGTAACATCCCAGCGGCACGGCACCCGGTAAGAAATTCTTATCGGACAATGATCCCGTCACGTTTTCGAGTCCGGGGCCTAGAGCAGTGGAATGAAAGGGAATTTCACCGAGTGAGTGGAATAACCGGACCAAGGAGGGTTGATTGGTAGTTGGAATCTGGATGGGAAAATGAGAATGCAAATGGCATGGGTATGGGGGGATTTCGGATGGGAATGGGAATGAGAATTTGAATTTGGGATGGGCATGCAAGAGTAGGAATAGGAATGGGGATAAGAATCGGAATGAGAATGTATATGCATGGGGATGAAAATGGGAATGGGAATCAGAACGGGAAAGCGAAGGTATGGGAATAGGAATGGGAACAGGAATGGGAATGTGGATACGAATTCGAATGCGGGGACTGCAATTAAAATAGATACGAGAATGAAAATGAATGTGAGGAGCATAATGTGGGAATAAAAAAGGGAATCAACTTAAACAAGACATGAATGAGGAGTAAATGAGAAAAAGCGAGAGTGGCTTGTGACAACTGGATAGAAAATGACGATGGAACTAGAAATGAGAATGGAAATAACGTTAATAGAAAGATTATTAGAATAATAAAGGAAATGGAAAAGAGCGATTTGGACATTATTGTCAGCTTTATCCTCGAGTAAGATAAAAATTTGACACACTTGATAACTCTGATTACAGGGTGGACCTACCAAACCCCGGAATACTACCTGCTTTCAGCCACTTCGCGGTGATGTTTGTGAAGACGAAGCTTTGGGACTGTTTTCGAAAAGTCAGTTGAAGACTTGAATTGCCGACACCAATTGTAATGGTTCGTTCGTCCTCCTTGCAGTTTGGCTTAGGATCGATCACTACGGCATTTCCAAAGTCAGTATTGTATTCGGGCTGTGGATTAAAAAAAATGAATCGAATCGGTTATTTCGCTAGCAATATATACATGTAATTCATATGCATTACTGCAAAAGGCCTTGGTGTACATCCAAATTCGTTAAAGGGTTCATGATGTGGATTGTTCTTAGGAACACATTTTGTGCAACTTTCTACCCTCTTCAATGAATGAAAAAAATTTGGTAATTGTATTAATTGATATTACACTTCTTTAACCATTCTTTAATCTTTAAACACCCCCCCCCCCAACCAAAAAAAAAAGAATTTGAAAGTAACACTCACTGGTCATAAAGGGTGAGGTTAGTTAAAAAAAAAATAGAGTTATAGTTACATTGGCACGAACGTTGATCATTCCATCGAACTTGATTTTCATGCAGACTTTATCCATCTCGTCTTTGGCAATCCACTCGCTGACTATCCCGGCGACCACTTGAAATCCTGTCAGAGTAAAACAAAAACATTGATATAACTCATCGAATTATTGACGACTATCATATGGTTTGGTCGCAAGAGGTTACACTGGAAAAAAACATAAGCCACTACATATTATAGCTTAGGAAATCGTTAAAGTAAAGAGGCAAATAATGTTTCTATCAAAAATAGGTTTGTTACACTATTTGCATTTACTCTGAATTGAACAGGGTCGAAAGATCATTTTTAAAACCTTGGTTTTCCTTATATTAGAAACTGATGAAAACAGTAGAATCTGTATGCTGTGACACCACCATAAATTAGAGTGATTAAAATGAGCTCAGATACACTTGCCAACTATGGTGTATTTGTTATTTTTTGTATTAACATTAAAGGTGTGTCAGTTTTGTACCTGTAACTTCGATGATCGTCCCGTTTTGACAAATAAATAATATTGGCAACAATCATTGGTACTCACCAAGAAAGACTGCAAGCGAAAGAAGTAGAGTCCGAGCCATAGTGATGTGTTTTTGTTGTCTCTTGCGGGTTTCTCACACGTATACTGAAAATTTGGCCAGCGCAGGTTTTTATATTTCCTGTTTCATGTGAACATACAGTTCACACACAAAACCTCAGTGCCAACCAGTCCCCAAAATTGCTCGCCCGTAAATAAACCTGTTCCTAAGAGTTTGGTTGTTATTCAAATTTTTACCCGATTTGTTAACCGAACGCGATGAATTGCATTGCAACTCGGAACATAATACTGAACATACAACGGAACTTTCAAGCACTTTTTTCCCTCGATTGCTTCCTTAAACATACACGTATAGGCCTAATAGTTGATGCCAAGCACAGGGTAAAACCATTGCACATTCGACTCGCACAATACCTTTTGAGGCTGTCGCTGGAGGCACTTGCGAAAACACCCACACAGACATTTGTTTTCGCTGTTGTCAGTTGAACTTTCTAGGCCGAGTATACACTGAATATAAACCAAATTGAATGCACCATTCATGTCAGTTTTTCATGTCGACTAGTATGGGGAAGGAATAATACCAAAATAGTCAAGCGTCGCTATGAAATGCTATTAAACACCAATTTTCAAATAAACTGACTCATTTTCTTGTATGTGTGCATATTCAGGAAAAAAGTAAAGTAATTCCCGAATAGTCAAATTATTTTCTCCCTTTTCAGAGGTGCATGGAGATACTCGGACAAAAAAATGTCAATCAGTCAAATTAATTACTATTGGGTTTTAGGGCCCTATTTATTTAACATTTGGTTTTAGATTTGATAATCATCAGACAGTCAAAACATTTTATAATGTTGCACATGATGTTGATCATATGATTTTAGCGGCAGATTCCTGATAGAATTGCTTACCGCTTGGACTCTGCTTAGGTGTGGCAAGTCAAGCAAGGAAGTCTCAATTTAAGTGTTTTTTAAGCAATGGTTTCGATCAAATACAGGCTGGAAGAATTGGGATTGGAATTAATTTACTTTTAAAACAAAACGCCATTTCAGTTATAACTGAATCAGCATGTCCCCACATAGTGAAGCAGAGAATATGCTGTATACACCCGGGGTGTCATAATAAAGGTGTCGATTGTAGCAATTTACGAGCTCAAGCAAAGACACATTTCTTGTGATCCTCAAAGTTGAGTGTAGGCCCATGTTCTCCTTCGTTTTGTCGTGTCCTCTCTTTGCTTCGGTAAACTCCACAGAGGTTGTCAGATAAAGACATCAAATCTCATCAATATCCTTTATTCTTTGTCACTCATTGAAGTTGAACAATCATTAAATTACCTTTTAAAATTGCATTTTCAAGGTACTTATAATTCAGGACTGATTTCCAAATACAAAAAATATGTGTACAGGCAATTTTGATATACAGTCGAGTCTCGTTATAACAAACTCGTTCGGACCTAGCCAAATTGTTTGTTATATCAGAATTTTGTATTAAGAGGAACATCAGCCCAATTCATAGTGCACATAAATGCACAGTCGGGACTAAGGCTTTATGTTTGTTAAAACCAGTATTTTGTATCAACAGAGTTTGTACTAATGAGATTCGACTGTACACAAGATATGTGCAAGGGCAATTTTAATATATTATTTAAATCCCACAAAATGTTCAATGTATACAATTATGCAGTATGTGCTGATTTGAAAAAATAACAAAATAGTTATTTAAATAAATGTGTGCTTGGGAGGTTTTAAACACTCTGTTTAAGACCGGTTGGAATCAGGATGCTGACTAATTATCAGCATCCAGAATCCAACCGGTATTAAACATAGTGTTTTAATACCAACCAAGCACATATTTATTTCTATTCATAAATACCTTTTCGGTCAAAAAACCAAAACTGTTCGGTCCAAAAGTCAAAACAAGTCAAAAATAAAAAAATTCCATTGATTTTGTTCAACAATTACACTTCTCTTTAAACACTCCTCTAGCTAAATAATGGAGTGTCCAGCTCATGCACAAGTCGTAAACAACTCCTTTCATGGAGATTGGTGCGCGCGATGTTGCGCAGAATGCTGTGGCGGTGCGTTCTGAAGTTAGGATTACAAAATACTGACTCCTTGGTAGTACTGCACATGCCTACATGAGGATTGTGAACGTTCAACCAATACAACAATAAAAGACACTGGATTTCATAGGGGTCAAAATTTCATGCGACACTGAACATTTTTTTAAGACCAGCCAGCCGGTCTTTATCATCTGTTTAAGTCCGGCCAGTAAACTGTCTTAGGTATATATGAATGTTATTTTAACAGAAAACAGTCAGGGATACCAGTATAAAACTACTTATGGTGTGCAAACTTGAATCACGAAATAGAATAAATTTTGAATATTTGATTCAATATTCAATAGTGATTTTTTTTAATTGTGGAATTAAATGTGATTGTAATAGTGAATTTTTTTTATAAGTTATTACTGGTAAATGTTTAATAGATTCCTATATTTAATAGTGATATATTTATTAACCCTAACCGCCCTGAATCCTCCAAAATCCTTTTTGCAAATTGGAGGAATTTGCAGGATTGAGGTTACATGGCAAAAGTGCGTAGCTGATTTCGGAGTACGCACTGTGTCAAGGTCTTGGGCCGGACCTTGTGTTGTTTATGCTCAGCCTTGCATAAATTTAGTCCTTTTGCAGGATTGAGGCATTGGAGGATTTTGCAGGATTGAGGCAGTTAGGGTTAGGAATAGAAACATCTGTACTGGAAGGAGAGAGATATCTCTACTTTGAAAATAAATGTTACATTTGCACACCATAACTAGGCTGCGGTCCGAATGTGTTTTGCTCCAGCTGGCAATAAAATGCAATAATGAAAGTTGCCGCATCCATATCCCATAGACCTGGATACACATCTATGAAGCAACTCAGACACAGCCCTAGTATAAGTCCCAACCACATGTGCTTCCTGAACAGTAAGTCAACCATAAAGGTTGTGACATAGTGCAAATACGTGCTCAAAATAAAAACGGATCATCAAAAAAAAATTTAAAAGATAAAAAAATAAGGAAACATGCCATTGTACCTGGGCTCTGATATGGTATAGGGGTATTCCCCTCCCTTTGGTCTCAAGGTGATAACGCTTTCTTTGTTGTAAACTTCTCTATCAATTGTCTGGTAAGAGTCAAGTAGTAGTCTGGATCGTTGGGGAGATAATCAAAGTACCTGTGGCTCCTGCTGGGTTTGGGAATGGCGCTCTCGATCTGCGTTCCCTCATGCCACTCGTTGAAAGATGTTATAGAGATAACAGGTGGAGTCTGATTCATGGCAGCTGCGAAGGAATCTTTGTAGTACTCGCCGTCTCTGCGCAGGTGGGTGTTGAGCCCATTCCAGGGTCTGACCTTGATGTCGTCGTAGCCCGGCCCCACACTAGGGATGAAAATCATCGAGTTCTGCTTGGCAAACTTCGCTAGGAATCTCCAGTTCATCCAGCGGGAGGCGAAAGAGAACTTGTTTGCCGCGAAGTAGGTGTAGAAGCCGTCGAAACCGCCGACGAGTAAGTCGTTATTGTGTTTCTGCTCGACGTACAGGCCGATGATGACAGCGTCGTATTTAGTTCCGCGGATGCTGTGGGGGGCGTTCTTCTTGAGGATGCGAGCCCAGGCCCTGGAGGTGGTCAGATACGAATCGTAGAGGTAAACGAGAGGCAGTTCTCTGCCCTTGTGGTGGTATCTGTACAAGGCGGGGTGGTTGCCGTAAGTATCAACGATGTACTTCAGATCGTTGACGAAAGTCATCTCAGACCGGTTTTTGTAAGGCTCACTGTGAAAGGCCAGCTGCATTGAATCAAGTAAGAAACGAGTAGAAGGTTCATCAATTAATGAGTTCATAATCAGGCTAGCAGATCTACATGTGCTGATATGGAAGTTACTTGTTAGCAAATGGATGATACTGGATGATCATTCCCTGAGCTCCTGTGTCCAATATCTCAGATGAACCCCCAATTTGCCCCAAACTGATCATCTTGTCATTAAAGTATCATCCCATTACCTAAAAATGTTGCTAGTAAGATTTCCCCCCCCCCTAAAATTTCATAATCATTTGAGATTATTATAGCATAATTTTACATCTTGCTTTACATAATTCATAAATTACTGTTTCCTGATGGCTCAATATTTTGAGACAGAATTTAAGTTGCCAACTTAATTTCCCTTGAGTAACCTTGTACATGTACATATTGCAAATGTTACTGTTACTGTTTTCTGCTGTACTCCCCCCCCCCAATTTGTATCATTTGCTTTAAAAATATAATGGTCTCTTGATTCCTCAGAAGCAACCATATGAGTAGGGGCCAATGTACATGTATGTCTTGGAGTAGATGGAAATAGCCGCTTGCAAACAAGCGTCTATGATATTCAATTAAAATGAAAAACAAGGCTGCGTCTTGATCTCCAGATTCTGACCATTCAGCGGTTGCCTGCTATTAAGTCTTCAGCAAACCTGTTGTTGTATTACAAAAACATGGCAGCCAAACAGACAAATCAACAGCCAAGTCTGATTGAAATGGCGTCACATTTTCTGAAGTCAACTTCGTTTGGCTGGCGCACGGGGTCGCATAAAATTTGCATATATCAGACGTTGAGTACGGAATGCGCTCCGTTGAACAACGGATGATACTCAGACTAGTCATGGAGCTGCTATGCACAGAAACTGACTAAGTATAAGCTTCTGTACTGCTGTACTGATGATGTCACACTTTGTTTACACGTGTACTATCTTATAGCAGCCTGGTGGAGACGACGGTTTCTTAGCCCCATAGAAAAGCGCACAAGTAAACAAAGTGTGACTTCATCAGTACAGAGGCTCATTGAAGTTATTGCTCAGCAGAAGCAGGTTAACCAGCCAAAAAAAGTGCTATGTAGTGTAGGCCTACATTGTTTGTGACTGGTTTCCTGTGGATTTTTGCTGAGTAATTTGCTAAACACATTTTCTGCATAACAGCTCTATACATTTTTGTACTACATGAAGTAGTATATATCTACGTGTATATTAGTTATTCCCCAGGCACGTTTGGAATACAGAAAAATGTAGGCCTACAGATATTGTGTCTGAGGGACAACAAACGCGAGTGGATTACAAACTTATGTGCACAGAAAAGATGGAACGCGCACGTATTACATTTTACACCAACTTTTCAACGGTAATACAGTTTGTGCAGTAGAAATAGCGGGCATCTTATACAGGATAGTGCGACATGCAGAGTGCAATATGGGCCGCTGTATTAGATGTAAAATCATACTGCAATTGTTGCCATGGATTGACCAATCAGGATCAAGTATTTAAGTTTGCTGGAAGATAACAACTAGTATACTGACCTTGAGGTTATACTTTTGGCAGGCATCCAGGAGGAGGGGAACCAGATCATCACTAGGGGCACCATTCTCATCAGATCTGTCTGGTGGGTACCATGACAGCACTAACACACCTGTAATACATCAGGACACCATTTGGATTTTTAGGCTAAGGCAGAACGCACTTGAGGATATGAACAAACAAAGTAATAAGATGTAATCTGCTTTTGAGTGGTTCTCATGTGATAGTTGTTTTATCACAGCAAACAAAGTTCAAATACTTTTAACTCAGAAGCTCACTCTGGACCACTTTTAACGATGATAAACCCACACGTTTACAAAGCAAAATCTGATTTTTAATAAATTACGTCCGAACGTCTGCACTAGTTAGCTGGGGGTCGTGGGTTCGAGTCCCAAGTACATGTAGTTTGTGAATTTTTGCTCACAATCACTCAGGAAGACACTGAGTATACACTGTTTATAAAAATACATCGGTGATGAAGGGCAAGACCCAATATTGAATTTATAATAAATTATGTTTAACAGTTGTAATCTGTTTAACCAGTTCACACCGGAAATATTTTGACCAGAAAGGAACGAGGCGCGGGATGACTTTTCACTCGAACTCAATCATGCCAGGCGGTTGAAGCCATCACCCTCGGGCAGCACACTCATATTTCCGGCCTCGCTCCCTGCGTGTTTATCCGTCATCCGTTCCGAATACCACAAAAACTTTTGCGTGTATACACGTCATCCAGCACGAACTGGTTAACAGCTCTCAAGAGTTGTAATCAAATCAAAATACATGTCAATCACAACTCATCCAGTCTCAAGTCTAGTCACAGGCCATCCAAATGAGCTGTGATATTCCTTAGTCATGTTCATCCCCTTTACTCGTAGCTTACATGAACCTTGTGATTTAACTTGTGACTAATTTGCGATCCACTAGATTACAACTCTGAGCTTAACTCTAACTCCCTACTGAGTTTTGAACAGAACCAAGTCCACCAAAATCCATCACTAAAGCTGCTTCACATAATGCCTCGGGACCAAATCCGCCGAAATCCACCACAAATCCACCACTGCTTTAGGTGGATTTTGATGGACTTGGTACCCATGGCTTGCCTACCAAAATGGATTTGATTGATTTGATGGAGTTGGGAAGGTTGGGGTTAAGAATAAAAATTGCGACGCTAAGCCTGAAAGTACTCACCAATGCCAGCCGTTCGCAACTGCTGCATGTGAATCTCAATCGCGCTGGGATCCCTAGAGCTATAACATCCAAGCTCTGGATAGAAGCTCGCTCCTATATCATCTGGAGGGACGTGCTCTTCAGTTGAGAACCTCTTGCCGATCTTCTTGTCCCAGTGAGGCAATCTGGGATGGTTCCAGTGGAGGTACTTCCCATTGAATTGCGGATTGCCGTACCACGGATAGTAGAAGGCGTGGACGTTGTAGCTGGGTCGGGGGAAAGTACTGGCATTATAACGTTCAATTAATGGTCTTTCCTCAACTTTACCTCTGAGCAGATTCTTCAGTTTTGGGATGGGTTGGTTCGTGGGAACTCTCTTCAAAGTCTGATTGAGTCTGAGTTTTGCCGCTTTCAACTCCGCAAGCTTTTTGAGGCTTTCTTTCTGGAGTGCCTGCAATCTCTTGAAATCATCATCTTTTCTGGTTTCTTCCTTGGTGAGGCTCCTGAGAGCAAGGTAGCACCCGATGATGAAGGCGATGAAGATACAGGCCGAGATGAGTCTCAGCGAACGCAGGGAACGTCTTGAGATCATCTCTGAGATTGCGGCATACTATTGGTTGGTGAGGAGCTAGATATACTACAATGTGGAGGCATGTTGGCATCTTATGAATGGGCCGAGTATCACCCAGAGATGCTTTCTTTGAATCTTCATGTGTTACACAACGAATGTCATGAGCATATCACTGAAGATGCGACATAATGCCTCCTGGTCCTCTCTGCATGCAGGGTCAACTGTAAAATATAATGAGAAAATCACATCTGATCAAAAACATGAATTTGGCCCTTTACACGTGTATTTTCTGTATTTCCTCATCCATGTTGTCGCAGTCTTTCAACTGGGAAACCAGTCAAAAATAGCTTTAATCATAGACCCTAGACATTCGCCTTTACTACAATGACTGTTTAAATTTGGACTTCCTTGGCGAAAATGAAAATATTTAGGAATTGTATATATAACCAAAATAAATTTCCCCGTCCCCCCGGCCAAAGGTCATCAATTGATCAAAGCAACTAGCCCCATACACGTGTTACACACACAACTCCAGGAAACACAACTTCAGGAAATTGTGCATATATACATCATCGTATAGAAACATTTAGGCCTGTGTACATATTGTTAGAGGGCGCTGTTCATTATAAATTGGGATTACTGTTTTGCTTTTTGGGGGCTAACTTTTTTTTAGCATGTTTAGTGTTCTATTTAAATTCCAATATCAACATTTTTGAAATCCTGATTGCTCTCTGCCTTTTTATCACTGAAATGAGGTATAAATAGACAACAGATTTGTGACTTTTACTTAGTTTCAAAACTGTGACTACCGAATTACATAATGATAAATGATGACTTAGGCCTAAATTTATTTTTAGTCATAATCTGCACTCTGATTTGTATGGAAAATAATCATACTTTACTCTGCGTTAAGCATGATAGTACACATTTCAATTCAGGAAAACAAAATGCCAATTAATTTCCCAGACTTTAAAACCACATCTTCGCATCTCAATACAAGAAAAACACTCAAGTTTCGAAACGAAAACATTTACTCACTCTCAAGTCTCACCAACCATGTTTTATTTCTCCATGCATCAACTGATCAAATAAAACCCATTCATTTTCGGATTTTTCGCTTCCCTCGATAGGGCGCCCTCATTTGGTGGTGAACTTTCCGGCTCATGCGTGTTGTATGAACAATAATAATTGTACATCGTGGTATGGATATTCCGGACCGTTACACGCATCGCACGCGGTATTTTTCGCACGTAAATTTTGTGTCAATTGTCTACATGATCAAAAGCCAAAATGAAACCCAAATTGATTTTATTTCAATTCGTGCATGCATTTCAAAGAACGGTTTCGACGAGCTCCTGTGGCCTATAGTGGAAATGAGCTATGGGTCGTAAGATCTGTGGTTACCGGTTCGAACCCATGTCCATTTAAATAGTTTTGTTGGTTGGGATAGGTTTCGACACGAGAACCAAGTGTCTTTCATCCACACAGTGTGATAAATATTCATGTTAGGGTGCGTGATATACATGTACATATGTACTGGAGAAAAAACAAAAACAAAAACACGCACCCCGGGCATGATCGACAGATTATCCGGCACAGGGGCCGAAAACGGACCATGCATGACACACCCGCCTTTTGTTTTGAACTCTGTTCCACAAATTCTTCAATGGCCACTGAAATTACTACTGTCAATTTATTTATTTATTACAAATAGAGTTTCATGACTTCGTTCGTTTATTCAGCTGTTTTTGTCTCCTAAAGTAATAAATCATTTCAGGGACTCGTCTGTGATATGAGTACATGTAGTCTTTACGCCTCATCAGGTAAAAGGCGACCATAAATTTACATTCGTGTAAATGATGTCACGTATGACCTACGCCACTCGATCAGGGGTACAATGTGCGAAACGGCACGCATCACGCATGTGCAAAGCACCTACGTGAATGCTTTACCGTTCTTATCTATTCGAAACTTTACGTGTCATTGGTCACCAATGATTCTTGCTTTGTGCATTCGACGATATCACTACGAAATCTTTATTATTTTGTTTTGGCGGACGGCCAATCGATTTGAATACAAAGACACCAATTTGGTGTCTTTGTATTCAAATCGATTGGCCATCGCCAAAACAAAATAATAAAGATTTCGTAATGATATCGTCGATTGCACAAAGCAAGAATCATTTTGAGCAAAACCAAACAAGTTATCAAGTTTAAAAAGCATATTAAAAATGTAGTCATTAACAATTACAGTGAAATCTTCATAAGTCAAACCTCGAACCGGTTCAAAATTTGAATTGACTCAAAGAGTTTTGAGCTAAGGGTTGTATATCCGTATACTACTGACGGCAATGGATTATTTGTGTTGTTTTGAGTTTGACTCTATTTTTGGTAAAAGTCTTATAATGTACAGTTATCGGCGTTGTTTTGGACTTCACTTCTCTGAAAAACATGGAAAAAAATATAAAATTAGAAAAAAGACATGAATTCGAACTAATGAAATTCTGACTTTTTTTTTACCTCCCTTGTTATTTGTAAAAAAAGTCATCCGAAGCCTCAGATTAGAAAAGAAAAAAAATCGGGTAAAAATGGTGACTCGACCCCACACACCGCGAGGGTACCTCAAGGTTCAAACATGCCCGATCCTATTGCTTGTTAAAATGCCAACTATCATAAAAATATCGTAGGAAGCGCTCAACAACCATGTGATGCGGATCTTGTTTGGGAAAAAAAATAATTCGCAGGCGGGGCCTGGCTGTGGGTGAGTTTTTTCTTATTCCGATATGTAAGAGTGAAGATTGGGTTTCTTCTGGGAGCAGGCAGGTGGTTTGGTTCCTTTGTAGGCGTCACAGATCAACTTCATGAGGTCAGATTCGGCTGCGTTCTGAATGGCCTCCGTGTGCACCTGTAAAGGAGGAACAATTTCACTGTGATTGTAAAACGTACCACTACAATTCCTACTGCAACAGGCCTACTTTGAATCACTCAATTTGGCTTTATCTAATTACTTCGGCACTTGTCTCTATTTGGGTTTTTGTCTATTTCACCTTCAAGTTATACAACCTTGGCACATCAATATTTCAGTTTTTGTTCAATTCTTTTAAAGTCTAACGTGAATGGGAAAAAAACGTGGAAATGGATCTGAAGTCTCGAGAGGGTCCATCGGTGAGACTTGGGTTCTGAAAAACTGTTTTAACTAAACAGTGAATGTTATTCCTTCACGTAACAAATACTAGTTATTGGACTTGTTTTCTCTGAAAATGTTAATTGTAACAAAATCGTGAGGTCTCGACTACATCACTGGAGCACAGATAGACAAGTGAGTACAGAGTACCAGGGAACTTACCCCATTTAGCGTGACCCAAGGTACGTACGTATGGCGGGGATTCAGGGCGTTGGTCTTGACGGCCATCTCATGCTCCAAGGCGTTACCCAAAGAGCCGTTGGCGCACCCCACTATTTGGTCGTAGCTCAAACCGTACTTCTTCACGCACTATACAAGAGATAAACAAAGATTATGAAGCAAAGCTAACGAGTTCTTTCATTTGTCTTGTCTATGGTAAGCAAGTCATGGCGTCTCATTCGGATGAAGATGAAAATAGCACTAGATGTTTAGAAATTGTATCAACCTACGGACAAGACCCATGCGGATGTGGCTATATAACATTTCTAGTCGGACGGTCTGTCAGATACCCGGTTTTTTTTTTTGATAATAAGAAATTCATTGTCTGTAAAACGCATGCCTGTGTTGAAAATGCCCTGCACAGATCCTTGACTTACTTCTTCAGCGTTAGGTACGGGGTCATGGGTGGCCTCCATGCAGTAGATGGTCTTGAACGCCGTTGGGAATGGAGCGAAGTGCAGGATGCAAGATTCCAGTACGTTACCGCGGCATTCCTGCTTCCCGTGCTGGCACGTGAAGACGTACTTCGAGCCTTCCTGTTTTTCCTGTTGAGAGTTACAGTCGGAGGCAAAAAATATGAGGGATAGTTTACATCAGATTACCAGCAACTTAATCTCGCGATCTAGTCCGGCATCGCTGAGCAACAAAATCATTCGGATTGAGTATACAATGTACTAACGCATTAAAGTTGAAGCTGAAAATTACATTTTAGTGATTTTCCCCTCCTTACCAATTCTGGACTTAAACCATTCTCGGGTGAAAAAAAAACCCGCTGGCTTTGGCTAGAACAATTTGTAAGCGAAACGGAGGTTTTAAACTTGGCACTACATGTCTTTCCATATTAAAATACGTAGTTTGATGCACAATAATACCTTATGTAATAGGATGCACAGTATATGAACTTAAAATATTAACCCCTTGGACGGTATAATCAAGTAATCGATAAGTTATCGACTAAGGCCTAATTTTTAACACGAGGGCTTTCGGAAGAGGGTTTAAGTGCAAATAATTCGGAATGAAAATTGTCAATGTTCGACACAACGTACTCTGACGGAGTTATAAAATAATCATCTGTTTCCAATTTTAATGCATGTACAGGCTATTACTTATTACGAAAGGAAGGTCTACCTGTGCGTTTCCGTAGGGAACCAGTGTCAAGTTCATGATTTTACTAACAGCCGTGTAAGTGTCGTGGAGTTGGCCATTGATAAACATTTGACATCCGGGACAGTAGGATTCGTAGTACAGGGTGAAATTGACCAACGGCGCATCGCCGATTGGCCGCTGAAACTCTGCACACTGCTTCTCTACCTAAAGTTAAGAAAAGAAAAAAGACTATAAACATGGAAAATGCGCTATATCGTAACCTCGAAATTTATACCGTTTTGAAATCAGCAGAGTAGTGCATATGTCCATACAAACTTTTCAAACTGATTCGCTATAACAAAAGGAATCCAACGAACAAAGGACAAAGAAATCTTTGGGAAACTTACATTGCATGCTTGGGAAATTTCTGGAGAGCTGCACCACAGTTCTGGCGGGAAACTGCACGATGCTGGAACCGCGTCGACGGTCGACAGCAAAGTTGTGGCAGATGCCACAAGAAACAGAAGGGAAGGAACCAAACGGCGGTCCATACTTTCCGAAGATGATGGTACAGGTATATTATTATTAATGCTCAACAATGCATAGACGGGGCTCTTGTGTGGACGGTGTTCACGTTCGCATTCCTGTGTGACCTTCGGTCTTGTGATATACAAACATGTACATGTATTGTGAACTGCGGTTTGGGTTCCGGTCATCAACTGCTAAAATAATCAGCCTGATCAGCTGACCAAACAACTTTATTGTGGCTCTATAGTGGGCGTCCCCCATTGTGTCACAACCCACTGGTCTTGTGACTGTGAACATGTTGCTGTTCGATTCTATTGTTTGCAAACATTGAGCGCCATTTTGTATGGGATGCCGCTATCGCATAAACTGAAGCCGCGTGGTGGTATTTCCCCACAAAATTCATCCTCCTAACACCCTCATTACATAAAAGGGCATGTTTAATAGGAAAATAGCGTTTATTGACGTTTGTCTTTCAACAATCAAAGAATACTTTTGTAATCATTAACAATTATTCTTCACTTATTCACTGCGTCGGACATTATACACTCAACCAAAAAAAGAAAGTCCCCCCTTCATACTTTTTTTGTCCAACTCAAAAACTACTGGGCACATCTTGCTCAAACTACGACTGAATTCCTTAGCAATACGGCCATTCTCTTTGTTTGGCCCAAAACAGTGATAATGCGTACAAAATTATGCAATTTATGACAAATGGTACCGAAAAAAGTTGCACTTTTGTATGCGTGCAAGGTGAGTGTGAACCACAACTTGCACACATAAGTGCAACTGTTTTCGGTACCATTTGTCATAAATTGCATAAATTCGTACACATTATCACTGTTTTGTGCCAAATAAAGAGTATGGCTGGATTGCTAAGGAATTTCTGTACTGATTAGTCGTTATTTGAGCGAGAGGTGCTCAGTAGTTTTTGAGTGTGACAAAAAAAGTATTGGAAGGGGGGGGTGGAGTCTTTCTGTTTTGGTCGAGTGTAGTTTGGCAACCCGTGGTTGGCAACATATGCCAACCACGCGTCGGGATAGACAAAAGTATATAGTGTTTAATGTTTAAAAAAAAACCACAGCTTTATTTAAGCTTTAGTTATTTCTGTTTAGCTTAACTGCAATTTCGCCTAATTGGTGCAGATAGGTATTTTAATTACCACATCATTACTCAGCAAGTAAACAGAAAGATTGTTATGACCAAATCAACAGGAAGAAATTGATGGATATATATTAACAAATCATTTGCAACAATAAAACAAAACAAACAGCCCAACAACCCAATTAACAAACAATCAAACAAACTTTCTGATGTTATTTCCCTTTAGCAAAAGGGGCATTTCATTTATTTTTGGTTTCTCCTGTGTACCATCTCTGCTTTTGAAACCTTTCTGTTGACTCTGTGAACCAATTATATAGAATGTCACTAACAAGTACAGGTTTAATCTCCATGGCTCTCAGAACCGCCTCTTCGTTAAACTATACACGGTATAGTCACTTCAATGTTGTATCCACAACCTTATTCCTTAAACAGTTTTTAAAAATTACAACTTTATTTCTTAAAAATTTACACAAGTTTATTTCTTAAAAACTAAGTACTTAATTTATTTCTTTTCCATTGGAATCCGATCACCTGACTTCTACCTCACGATAAGCTCAAAACCATGGACCAAATTAACTGACATAGAAACCAATAAGACAACATGATAGTCAAAAGCTTGCACATAATGACGATTCATTTTTAACATATTTAATTATGGCATTTGGTATTTATTAAGCTCTGGCAGGAGCTTCTACGTCACTCCGTGGTTGGTCAGTCTGTCTGCCTGTCCCCAAAATTGACGAAAAGTATGGTGTTCCATATGTGCCATCAGCATCACATTTTCTGGCGAGCCATTTTCCGGCGTGGCATTTTCCTACATCGCATTTTCCGGCATCGCATTTTTAAGCTCTGGCCATGATCATTTTGTTCGATTTCAAGCAAGACTTTCATGCAAAACCGCTGCAACACGGCCACAGCTTATTATGCAATCACACTTGTTTTTAAATCAACTACAAATGGAATTGCTGGGACGATCTACATGTACCTTCACCAGTTTCTTCAATCATCCCAATCTTGAAAAATCATATTTGCTTGAGTGGTGTTACACCGAGAATCTTCATTCCATTGGCAAGGGCCTGTCTGGTACTATTAAAAAGTAGAAGCCGTGCCTGCAAAAAAAAAAAAATCAAATCAAAAGTTTACTGGATTTCTACACAGTACGGACGTTCTTCATGAGAAATAATAATAATAATAATAACTGGATATGTATAGCGCCAAATTACCAAAGGATACAAGGCGCTAGAAAAGAAGAAAGAGGAATAGAAGACAAAAAACAACAAAAGGACATTGTAGAAAAGATAAATGGTAATTTTAATAGTCAATAAATTAAAAAATAAAAGACATGACAAACCTCAGCTTGTTGCTTATCTGCGTCTTTCACTCGCAGGACTTTTACCGCGGAAGATGCGAAGTGGCTGAAGACAGTGACAAAAATAAAAATATATCACAATTTGTCATTGGATTGATATTAAGTGTTTACATTAATTTGCTTTGCATTAACGGGTAAGTGCAGACAAACTTCGTTCAATTAAAATACAAACAGTTTTGGAACTGAAGTTTCATTGTGATGCTGAGCCTCCCCGTTTCCCTAATAATTTGGCATCGCACTGAAACACGTGTGATGTATGAATCGGCCTTAATGCCATTTCAACAGACAAGATTAATTTTACTTCGAAACCTTTGCAACCCCAACTAGTAAGTCTGTAACCCCAACTTGAGATTGAGGGGTAATGAAAAATGCAAGAAAAAATCGACAGAGGGTTTGAGGGTGGCCGAGGGTTCCACAGCAACTTGGGCCTGTAGAATATTTGTACGGTCGAACCCTGATAAGGAGAGCACTGTTAATACAACACACTGCTTATAACAAGTAAAATTTTAGGTCCCAAGTCTTTTTTTTCTTTGTTTTCCTTTGTTTTCCGTTACTGCTAATACAATAAGGTACCTGTTCTAACAAGGTAATTCGTCAAGTCCCAAGGACCTTGTTATAAAGGTGTTCGACTGTATTTGCCTAAAGGCCCATCTGTAAATCCTAAATTTCTTATGTTTCACATAAAAGTTGATAAGTAAAAGCACCTTTACGGTAAAACCCGCAGGAATTCCAGGTTTTAAAAGGGGTTCTTTAAAAATCCTGAAATCAGGAAAAATCCTGACAAATTTCACACCTGAAATACTCTAACCGGTCATTCTTACCAGAGTTGTAGTAGGTAGACCGTGAGGTGACTGGGCTCCATGGAAGAGTGCGCTTTGGTGACGGCAGTACTGAAGAGACTTAAATGATGGGCAAGTAGAATGGCTTCGGGTTCAGTCAAGGTAGAGGTATCACAGGAGGGATCCAGGGACACACCCGATATTTGCTCAATACTGCAAACAAGAAGTGACAACAAGGTGATTATACTGGGCAAAATTCAAAGGCAAACGTTCGCTATTATGATCAACGACAAGGCATACAAATCAAACCATGGGGAATGTCCCAGGAAACCTTTTCAGGTCAGACAAATAATTTTGTACAAAACAGACTAAATTATTAAAGCTTGTGGATTAGTTAAGCTCATACCCATGTAGAAAAAGTCAACAAATATTTTTACGCTGATCAATCAACTGAGTCTGAAGGAGTAGAAAAAATTAAACAACAGGTGGAGCTCTTCATCAACAAATCACTGGTAATGTTTTAGTAAAGTGGATTGCCACATATGCTCAAATATGCTTTTTAGCGGGGCTGGGGGCTGGAAAGGAGTGGAGATGACCGGGCCTGGAGAGAGCTATAAGTCCAAAAGCCCTCCCACTCTTCATTGATACATGCCGAATGTTAACACACAATCTTTGTGATCTAATGATCAATACTTCAAAGTCAAATACATGCTAATTTATCAGGAGTAAGATTGAAAGAAAATGAAAAATTTACAAAACAATCAGAAGTGGGTTGAGGGTCATCAATGACCCACAGCAATTATGTAGGGTCTACCAAAAGGAAACCCCAAATGCCAATTTCTTTTGTTCTATCTAAACCTTTATGGGTACCTTAAAAACCTGTGATTTCATCAAAGGGATTTTTTTACAAATCCTGAAATCACGAAAAATCCTGACAAAATCTCACCCCTAGTATGTACTCTGGGCAAATGCGAATGTGAAGATAATTTATAGCAAATTTGAACTCATGCATATTGTTTTCCCTGATGTTTTGTGATGTCAACTTCACGTCCCACCAACATTCACGTAAAATATGAGTCTGTGTTGAAACACACAAGAAAGCCCCTCGTCCCACAACTACAAGTGGAGATTACCGCCATACCTGTAGAGCCTGGCATGCGTGTACTGCAGGAACACACCCGTATCACCCTGGCTTGTCAGGATGCGATTCCAGTCAAAGTGGTAATCATTCATCAGTTTACCCCTGAGATCCTGAACGATCATCGCGGACACTCCTAGCTGCTCGGCAACTTCCTCAGGATCATCCAACTGCTTGCTTGCTACAGGTAAAATAAACAAAAGCTTTGTTCAAAAATATACAGATGAAGGCCACTTTTATGAACACCACAATACTGAACATTTGACAATGGACTGTATGCACAAGTATCACTTCAATGATTTCAAATGGCAAGTTTGGGGAGACCATTTGGGGAGACAACTTGGAGCGACCGTTGAATGTAGAGCTGACTGTGGCATCGTGAAAACTGAAATTTCCCATATACGTCGTGTACATAGAGCAGAATTACCATTCGTACATATGAATAATTAATTAGCCATAATTCCAAAACCCTTTGACCTATAGTCATGAAATTTCTTGGGTATGTTCATGATGAGTTGCTCTATGCATGTACCGAGTTTCAAAATTGTTCGTCGCTCGATGGCCGAGATCTTAGGAGGCCCCCCCCCTCCCCAGCGGCAGCTGAAATAGAACTGTTGAACGACCACTCTGCCGAACACTCTTTCAGCCCGTTTGTCTTGGTTGAGTTTACTTACATGCTGTCTCTTGCATGTTGTGTAGCATACGACTCCTAGCTTCATCAAGGATGTCTCTGAGTAACACCACATTGCCCGTCCTTGTCTGCATACCCAGCACTCGGCCAAACTTGATGTGGTGACACCTGTTCTGACGGGATGAATAAGAGGAGTATGCCAAATTGAACAGGTGGTAATGCAAGGTTGGCCTTGAGGTTTTGTGAGGTTTAACAGGGTTTTACAGGATACAGGCTCCTTGCTAGAGTTACTGCTTGCTTAATTTTAAATGCTTCCCTAAAGGCAACTATTAACACAGAAGCCTCTAGCATTAAAAGTGATGAGTTTGCCAGTGTTGTAGTCGAGTCCATCACAAGTCCGTCAAGTCTTCCAATTTCAAGAAAAGGCACAGAATTTACAAATGTGACAAAACCATCCTTCTGTTATTGTTCATTATCTATTACTTGTGACCGGGCTTGTGACGCGACTTGTGATGGTAGACCTGTAGTGGACTCGATTCCAACAATGGCTTTGGCTATGCTGGGCATGAAGAAAGGAAGCCGAAGAAATTGGATCAAAAAGAGGAGTCTAGAATTAGCACCCCTATCAACACCGCAGCTGTCCTCATGAGCAACGAACCAGCACCCATGGTAATAAAATGCCTTGAACTGAGTTGCGATGATCATGATTAAATAATTCTTGCACCTGTCAGCCAAGTCGAGGTTCATCTTTTTCAGCACTCCTTTCAGCTGACAGAAATGCCCCTCCTGACTCTTATCCACCACGTAGTACATCCCATCATAGCGATGTGTCTCGTATCGGTCGATGGCAGCGGCGATGTCTCTGGTCAGGTACAGAGTAGTTCCATCACTCTTCAGCAACGTGGCAAACTTAGACTGGGGTAGGCTCAAGTCGTGGAGATCAACGATACCAGTTCCCTCTCTACATTAACAAAATTGAGATGTGTGAGTGAAGGACTTGGATATTGAAGTGGTAATCAGTATTTCGTTCATCGCTTGTAGGATGTACTGTACTGGTTGGTAGGAGGTCCTGGGTTCAAGTCCCACCAGAACCAAGCTTGTTCGCACATAATCCTTTTTAGATAGTACCTAGTATGCATGTATAGTACTTATTAATAACGTTGGTGAAGGGCAAGGCCTATTATATTGCAAATACTGCAAGTAAAACCTGTGCAATCCCCCTGACATCCTGGCAGTTTGTATATATGTACAGGCAGTATAGGACAGGCAGTATAGGACAATTTTCAGTGACGGCCTTGATTGTCCACCTGGCAGGTGCCAGTTCTCAGTTGAATGGGGAATTTGGGTTGAATGGGGAGTTTGGGTGTGACACAGGACTTTCTGCGGCCTAGTCTTGGTGCGTTCCCCTTGCCACTGCAGCATATGTTAGAGTCATTAGTAATACTGAGCTGAGCTCTCCAGAGACCTCGTACTTATCCATATTGGAAAGGATTTTTTAAAGTCAGTCTTCTCTCCATACCTTTTGGTTGAGATTGATGACTGAACTAACAGTGAAATGGAACACACACACTAACTGAGACAAGGACACACAAAAGGAATACACGTTCGCAAATTCCCCGTCTGGCTTGAAAGCCAGGGGGGATAAAAATAGCATACGTTTTGATTTGTGACATTAAATTAAGAAGACATTCTCCAGCCATTCAGCAATATTCTCTAGTCAATCTTAAAACCACAAAATAAATCAACAAATTTGAACACATGAAAAAATGGTAACATACTCACTCGGACTGTACAAGCAAGCCTTTATCTTTGAGTATTCTTAGCAGACTGTGTGCCTTCTCTCCATACTGGGACTCCCATGCATACTCATCAAAGGCTACACCTAACCTCTGCAAATAGGGAAAGAAAATATCAAATGATGAGTGTTGAAAGAAGACCAGAAAAAAAATACACCTGGATTTTGTTTTCAGTAAATTGCTGAGTTCGTGCAAGAGTGCTAGTGCTCTCAGGACAATGTAGGATTAAACCCACACACAAGGCCTGTTCAAACTTTACACGAATGTGAATGCGAAGTGAATTTTACGTCAAGAAACATTCACAGCCTATAGGTGTGTTTCCTGGATGTCCAAGAATTTGAAAAAAAGGTGCCTGAATTTGTTTTGTGTTGCAAAACAGGGTGTCCTAGTTGCTAAATAGGTCTCTGCTTTTTACAATTTGTGTAACAAAATGAGTAGGCTAAAATAGATTACGGCACATCCAAAAGACACCCAGACATTTCTCGTGCTAACATGTTGGAGTGTTCCTCTACAAAGACACTTTTGGTATGTGCAAATATTATTAATGACCAATGCACAAGTACACGTAATCTGTTGAGGGGACCACACTACTGAACACTGGTTCCCTGAGAGACGTTGTCATAGAAGGAAATATTGATCTGCTTGGGAACCACTGAACCACTGCAAACCAAACACTCTATTAAATGTGCAAGGTGTACAATCATTTGCCAGACTTTACCTTATAAGTTGCTGAATATTCCAAGGTGCTTAAATCTTTGAATCTCCTCCATAGACCAAGGCAGTTGGAGTCCCCTGAAAATTGAACAGTTATACCCTGGGCATTGTTACATCCATACAGCATCGCATGAATCGCCAATGAAATGACTTCAGCACAATCCCCACATTTGTATTGTAACATTTAAGATGTGCCTGAATCCACGTACACAGGTATGCTGTCTGTATTTTAAAGTGGCATGTAGAGAAAGTTTCAAATTCAACAAAAAAATTAATCGCACAATCAATACAATGGCATAGTCATCATTCCCCCCCCAGTCCCCCCCAACTGGAAATTTGTGAGTCCTACATGTATAAGTGACCATGGTTAACAGGTTTAACAGAAATTTATTGCCCCCCTCCCACTGTAACATCCATCCCCCACCCCACTCGCCCCCTATGGTGAAAACCCTGGCTACGCCACTGCATATATCAATCGTCATGTGTAGTTCATGAGCTAATAAACTGGGAAGACAAAATAGAGTGTACAGCGTAGAACAGTTCTTATGCATAAACTAAGTTTTCTTTCAAAGTAGTCAGCAGGATAAAAACACCAAATGGAGTTTTTTCAGCATAGTAATGCATAGTAATAGCCGCTGCATATATCTTCGTGTGTAGTTCATAAGCAAATAAATCGGGAAGACAACATATGTGTATAGTGTAGTTACAGTTTTTATGCATAAACTCAGTTTTCTTCCAAAAGTAGTCAGCAGGATAAAAACACCAAATGGAGTTTTTTTCAGCATAGTAATGGATTTTACAACTATTCATGGAAGTAGCTTTTGACATGACACACCTCAGCATACCAAAATTCCATGAAAAAAAAGGAAAGGTAAAGGGGTGAACCTGTGCTCACAGGAATGGAGTGCCCATCGCTTTTTCAAACCTGTTGGGCCACACTTGAGTCCATGAAATGCTGCTGTGGGGGGATTGCCACACCTCCTCCACAGCAAGTCTGTTACCTTCCCAGCATTGAGTAATGCTTGTACCCATTTAACACCTTGGTTGAGAGGAGTAATTGAGGTAAAGCGCCTTACTCAAGGGCACAACACGCATGGCCACGGCGGGGCTCGAACCCACAATCTCACGATCACGAATCCTGTGCCCTACCGCTAGACCACAACTGCCCCTAAATGCCATATATTACCTTTATCCATAGCTTGGGAGAATTCCTGTACTTCTTGGTGAACCCTTGGGTCAGATTTGGCTTCCTCGTTGACCCGTACGTACACATCAAACAAATGCTGTATGGGATTCTGAACTAGTTCCTCCTCGCTTCCATATCGCTGGAAACCGACACCCAACAATCCTGACAATGGGATCAAACAAATTGGACAGGAGAAAAGGAAAATAAGGTCTTGCAGTTTGAAGCTCCGTGGGTTTATCCATGTCACAAAAGCGAACGCGAATGCGAGTTTGTAACATCAGGGCAAGAGCTCGACCCCTGAATTGGCAAATGTTGAACTCATTTCAACTCCTGCAAATTTCGCAGAGAATGCTTCCTGACGTCAAATTCGCATTGCATGCGCACGAACTTACTTTTATTCACTATGCAAATCTTCAAATGTTAAAATTGACTGCACTCCTTCGTTTCTTTTGTCTTATGTTACCTTAACAAACCTAGTTTTGCTTACCAAACTGCACTCCCCAGTCCCCGAGAAAGTTCATCCTTGTTACGTCGTGGCCCATGGCAGCATGCAGATTAGCGACGCAGTTACCAATCAGCGTTGACCTCAGGTGACCTGCGTGGAATGGCTTGGCAATATTGGGAGAACTGGAAATACGAACACAAAAACACACCAAAATAAAAACAGTTTCATAACTGCCTCTAACTTCTCAATGGACCCGGGCAAAATTGACTTGCAGCGCAAAAAAGCGGGACTCATGGAGCGAAGCAAATGAGCAAATTGAGCTGATGTGCCATGATGGCGCTCGCTAGTGTTGCGATGCGTGTCAATTTGCCCCACGACCAAGGCGGCGCCGATAACTGTGAACTTCTCTCCGTTTTCACCAATTTTTAATGGACTTCCAACCAGTTTGTTTTGAAAATGAAAGTGTCAAATGCAAATCAAAAGAATATGTTTTGCACACTGCAGAACAAAAAGACAAGGAAAAACAACTACCAAAACAGCAACTGAAGACTCCTGACGTCACCCTTGTTTACGTACAATCTCGTGATCATCATGAGATGTTGCAAAGAATGAAGGGAAAAAAAATTGTATTTGGGATTGATAAATATTCAAAATTTTGTTACAATGACTGTTCCATGACTTTCCATGATAGCTTATTTTTCCATGTGTATGAGAGCCCAGATCTAGGATATATTACATGTACCAAACATATACTGCTTGTGAAAGGTTTCAAGCTGAACTTTGCTCAACAAGAAAACTGTGCTCTACAGTTTATTTTAGTACAGTAGAACGCCACTATAACGAACACTATGGGGTCCATAAAAAAACGTTCCTTATAGTGGTCGTTTGTATAGTGATTGTGCATTATAATACAATTTACTATTTCGGGAGCCAAAGGGTATGTTCGTTATAGCCAAATGTTCGTTATAACAATGTTCGTTATGGCGGCGTTTCACCGTACATCCATAAATTGTGTCATGAAAGTGGGGATAACGGCAGTGCTGGGCACTACAGTGGCAGGGCAGTGCAGTGAGGCAATGGAAACACTGATATTTCAGGATGACATTTTTACAGTTTACCTAAATTCCACAATAATCCTCTGTCTCTGTCTGTCTGTCCATGGCTCTGGCGTCACCCCGTACCGGTCAGCCTCAAGCTGGACTTGCTCCAGGACCTTTTGGGCCGTCATGGACGGACTCACTTCAAATTTGACCAATCCGTTGCTTGCAACTTTGACGTGATGGACATGAGCAGGGCAGGTCATCTATTGGAAAATTAAGCACACTTTATTTCTGCCGGTGTTCGAGAGGGCCAGACTACAGACCTCATTGTCTCTCGTGTCACTTGTGGGCCGGGCAGTGCAATCATATAGAAGTACCCCATAACACCAATTAACCTGCCTACCGTTTGATCAGTCGCAGACAGAAATCAACTCCCCCCTCCTTATGGGCTCTGTGCGCCAAAAAATGAGGGCGCCTTTGTTTCACTTTTGAGAGCCCCTTGAACGGAACACCACGTGTGCATACTGTACTGGTTTGCACGCAAAGTACGCACGACTTATTTATCCTGAATGTGCGCAAAGCTAAGCCGTAGCGTCTTCGCACGTGAGCGTCAGGCGTCGTCGGCGCGGGAATACATTCAAATTTAACTTGCGATGGTCTCGCAGACTAATACCCGCCCCAAATATTTTTGGATTATTTGAAATACGCATTGGATGGACCGGGAACCAGTCTAGGTCACCCCAAATCTCCTTTTCTGGCCGTTAAAGGGGTACTTGTGCATGGAGCCCATACACAGGCCATAGTCACCAACAGTCTGAACATATTTTTTGTAGGCACTGTGACTAAGTCAAATGCCATTAACAGACAAAAGCAAGAAACTGATAGGTGTAACTGGGTTATCAATCTCATATTAGACAGTCAAAGCATTGAAAGCATAGAGATATATCAAGTTACATATTAAAACAGTCACAGCCAGTCAATCCTTTCCTGCTTAATGCAGTCAGGAAGCACTCAACTGTTAAAAAGTGACCAGTCACAGGATTGATTTAGACTGCAGGGATGGCTTTGTTGAATTTGCCAGCCAGAGAGGCAGGGTAAATTCGAGGTACATTACACCTGTGCATGAAAAACCTTGAGTGAATTGAGACCATTCTGAATCAATTGAATAGAATATTGTGGGCTCTTGGACCAGCTGTTCAGATGCCAATGTTGCCAACAAGACCTTGTCCAGGATCCCACAACACTTCATGCCAGGACAGCTCATCAGCTGAACAAATGAAAGATGATAGACAGCCCTACATGTGACTGCGGACACCTTCAACAGACTGTCCTCCACATCGTTCAAGACTGCACTCTTAGGTGTTTCCCTGGGGTCCTCAAGGCAATCCATGAAGCCACATACTAAGCTGCTCAACATATGAAAGAAAACTAGGCTTGCCTTGTCTTATTCATTAGAAATACACAGTTATACTCCTACAGGTATAACTTTGGCAACTTGTCTTATTCATTAGAAATAATACTCCTACATGTATAACTTTGGCAACTTCACAGTAAACTTACACCCTTCTGACTAAGGTCTATATTTACTGTAAGAACAACTTTCTATCTAATCGCCTTTTGTGTTGGAGGCATCGAAGTGAAATACTATGGCTCTGTGCACAAGTACCCAATCTAAGCCAGAAAAGGATAGTTGGGGGTGACCTAGACTGATTCCTGATCCATCCAGTGCATATTTGGAATGTATCCAAAGTTATTGGAGGCGGAGATTAGTCTCGGAGACCATTGGAAGTTGAATTTGGATGTATTTGTGCACCGACGACGCTGACGCTTACGGGAAGACGCGGTGGCTAATAGCTTTGGCACATTCAGGAAGTCGTGCGTACTTCGCGAGCGTACCAGTAAAGTACAGTACGCGCACGCTGTGTGTCCCATCCACGGAGCTCTCAAAAGAGGTAGAAACCTGCCCTCTTTTGTTGGTGCAGGGAGCCCTGTAGCTACCTTAGTTTTTTCCAACAGAGATCATGTTTGAAAGGGATCACTTCGTGTACATTTGAACTTTACCTTTGAAGCAATTTTCTCTGCAAACTCTTGCAAGCCTTTCCCTGACGGTGTACTGCCTGGTGACACATGCTTCTGAAACAGGGGTTTCACACTCAAACCATACTCCAGAACAATCCTGTGTATGAAACATTAAAAAAAAAAAAACACCAGCATGTCATTAAATTTTTAATTTTTTTTTCACTCTGTGTGTGTAGATTAGGCAACAAAAAAAAGTTCTGCTTTCGATTATGTGGCATTTGAAAATAGGGTAGGTTGGATAGGGACATTTTTTGGGGGCCAATTTTTTTGTGCACAATTGTATGGAGGCATCTCTGTGTTGTCAAGGGTAAAAGGTAGAAATTGATGGTTATCGGTTTTTTCCCCTCATTTTGCCGATAAAAAAAAATTAGGGTAGGGGCTGTCAGAATAGGGTAGGTAGGGAAACCGGAAGTAGAACTTTTTTTTTTTGGCCTTCGGGTCTATATTGCAAAACCAGACATGGCTGATAAAACTGTCGAAAACTCAACATTTCTGACATTATGCTCAGCCAGTCATAAGGAGACAGACCACATTGTCTGACATGAGTTTTCACCTCTTCTTCCTAGAACAGAAATTCACAAGTGAGATTTACTCTAGGATGGTAACTGCAAACTGACAATTATGACTGCAAACTGTACCTTTTCCTGGTAACAGGAAGTGGGGATATCAATGGCAGAATGCTCTCTTCAGCCAAACCAGTCGCCTTGGAAACCTGTATCAATTTCAACATGACGACAGTTTGTAAGAAAGAGCTTTTGAACTTTACAGAAATTTTGCATCCCTACTAGTAGTCTGGTTCCACATTTAGAAATACATGTATTGCATAGAGTCTTTTGGTATGGGAACCAGACTAACTGGCATATCCCTGCGGTGCATGCAGTAAGTGTGTCGATTCCCATGCTTGTTTCGGGTTAACCGAAGAGAAAGTTCACAGGGGAGGTTTTTTAGGGAACATTGAGAGGTAAGGTTTAAAGTGAACCCGCCCTTCTGAGTATGAGATGGAATGATTGCAGGAACAATTTTGGTTGATTTATTTTCAAATCCTCAACTTTGGGAATCAATGTATTGTTGATGTACCCCAACGTGGCACACTTTGATTTTTCGCCTGTAGCGCCTAGCTAGAGCAAAAGTTTTGACTGAAATTTCTCCATCAAGTTCTAAACACTCCTGTTCATTAATCACAAGTTTATCTACCCGTTACAAAGGGTTACACCTCTATGTTCCGACACCCCTATGTTCCGACTGCACATATTCCTATTCCTAACCCTAACCGGGAGTAACACAATCTAGGTTGTCGGAACATAGGGGTGTCGGAACATAGAGCAGTCACCGTTACAAAGTTAGAAGAAAATGTTATTTCGGCGTGATTTTTCAATTTGTTTCGAAGTGCACTGCAGTGAACCCTTTGAAAATATTCCCCCCCCCCCTCCAAAAACAAAAAATAATTCTCTGACAAACTTCTAGTTGGGTATGTAAGTAGAGATAATAATTGTTTATCGGAATTTATCAACTTTACAGTAATTCTTAAATGTTAATTTATTCAAGTGCACCACATTGGTTGAGGAACACTCAGTAGATTTGTGCCCAATTTCCAGACACCACCATTGTTGAATTTGTGTATTATAGTGTATTAAATAGGAGTAGCTCCACTTAGAAAAGGAAATCATTTTTATCTTAGTTTAGATGTCCCTCCCCCCCCCCCTTGTCGGTAGTGTGCCCCTGTTTGTTATGTTCCTCCAAACTGGTGTGGTCTGTCCTGTTTGAGCTCTGTCTGCTCGAGTCATTTGGTTTTTCTGCCGAGTGTATTTTCTACACTGTAAGGTCCACAAATTCACACTGTGTTGGTTTTTGGGTTTAGTCTTTGTTAAGCTTAGTCTTGATTTTCGTGGTTTTGGTTTTATAATTGGCAGTGGATATTTTGCCGAAGATGGCAAACCTAAACGTTAGCTTGCCGGATATGCTCTGAACATATGCACAGTTACTGTTGTACTTCGACATTTTCCAGTGACAAATTTTAGTCTGGCTCCATGCCAACATTATCGTTGTAACTTCGTATTCACAAGATGGGAATCAGACCATTTTATAATTTCAGACTTTATTTCCCTTTAAAAAAATTCCTCCAGAGCAGTGGCGTAGGGCGACAGCCCCCCATGAAACCTTGTCGCCCCCCACTGAGATTTTGAGTTTCTAAAAAAAATATCTTTGATCTACATGACGCCCCCCATGAAATGTTCCAGCCCCCCAGCGCCCCCCCCCCCCCTGAAAAATTCCTGGCTACGCCACTGCTCCAGAGCTACAAATCTGAAAAAGAAATGTAATACTCTGCAATAAAAAGTTTGAGACATGTTATATATTAATAATATAAGAAGAATATTCTTATTAATTTTCTTTGGGGATGGGGAAAAACCATAGAAATGTGGCGAGGAGTGGGATCGAACCAAAATGTGCGACACAACTGTTGGTGGGAATTTAATACATCTTATAATTCAGCCTCTTAAAGAGTACAGCGCCCTCTGTTGATATGGATTTCTGCCGGCAAACCTTTAATAACCTTTATCTTGCCGGCATTACCTCCGGCAAAATATCCACTATCTTTATAATTATCCGGTCATTTTGGAAGTTCTTGTATCGTCAGTCCACCTAAAACGACGATCTATTTTGAACTTAACAAGCACTCATTCAATTTGCGTTGGACAACGCACGGGCACTGCAAGCGTAATACCTGCGCCGATTATGATGACTCGAGGATAAATTAATTCTTTGTCTTTTTTTTGTTCGAAATCTAGAATTTGTGTCTGTGTCTCTATTAATTCAATTTCCTCGCAACTTTTCCTTTCAACTTCGATCCTGAAAGATAGTGGTTGAATTTTCACGGATAAATTTGCAACTCAAAAAAATAATTGTGAGTATCCTTGATGCCCCAATACGTGTCTTAGCCTTTGACATGTGGAAAAGCCAGTGGGTGCTTTCAACATGTTGATGATGTTCAATCAAAGGTATTTTGGTCAAGTATTTTGCGTGATTTTTGGCAACTTTTGTGGTGAACTATGGAAATTGCAACATTGAGAATTTTTCCAAATGTATGACAGACCAACATCCCAAATGTCAAAAAAGGAGTTCTACTTCTCGCATGTCTAGCGCCCCAGTTAGCATGGTCATGATGGTTCGCATGACCAAGTGGGACTCGGAAGCCTGCTGATATTGAACTTTCAAGAAGGTGTACAAACAATAGGAAGATGATCATGATATCGTCTTTTAACCTTACATGGGAAAGGGGTCCTAAAAGTAAGGATTACAAATCGTAGCATAAAATAGCCTACCTGAACAGCAATAAGTCTTTTTAAAACGACCGCCATTTCAAAAGAAGCAATTGCAAGGAGGTAGTAATTCTACCTCCATGATACACCTGACATGACCTATCATCAAGTATCATCAAACGACGGCGCGGTCAACGCTCATCGACTCGCGGTACGGTACGGCAAGGTCGCCCAATGCGTGCGATGCACATGTGTCACTCTAACACCGGTCAAATGAGGGCGCCATTCTATGGGCAAAATATACTGAGTAAGGATGCAACCCTTCAAGTTAACTCCCGTAGACACTAGTGTCTATGGGTACAAATGAGTGTACGAAAATTCTATGGGTACAAATGAGTGTACGAAAATTCATTTTATTATAACGTGTATTCAGTGTCCCCCGGACACATTTACCGAGTCACGAGCCGGTAAATGTGTCCGGGGGACACATTTACCAGGGGGACAGAATTACCTGTCACACCGGCCGTGCACATGCGCGCTGAGGCGCACCGTACGCGTACCGTGCCACCCGGCTCTGGGGTCGTATCATAAGTCCGACGCCGCCATAGAGTAAGGTTGCAGACCAGTAAATCGGTCCGAAATTGCCTACGCCGGCCAAATCACGATTTGCATGCCCTCAAAATCTTCAGTATTTGAGCATTCTGCGGGCCATGAACGGGAGGGTTTTTAAAAAATATGGGTGGAAGCCGTGCACAGGACTGTGAGCTTGTAGTTCCGTTCAATTTTAATGAAATTGGGGCCCTTTAAAGCGCTCTATTTTACCATAACGTGTAGGCATCGTTTTTCCAAATGGCGATGGGCTTCAGGAAAATTTACAGGCCGGGGGTGATCATCTTCGGATGGAAATTTCTCCTGAAAGTCATCAGTTGACCCCCCCCCAGAAAAAAAATGAATAGAAAATTAAAGATGACGAAATCAGCTTTAATTTGAAGTGTGTCTCGAACACCTTGGAGAGTTGTGAGTATTTTTTCCAAATTTCCAAAGTGGGAGCTAGCATTTACCATTGTGGTCTAGGGAAGTTTATTTAGTGGTCTGCAACCATATAAGTCCGACACCTCATCAGTCAGATGTCGGAAAATTTCTTTTCTAAACGGAGACCTTTGGCTTTAAAAACGGCGAAATTGTGTAAAAATAGCCAAACACCAACTCCCTGATTTTTGGGCTTCTATGAGCGCAGGCTTGATAAAATTACGGTTCAAAAATTGGTCCTATTTGCCAGAGAAACTGGATGGATGCAACTTGTAAAATGGCTACATGCAGGCTTGGGAACGATGTCACCTACGAAACTGGGGGCATCATGTGCCTAAGTCTGGGGCTCACTCCAAAAGTTTCAAGTCTGAAGCCTTGCCGATTTGTCAGCTTGTTGGCCTATTCATCCGCTATGCAACAAGCTATAGTTTGTCAAAATCCATCCATGTTAAGGTACATTTAGACCGCGACTCATGAGAGCCATGTCGGCTGGCGCTGACAGCCCTTGCTATGGGACTTACTGCACAAAAACGAAACTGGGGGCATCATGTGCCTAAGTCTGGGGCTCACTCCAAAAGTTTCAAGTCTGAAGCCTTGCCGATTTGTCAGCTTGTTGGCCTATTCATCCGCTATGCAACAAGCTATAGTTTGTCAAAATCCATCCATGTTAAGGTACATTTAGACCGCGACTCATGAGAGCCATGTCGGCTGGCGCTGACAGCCCTTGCTATGGGACTTACTGCACAAAAACGAAACTGGGGGCATCATGTGCCTAAGTCTGGGGCTCACTCCAAAAGTTTCAAGTCTGAAGCCTTGCCGATTTGTCAGCTTGTTGGCCTATTCATCCGCTATGCAACAAGCTATAGTTTGTCAAAATCCATCCATGTTAAGGTACATTTAGACCGCGACTCATGAGAGCCATGTCGGCTGGCGCTGACAGCCCTTGCTATGGGACTTACTGCACAAAAACGAAACTGGGGCATCATGTGCCTAAGTCTGGGGCTCACTCCAAAAGTTTCAAGTCTGAAGCCTTGCCGATTTGTCAGCTTGTTGGCCTATTCATCCGCTATGCAACAAGCTATAGTTTGTCAAAATCCATCCATGTTAAGGTACATTTAGACCGCGACTCATGAGAGCCATGTCGGCTGGCGCTGACAGCCCTTGCTATGGGACTTACTGCACAAAAACGAAACTGGGGCATCATGTGCCTAAGTCTGGGGCTCACTCCAAAAGTTTCAAGTCTGAAGCCTTGCCGATTTGTCAGCTTGTTGGCCTATTCATCCGCTATGCAACAAGCTATAGTTTGTCAAAATCCATCCATGTTAAGGTACATTTAGACCGCGACTCATGAGAGCCATGTCGGCTGGCGCTGACAGCCCTTGCTATGGGACTTACTGCACAAAAACGAAACTGGGGGCATCATGTGCCTAAGTCTGGGGCTCACTCCAAAAGTTTCAAGTCTGAAGCCTTGCCGATTTGTCAGCTTGTTGGCCTATTCATCCGCTATGCAACAAGCTATAGTTTGTCAAAATCCATCCATGTTAAGGTACATTTAGACCGCGACTCATGAGAGCCATGTCGGCTGGCGCTGACAGCCCTTGCTATGGGACTTACTGCACAAAAACGAAACTGGGGGCATCATGTGCCTAAGTCTGGGGCTCACTCCAAAAGTTTCAAGTCTGAAGCCTTGCCGATTTGTCAGCTTGTTGGCCTATTCATCCGCTATGCAACAAGCTATAGTTTGTCAAAATCCATCCATGTTAAGGTACATTTAGACCGCGACTCATGAGAGCCATGTCGGCTGGCGCTGACAGCCCTTGCTATGGGACTTACTGCACAAAAACGAAACTGGGGGCATCATGTGCCTAAGTCTGGGGCTCACTCCAAAAGTTTCAAGTCTGAAGCCTTGCCGATTTGTCAGCTTGTTGGCCTATTCATCCGCTATGCAACAAGCTATAGTTTGTCAAAATCCATCCATGTTAAGGTACATTTAGACCGCGACTCATGAGAGCCATGTCGGCTGGCGCTGACAGCCCTTGCTATGGGACTTACTGCACAAAAACGAAACTGGGGGCATCATGTGCCTAAGTCTGGGGCTCACTCCAAAAGTTTCAAGTCTGAAGCCTTGCCGATTTGTCAGCTTGTTGGCCTATTCATCCGCTATGCAACAAGCTATAGTTTGTCAAAATCCATCCATGTTAAGGTACATTTAGACCGCGACTCATGAGAGCCATGTCGGCTGGCGCTGACAGCCCTTGCTATGGGACTTACTGCACAAAAACGAAACTGGGGGCATCATGTGCCTACGTCTGGGGCTCACTCCAAAAGTTTCAAGTCTGAAGCCTTGCCGATTTGTCAGCTTGTTGGCCTATTCATCCGCTATGCAACAAGCTATAGTTTGTCAAAATCCATCCATGTTAAGGTACATTTAGACCGCGACTCATGAGAGCCATGTCGGCTGGCGCTGACAGCCCTTGCTATGGGACTTACTGCACAAAAACGAAACTGGGGGCATCATGTGCCTACGTCTGGGGCTCACTCCAAAGTTTCAAGTCTGAAGCCTTGCCGATTTGTCAGCTTGTTGGCCTATTCATCCGCTATGCAACAAGCTATAGTTTGTCAAAATCCATCCATGTTAAGGTACATTTAGACCGCGACTCATGAGAGCCATGTCGGCTGGCGCTGACAGCCCTTGCTATGGGACTTACTGCACAAAAACGAAACTGGGGCATCATGTGCCTACGTCTGGGGCTCACTCCAAAAGTTTCAAGTCTGAAGCCTTGCCGATTTGTCAGCTTGTTGGCCTATTCATCCGCTATGCAACAAGCTATAGTTTGTCAAAATCCATCCATGTTAAGGTACATTTAGACCGCGACTCATGAGAGCCATGTCGGCTGGCGCTGACAGCCCTTGCTATGGGACTTACTGCACAAAAACGAAACTGGGGGCATCATGTGCCTACGTCTGGGGCTCACTCCAAAAGTTTCAAGTCTGAAGCCTTGCCGATTTGTCAGCTTGTTGGCCTATTCATCCGCTATGCAACAAGCTATAGTTTGTCAAAATCCATCCATGTTAAGGTACATTTAGACCGCGACTCATGAGAGCCATGTCGGCTGGCGCTGACAGCCCTTGCTATGGGACTTACTGCACAAAAACGAAACTGGGGCATCATGTGCCTACGTCTGGGGCTCACTCCAAAAGTTTCAAGTCTGAAGCCTTGCCGATTTGTCAGCTTGTTGGCCTATTCATCCGCTATGCAACAAGCTATAGTTTGTCAAAATCCATCCATGTTAAGGTACATTTAGACCGCGACTCATGAGAGCCATGTCGGCTGGCGCTGACAGCCCTTGCTATGGGACTTACTGCACAAAAACGAAACTGGGGGCATCATGTGCCTACGTCTGGGGCTCACTCCAAAAGTTTCAAGTCTGAAGCCTTGCCGATTTGTCAGCTTGTTGGCCTATTCATCCGCTATGCAACAAGCTATAGTTTGTCAAAATCCATCCATGTTAAGGTACATTTAGACCGCGACTCATGAGAGCCATGTCGGCTGGCGCTGACAGCCCTTGCTATGGGACTTACTGCACAAAAACGAAACTGGGGGCATCATGTGCCTACGTCTGGGGCTCACTCCAAAAGTTTCAAGTCTGAAGCCTTGCCGATTTGTCAGCTTGTTGGCCTATTCATCCGCTATGCAACAAGCTATAGTTTGTCAAAATCCATCCATGTTAAGGTACATTTAGACCGCGACTCATGAGAGCCATGTCGGCTGGCGCTGACAGCCCTTGCTATGGGACTTACTGCACAAAAACGAAACTGGGGCATCATGTGCCTACGTCTGGGGCTCACTCCAAAAGTTTCAAGTCTGAAGCCTTGCCGATTTGTCAGCTTGTTGGCCTATTCATCCGCTATGCAACAAGCTATAGTTTGTCAAAATCCATCCATGTTAAGGTACATTTAGACCGCGACTCATGAGAGCCATGTCGGCTGGCGCTGACAGCCCTTGCTATGGGACTTACTGCACAAAAACGAAACTGGGGCATCATGTGCCTACGTCTGGGGCTCACTCCAAAAGTTTCAAGTCTGAAGCCTTGCCGATTTGTCAGCTTGTTGGCCTATTCATCCGCTATGCAACAAGCTATAGTTTGTCAAAATCCATCCATGTTAAGGTACATTTAGACCGCGACTCATGAGAGCCATGTCGGCTGGCGCTGACAGCCCTTGCTATGGGACTTACTGCACAAAAACGAAACTGGGGGCATCATGTGCCTACGTCTGGGGCTCACTCCAAAAGTTTCAAGTCTGAAGCCTTGCCGATTTGTCAGCTTGTTGGCCTATTCATCCGCTATGCAACAAGCTATAGTTTGTCAAAATCCATCCATGTTAAGGTACATTTAGACCGCGACTCATGAGAGCCATGTCGGCTGGCGCTGACAGCCCTTGCTATGGGACTTACTGCACAAAAACGAAACTGGGGGCATCATGTGCCTACGTCTGGGGCTCACTCCAAAAGTTTCAAGTCTGAAGCCTTGCCGATTTGTCAGCTTGTTGGCCTATTCATCCGCTATGCAACAAGCTATAGTTTGTCAAAATCCATCCATGTTAAGGTACATTTAGACCGCGACTCATGAGAGCCATGTCGGCTGGCGCTGACAGCCCTTGCTATGGGACTTACTGCACAAAAACGAAACTGGGGGCATCATGTGCCTACGTCTGGGGCTCACTCCAAAAGTTTCAAGTCTGAAGCCTTGCCGATTTGTCAGCTTGTTGGCCTATTCATCCGCTATGCAACAAGCTATAGTTTGTCAAAATCCATCCATGTTAAGGTACATTTAGACCGCGACTCATGAGAGCCATGTCGGCTGGCGCTGACAGCCCTTGCTATGGGACTTACTGCACAAAAACGAAACTGGGGGCATCATGTGCCTACGTCTGGGGCTCACTCCAAAAGTTTCAAGTCTGAAGCCTTGCCGATTTGTCAGCTTGTTGGCCTATTCATCCGCTATGCAACAAGCTATAGTTTGTCAAAATCCATCCATGTTAAGGTACATTTAGACCGCGACTCATGAGAGCCATGTCGGCTGGCGCTGACAGCCCTTGCTATGGGACTTACTGCACAAAAACGAAACTGGGGCATCATGTGCCTACGTCTGGGGCTCACTCCAAAAGTTTCAAGTCTGAAGCCTTGCCGATTTGTCAGCTTGTTGGCCTATTCATCCGCTATGCAACAAGCTATAGTTTGTCAAAATCCATCCATGTTAAGGTACATTTAGACCGCGACTCATGAGAGCCATGTCGGCTGGCGCTGACAGCCCTTGCTATGGGACTTACTGCACAAAAACGAAACTGGGGGCATCATGTGCCTACGTCTGGGGCTCACTCCAAAAGTTTCAAGTCTGAAGCCTTGCCGATTTGTCAGCTTGTTGGCCTATTCATCCGCTATGCAACAAGCTATAGTTTGTCAAAATCCATCCATGTTAAGGTACATTTAGACCGCGACTCATGAGAGCCATGTCGGCTGGCGCTGACAGCCCTTGCTATGGGACTTACTGCACAAAAACGAAACTGGGGGCATCATGTGCCTACGTCTGGGGCTCACTCCAAAAGTTTCAAGTCTGAAGCCTTGCCGATTTGTCAGCTTGTTGGCCTATTCATCCGCTATGCAACAAGCTATAGTTTGTCAAAATCCATCCATGTTAAGGTACATTTAGACCGCGACTCATGAGAGCCATGTCGGCTGGCGCTGACAGCCCTTGCTATGGGACTTACTGCACAAAAACGAAACTGGGGCATCATGTGCCTACGTCTGGGGCTCACTCCAAAAGTTTCAAGTCTGAAGCCTTGCCGATTTGTCAGCTTGTTGGCCTATTCATCCGCTATGCAACAAGCTATAGTTTGTCAAAATCCATCCATGTTAAGGTACATTTAGACCGCGACTCATGAGAGCCATGTCGGCTGGCGCTGACAGCCCTTGCTATGGGACTTACTGCACAAAAACGAAACTGGGGGCATCATGTGCCTACGTCTGGGGCTCACTCCAAAAGTTTCAAGTCTGAAGCCTTGCCGATTTGTCAGCTTGTTGGCCTATTCATCCGCTATGCAACAAGCTATAGTTTGTCAAAATCCATCCATGTTAAGGTACATTTAGACCGCGACTCATGAGAGCCATGTCGGCTGGCGCTGACAGCCCTTGCTATGGGACTTACTGCACAAAAACGAAACTGGGGGCATCATGTGCCTACGTCTGGGGCTCACTCCAAAAGTTTCAAGTCTGAAGCCTTGCCGATTTGTCAGCTTGTTGGCCTATTCATCCGCTATGCAACAAGCTATAGTTTGTCAAAATCCATCCATGTTAAGGTACATTTAGACCGCGACTCATGAGAGCCATGTCGGCTGGCGCTGACAGCCCTTGCTATGGGACTTACTGCACAAAAACGAAACTGGGGGCATCATGTGCCTACGTCTGGGGCTCACTCCAAAAGTTTCAAGTCTGAAGCCTTGCCGATTTGTCAGCTTGTTGGCCTATTCATCCGCTATGCAACAAGCTATAGTTTGTCAAAATCCATCCATGTTAAGGTACATTTAGACCGCGACTCATGAGAGCCATGTCGGCTGGCGCTGACAGCCCTTGCTATGGGACTTACTGCACAAAAACGAAACTGGGGCATCATGTGCCTACGTCTGGGGCTCACTCCAAAAGTTTCAAGTCTGAAGCCTTGCCGATTTGTCAGCTTGTTGGCCTATTCATCCGCTATGCAACAAGCTATAGTTTGTCAAAATCCATCCATGTTAAGGTACATTTAGACCGCGACTCATGAGAGCCATGTCGGCTGGCGCTGACAGCCCTTGCTATGGGACTTACTGCACAAAAACGAAACTGGGGGCATCATGTGCCTACGTCTGGGGCTCACTCCAAAAGTTTCAAGTCTGAAGCCTTGCCGATTTGTCAGCTTGTTGGCCTATTCATCCGCTATGCAACAAGCTATAGTTTGTCAAAATCCATCCATGTTAAGGTACATTTAGACCGCGACTCATGAGAGCCATGTCGGCTGGCGCTGACAGCCCTTGCTATGGGACTTACTGCACAAAAACGAAACTGGGGGCATCATGTGCCTACGTCTGGGGCTCACTCCAAAGTTTCAAGTCTGAAGCCTTGCCGATTTGTCAGCTTGTTGGCCTATTCATCCGCTATGCAACAAGCTATAGTTTGTCAAAATCCATCCATGTTAAGGTACATTTAGACCGCGACTCATGAGAGCCATGTCGGCTGGCGCTGACAGCCCTTGCTATGGGACTTACTGCACAAAAACGAAACTGGGGGCATCATGTGCCTACGTCTGGGGCTCACTCCAAAAGTTTCAAGTCTGAAGCCTTGCCGATTTGTCAGCTTGTTGGCCTATTCATCCGCTATGCAACAAGCTATAGTTTGTCAAAATCCATCCATGTTAAGGTACATTTAGACCGCGACTCATGAGAGCCATGTCGGCTGGCGCTGACAGCCCTTGCTATGGGACTTACTGCACAAAAACGAAACTGGGGGCATCATGTGCCTACGTCTGGGGCTCACTCCAAAAGTTTCAAGTCTGAAGCCTTGCCGATTTGTCAGCTTGTTGGCCTATTCATCCGCTATGCAACAAGCTATAGTTTGTCAAAATCCATCCATGTTAAGGTACATTTAGACCGCGACTCATGAGAGCCATGTCGGCTGGCGCTGACAGCCCTTGCTATGGGACTTACTGCACAAAAACGAAACTGGGGCATCATGTGCCTACGTCTGGGGCTCACTCCAAAAGTTTCAAGTCTGAAGCCTTGCCGATTTGTCAGCTTGTTGGCCTATTCATCCGCTATGCAACAAGCTATAGTTTGTCAAAATCCATCCATGTTAAGGTACATTTAGACCGCGACTCATGAGAGCCATGTCGGCTGGCGCTGACAGCCCTTGCTATGGGACTTACTGCACAAAAACGAAACTGGGGCATCATGTGCCTACGTCTGGGGCTCACTCCAAAAGTTTCAAGTCTGAAGCCTTGCCGATTTGTCAGCTTGTTGGCCTATTCATCCGCTATGCAACAAGCTATAGTTTGTCAAAATCCATCCATGTTAAGGTACATTTAGACCGCGACTCATGAGAGCCATGTCGGCTGGCGCTGACAGCCCTTGCTATGGGACTTACTGCACAAAAACGAAACTGGGGGCATCATGTGCCTACGTCTGGGGCTCACTCCAAAAGTTTCAAGTCTGAAGCCTTGCCGATTTGTCAGCTTGTTGGCCTATTCATCCGCTATGCAACAAGCTATAGTTTGTCAAAATCCATCCATGTTAAGGTACATTTAGACCGCGACTCATGAGAGCCATGTCGGCTGGCGCTGACAGCCCTTGCTATGGGACTTACTGCACAAAAACGAAACTGGGGGCATCATGTGCCTACGTCTGGGGCTCACTCCAAAAGTTTCAAGTCTGAAGCCTTGCCGATTTGTCAGCTTGTTGGCCTATTCATCCGCTATGCAACAAGCTATAGTTTGTCAAAATCCATCCATGTTAAGGTACATTTAGACCGCGACTCATGAGAGCCATGTCGGCTGGCGCTGACAGCCCTTGCTATGGGACTTACTGCACAAAAACGAAACTGGGGGCATCATGTGCCTACGTCTGGGGCTCACTCCAAAAGTTTCAAGTCTGAAGCCTTGCCGATTTGTCAGCTTGTTGGCCTATTCATCCGCTATGCAACAAGCTATAGTTTGTCAAAATCCATCCATGTTAAGGTACATTTAGACCGCGACTCATGAGAGCCATGTCGGCTGGCGCTGACAGCCCTTGCTATGGGACTTACTGCACAAAAACGAAACTGGGGCATCATGTGCCTACGTCTGGGGCTCACTCCAAAAGTTTCAAGTCTGAAGCCTTGCCGATTTGTCAGCTTGTTGGCCTATTCATCCGCTATGCAACAAGCTATAGTTTGTCAAAATCCATCCATGTTAAGGTACATTTAGACCGCGACTCATGAGAGCCATGTCGGCTGGCGCTGACAGCCCTTGCTATGGGACTTACTGCACAAAAACGAAACTGGGGGCATCATGTGCCTACGTCTGGGGCTCACTCCAAAAGTTTCAAGTCTGAAGCCTTGCCGATTTGTCAGCTTGTTGGCCTATTCATCCGCTATGCAACAAGCTATAGTTTGTCAAAATCCATCCATGTTAAGGTACATTTAGACCGCGACTCATGAGAGCCATGTCGGCTGGCGCTGACAGCCCTTGCTATGGGACTTACTGCACAAAAACGAAACTGGGGGCATCATGTGCCTACGTCTGGGGCTCACTCCAAAAGTTTCAAGTCTGAAGCCTTGCCGATTTGTCAGCTTGTTGGCCTATTCATCCGCTATGCAACAAGCTATAGTTTGTCAAAATCCATCCATGTTAAGGTACATTTAGACCGCGACTCATGAGAGCCATGTCGGCTGGCGCTGACAGCCCTTGCTATGGGACTTACTGCACAAAAACGAAACTGGGGGCATCATGTGCCTACGTCTGGGGCTCACTCCAAAAGTTTCAAGTCTGAAGCCTTGCCGATTTGTCAGCTTGTTGGCCTATTCATCCGCTATGCAACAAGCTATAGTTTGTCAAAATCCATCCATGTTAAGGTACATTTAGACCGCGACTCATGAGAGCCATGTCGGCTGGCGCTGACAGCCCTTGCTATGGGACTTACTGCACAAAAACGAAACTGGGGGCATCATGTGCCTACGTCTGGGGCTCACTCCAAAAGTTTCAAGTCTGAAGCCTTGCCGATTTGTCAGCTTGTTGGCCTATTCATCCGCTATGCAACAAGCTATAGTTTGTCAAAATCCATCCATGTTAAGGTACATTTAGACCGCGACTCATGAGAGCCATGTCGGCTGGCGCTGACAGCCCTTGCTATGGGACTTACTGCACAAAAACGAAACTGGGGGCATCATGTGCCTACGTCTGGGGCTCACTCCAAAAGTTTCAAGTCTGAAGCCTTGCCGATTTGTCAGCTTGTTGGCCTATTCATCCGCTATGCAACAAGCTATAGTTTGTCAAAATCCATCCATGTTAAGGTACATTTAGACCGCGACTCATGAGAGCCATGTCGGCTGGCGCTGACAGCCCTTGCTATGGGACTTACTGCACAAAAACGAAACTGGGGGCATCATGTGCCTACGTCTGGGGCTCACTCCAAAAGTTTCAAGTCTGAAGCCTTGCCGATTTGTCAGCTTGTTGGCCTATTCATCCGCTATGCAACAAGCTATAGTTTGTCAAAATCCATCCATGTTAAGGTACATTTAGACCGCGACTCATGAGAGCCATGTCGGCTGGCGCTGACAGCCCTTGCTATGGGACTTACTGCACAAAAACGAAACTGGGGGCATCATGTGCCTACGTCTGGGGCTCACTCCAAAAGTTTCAAGTCTGAAGCCTTGCCGATTTGTCAGCTTGTTGGCCTATTCATCCGCTATGCAACAAGCTATAGTTTGTCAAAATCCATCCATGTTAAGGTACATTTAGACCGCGACTCATGAGAGCCATGTCGGCTGGCGCTGACAGCCCTTGCTATGGGACTTACTGCACAAAAACGAAACTGGGGGCATCATGTGCCTACGTCTGGGGCTCACTCCAAAAGTTTCAAGTCTGAAGCCTTGCCGATTTGTCAGCTTGTTGGCCTATTCATCCGCTATGCAACAAGCTATAGTTTGTCAAAATCCATCCATGTTAAGGTACATTTAGACCGCGACTCATGAGAGCCATGTCGGCTGGCGCTGACAGCCCTTGCTATGGGACTTACTGCACAAAAACGAAACTGGGGCATCATGTGCCTACGTCTGGGGCTCACTCCAAAAGTTTCAAGTCTGAAGCCTTGCCGATTTGTCAGCTTGTTGGCCTATTCATCCGCTATGCAACAAGCTATAGTTTGTCAAAATCCATCCATGTTAAGGTACATTTAGACCGCGACTCATGAGAGCCATGTCGGCTGGCGCTGACAGCCCTTGCTATGGGACTTACTGCACAAAAACGAAACTGGGGGCATCATGTGCCTACGTCTGGGGCTCACTCCAAAGTTTCAAGTCTGAAGCCTTGCCGATTTGTCAGCTTGTTGGCCTATTCATCCGCTATGCAACAAGCTATAGTTTGTCAAAATCCATCCATGTTAAGGTACATTTAGACCGCGACTCATGAGAGCCATGTCGGCTGGCGCTGACAGCCCTTGCTATGGGACTTACTGCACAAAAACGAAACTGGGGGCATCATGTGCCTACGTCTGGGGCTCACTCCAAAAGTTTCAAGTCTGAAGCCTTGCCGATTTGTCAGCTTGTTGGCCTATTCATCCGCTATGCAACAAGCTATAGTTTGTCAAAATCCATCCATGTTAAGGTACATTTAGACCGCGACTCATGAGAGCCATGTCGGCTGGCGCTGACAGCCCTTGCTATGGGACTTACTGCACAAAAACGAAACTGGGGGCATCATGTGCCTACGTCTGGGGCTCACTCCAAAAGTTTCAAGTCTGAAGCCTTGCCGATTTGTCAGCTTGTTGGCCTATTCATCCGCTATGCAACAAGCTATAGTTTGTCAAAATCCATCCATGTTAAGGTACATTTAGACCGCGACTCATGAGAGCCATGTCGGCTGGCGCTGACAGCCCTTGCTATGGGACTTACTGCACAAAAACGAAACTGGGGGCATCATGTGCCTACGTCTGGGGCTCACTCCAAAAGTTTCAAGTCTGAAGCCTTGCCGATTTGTCAGCTTGTTGGCCTATTCATCCGCTATGCAACAAGCTATAGTTTGTCAAAATCCATCCATGTTAAGGTACATTTAGACCGCGACTCATGAGAGCCATGTCGGCTGGCGCTGACAGCCCTTGCTATGGGACTTACTGCACAAAAACGAAACTGGGGGCATCATGTGCCTACGTCTGGGGCTCACTCCAAAAGTTTCAAGTCTGAAGCCTTGCCGATTTGTCAGCTTGTTGGCCTATTCATCCGCTATGCAACAAGCTATAGTTTGTCAAAATCCATCCATGTTAAGGTACATTTAGACCGCGACTCATGAGAGCCATGTCGGCTGGCGCTGACAGCCCTTGCTATGGGACTTACTGCACAAAAACGAAACTGGGGCATCATGTGCCTACGTCTGGGGCTCACTCCAAAAGTTTCAAGTCTGAAGCCTTGCCGATTTGTCAGCTTGTTGGCCTATTCATCCGCTATGCAACAAGCTATAGTTTGTCAAAATCCATCCATGTTAAGGTACATTTAGACCGCGACTCATGAGAGCCATGTCGGCTGGCGCTGACAGCCCTTGCTATGGGACTTACTGCACAAAAACGAAACTGGGGGCATCATGTGCCTACGTCTGGGGCTCACTCCAAAGTTTCAAGTCTGAAGCCTTGCCGATTTGTCAGCTTGTTGGCCTATTCATCCGCTATGCAACAAGCTATAGTTTGTCAAAATCCATCCATGTTAAGGTACATTTAGACCGCGACTCATGAGAGCCATGTCGGCTGGCGCTGACAGCCCTTGCTATGGGACTTACTGCACAAAAACGAAACTGGGGGCATCATGTGCCTACGTCTGGGGCTCACTCCAAAAGTTTCAAGTCTGAAGCCTTGCCGATTTGTCAGCTTGTTGGCCTATTCATCCGCTATGCAACAAGCTATAGTTTGTCAAAATCCATCCATGTTAAGGTACATTTAGACCGCGACTCATGAGAGCCATGTCGGCTGGCGCTGACAGCCCTTGCTATGGGACTTACTGCACAAAAACGAAACTGGGGGCATCATGTGCCTACGTCTGGGGCTCACTCCAAAAGTTTCAAGTCTGAAGCCTTGCCGATTTGTCAGCTTGTTGGCCTATTCATCCGCTATGCAACAAGCTATAGTTTGTCAAAATCCATCCATGTTAAGGTACATTTAGACCGCGACTCATGAGAGCCATGTCGGCTGGCGCTGACAGCCCTTGCTATGGGACTTACTGCACAAAAACGAAACTGGGGCATCATGTGCCTACGTCTGGGGCTCACTCCAAAAGTTTCAAGTCTGAAGCCTTGCCGATTTGTCAGCTTGTTGGCCTATTCATCCGCTATGCAACAAGCTATAGTTTGTCAAAATCCATCCATGTTAAGGTACATTTAGACCGCGACTCATGAGAGCCATGTCGGCTGGCGCTGACAGCCCTTGCTATGGGACTTACTGCACAAAAACGAAACTGGGGGCATCATGTGCCTACGTCTGGGGCTCACTCCAAAAGTTTCAAGTCTGAAGCCTTGCCGATTTGTCAGCTTGTTGGCCTATTCATCCGCTATGCAACAAGCTATAGTTTGTCAAAATCCATCCATGTTAAGGTACATTTAGACCGCGACTCATGAGAGCCATGTCGGCTGGCGCTGACAGCCCTTGCTATGGGACTTACTGCACAAAAACGAAACTGGGGGCATCATGTGCCTACGTCTGGGGCTCACTCCAAAAGTTTCAAGTCTGAAGCCTTGCCGATTTGTCAGCTTGTTGGCCTATTCATCCGCTATGCAACAAGCTATAGTTTGTCAAAATCCATCCATGTTAAGGTACATTTAGACCGCGACTCATGAGAGCCATGTCGGCTGGCGCTGACAGCCCTTGCTATGGGACTTACTGCACAAAAACGAAACTGGGGGCATCATGTGCCTACGTCTGGGGCTCACTCCAAAAGTTTCAAGTCTGAAGCCTTGCCGATTTGTCAGCTTGTTGGCCTATTCATCCGCTATGCAACAAGCTATAGTTTGTCAAAATCCATCCATGTTAAGGTACATTTAGACCGCGACTCATGAGAGCCATGTCGGCTGGCGCTGACAGCCCTTGCTATGGGACTTACTGCACAAAAACGAAACTGGGGGCATCATGTGCCTACGTCTGGGGCTCACTCCAAAAGTTTCAAGTCTGAAGCCTTGCCGATTTGTCAGCTTGTTGGCCTATTCATCCGCTATGCAACAAGCTATAGTTTGTCAAAATCCATCCATGTTAAGGTACATTTAGACCGCGACTCATGAGAGCCATGTCGGCTGGCGCTGACAGCCCTTGCTATGGGACTTACTGCACAAAAACGAAACTGGGGGCATCATGTGCCTACGTCTGGGGCTCACTCCAAAAGTTTCAAGTCTGAAGCCTTGCCGATTTGTCAGCTTGTTGGCCTATTCATCCGCTATGCAACAAGCTATAGTTTGTCAAAATCCATCCATGTTAAGGTACATTTAGACCGCGACTCATGAGAGCCATGTCGGCTGGCGCTGACAGCCCTTGCTATGGGACTTACTGCACAAAAACGAAACTGGGGGCATCATGTGCCTACGTCTGGGGCTCACTCCAAAAGTTTCAAGTCTGAAGCCTTGCCGATTTGTCAGCTTGTTGGCCTATTCATCCGCTATGCAACAAGCTATAGTTTGTCAAAATCCATCCATGTTAAGGTACATTTAGACCGCGACTCATGAGAGCCATGTCGGCTGGCGCTGACAGCCCTTGCTATGGGACTTACTGCACAAAAACGAAACTGGGGCATCATGTGCCTACGTCTGGGGCTCACTCCAAAAGTTTCAAGTCTGAAGCCTTGCCGATTTGTCAGCTTGTTGGCCTATTCATCCGCTATGCAACAAGCTATAGTTTGTCAAAATCCATCCATGTTAAGGTACATTTAGACCGCGACTCATGAGAGCCATGTCGGCTGGCGCTGACAGCCCTTGCTATGGGACTTACTGCACAAAAACGAAACTGGGGGCATCATGTGCCTACGTCTGGGGCTCACTCCAAAAGTTTCAAGTCTGAAGCCTTGCCGATTTGTCAGCTTGTTGGCCTATTCATCCGCTATGCAACAAGCTATAGTTTGTCAAAATCCATCCATGTTAAGGTACATTTAGACCGCGACTCATGAGAGCCATGTCGGCTGGCGCTGACAGCCCTTGCTATGGGACTTACTGCACAAAAACGAAACTGGGGGCATCATGTGCCTACGTCTGGGGCTCACTCCAAAAGTTTCAAGTCTGAAGCCTTGCCGATTTGTCAGCTTGTTGGCCTATTCATCCGCTATGCAACAAGCTATAGTTTGTCAAAATCCATCCATGTTAAGGTACATTTAGACCGCGACTCATGAGAGCCATGTCGGCTGGCGCTGACAGCCCTTGCTATGGGACTTACTGCACAAAAACGAAACTGGGGGCATCATGTGCCTAAGTCTGGGGCTCACTCCAAAAGTTTCAAGTCTGAAGCCTTGCCGATTTGTCAGCTTGTTGGCCTATTCATCCGCTATGCAACAAGCTATAGTTTGTCAAAATCCATCCATGTTAAGGTACATTTAGACCGCGACTCATGAGAGCCATGTCGGCTGGCGCTGACAGCCCTTGCTATGGGACTTACTGCACAAAAACGAAACTGGGGGCATCATGTGCCTACGTCTGGGGCTCACTCCAAAAGTTTCAAGTCTGAAGCCTTGCCGATTTGTCAGCTTGTTGGCCTATTCATCCGCTATGCAACAAGCTATAGTTTGTCAAAATCCATCCATGTTAAGGTACATTTAGACCGCGACTCATGAGAGCCATGTCGGCTGGCGCTGACAGCCCTTGCTATGGGACTTACTGCACAAAAACGAAACTGGGGGCATCATGTGCCTACGTCTGGGGCTCACTCCAAAAGTTTCAAGTCTGAAGCCTTGCCGATTTGTCAGCTTGTTGGCCTATTCATCCGCTATGCAACAAGCTATAGTTTGTCAAAATCCATCCATGTTAAGGTACATTTAGACCGCGACTCATGAGAGCCATGTCGGCTGGCGCTGACAGCCCTTGCTATGGGACTTACTGCACAAAAACGAAACTGGGGGCATCATGTGCCTACGTCTGGGGCTCACTCCAAAAGTTTCAAGTCTGAAGCCTTGCCGATTTGTCAGCTTGTTGGCCTATTCATCCGCTATGCAACAAGCTATAGTTTGTCAAAATCCATCCATGTTAAGGTACATTTAGACCGCGACTCATGAGAGCCATGTCGGCTGGCGCTGACAGCCCTTGCTATGGGACTTACTGCACAAAAACGAAACTGGGGCATCATGTGCCTACGTCTGGGGCTCACTCCAAAAGTTTCAAGTCTGAAGCCTTGCCGATTTGTCAGCTTGTTGGCCTATTCATCCGCTATGCAACAAGCTATAGTTTGTCAAAATCCATCCATGTTAAGGTACATTTAGACCGCGACTCATGAGAGCCATGTCGGCTGGCGCTGACAGCCCTTGCTATGGGACTTACTGCACAAAAACGAAACTGGGGGCATCATGTGCCTACGTCTGGGGCTCACTCCAAAAGTTTCAAGTCTGAAGCCTTGCCGATTTGTCAGCTTGTTGGCCTATTCATCCGCTATGCAACAAGCTATAGTTTGTCAAAATCCATCCATGTTAAGGTACATTTAGACCGCGACTCATGAGAGCCATGTCGGCTGGCGCTGACAGCCCTTGCTATGGGACTTACTGCACAAAAACGAAACTGGGGGCATCATGTGCCTACGTCTGGGGCTCACTCCAAAAGTTTCAAGTCTGAAGCCTTGCCGATTTGTCAGCTTGTTGGCCTATTCATCCGCTATGCAACAAGCTATAGTTTGTCAAAATCCATCCATGTTAAGGTACATTTAGACCGCGACTCATGAGAGCCATGTCGGCTGGCGCTGACAGCCCTTGCTATGGGACTTACTGCACAAAAACGAAACTGGGGCATCATGTGCCTACGTCTGGGGCTCACTCCAAAAGTTTCAAGTCTGAAGCCTTGCCGATTTGTCAGCTTGTTGGCCTATTCATCCGCTATGCAACAAGCTATAGTTTGTCAAAATCCATCCATGTTAAGGTACATTTAGACCGCGACTCATGAGAGCCATGTCGGCTGGCGCTGACAGCCCTTGCTATGGGACTTACTGCACAAAAACGAAACTGGGGGCATCATGTGCCTAAGTCTGGGGCTCACTCCAAAAGTTTCAAGTCTGAAGCCTTGCCGATTTGTCAGCTTGTTGGCCTATTCATCCGCTATGCAACAAGCTATAGTTTGTCAAAATCCATCCATGTTAAGGTACATTTAGACCGCGACTCATGAGAGCCATGTCGGCTGGCGCTGACAGCCCTTGCTATGGGACTTACTGCACAAAAACGAAACTGGGGGCATCATGTGCCTACGTCTGGGGCTCACTCCAAAAGTTTCAAGTCTGAAGCCTTGCCGATTTGTCAGCTTGTTGGCCTATTCATCCGCTATGCAACAAGCTATAGTTTGTCAAAATCCATCCATGTTAAGGTACATTTAGACCGCGACTCATGAGAGCCATGTCGGCTGGCGCTGACAGCCCTTGCTATGGGACTTACTGCACAAAAACGAAACTGGGGGCATCATGTGCCTACGTCTGGGGCTCACTCCAAAAGTTTCAAGTCTGAAGCCTTGCCGATTTGTCAGCTTGTTGGCCTATTCATCCGCTATGCAACAAGCTATAGTTTGTCAAAATCCATCCATGTTAAGGTACATTTAGACCGCGACTCATGAGAGCCATGTCGGCTGGCGCTGACAGCCCTTGCTATGGGACTTACTGCACAAAAACGAAACTGGGGGCATCATGTGCCTACGTCTGGGGCTCACTCCAAAAGTTTCAAGTCTGAAGCCTTGCCGATTTGTCAGCTTGTTGGCCTATTCATCCGCTATGCAACAAGCTATAGTTTGTCAAAATCCATCCATGTTAAGGTACATTTAGACCGCGACTCATGAGAGCCATGTCGGCTGGCGCTGACAGCCCTTGCTATGGGACTTACTGCACAAAAACGAAACTGGGGGCATCATGTGCCTACGTCTGGGGCTCACTCCAAAAGTTTCAAGTCTGAAGCCTTGCCGATTTGTCAGCTTGTTGGCCTATTCATCCGCTATGCAACAAGCTATAGTTTGTCAAAATCCATCCATGTTAAGGTACATTTAGACCGCGACTCATGAGAGCCATGTCGGCTGGCGCTGACAGCCCTTGCTATGGGACTTACTGCACAAAAACGAAACTGGGGCATCATGTGCCTACGTCTGGGGCTCACTCCAAAAGTTTCAAGTCTGAAGCCTTGCCGATTTGTCAGCTTGTTGGCCTATTCATCCGCTATGCAACAAGCTATAGTTTGTCAAAATCCATCCATGTTAAGGTACATTTAGACCGCGACTCATGAGAGCCATGTCGGCTGGCGCTGACAGCCCTTGCTATGGGACTTACTGCACAAAAACGAAACTGGGGGCATCATGTGCCTACGTCTGGGGCTCACTCCAAAAGTTTCAAGTCTGAAGCCTTGCCGATTTGTCAGCTTGTTGGCCTATTCATCCGCTATGCAACAAGCTATAGTTTGTCAAAATCCATCCATGTTAAGGTACATTTAGACCGCGACTCATGAGAGCCATGTCGGCTGGCGCTGACAGCCCTTGCTATGGGACTTACTGCACAAAAACGAAACTGGGGGCATCATGTGCCTACGTCTGGGGCTCACTCCAAAAGTTTCAAGTCTGAAGCCTTGCCGATTTGTCAGCTTGTTGGCCTATTCATCCGCTATGCAACAAGCTATAGTTTGTCAAAATCCATCCATGTTAAGGTACATTTAGACCGCGACTCATGAGAGCCATGTCGGCTGGCGCTGACAGCCCTTGCTATGGGACTTACTGCACAAAAACGAAACTGGGGGCATCATGTGCCTAAGTCTGGGGCTCACTCCAAAAGTTTCAAGTCTGAAGCCTTGCCGATTTGTCAGCTTGTTGGCCTATTCATCCGCTATGCAACAAGCTATAGTTTGTCAAAATCCATCCATGTTAAGGTACATTTAGACCGCGACTCATGAGAGCCATGTCGGCTGGCGCTGACAGCCCTTGCTATGGGACTTACTGCACAAAAACGAAACTGGGGGCATCATGTGCCTACGTCTGGGGCTCACTCCAAAAGTTTCAAGTCTGAAGCCTTGCCGATTTGTCAGCTTGTTGGCCTATTCATCCGCTATGCAACAAGCTATAGTTTGTCAAAATCCATCCATGTTAAGGTACATTTAGACCGCGACTCATGAGAGCCATGTCGGCTGGCGCTGACAGCCCTTGCTATGGGACTTACTGCACAAAAACGAAACTGGGGCATCATGTACCTACGTCTGGGGCTCACTCCAAAAGTTTCAAGTCTGAAGCCTTGCCGATTTGTCAGCTTGTTGGCCTATTCATCCGCTATGCAACAAGCTATAGTTTGTCAAAATCCATCCATGTTAAGGTACATTTAGACCGCGACTCATGAGAGCCATGTCGGCTGGCGCTGACAGCCCTTGCTATGGGACTTACTGCACAAAAACGAAACTGGGGGCATCATGTGCCTACGTCTGGGGCTCACTCCAAAGTTTCAAGTCTGAAGCCTTGCCGATTTGTCAGCTTGTTGGCCTATTCATCCGCTATGCAACAAGCTATAGTTTGTCAAAATCCATCCATGTTAAGGTACATTTAGACCGCGACTCATGAGAGCCATGTCGGCTGGCGCTGACAGCCCTTGCTATGGGACTTACTGCACAAAAACGAAACTGGGGGCATCATGTGCCTACGTCTGGGGCTCACTCCAAAAGTTTCAAGTCTGAAGCCTTGCCGATTTGTCAGCTTGTTGGCCTATTCATCCGCTATGCAACAAGCTATAGTTTGTCAAAATCCATCCATGTTAAGGTACATTTAGACCGCGACTCATGAGAGCCATGTCGGCTGGCGCTGACAGCCCTTGCTATGGGACTTACTGCACAAAAACGAAACTGGGGGCATCATGTGCCTACGTCTGGGGCTCACTCCAAAAGTTTCAAGTCTGAAGCCTTGCCGATTTGTCAGCTTGTTGGCCTATTCATCCGCTATGCAACAAGCTATAGTTTGTCAAAATCCATCCATGTTAAGGTACATTTAGACCGCGACTCATGAGAGCCATGTCGGCTGGCGCTGACAGCCCTTGCTATGGGACTTACTGCACAAAAACGAAACTGGGGGCATCATGTGCCTACGTCTGGGGCTCACTCCAAAAGTTTCAAGTCTGAAGCCTTGCCGATTTGTCAGCTTGTTGGCCTATTCATCCGCTATGCAACAAGCTATAGTTTGTCAAAATCCATCCATGTTAAGGTACATTTAGACCGCGACTCATGAGAGCCATGTCGGCTGGCGCTGACAGCCCTTGCTATGGGACTTACTGCACAAAAACGAAACTGGGGGCATCATGTGCCTAAGTCTGGGGCTCACTCCAAAAGTTTCAAGTCTGAAGCCTTGCCGATTTGTCAGCTTGTTGGCCTATTCATCCGCTATGCAACAAGCTATAGTTTGTCAAAATCCATCCATGTTAAGGTACATTTAGACCGCGACTCATGAGAGCCATGTCGGCTGGCGCTGACAGCCCTTGCTATGGGACTTACTGCACAAAAACGAAACTGGGGGCATCATGTGCCTAAGTCTGGGGCTCACTCCAAAAGTTTCAAGTCTGAAGCCTTGCCGATTTGTCAGCTTGTTGGCCTATTCATCCGCTATGCAACAAGCTATAGTTTGTCAAAATCCATCCATGTTAAGGTACATTTAGACCGCGACTCATGAGAGCCATGTCGGCTGGCGCTGACAGCCCTTGCTATGGGACTTACTGCACAAAAACGAAACTGGGGGCATCATGTGCCTACGTCTGGGGCTCACTCCAAAAGTTTCAAGTCTGAAGCCTTGCCGATTTGTCAGCTTGTTGGCCTATTCATCCGCTATGCAACAAGCTATAGTTTGTCAAAATCCATCCATGTTAAGGTACATTTAGACCGCGACTCATGAGAGCCATGTCGGCTGGCGCTGACAGCCCTTGCTATGGGACTTACTGCACAAAAACGAAACTGGGGGCATCATGTGCCTAAGTCTGGGGCTCACTCCAAAAGTTTCAAGTCTGAAGCCTTGCCGATTTGTCAGCTTGTTGGCCTATTCATCCGCTATGCAACAAGCTATAGTTTGTCAAAATCCATCCATGTTAAGGTACATTTAGACCGCGACTCATGAGAGCCATGTCGGCTGGCGCTGACAGCCCTTGCTATGGGACTTACTGCACAAAAACGAAACTGGGGGCATCATGTGCCTAAGTCTGGGGCTCACTCCAAAAGTTTCAAGTCTGAAGCCTTGCCGATTTGTCAGCTTGTTGGCCTATTCATCCGCTATGCAACAAGCTATAGTTTGTCAAAATCCATCCATGTTAAGGTACATTTAGACCGCGACTCATGAGAGCCATGTCGGCTGGCGCTGACAGCCCTTGCTATGGGACTTACTGCACAAAAACGAAACTGGGGGCATCATGTGCCTACGTCTGGGGCTCACTCCAAAAGTTTCAAGTCTGAAGCCTTGCCGATTTGTCAGCTTGTTGGCCTATTCATCCGCTATGCAACAAGCTATAGTTTGTCAAAATCCATCCATGTTAAGGTACATTTAGACCGCGACTCATGAGAGCCATGTCGGCTGGCGCTGACAGCCCTTGCTATGGGACTTACTGCACAAAAACGAAACTGGGGCATCATGTGCCTAAGTCTGGGGCTCACTCCAAAAGTTTCAAGTCTGAAGCCTTGCCGATTTGTCAGCTTGTTGGCCTATTCATCCGCTATGCAACAAGCTATAGTTTGTCAAAATCCATCCATGTTAAGGTACATTTAGACCGCGACTCATGAGAGCCATGTCGGCTGGCGCTGACAGCCCTTGCTATGGGACTTACTGCACAAAAACGAAACTGGGGGCATCATGTGCCTAAGTCTGGGGCTCACTCCAAAAGTTTCAAGTCTGAAGCCTTGCCGATTTGTCAGCTTGTTGGCCTATTCATCCGCTATGCAACAAGCTATAGTTTGTCAAAATCCATCCATGTTAAGGTACATTTAGACCGCGACTCATGAGAGCCATGTCGGCTGGCGCTGACAGCCCTTGCTATGGGACTTACTGCACAAAAACGAAACTGGGGGCATCATGTGCCTAAGTCTGGGGCTCACTCCAAAAGTTTCAAGTCTGAAGCCTTGCCGATTTGTCAGCTTGTTGGCCTATTCATCCGCTATGCAACAAGCTATAGTTTGTCAAAATCCATCCATGTTAAGGTACATTTAGACCGCGACTCATGAGAGCCATGTCGGCTGGCGCTGACAGCCCTTGCTATGGGACTTACTGCACAAAAACGAAACTGGGGCATCATGTGCCTAAGTCTGGGGCTCACTCCAAAAGTTTCAAGTCTGAAGCCTTGCCGATTTGTCAGCTTGTTGGCCTATTCATCCGCTATGCAACAAGCTATAGTTTGTCAAAATCCATCCATGTTAAGGTACATTTAGACCGCGACTCATGAGAGCCATGTCGGCTGGCGCTGACAGCCCTTGCTATGGGACTTACTGCACAAAAACGAAACTGGGGGCATCATGTGCCTAAGTCTGGGGCTCACTCCAAAAGTTTCAAGTCTGAAGCCTTGCCGATTTGTCAGCTTGTTGGCCTATTCATCCGCTATGCAACAAGCTATAGTTTGTCAAAATCCATCCATGTTAAGGTACATTTAGACCGCGACTCATGAGAGCCATGTCGGCTGGCGCTGACAGCCCTTGCTATGGGACTTACTGCACAAAAACGAAACTGGGGCATCATGTGCCTAAGTCTGGGGCTCACTCCAAAAGTTTCAAGTCTGAAGCCTTGCCGATTTGTCAGCTTGTTGGCCTATTCATCCGCTATGCAACAAGCTATAGTTTGTCAAAATCCATCCATGTTAAGGTACATTTAGACCGCGACTCATGAGAGCCATGTCGGCTGGCGCTGACAGCCCTTGCTATGGGACTTACTGCACAAAAACGAAACTGGGGGCATCATGTGCCTAAGTCTGGGGCTCACTCCAAAAGTTTCAAGTCTGAAGCCTTGCCGATTTGTCAGCTTGTTGGCCTATTCATCCGCTATGCAACAAGCTATAGTTTGTCAAAATCCATCCATGTTAAGGTACATTTAGACCGCGACTCATGAGAGCCATGTCGGCTGGCGCTGACAGCCCTTGCTATGGGACTTACTGCACAAAAACGAAACTGGGGGCATCATGTGCCTAAGTCTGGGGCTCACTCCAAAAGTTTCAAGTCTGAAGCCTTGCCGATTTGTCAGCTTGTTGGCCTATTCATCCGCTATGCAACAAGCTATAGTTTGTCAAAATCCATCCATGTTAAGGTACATTTAGACCGCGACTCATGAGAGCCATGTCGGCTGGCGCTGACAGCCCTTGCTATGGGACTTACTGCACAAAAACGAAACTGGGGGCATCATGTGCCTAAGTCTGGGGCTCACTCCAAAAGTTTCAAGTCTGAAGCCTTGCCGATTTGTCAGCTTGTTGGCCTATTCATCCGCTATGCAACAAGCTATAGTTTGTCAAAATCCATCCATGTTAAGGTACATTTAGACCGCGACTCATGAGAGCCATGTCGGCTGGCGCTGACAGCCCTTGCTATGGGACTTACTGCACAAAAACGAAACTGGGGGCATCATGTGCCTAAGTCTGGGGCTCACTCCAAAAGTTTCAAGTCTGAAGCCTTGCCGATTTGTCAGCTTGTTGGCCTATTCATCCGCTATGCAACAAGCTATAGTTTGTCAAAATCCATCCATGTTAAGGTACATTTAGACCGCGACTCATGAGAGCCATGTCGGCTGGCGCTGACAGCCCTTGCTATGGGACTTACTGCACAAAAACGAAACTGGGGGCATCATGTGCCTAAGTCTGGGGCTCACTCCAAAAGTTTCAAGTCTGAAGCCTTGCCGATTTGTCAGCTTGTTGGCCTATTCATCCGCTATGCAACAAGCTATAGTTTGTCAAAATCCATCCATGTTAAGGTACATTTAGACCGCGACTCATGAGAGCCATGTCGGCTGGCGCTGACAGCCCTTGCTATGGGACTTACTGCACAAAAACGAAACTGGGGGCATCATGTGCCTAAGTCTGGGGCTCACTCCAAAAGTTTCAAGTCTGAAGCCTTGCCGATTTGTCAGCTTGTTGGCCTATTCATCCGCTATGCAACAAGCTATAGTTTGTCAAAATCCATCCATGTTAAGGTACATTTAGACCGCGACTCATGAGAGCCATGTCGGCTGGCGCTGACAGCCCTTGCTATGGGACTTACTGCACAAAAACGAAACTGGGGGCATCATGTGCCTAAGTCTGGGGCTCACTCCAAAAGTTTCAAGTCTGAAGCCTTGCCGATTTGTCAGCTTGTTGGCCTATTCATCCGCTATGCAACAAGCTATAGTTTGTCAAAATCCATCCATGTTAAGGTACATTTAGACCGCGACTCATGAGAGCCATGTCGGCTGGCGCTGACAGCCCTTGCTATGGGACTTACTGCACAAAAACGAAACTGGGGCATCATGTGCCTAAGTCTGGGGCTCACTCCAAAAGTTTCAAGTCTGAAGCCTTGCCGATTTGTCAGCTTGTTGGCCTATTCATCCGCTATGCAACAAGCTATAGTTTGTCAAAATCCATCCATGTTAAGGTACATTTAGACCGCGACTCATGAGAGCCATGTCGGCTGGCGCTGACAGCCCTTGCTATGGGACTTACTGCACAAAAACGAAACTGGGGGCATCATGTGCCTAAGTCTGGGGCTCACTCCAAAAGTTTCAAGTCTGAAGCCTTGCCGATTTGTCAGCTTGTTGGCCTATTCATCCGCTATGCAACAAGCTATAGTTTGTCAAAATCCATCCATGTTAAGGTACATTTAGACCGCGACTCATGAGAGCCATGTCGGCTGGCGCTGACAGCCCTTGCTATGGGACTTACTGCACAAAAACGAAACTGGGGCATCATGTGCCTAAGTCTGGGGCTCACTCCAAAAGTTTCAAGTCTGAAGCCTTGCCGATTTGTCAGCTTGTTGGCCTATTCATCCGCTATGCAACAAGCTATAGTTTGTCAAAATCCATCCATGTTAAGGTACATTTAGACCGCGACTCATGAGAGCCATGTCGGCTGGCGCTGACAGCCCTTGCTATGGGACTTACTGCACAAAAACGAAACTGGGGGCATCATGTGCCTAAGTCTGGGGCTCACTCCAAAAGTTTCAAGTCTGAAGCCTTGCCGATTTGTCAGCTTGTTGGCCTATTCATCCGCTATGCAACAAGCTATAGTTTGTCAAAATCCATCCATGTTAAGGTACATTTAGACCGCGACTCATGAGAGCCATGTCGGCTGGCGCTGACAGCCCTTGCTATGGGACTTACTGCACAAAAACGAAACTGGGGGCATCATGTGCCTAAGTCTGGGGCTCACTCCAAAAGTTTCAAGTCTGAAGCCTTGCCGATTTGTCAGCTTGTTGGCCTATTCATCCGCTATGCAACAAGCTATAGTTTGTCAAAATCCATCCATGTTAAGGTACATTTAGACCGCGACTCATGAGAGCCATGTCGGCTGGCGCTGACAGCCCTTGCTATGGGACTTACTGCACAAAAACGAAACTGGGGGCATCATGTGCCTAAGTCTGGGGCTCACTCCAAAAGTTTCAAGTCTGAAGCCTTGTCGATTTGTCAGCTTGTTGGCCTATTCATCCGCTATGCAACAAGCTATAGTTTGTCAAAATCCATCCATGTTAAGGTACATTTAGACCGCGACTCATGAGAGCCATGTCGGCTGGCGCTGACAGCCCTTGCTATGGGACTTACTGCACAAAAACGAAACTGGGGGCATCATGTGCCTAAGTCTGGGGCTCACTCCAAAAGTTTCAAGTCTGAAGCCTTGCCGATTTGTCAGCTTGTTGGCCTATTCATCCGCTATGCAACAAGCTATAGTTTGTCAAAATCCATCCATGTTAAGGTACATTTAGACCGCGACTCATGAGAGCCATGTCGGCTGGCGCTGACAGCCCTTGCTATGGGACTTACTGCACAAAAACGAAACTGGGGGCATCATGTGCCTAAGTCTGGGGCTCACTCCAAAAGTTTCAAGTCTGAAGCCTTGCCGATTTGTCAGCTTGTTGGCCTATTCATCCGCTATGCAACAAGCTATAGTTTGTCAAAATCCATCCATGTTAAGGTACATTTAGACCGCGACTCATGAGAGCCATGTCGGCTGGCGCTGACAGCCCTTGCTATGGGACTTACTGCACAAAAACGAAACTGGGGGCATCATGTGCCTAAGTCTGGGGCTCACTCCAAAAGTTTCAAGTCTGAAGCCTTGCCGATTTGTCAGCTTGTTGGCCTATTCATCCGCTATGCAACAAGCTATAGTTTGTCAAAATCCATCCATGTTAAGGTACATTTAGACCGCGACTCATGAGAGCCATGTCGGCTGGCGCTGACAGCCCTTGCTATGGGACTTACTGCACAAAAACGAAACTGGGGGCATCATGTGCCTAAGTCTGGGGCTCACTCCAAAAGTTTCAAGTCTGAAGCCTTGTCGATTTGTCAGCTTGTTGGCCTATTCATCCGCTATGCAACAAGCTATAGTTTGTCAAAATCCATCCATGTTAAGGTACATTTAGACCGCGACTCATGAGAGCCATGTCGGCTGGCGCTGACAGCCCTTGCTATGGGACTTACTGCACAAAAACGAAACTGGGGGCATCATGTGCCTAAGTCTGGGGCTCACTCCAAAAGTTTCAAGTCTGAAGCCTTGCCGATTTGTCAGCTTGTTGGCCTATTCATCCGCTATGCAACAAGCTATAGTTTGTCAAAATCCATCCATGTTAAGGTACATTTAGACCGCGACTCATGAGAGCCATGTCGGCTGGCGCTGACAGCCCTTGCTATGGGACTTACTGCACAAAAACGAAACTGGGGCATCATGTGCCTAAGTCTGGGGCTCACTCCAAAAGTTTCAAGTCTGAAGCCTTGCCGATTTGTCAGCTTGTTGGCCTATTCATCCGCTATGCAACAAGCTATAGTTTGTCAAAATCCATCCATGTTAAGGTACATTTAGACCGCGACTCATGAGAGCCATGTCGGCTGGCGCTGACAGCCCTTGCTATGGGACTTACTGCACAAAAACGAAACTGGGGGCATCATGTGCCTAAGTCTGGGGCTCACTCCAAAAGTTTCAAGTCTGAAGCCTTGCCGATTTGTCAGCTTGTTGGCCTATTCATCCGCTATGCAACAAGCTATAGTTTGTCAAAATCCATCCATGTTAAGGTACATTTAGACCGCGACTCATGAGAGCCATGTCGGCTGGCGCTGACAGCCCTTGCTATGGGACTTACTGCACAAAAACGAAACTGGGGGCATCATGTGCCTAAGTCTGGGGCTCACTCCAAAAGTTTCAAGTCTGAAGCCTTGCCGATTTGTCAGCTTGTTGGCCTATTCATCCGCTATGCAACAAGCTATAGTTTGTCAAAATCCATCCATGTTAAGGTACATTTAGACCGCGACTCATGAGAGCCATGTCGGCTGGCGCTGACAGCCCTTGCTATGGGACTTACTGCACAAAAACGAAACTGGGGGCATCATGTGCCTAAGTCTGGGGCTCACTCCAAAAGTTTCAAGTCTGAAGCCTTGCCGATTTGTCAGCTTGTTGGCCTATTCATCCGCTATGCAACAAGCTATAGTTTGTCAAAATCCATCCATGTTAAGGTACATTTAGACCGCGACTCATGAGAGCCATGTCGGCTGGCGCTGACAGCCCTTGCTATGGGACTTACTGCACAAAAACGAAACTGGGGGCATCATGTGCCTAAGTCTGGGGCTCACTCCAAAAGTTTCAAGTCTGAAGCCTTGCCGATTTGTCAGCTTGTTGGCCTATTCATCCGCTATGCAACAAGCTATAGTTTGTCAAAATCCATCCATGTTAAGGTACATTTAGACCGCGACTCATGAGAGCCATGTCGGCTGGCGCTGACAGCCCTTGCTATGGGACTTACTGCACAAAAACGAAACTGGGGCATCATGTGCCTAAGTCTGGGGCTCACTCCAAAAGTTTCAAGTCTGAAGCCTTGCCGATTTGTCAGCTTGTTGGCCTATTCATCCGCTATGCAACAAGCTATAGTTTGTCAAAATCCATCCATGTTAAGGTACATTTAGACCGCGACTCATGAGAGCCATGTCGGCTGGCGCTGACAGCCCTTGCTATGGGACTTACTGCACAAAAACGAAACTGGGGGCATCATGTGCCTAAGTCTGGGGCTCACTCCAAAAGTTTCAAGTCTGAAGCCTTGCCGATTTGTCAGCTTGTTGGCCTATTCATCCGCTATGCAACAAGCTATAGTTTGTCAAAATCCATCCATGTTAAGGTACATTTAGACCGCGACTCATGAGAGCCATGTCGGCTGGCGCTGACAGCCCTTGCTATGGGACTTACTGCACAAAAACGAAACTGGGGGCATCATGTGCCTAAGTCTGGGGCTCACTCCAAAAGTTTCAAGTCTGAAGCCTTGCCGATTTGTCAGCTTGTTGGCCTATTCATCCGCTATGCAACAAGCTATAGTTTGTCAAAATCCATCCATGTTAAGGTACATTTAGACCGCGACTCATGAGAGCCATGTCGGCTGGCGCTGACAGCCCTTGCTATGGGACTTACTGCACAAAAACGAAACTGGGGGCATCATGTGCCTAAGTCTGGGGCTCACTCCAAAAGTTTCAAGTCTGAAGCCTTGCCGATTTGTCAGCTTGTTGGCCTATTCATCCGCTATGCAACAAGCTATAGTTTGTCAAAATCCATCCATGTTAAGGTACATTTAGACCGCGACTCATGAGAGCCATGTCGGCTGGCGCTGACAGCCCTTGCTATGGGACTTACTGCACAAAAACGAAACTGGGGGCATCATGTGCCTAAGTCTGGGGCTCACTCCAAAAGTTTCAAGTCTGAAGCCTTGCCGATTTGTCAGCTTGTTGGCCTATTCATCCGCTATGCAACAAGCTATAGTTTGTCAAAATCCATCCATGTTAAGGTACATTTAGACCGCGACTCATGAGAGCCATGTCGGCTGGCGCTGACAGCCCTTGCTATGGGACTTACTGCACAAAAACGAAACTGGGGGCATCATGTGCCTAAGTCTGGGGCTCACTCCAAAAGTTTCAAGTCTGAAGCCTTGCCGATTTGTCAGCTTGTTGGCCTATTCATCCGCTATGCAACAAGCTATAGTTTGTCAAAATCCATCCATGTTAAGGTACATTTAGACCGCGACTCATGAGAGCCATGTCGGCTGGCGCTGACAGCCCTTGCTATGGGACTTACTGCACAAAAACGAAACTGGGGGCATCATGTGCCTAAGTCTGGGGCTCACTCCAAAAGTTTCAAGTCTGAAGCCTTGCCGATTTGTCAGCTTGTTGGCCTATTCATCCGCTATGCAACAAGCTATAGTTTGTCAAAATCCATCCATGTTAAGGTACATTTAGACCGCGACTCATGAGAGCCATGTCGGCTGGCGCTGACAGCCCTTGCTATGGGACTTACTGCACAAAAACGAAACTGGGGGCATCATGTGCCTAAGTCTGGGGCTCACTCCAAAAGTTTCAAGTCTGAAGCCTTGCCGATTTGTCAGCTTGTTGGCCTATTCATCCGCTATGCAACAAGCTATAGTTTGTCAAAATCCATCCATGTTAAGGTACATTTAGACCGCGACTCATGAGAGCCATGTCGGCTGGCGCTGACAGCCCTTGCTATGGGACTTACTGCACAAAAACGAAACTGGGGGCATCATGTGCCTAAGTCTGGGGCTCACTCCAAAAGTTTCAAGTCTGAAGCCTTGCCGATTTGTCAGCTTGTTGGCCTATTCATCCGCTATGCAACAAGCTATAGTTTGTCAAAATCCATCCATGTTAAGGTACATTTAGACCGCGACTCATGAGAGCCATGTCGGCTGGCGCTGACAGCCCTTGCTATGGGACTTACTGCACAAAAACGAAACTGGGGGCATCATGTGCCTAAGTCTGGGGCTCACTCCAAAAGTTTCAAGTCTGAAGCCTTGCCGATTTGTCAGCTTGTTGGCCTATTCATCCGCTATGCAACAAGCTATAGTTTGTCAAAATCCATCCATGTTAAGGTACATTTAGACCGCGACTCATGAGAGCCATGTCGGCTGGCGCTGACAGCCCTTGCTATGGGACTTACTGCACAAAAACGAAACTGGGGCATCATGTGCCTAAGTCTGGGGCTCACTCCAAAAGTTTCAAGTCTGAAGCCTTGCCGATTTGTCAGCTTGTTGGCCTATTCATCCGCTATGCAACAAGCTATAGTTTGTCAAAATCCATCCATGTTAAGGTACATTTAGACCGCGACTCATGAGAGCCATGTCGGCTGGCGCTGACAGCCCTTGCTATGGGACTTACTGCACAAAAACGAAACTGGGGGCATCATGTGCCTAAGTCTGGGGCTCACTCCAAAAGTTTCAAGTCTGAAGCCTTGCCGATTTGTCAGCTTGTTGGCCTATTCATCCGCTATGCAACAAGCTATAGTTTGTCAAAATCCATCCATGTTAAGGTACATTTAGACCGCGACTCATGAGAGCCATGTCGGCTGGCGCTGACAGCCCTTGCTATGGGACTTACTGCACAAAAACGAAACTGGGGGCATCATGTGCCTAAGTCTGGGGCTCACTCCAAAAGTTTCAAGTCTGAAGCCTTGCCGATTTGTCAGCTTGTTGGCCTATTCATCCGCTATGCAACAAGCTATAGTTTGTCAAAATCCATCCATGTTAAGGTACATTTAGACCGCGACTCATGAGAGCCATGTCGGCTGGCGCTGACAGCCCTTGCTATGGGACTTACTGCACAAAAACGAAACTGGGGGCATCATGTGCCTAAGTCTGGGGCTCACTCCAAAAGTTTCAAGTCTGAAGCCTTGCCGATTTGTCAGCTTGTTGGCCTATTCATCCGCTATGCAACAAGCTATAGTTTGTCAAAATCCATCCATGTTAAGGTACATTTAGACCGCGACTCATGAGAGCCATGTCGGCTGGCGCTGACAGCCCTTGCTATGGGACTTACTGCACAAAAACGAAACTGGGGGCATCATGTGCCTAAGTCTGGGGCTCACTCCAAAAGTTTCAAGTCTGAAGCCTTGCCGATTTGTCAGCTTGTTGGCCTATTCATCCGCTATGCAACAAGCTATAGTTTGTCAAAATCCATCCATGTTAAGGTACATTTAGACCGCGACTCATGAGAGCCATGTCGGCTGGCGCTGACAGCCCTTGCTATGGGACTTACTGCACAAAAACGAAACTGGGGGCATCATGTGCCTAAGTCTGGGGCTCACTCCAAAAGTTTCAAGTCTGAAGCCTTGCCGATTTGTCAGCTTGTTGGCCTATTCATCCGCTATGCAACAAGCTATAGTTTGTCAAAATCCATCCATGTTAAGGTACATTTAGACCGCGACTCATGAGAGCCATGTCGGCTGGCGCTGACAGCCCTTGCTATGGGACTTACTGCACAAAAACGAAACTGGGGGCATCATGTGCCTAAGTCTGGGGCTCACTCCAAAAGTTTCAAGTCTGAAGCCTTGCCGATTTGTCAGCTTGTTGGCCTATTCATCCGCTATGCAACAAGCTATAGTTTGTCAAAATCCATCCATGTTAAGGTACATTTAGACCGCGACTCATGAGAGCCATGTCGGCTGGCGCTGACAGCCCTTGCTATGGGACTTACTGCACAAAAACGAAACTGGGGGCATCATGTGCCTAAGTCTGGGGCTCACTCCAAAAGTTTCAAGTCTGAAGCCTTGCCGATTTGTCAGCTTGTTGGCCTATTCATCCGCTATGCAACAAGCTATAGTTTGTCAAAATCCATCCATGTTAAGGTACATTTAGACCGCGACTCATGAGAGCCATGTCGGCTGGCGCTGACAGCCCTTGCTATGGGACTTACTGCACAAAAACGAAACTGGGGCATCATGTGCCTAAGTCTGGGGCTCACTCCAAAAGTTTCAAGTCTGAAGCCTTGCCGATTTGTCAGCTTGTTGGCCTATTCATCCGCTATGCAACAAGCTATAGTTTGTCAAAATCCATCCATGTTAAGGTACATTTAGACCGCGACTCATGAGAGCCATGTCGGCTGGCGCTGACAGCCCTTGCTATGGGACTTACTGCACAAAAACGAAACTGGGGCATCATGTGCCTAAGTCTGGGGCTCACTCCAAAAGTTTCAAGTCTGAAGCCTTGCCGATTTGTCAGCTTGTTGGCCTATTCATCCGCTATGCAACAAGCTATAGTTTGTCAAAATCCATCCATGTTAAGGTACATTTAGACCGCGACTCATGAGAGCCATGTCGGCTGGCGCTGACAGCCCTTGCTATGGGACTTACTGCACAAAAACGAAACTGGGGGCATCATGTGCCTAAGTCTGGGGCTCACTCCAAAAGTTTCAAGTCTGAAGCCTTGCCGATTTGTCAGCTTGTTGGCCTATTCATCCGCTATGCAACAAGCTATAGTTTGTCAAAATCCATCCATGTTAAGGTACATTTAGACCGCGACTCATGAGAGCCATGTCGGCTGGCGCTGACAGCCCTTGCTATGGGACTTACTGCACAAAAACGAAACTGGGGGCATCATGTGCCTAAGTCTGGGGCTCACTCCAAAAGTTTCAAGTCTGAAGCCTTGCCGATTTGTCAGCTTGTTGGCCTATTCATCCGCTATGCAACAAGCTATAGTTTGTCAAAATCCATCCATGTTAAGGTACATTTAGACCGCGACTCATGAGAGCCATGTCGGCTGGCGCTGACAGCCCTTGCTATGGGACTTACTGCACAAAAACGAAACTGGGGGCATCATGTGCCTAAGTCTGGGGCTCACTCCAAAAGTTTCAAGTCTGAAGCCTTGCCGATTTGTCAGCTTGTTGGCCTATTCATCCGCTATGCAACAAGCTATAGTTTGTCAAAATCCATCCATGTTAAGGTACATTTAGACCGCGACTCATGAGAGCCATGTCGGCTGGCGCTGACAGCCCTTGCTATGGGACTTACTGCACAAAAACGAAACTGGGGGCATCATGTGCCTAAGTCTGGGGCTCACTCCAAAAGTTTCAAGTCTGAAGCCTTGCCGATTTGTCAGCTTGTTGGCCTATTCATCCGCTATGCAACAAGCTATAGTTTGTCAAAATCCATCCATGTTAAGGTACATTTAGACCGCGACTCATGAGAGCCATGTCGGCTGGCGCTGACAGCCCTTGCTATGGGACTTACTGCACAAAAACGAAACTGGGGGCATCATGTGCCTAAGTCTGGGGCTCACTCCAAAAGTTTCAAGTCTGAAGCCTTGCCGATTTGTCAGCTTGTTGGCCTATTCATCCGCTATGCAACAAGCTATAGTTTGTCAAAATCCATCCATGTTAAGGTACATTTAGACCGCGACTCATGAGAGCCATGTCGGCTGGCGCTGACAGCCCTTGCTATGGGACTTACTGCACAAAAACGAAACTGGGGGCATCATGTGCCTAAGTCTGGGGCTCACTCCAAAAGTTTCAAGTCTGAAGCCTTGCCGATTTGTCAGCTTGTTGGCCTATTCATCCGCTATGCAACAAGCTATAGTTTGTCAAAATCCATCCATGTTAAGGTACATTTAGACCGCGACTCATGAGAGCCATGTCGGCTGGCGCTGACAGCCCTTGCTATGGGACTTACTGCACAAAAACGAAACTGGGGGCATCATGTGCCTAAGTCTGGGGCTAACTCCAAGTTTCAAGTCTGAAGCCTTGCCGATTTGTCAGCTTGTTGGCCTATTCATCCGCTATGCAACAAGCTATAGTTTGTCAAAATCCATCCATGTTAAGGTACATTTAGACCGCGACTCATGAGAGCCATGTCGGCTGGCGCTGACAGCCCTTGCTATGGGACTTACTGCACAAAAACGAAACTGGGGGCATCATGTGCCTAAGTCTGGGGCTCACTCCAAAAGTTTCAAGTCTGAAGCCTTGCCGATTTGTCAGCTTGTTGGCCTATTCATCCGCTATGCAACAAGCTATAGTTTGTCAAAATCCATCCATGTTAAGGTACATTTAGACCGCGACTCATGAGAGCCATGTCGGCTGGCGCTGACAGCCCTTGCTATGGGACTTACTGCACAAAAACGAAACTGGGGGCATCATGTGCCTAAGTCTGGGGCTCACTCCAAAAGTTTCAAGTCTGAAGCCTTGCCGATTTGTCAGCTTGTTGGCCTATTCATCCGCTATGCAACAAGCTATAGTTTGTCAAAATCCATCCATGTTAAGGTACATTTAGACCGCGACTCATGAGAGCCATGTCGGCTGGCGCTGACAGCCCTTGCTATGGGACTTACTGCACAAAAACGAAACTGGGGGCATCATGTGCCTAAGTCTGGGGCTCACTCCAAAAGTTTCAAGTCTGAAGCCTTGCCGATTTGTCAGCTTGTTGGCCTATTCATCCGCTATGCAACAAGCTATAGTTTGTCAAAATCCATCCATGTTAAGGTACATTTAGACCGCGACTCATGAGAGCCATGTCGGCTGGCGCTGACAGCCCTTGCTATGGGACTTACTGCACAAAAACGAAACTGGGGGCATCATGTGCCTAAGTCTGGGGCTCACTCCAAAAGTTTCAAGTCTGAAGCCTTGCCGATTTGTCAGCTTGTTGGCCTATTCATCCGCTATGCAACAAGCTATAGTTTGTCAAAATCCATCCATGTTAAGGTACATTTAGACCGCGACTCATGAGAGCCATGTCGGCTGGCGCTGACAGCCCTTGCTATGGGACTTACTGCACAAAAACGAAACTGGGGGCATCATGTGCCTAAGTCTGGGGCTCACTCCAAAAGTTTCAAGTCTGAAGCCTTGCCGATTTGTCAGCTTGTTGGCCTATTCATCCGCTATGCAACAAGCTATAGTTTGTCAAAATCCATCCATGTTAAGGTACATTTAGACCGCGACTCATGAGAGCCATGTCGGCTGGCGCTGACAGCCCTTGCTATGGGACTTACTGCACAAAAACGAAACTGGGGCATCATGTGCCTAAGTCTGGGGCTCACTCCAAAAGTTTCAAGTCTGAAGCCTTGCCGATTTGTCAGCTTGTTGGCCTATTCATCCGCTATGCAACAAGCTATAGTTTGTCAAAATCCATCCATGTTAAGGTACATTTAGACCGCGACTCATGAGAGCCATGTCGGCTGGCGCTGACAGCCCTTGCTATGGGACTTACTGCACAAAAACGAAACTGGGGCATCATGTGCCTAAGTCTGGGGCTCACTCCAAAAGTTTCAAGTCTGAAGCCTTGCCGATTTGTCAGCTTGTTGGCCTATTCATCCGCTATGCAACAAGCTATAGTTTGTCAAAATCCATCCATGTTAAGGTACATTTAGACCGCGACTCATGAGAGCCATGTCGGCTGGCGCTGACAGCCCTTGCTATGGGACTTACTGCACAAAAACGAAACTGGGGGCATCATGTGCCTAAGTCTGGGGCTCACTCCAAAAGTTTCAAGTCTGAAGCCTTGCCGATTTGTCAGCTTGTTGGCCTATTCATCCGCTATGCAACAAGCTATAGTTTGTCAAAATCCATCCATGTTAAGGTACATTTAGACCGCGACTCATGAGAGCCATGTCGGCTGGCGCTGACAGCCCTTGCTATGGGACTTACTGCACAAAAACGAAACTGGGGGCATCATGTGCCTAAGTCTGGGGCTCACTCCAAAAGTTTCAAGTCTGAAGCCTTGCCGATTTGTCAGCTTGTTGGCCTATTCATCCGCTATGCAACAAGCTATAGTTTGTCAAAATCCATCCATGTTAAGGTACATTTAGACCGCGACTCATGAGAGCCATGTCGGCTGGCGCTGACAGCCCTTGCTATGGGACTTACTGCACAAAAACGAAACTGGGGGCATCATGTGCCTAAGTCTGGGGCTCACTCCAAAAGTTTCAAGTCTGAAGCCTTGCCGATTTGTCAGCTTGTTGGCCTATTCATCCGCTATGCAACAAGCTATAGTTTGTCAAAATCCATCCATGTTAAGGTACATTTAGACCGCGACTCATGAGAGCCATGTCGGCTGGCGCTGACAGCCCTTGCTATGGGACTTACTGCACAAAAACGAAACTGGGGGCATCATGTGCCTAAGTCTGGGGCTCACTCCAAAAGTTTCAAGTCTGAAGCCTTGCCGATTTGTCAGCTTGTTGGCCTATTCATCCGCTATGCAACAAGCTATAGTTTGTCAAAATCCATCCATGTTAAGGTACATTTAGACCGCGACTCATGAGAGCCATGTCGGCTGGCGCTGACAGCCCTTGCTATGGGACTTACTGCACAAAAACGAAACTGGGGGCATCATGTGCCTAAGTCTGGGGCTAACTCCAAGTTTCAAGTCTGGAGCCTTGCCGATTTGTCAGCTTGTTGGCCTATTCATCCGCTATGCAACAAGCTATAGTTTGTCAAAATCCATCCATGTTAAGGTACATTTAGACCGCGACTCATGAGAGCCATGTCGGCTGGCGCTGACAGCCCTTGCTATGGGACTTACTGCACAAAAACGAAACTGGGGGCATCATGTGCCTAAGTCTGGGGCTCACTCCAAAAGTTTCAAGTCTGAAGCCTTGCCGATTTGTCAGCTTGTTGGCCTATTCATCCGCTATGCAACAAGCTATAGTTTGTCAAAATCCATCCATGTTAAGGTACATTTAGACCGCGACTCATGAGAGCCATGTCGGCTGGCGCTGACAGCCCTTGCTATGGGACTTACTGCACAAAAACGAAACTGGGGGCATCATGTGCCTAAGTCTGGGGCTCACTCCAAAAGTTTCAAGTCTGAAGCCTTGCCGATTTGTCAGCTTGTTGGCCTATTCATCCGCTATGCAACAAGCTATAGTTTGTCAAAATCCATCCATGTTAAGGTACATTTAGACCGCGACTCATGAGAGCCATGTCGGCTGGCGCTGACAGCCCTTGCTATGGGACTTACTGCACAAAAACGAAACTGGGGCATCATGTGCCTAAGTCTGGGGCTCACTCCAAAAGTTTCAAGTCTGAAGCCTTGCCGATTTGTCAGCTTGTTGGCCTATTCATCCGCTATGCAACAAGCTATAGTTTGTCAAAATCCATCCATGTTAAGGTACATTTAGACCGCGACTCATGAGAGCCATGTCGGCTGGCGCTGACAGCCCTTGCTATGGGACTTACTGCACAAAAACGAAACTGGGGGCATCATGTGCCTAAGTCTGGGGCTCACTCCAAAAGTTTCAAGTCTGAAGCCTTGCCGATTTGTCAGCTTGTTGGCCTATTCATCCGCTATGCAACAAGCTATAGTTTGTCAAAATCCATCCATGTTAAGGTACATTTAGACCGCGACTCATGAGAGCCATGTCGGCTGGCGCTGACAGCCCTTGCTATGGGACTTACTGCACAAAAACGAAACTGGGGGCATCATGTGCCTAAGTCTGGGGCTCACTCCAAAAGTTTCAAGTCTGAAGCCTTGCCGATTTGTCAGCTTGTTGGCCTATTCATCCGCTATGCAACAAGCTATAGTTTGTCAAAATCCATCCATGTTAAGGTACATTTAGACCGCGACTCATGAGAGCCATGTCGGCTGGCGCTGACAGCCCTTGCTATGGGACTTACTGCACAAAAACGAAACTGGGGGCATCATGTGCCTAAGTCTGGGGCTCACTCCAAAAGTTTCAAGTCTGAAGCCTTGCCGATTTGTCAGCTTGTTGGCCTATTCATCCGCTATGCAACAAGCTATAGTTTGTCAAAATCCATCCATGTTAAGGTACATTTAGACCGCGACTCATGAGAGCCATGTCGGCTGGCGCTGACAGCCCTTGCTATGGGACTTACTGCACAAAAACGAAACTGGGGCATCATGTGCCTAAGTCTGGGGCTCACTCCAAAAGTTTCAAGTCTGAAGCCTTGCCGATTTGTCAGCTTGTTGGCCTATTCATCCGCTATGCAACAAGCTATAGTTTGTCAAAATCCATCCATGTTAAGGTACATTTAGACCGCGACTCATGAGAGCCATGTCGGCTGGCGCTGACAGCCCTTGCTATGGGACTTACTGCACAAAAACGAAACTGGGGGCATCATGTGCCTAAGTCTGGGGCTCACTCCAAAAGTTTCAAGTCTGAAGCCTTGCCGATTTGTCAGCTTGTTGGCCTATTCATCCGCTATGCAACAAGCTATAGTTTGTCAAAATCCATCCATGTTAAGGTACATTTAGACCGCGACTCATGAGAGCCATGTCGGCTGGCGCTGACAGCCCTTGCTATGGGACTTACTGCACAAAAACGAAACTGGGGCATCATGTGCCTAAGTCTGGGGCTCACTCCAAAAGTTTCAAGTCTGAAGCCTTGCCGATTTGTCAGCTTGTTGGCCTATTCATCCGCTATGCAACAAGCTATAGTTTGTCAAAATCCATCCATGTTAAGGTACATTTAGACCGCGACTCATGAGAGCCATGTCGGCTGGCGCTGACAGCCCTTGCTATGGGACTTACTGCACAAAAACGAAACTGGGGGCATCATGTGCCTAAGTCTGGGGCTCACTCCAAAAGTTTCAAGTCTGAAGCCTTGCCGATTTGTCAGCTTGTTGGCCTATTCATCCGCTATGCAACAAGCTATAGTTTGTCAAAATCCATCCATGTTAAGGTACATTTAGACCGCGACTCATGAGAGCCATGTCGGCTGGCGCTGACAGCCCTTGCTATGGGACTTACTGCACAAAAACGAAACTGGGGGCATCATGTGCCTAAGTCTGG